>CM021104.1:642213167-642499818 GCA_007115665.2 Sequoiadendron giganteum | reverse complement strand
TTTATCTCTCTCCCACTCCCTCTCTCTCTCTCATTGAATCCCTCTATCTCTCTCCCATCTACCTTTAACCCTAAACACTAAACCCTTAAGCCTTAAAACCTAAACCCTTAAACACTCTACCCTCTACCATTAGCCCTCTACCTTCTATCTCTCTCACTCTCTCCCTCTCTCTATCTCTCTCAAGTCTCTCCCTCCTACCCCCTCTCTCTATCTCTCTCAAGTCTCTCCCTCCTACCCCCTCTCTCTCTCAAGTCTCTCTCACTCACTCCCTCTACCTATCTACCCTCTACCCTTAACCCTAAACCCTTAAAAACTCTACCCTCTACCCTCTATCTATCCCCAAATCCCTCCCTCCCTCTCTTTCAAGTCTCTCCCTCCTACCCCCTTTTCCTCTCTTAGGTATCTCTCTCACTCACTCACTCCTATCTATCTCCCCTCTACCCTTAAACCTATATCCTTAACTCTCTACCCTTTATCTCTCTCCCACTCCCTCCCTCCCTCCCTCTTTCTCACTCACTCCCTCTATCTCTCCCCTCTACCCTTAACCATAAACAATAAACCCTTAAACCTTAAACCCTCAACCTCTATCTCTTCCACTCTCCATCTCTTCTCTCTCTTCACTCCTTCTCGCTTCCTACTCCCTCTCTCCCTCCTCCTTCTCCTCTCTCACTACTCCACTTATCTCTCTACCCTCACTCCTGAACCTCTACTCCTTTATCTTCTTTCTTTCCCACCTCTCTCTCTCAAATCTCTCCCTCCTACCCCCTCTCCCTCTCTTAGGTCTCTCTCTCTTAGTGACTCCCTCTATATATCTCCCCTCTACCATTAAACCTAAACCTTAAAACCTTAATCCTTAAACACTAAACCCTTAAACCCTCTACCATCTACCCTTAACCCTCCCTCCCTCTATCTCTCTCCAACTCCCTACCTCTCTCTCTCTCTCAAGTCTCTCCCTATCTCAGGTCTCTCTCTTACTCACTCACTCCCTCTATCTCTCTCCCCTCTACCCTTAACCATAAACTGTAAACCCTTAACCCTTAAACCCTTAAACCCTCTACCCTCTACCCTTAACCCTCCCTCCCTCTATCTCTCTCCCACTCCCTCCCTCTCTCTCAAGTCTCTCCCTCATACCCCCTCTCTCTCTCTCAGGTCTCTCTCTCTCTCACTCCCTCTATCTATCTCCCCTCTACACTTAACCCTCTACCCCATACATTGGATACTTAACCCTCATCTATATTTCTCCCTCCCTCCTCTTCTCTACTTCTTTCTATCTCACTTATCCCTCCATATCTCCCTCCCTCCATCCCTCCCTCTCTACCCTAATCCCTTAACCCTATACCCTCAACCATTAAACACTCAACCCTAAACCCTAAACCCTTAACCCTTAAACCCTCTATCGTCTACCATCAACCCAATACCCTCTACCCTCAACCCTATACCATCAACCCTTAAACCTTCAACCCTCAACCCTCAACCCTCAACCCTCAAACCTCAACCCTCAACCCTCAACCTGAAACCCTCAAACCCTCTACCCTCTACCCTGTGCATTAAACACTCAACCTTCAATTCTTAATCCTCAACCCTTAATCCATGAACCCTAGGTAGTTAGGGAAACATAGGTGAGATAAAATGTGATAAAGGGAGTGGTAGGTAAACAGAGGGAGAGGGGAGATAAATATGGGTAGAAAGGGAAGGAGATGTAGACAAAGGAGAGATAGAGAGAAGTATAGAGGGGAGGGAGGGATAGGTAGGGAGGAGATAGAGGTGAGTGAGTGTGTGTGTGTGCAAGAGAGAGAGAGGGGGGTAGAGAGAGGTAGTGGGAGGGAGAGGACAAATGGAGAGTAGAGAGGGAAATGGGTAGGGAGGAGACACCATTGAAATATAGAGTGATGGAGGGAGATGTGGGTAAAGAGAGGGAGAGGGGAGATAAAGATATCTAGAGAGGGAAGGAGATGCAGAGAGAGATGATAGATAGAGAGAATTAGAGAGTGGAGGGATGGAGGGAGAGGAAAGGAGGAGATAGAGGTGAGTGTGTATGAGAGGGAGAGAGAGTGAAAGGAGAGAAAATGAGGGGAGAGAGGAAGGGGGAGAGAGAGAAAGAGAGTAGAGAGGGAAGGGGGAGATAGAGAGAGTAGAGAGGGAAGGGGGAGATAGAGAGAGTAGAGAGGGAAGGAGAGAGTAATAGAAAAAGTGGGGGGAGGGAGAGAGAGAGGTAGAGAGAGTGGTAGGTAGAGAGGGAAGGCGAGAGGGAGGGATAGTAGGGAGAGAGGGAAGGAGGGAGAGTGAGATGGAGAGAGAGTGATGATATAGAGAGTTGAGAGGTAAGGAGAGAATGGGAAAGAGAGATAAAGAGAGAGAGGGAGGTTGGAGGGAGGGAGATGTAGAAAGGGATAGGTGAGATAGAGAGAGGGAAGGAAGGAAAGTGGGATAGAGAGAGAATGGTGATTTAGAGAGGAGGGAGTGAGAGGGAAGGAGGGAAAGTGGGAGAGAGAGAATGGTGATTTAGAGAGGAGGGAGTGAGAGGCAATAGATATAGATAGTGGTGAGATAGAGAGGATAGAGAGAGAGAGATAGAAAGAGAGGGATGGATATATAGAGAGAGAGGTAGGTAGAGGAAGGGAGAGGAGAGATAGAGAGTATAGACGAAAAGAGGTAGGGACAAAGACATAGGTGAGATAGAGAGGGATGGAGAAAGAGTGATGGATGGAGAGGTAGGTATAGAGAGGGAAAGAGAGAAGAGAGCTAGAGAAAAGAGAGGGGAGGGAAGGAGGAAGAGGTGGGGAGGGAGATAGAGGTGTGTGAGTGAGTGAGAGAGAGAGAATGGTGAGATAGAGAAAAGGAGAAATTGAGAGAGAAAGAGGGGGGAGGGAGAGAGGGACAATAGTGAGAGAGATTGGGAGGAGAGAAAAAAATAATGGGACAGAGGGTGAGGTCGAGAGAGGGAGGGAGAGGAGAGATAGAGAGAAGTAGAGAGGGAAGGAGGTTGGAGGTGTTAGGGAGGGACATAGAGGTTTGTGTGAGAGAGAGAGATAGAGGTGAGATAAAGAGGAGAGAGTGAGAGGGAGGGAGAGAGAATTATGAGATAGAGAGGATAGAGTTAGAGAGAAAGAGGGGGAAGAGAGGAATATAGAGTGAGAGAGATGTAGGTAGAGGGAGGGAGAGGAGAGATAGAGAGGAGAGAGAAAGAGGTAGGGAGGGAGACATAGGTGAGATACAAAGTGATGGAGGGAGAGGTAGGTAAAGAGAGAGAGGAGATAAAGATAAGTATAGAGGGAAGGAGATGTAGAGAGAGAGAAGAGATATAGAGAAGTAGAGAGGGGAGGGAGGGAGGTAGATGTAGGGAGAAGATAGAGGGGTGAGAGAGAAAGGGGAGAGAGGGAGGAAGGGAGAGTGTGAGGGACTGGAGAGATAGAGAGTAGAGAAAATGAGAGAGTGAGAGCGAAAGATGATACAACCTACTGACTACTAAAATTTGACCTCTTGATTACCAAAATTTGACATACTGATTACTGAAATTTGACTAAGTCTAAAAATTTTACGATCTTCCCAAAACTAGAATTTGAATTATAACTCCTAGAGATCTAAAACCACTCTCAAACATCCTGCCTATATACATGAAATATAACTTAAAATATAAGAAAGTAAATTTCCATATCTAAATGTTAACTTATACTTGTTTATCTCATATATATAGTTTCCCTAAAAGATAACAAGAAAAAGAAAAGATTTTTTTTTCAATGTAGACCAAAATGCGTGCGCATTATAACGCGCTCGCGTTTTGGAAATGTTTTTTTTATTTCAAAAAATGAACTTTCTTTGAACACAAAATGCATGCACTTTTTGAAATTTAAACCATAATGTGAGCGTGATTTAATGTGCCCACGTTATGGCTTGGTAATGATTGATCCTAGGCTTGGTCATTACCAAGCCATAAAGCAAGTGTGTTTTAATATAATGCGCTCACATTTTTGCTATTTTGGGATGAAAAAGTAAATTGGCGAAGAAATTATTACACATATTCCTGCACCCACCTTGATGGTTTCTATGTTCTGAATTTCTTTTTTGTGGTTTGACACTCTGGAAGACCTGCTCCAGAGCTCCGGTGTTTTTGTTGGTTATCCTGGTTAGACTGGTGAAGTTTTCTCTGCGAATAAAGTCTGTTGAAGCTATTGCAGGTATATCTAAAGTTTTCTTAGAGGTGGTAAAATGACTGGTGAAGTGTGTTGAGAAATCCATGTGTGATTATCTTGTTGGTGATATGTGTACTTCAAAGATCATCAATGTTTTCATTAGGTTTGGCTGACCTAATGTCTACACGTTACATTATGCTTTTGCATTGATTTGAGAAAGTGTGTGCATGATCCAAGATGTTTTTTGGGTCCTAAATTTTATATGTAATTGGTCCTCTCACATTCTTATCCACTACGGGAATGTTGAGTAACTGACCTTGTTTGAATTTGTAATCTAAAATTGTATAACCAACCTTGATGATTTTTTCTAAGGTTGAAGATGGTATAAAAGTGAATCAAGTTGTAGTGAATTGATCATTCATCCATTATTTGATTTGAACAAGGAAAAAGTGTGCGATAAGTGTGAAAAGAAGAGTGTGGAAGAGAAAATTCTGGCATAGTAATTTATTGTATCTACATCTTCTGATCAAGTTGCAAAGTGTGTGGAACTCCTAGTGGTGGATCTTTATATATTTCTTTATATTTTTTTGTAGAAAGTGAGCTTCTCTTTCTAGACAGTGAGTCTTAAGGCAATGAACCCTTAATCTAGGTAGTGAGCCTTTGTATCTGGGTAGTGATCCCTCTAGCAATGAGTCTGTATATCCAATATTGCATTACTACTATATTGTGAATTAATCTTCACTGTAGTTTTTTTCTCATTGGGTTTTCCACATAAATCTAGTGTCTCTGGTGTTGTGTTTCTGTTATTTGCATTTCATGTTTACACTTAATAACAAATTGAAGATAGAGTGAAATTGATTAAGTTAAAAAGTAAAGAATTTGATAAACTGATTCACCCCCCCCCCCCCTCTCAGTTGTCTTGTGCATTCCAACAGGTTTTTGTAGTGACTCACATACTTATTTACATATTTTTATTGTATTATATTTGATGAATAATATATCCATTTTTAGACATGTAATTGATAGGTGAATAGTGTGGAACAATTGGGTATGTGCAGGATCATCATGGAAAAAAGAGTCCTTAAGTGGCAATAAAATTCAGAAAATTCGAGTTAGGCAACTTGACATAAAAATTTAAATAAGTTATCTATATTATTTCAAAAATATGTAATAATAAAATTTGTAGAAAATTGAATATAGTTTCTAAACTAGTAGGTTTATTTAAAAAAAGAAATCTATTTGGTGAAAATTTGAAATTTCAATTCAGTAGTACTTAAATTTCAGAGAAAATATAAGAATTAGGTGTTTGTCTGACCACCCTAACCACAATAAAATGATAATATTTTTTTATAATATTTTAGATATAAGTAGGGGACTCATGTACCAATGTGATGCATATTTTTTTGTAATTTTTCTCCAAGTAAATAATTAATTATGATTTTTTTATTACAAATTTTAAAAAATATAAAAAAATAAAAAAATTGTATGTCTAACCACCTTAACTTGGTAAAAACTTCATGAAATTCATTTTTTTTAATCCTATTCTATGCGAAGCATAGAATGTGACACATGTTTTAGATTCAAAAAATATGATACCATTTGAAAGTTATAGATGTTTTTCAATTAACCTATCAATGAAGACTTTAGTTGTAAGTCAAGTAGAAAATGAATAATAATAATTTATTAAATTCAAAGTAAAACACAATTTATATTGGTGAAAAGCTGAGAATATCCTTTAAAAACCCTTTTCGTTTCATCAATTTTGGATAAAAAAATGTCGTCAGCCACATGGGTCATCGTATCACCTAGATATCGTCACTTTTTGACCCATCATGATCCTGCACATACCCAATTTATATTTATAAATAATGTTTGTATCTATGGATACACAATTTTTTAGCAGACCTTTTCTAAAGTATGAGTCATTGCTGAGTCAAATGTAGAGTAATATACAAAATGCAATTTTTATTTTCATCTTTTTTTCTTTAAATTTTAGGAAATACATTTTGACTTATTAATTTACACTAATTTTGGATAGTAATAACATTGTTTGATGAAGGAAGTCAAAATACTAGTTTGTAATTGCATCTTCCCAACTCATTTCATCACCGCATGGAAATTTGTGCCATTTTCCAACTAATCAACTATATGCCTAACTATATAGATAGGATTTGTAAAACTCTAAAAAACCTAGAAATTCATGCTAGTTATGCTTCTAGCTACGAATTAATACTTCTATTTTCAACTAGTAATTATTTGGTTTTAAGCTGAATGAAACTTTAGTGAAATGTTTTAGCCAATAACTTGTACTCTTCATTCAATATTAGTGAAAAGGCTTATTTCACTCCACTTTTCGATTATATTTTAGTGTGTAGGCTGACAATAGGAATAAGGGATATTCTCATGACTCTTGATGCAAAAGAAGTGTTAAATAATGTTATTTTCTATATATTTTTAGAATTAAAATTCTTTCATTGTATTTGATGAATAAGGTTATGCTATCTATTTTTAGACAATTGATTTGGATTTCATGTGGAGTGATTTAGAATAGTAAAGATTTTTTTCATATGGATGAATAGATGTTATTAAAGTAGAATTTCTAAGATGTGAGTCACTAGTTACTCAAGTGTAGGAAAAGATTAAAATAAGGTTAATATTTTTGCTTTCTATCTTTTTCTTCTATTTTTTTAAAAACTTAATTGATTGATAAATTATATTCTATTTTCACATTGTAAAAGAATTATTGGATGAAGGTAACCCAAAATGCCAAGTCATAGCCAATCATCTTTTCAGCTTATTCCATTATCAAATGAAAAATTATTCCATTTTTCAATTGAATAAATGTGTTCTCAATTATATAAACATAATATTTAAAAAACTATAAACTATGTAGTTTCATGTCACCTACATGATAGCTAAATATTACTCCCTTTAATCATTATTTAATGTTAAGATTGAAGAAAAAACGAAAGCATGTTTTAGCACCTAAGTTGCACACTTTTACTTTGAAATATTAACATATGGGGTTTATTTCATTTTTCCATTGGCCTATATTGTAGTGTGTAGGTTGATAGTAGAAATATAGGCGTTGTTTGTGTTACATTGTTTGGTTATACAATTACCTGTGGTTATCTGCGGTTATACAGTGACAACTGATTAACCGTATTACTCCTGTTTAAATATGCTTTGCACTGTTCATAGAAGAAGATATACAAGAAACGTTTCAGAGCATCACTTATCTCTGTGCCTGTGATATGTTTTGTTGCGCTGAAGTTTATATAATGGCGTGAGATAAATGGAAGAACTGTAGGCATGTCAAGGTGTAGCAGACCGAGCCATCCATAGTGTAACTTCTTTGTAGAGGCCGCGTTTTGATGTGGAAGGTGCGATCTAGCTCGTGCAAGTCGTGAGTATTCTGTGGGTCAAGCATGGTGCCTGAGATAGATCTGTGGAATGCGTGGGTTGTCCAAGCCACGAGTTGCTCTATCGGGCTTCATCAAAGGTGTGTCATAGATTAGGGGAGAGGGGCCAGTAGTCGTGTGGACTAATTTTGTCAACATCTACCAATTGACTGGAATATCATAGAACTTTATCTTTTTATTTTTTTTAAATGTGGACTGGCCTCTTATCTATCTATAACTAAGGTTTGGAGGTGTGATTCATCATGCAACTTGGCACATCAACACATTTATTGAGAAGTGTCTAAAATTTGACTTTTTAAAGATTCGACGAAAACTTAATCATGAGACCCCCAATAGTTGAACAAAAACATACCATTTTTTGCTTGTAAAATATCATATTTTTATTTAAAATAAAATTAATATGCAACCTAATGGACCAAATACCTATTGGTAACCATAAATCTTTGATATTTTTAGCTTTTATTTTCAACACATATGGGCCAATTGTTGAACAAAAAAAACTATTTTTGTTATAAAAACAACATATAATTATCTAAAATACAACTTATATCAAACAAAAATGGACCAGTAGTTGAACACTAAAACTTTTTAAAAATCCTTCACATTTAATGAGAAAATACATAGTATTTACTATATAGTGCTCACCTTTTATACTTGTGATAGGACAAACTATTAATATAAAATACTCCAATGCTTGTGCATGGCTACCCCAATAGTTGTACACATAAGAACAATATTTTTTCACTATAATAACAATACTTGTTTAAATGTGTGTCTTATTTTATTAAATGCGCATTTTAATTTTTAAATGACACACTTATAATTGACAGGTATGATATTTTATTTGACACAAAAAGATATTTATTTCACTTCTTCATGAATGTATTTATGCTTTTTTATATATAACATTCAAAGGTTTTCATGTGTTCAAGTATGGGTCCACTTTTGATCAATATTTGGTTATTTTTTATTTACATTTGGACTATTTATTTACAATATATAGTATATGTGGTAAGACTGGGTATTATAATCGCAATTGACTGCATGACTATTGGACCCTACATGACTATTGGCCCCTCTCCCCTACCTTTCAAGATTAAGGAAAGAAACATCCATATTGAATGTGTCAAATATGAGGTCATCCAATGCAAGCCAAGGATGTGGATATTTAATTAATCCATCACTCACTCAAAGCAATATTGCTAATGACATTGAAATTGCATGAGGGCAATGATGCACACATGATTAGCACATCATTATCTTTGATATAATTCATTCATGAGTTACCTATTATTAATGGACCTCCATCAAATGTGGATAGGGTGACTTTTTGTACTTGTTGCATGGTGACATTTCATTTGGATTCATCCATCAGAGTGCTTGTTTATATGGGCCTCCATCAACTTCTACTAGGGAAGATTCTTCAAACAAAGATCTTTCAATAGTAACAAAAATAGGACACATTTCAAATGGTCAAGCAATGAAGTCATTCCAAGTAAGCCAATTCTTACAAAGAAAGAAAAATGATAAATAAGATCTCATTACTAGAAAAAAATTGATGGATATATTTAGGTGATGAAAAATAAGGAAAATTTAAGTCATGCCAGCTAATAAGAGTGAAATTAATTTTATTCTTAGCTAAAAACCTTTTAATTGGAGGTTGGTAGCAACTGAGGATGGAAGTGAAGGGAACAAAATTTAATGAGAAGGGGAATAGGCAGGGGTATGAATTAATAGATTTAGTCAATTCAAAATTCTCAACTTCAACACTATTACCAAATAGTGTAACTTGAATCTTTGGTACTGTTATCATAATATATGATTCTTCTCAGAAACTCCACGTAAGCATAAAAAATATAAAAGCATAATGCACACACATGAACATGAAACATACGTGGAAACCCAAGATGGGAAAAACCATGGTGAAAATAACTTCTTGGATCTACTATCTAAATCCATCCTCACCATGCAAAAATATACAAGTGAATTTTACACACTACAGTAGGCACCAACCTACTAGAGACATCAATACCTTGATGTATTTGTAGGCACCAACCTACTAGAAAAACCAATCCCCAATTGAAACAATACAATAGGTAGAACACCAATCCTACTCGATTACAAAGATAAAGCTTATGGATCTTCAATTTAACACATACATGTGCCAAAGTTACAACTGCCACTCTTCCTCAGTTCAAACAATCTTATGATATAGGAACACACATTGAAATGTAATTCTCCCTTTTATCTTCACCATCTTCTCTTCAATTTGCACTAACAACCAACTGTTCTTCACATAGGTGTAATTCTAATTCGCATCCATACATTTCAATGCATCTAAACATTTGAGATATATAAATGACATTACATTAACACTCTTCCATGTCAGACATGGATTTACAAATAGCAAAGATGACATAATGTGGACCTAAATTTAAATTACATAAAACATGTAGCAAGTTAGTCCAAAATCAATTTCTTGTTGTCAACAAAACTTGATGTTGTGTGATACCACAAGAAATTTAAGTATGTCCTATCCTAACACCACACACGACATTTGAATTTCACATGTGCACTACTAGCCATTACTGCACACACCTTGAACTCCAACTGGTTGGCAAACAAACATAAATAATGTTCCGTCACTTCAAACTTTTTGTATGTTTAATATATCCCTCAAAAAATATAGAATATGATAGAACAAGTGTAGGCATAGTCTCCTCTGAAACTGCAGAGAAAAATTCCATTTCTACAAGAAATGCAAACCATAAAATTGTATTTCCTAAGAAATCTCTCTATCTAAAAAATATCCCTAAACATAAACATACTGATATAGATTTTTGGATCACCATTGATAGGGAATAGATGCAAGCATGATATTGCAAAGATATAATAGTCATGCAAACACCCCTTAGCAACTAATATATTTCTTGATTTTGCATCCTGACAGTAAAATTACCAACATTGATAAAACTGAACTTCTAACATACAACATGCATCAACAAATCTTCTGTAACTCAAAATGATAAATCAAGGGGAATATACTAATAATTCAACTTAGCCTTAAATAAAAAACTCCTTTGATGTCAAACTTTTGACTGTACATCCTCTAACATAAATGACATTACCAATAGCCTTTGAAATTAACGACAACCTATGTTCAATAGAAAGAATTTCCATCATCTCATGTTAGCTTCTCACTTTGAGATATTGTTTTGCATGACAAGAATTTTTTTTTCTATTTTTTCTTTATTTTTGGCTTTCCTTGATGTTGATACATTTGAAAAATAAATATATTGTGAATTTTGATTTTTGGAGATAGGTAAGGGATTTGGTGTTGAAACTCAATATGGATCATTGTATAGCAAGTTCATGAGATTTTGATCAAGAATTATACTCTTAATGAGGGTTAAGAGACAACTTTATGGAGCTTTATGAGTGAAGACCTCAGTATGGATTGTTGTCTAATAATTCAAGATTTGTTTCTTCAAAGAAAGATCTTTTCAAGAACGTGTATTTATTTTATGTATTCAAAAAGTTTTGTTTTGCAAGCCTTAAGGGGGTCCCTTGGTAAAGTATAATTTGAGTATTTAGGGGTACATTTACAAGGAAAATGTAATAATATGGTGAGAGTAAAATTACAAACATGTGTCACACTTTGGGCCAACTGTATGAATTTTGTTGAACTAGTTTCGAGCAAAAATGATTTGATCAAGAGGGTTTTCGTTGAAACCATGTGGCAATGGCATGGGTCTGACGTAGCCACATGTATTCAGTCGAAAAGGTTTTAGCTGAACCCTTTTTGATCAAATATGTTTCAATCAAGCATATGAAATATATGAAAAGGGGTGCATGTTGTTGGGGGGGGGGGGGGGAATAAGTGTTTTGCAAATCTGAACTTTATTAATTTTATATTTAAACCATTTCAACATTAAACCAAAGGAAAGATGCAAACACAAAAAGTAATCATCCACAATACCATAATAGAATGATTTTTACGTGGAAACCCTATTAGGGGAAAAACCACGGTGGAGGTTAATCCACAATTTGAGTACTGAAATATAAGTTTTACAAAAGGGAATGCACTTGCATTCAGGCTCACTACCTAGAGCTCACTACTCAAAGTAGGACGGCTCATTTTTTTTAAAAATATTCGGATTAAGACCTTTGAAAGAATAAACTGAAGTAATAGCATCTAATCATGTCAGGTTACAATTTTGATTAGGCTCATATATCGGATTTTGGACCTTTTGTCTGATTTCGCTCTTCGCTCTGCTCTTCACATCACAAAATCCATGCATAGATGAATTCACACCACTCTCCTTCTGAATTTCACATCACACACTAGCATACTTCACTTTTTATACATTCTCTTATACAAAAATGATACAACGGATCTCATATATATGTATCTTCTATCAAAGATTTGATCATTCATATATCTTCTTTTATAAAACATAAAATACTTTCCAATGGTCGGCTAAATCCACAACTAATTCTTTATGTGCACCATCCATGGTTGGTTATAACATAGTGAGGACCCAAATAAACATGTTTGAATATAAAAACATTTAACCAATTTCTCCTTAAACATCTGTAATGTAACACACCATCGTGGAACCTAGGGAACGACACACCACTAATGCTAAACAACCGAATAATTTAAAAAAAAAACATTTATTAACAACATGTGATCAATAACCTAACATGAATATTCTCGGGTCCACAACTATGCTACTAAAGTAAATCAATAATATAACACATCAAGAACAATATATTATATCATGTGAATAATCATATCAAGATAACAATACATCAAGTGTTACATTACAAGTTCATTTACAATAAATGAGATTGTGACAAATCCCCATACATCACAAGTAATAATACAATGAAACCTCATGTAACATCATGAGTGAGTACAATACAAAATATGAAAAAGAGTAGCTGATGACCAAGTCAAAGAGCTTGTCCAACGAACAAACCTCTATGAACAATGTGTATCTAGGATCCCGTCAAGAAAAAAACATGTCTTGAACAATATCACTTGTAGGGGACCCAATGGAAGAAATAGCATATTCCTCCTAACCATGTGGAACTCAAAAGTCCACCCCCCATGCTAGGAGATAGAACAGGTGCTCAAGTCAAAATAGACAACAAGAAGAAACATCACACAATACATGGTCGACACACATGACATCATAATGATAGGACAACTGACATACTCCTAGAGGCAACGCCACAATCACAAGTGACTCTACACAAGAGAACTAACAAGTGTACAGGGATAGGAGTGTCATCACATAAATGTAATAGGCTACCCTGGATATCCTTCCTAGGTTACCGGCCCTATACCAAATTTACCCTGACAACCTCTAATGACTTCTGGCCCCTATACAAACTTATGTGGCTTCAAATAATTTCTAGAGGAGACAATGTGTTCGAGTAGCCATTCTAGGCCTTCTCAATCCACTTTAACCTAAAAAAGCGTTAAAGTACAAGGTGAGGCAAAACATTATCTGAATGGTTATATATTAACTACCCAAACCCCTAAAAGCTTATTTTAGTTATCACTTGGTTAACACACTTCTGAGAGGTTACCCATGCAACCATTTCCAGGTCCGACCCCTAATGGAAGCCACTCCTCCTATGGTACAACTTCTCAAAATGAAAAAACAATAAAGCCAACATGCATGCAAGAGAAAAATTCTGTACACAAAGACCCAAAGTCATCAAAACAACACTATAACATTTAAATATCTCTATAAGAACCACTAAACATGCATGGGAAGTCTTTCACAAACAAACACAACTCTACTCCATGGAATTCAAATGTCCGAAAGTAAATTCACAAGAACACTAAACGTGCATGGTCCATTTTTTCACATTGAAACAATATGAGAACTATCACAATTCTAGCTAGGACTTCAAACAAAGCCATAGTTAAAAAATTCAGGGAGACGATAATATAGCAACATAATTCTATACACAAGAAGAATAGAATTCTAAAGATAAATCATTCAAAAATATTCTAAATTATGTTTAATGAAATTCAATAAATATAGATTATTCTTTTCACCCTAATTTGAAGTTGTACAAACACTTGATTTCTTTAAATATGTCCAATAATTTTTTTCATTCCAATATCAATAATCATAAAATGGTGAAAAACCCATATATATCTGATTACAAAGATTATACTTTTGACGTAATCCAATGAAATCTAATTCACACAATTTTACACGACTTCAATCTTTATTTTAATAACATTATACAATTTACATTTTCATTTAAATAAAAGAAACCATATTAAATAAAAATAAAATTTAAATACTCTTAATACACCGAAACTAACTTATTATAAAAATAGAACACCTAGATTAACTTCTACTCATAAAAATTTAAGCCATTCTAAAGATCATATTCATACTAAATTTCTTACTTGTAGTTTCCAAGAGGAATTGACTGAGTTTCAAAAGATCTTATTCATTTAAATTCCTTACACAAAGTTTAAAAGACAATAGGAACAAGAGTTGGCTCAATAACTTGCTCTACGACAAAACCATTCCTTTTCCCAGCTATTCCCGATTCACCAACATAAACTAGAATGCAGTTAAACTATGACATAGATGTAGCTTAATGGAAGCATTTCTATTTCCAACCTCAAACATAACAAGATTTCCAAATACAACATGCATCAAGGAGTTTTCAACTGTACATAGTGGGAATACAAGCAACATGCATAAAAAGACAAAGATAAGGGAAAGCAACGCGAGTTTAGAGTTAAAGATATATACTAACCCAACTTAAAAATCGAACTAGCATGATGGTAGTCTCTTGAAGACTCGTGACTACGAAAGGGAAATCTAAAATGATGATGCATGCAATTGCGTGTATGAATTCAAACAGAACCAAAGAAGCATAAAAGAAATGTAACTCACAGCTAACCAAGACACCAAGGATATTAACCATAGTAAGCAAATTAAAAGCATACAAAGAAAATTATATGCATGAGGTTAAGAATGCATGCGCACTATGGCCAAATCTAACGGGGAGAGGTTGGTTCAGTGTGTATTCTCTCCGTTGGTAGATGATGATAGGTAATACAAATTGAAATTACAAATCTCTTCACAGATCGACGAATCCAAACAAGAGCAGAAAGACTTGAATAATTTCACACAAAATCTAAATAAAGAAAACATACAATGATGAAATCATAAGGAACTATGTAGCCGACGCACAAAATCACAAGGCAATCCAGATTACAATACAGTTTTCATGAGTATGCAAAATAAAAGTAGCAGAATCTACATAGATGAAAATTCCAAAGAGTAGGAAGAGGAATACTAAGTTCCAATGCTCAAACTCATAGAAAACCATCAAAATTTTAGGTAAGCATGCATAAGAATGAAACATATTAACTTATTCCAAAGGAAACATAAACAAAAAACTCATAGGTCTCACCCATATAAAAGTTCAAGATATTCAATAAGAGAGCTATGTCGTCCGAACTCTGTGTAAACATTAATGTAAGGAGAAGCATATGATTTAAATTTTAACTAAAGTTTCAAAAGCTACGAACGAATCTATCAATCTAAAAGATTCAGACCTTTCCCTTAACACAATCAGAGTAATATAACCCATTTCTACATGAGCGACAAGAGTGCAACTATTCTGAGAAAAATAGAGGCTCATTTTAAATAAATGAGAACAAGGATAGTAACAAAGGAAAATAAGACCAAACCATACACCAGGTGGAGGGAAATGATAGACTAGTAAAATACAGAGTCTGCATTGATTCCATATACAAATTACTACAAAATACATATTGAGTATATAACAAATATTTATTCAGATATGTATCTTTATAAATTTTCAAACAAGGGACAAGAACGAAAGCACAATTATTATTTTCTTTTGAAGATCAAGAAGTTTCAAGGTTGGATTTATGAGATCTAATATTTTCGTTATCTATTGTTTTAGTTTTCTATTGTGCATACAGGTACCAAATCAAGAATCAACATGAAATTTGCAAGAAGAAAACTTGAAATGCTTTATGGATCCGAACAATGGCGAAGCGAAAACATCAAAGATTCAATCCACCAAAATCTCATAGTAGATTTCAGCTTCAAGTATTCAATTTTTCATCTTTTCAATCCAAAACCCCAGAAAAATACTGAAAACAATCTTTTCCTGTGAAAAAAACAATTCTTCTTTTCAAAAATCAATTGTCATTTCAAAAATAATCTTTTTCCTATGTTATGTCATTATCTCAAATTACAATGCAATTCCTCATTTCAACTCATTGTTTGCATGCAAATCATCCATCAGTTAAGATTTTCAAACACAATGATCAAAGAAGATATATTTGCAACTTAAATCACAACTAATTGTTTTAGTTTTTGAAAACATTAAAATTGTAAAAACAAATCAATTACAACTAATTAATCTTCCATAGCTAAGATATTTTAATAATTCACAATTAATTCCCCAATATTCTAAAAAAAAACCTTTTGAATTAAATAAATCATTCTTAACCTTAAATTAAACAAGGTAACTAATCACTAATCATATCATTACCATTAATTTAAATCATTAAATAATATAAACAAAAAATTATGAGAAAATGACAAAATGTGACGAACAACAAACATTACGACAAACGAACGACAACAAGACAATAGGGTAACAAAATGATACTCGTTATTTCCAGAACGAAGGCTCATGACAGAGGACAAGACCATCTCCCTTCAATGAATTCCATTGGGCCTTAGCATGCTTAGACTTGATGAAGTAGGTGGAGTCAATGCATGTACCCGAAAGTTGCATAAAATTGTACGGTCAACCAAAAACAACATATATATGATAGAAGACAAACCGTGAAGAAGAATCGCAGCCTAGTAGGGCACTCACGGATGAGTACTGCTAGACCGTCTCCTTACATCTAACACCAATTACATCATAGTATCATCATAACATTAAAGAACAACATATTGCATCATAATTATGTCATCTTAGGTAAATAAACAGAGCATCATAAATTAAAGTGTATCATCAACTGAGTTTCACAACTGATCATGTAGATCATGTCATAATGCATCAAAGTAACATAGTATCAAGCAACTAACAACTAACAACAACTGAAACAACTGAAATAGCAATGACATCAGGAGGGTCACTACATCATCCCCCCTAGGGTGAGGTTTACCAGCCTGGAAGCCTACAAATAGATAGGGATATAATTCCCTCATGTGTGCTGCATCATCCCAAGTAGCTGAAGCCTTGTCACTAGGGTCCTACTGGACCATCACCTTCATCAACATCTCAACCCCTGAGGGCAAGTCTCTTGCTCTGTAGAATGCCCATGCGCTCCAAAGCCAACTGCCCGTCCACTACCAGAAGCCTTTGAAGCTGAACGCTGATACCCAACCTAGCGGTTATCAATCATAGTAAATGCTCGGTGAGACCTTCCTGCATCACCTACCGTCGGCTCAGAAACTACTAGCCCTAGACCAAAACAAGTAGGTTTTTCTCTATAGACAATTCCTCACAATGTGGCCCTATTGACCACAAGAGAAACAACCTGAGTTACGTCTAAAACCTCTATCACCTAAAGGTGCACTGGAGTGTTTGAGACTACCCCAATTAGCTATAGATTGTGAACTCTAGGTTGGCTGATCCTGACGGTTGCTCTTATTACACATCCAGTTCCGGTTCTTTCTAGATTGAGATCCACCATCACTACAAGGAGGTGGTGAATCCTTATGTTTAGACTCGAAATGTTGCTACTATCCACCCTTAGCAGGTGCCTATTGGTTTCGAGAGGAACCACCTATCTGAGTTGGACCACCACGTGGACCAAAACCTGTAGTAGAAGCACTGCCAATCAAAACACTTGTGTGTCCTCCCAACGCCATGGATAGATTCTCCTCCATAATTTGTTCCTTCTCAATGGCTACCTCCATCTTCTTTGGCTCGAAGATTCTAACTCCACCACTGATATGAGCATTCAAGCCCCTGATGAAATGCCAAACCAACATAGCCTCATCATCTTATATCTTGACATATTGTTTGAGTTCATAGAATCTACACTCAAACTACTCGAAAGACATAACCATCTGGCATAGATCATGGAATTCATCTACACGGTGCTGCCTCTAGTGATTAGATAAGAAGTGTTCTCTGAAACGCTCCAGAAACATATCCCATGGTATTGATCCTATCTGCAAACAGCTCTTTTGCTCCTCCAATTGCCACCAAGTAGAGGTGAAGCCTCTAATATGCATGATGATGCATCTCACTCGATTCTTGATACCATATGGGTGCACAAAAAAACACCATCCCAAATCTAGTAATCATGTCTCTGCCTCCAATCCACCGCTAGTACCATCGAAAATGGGATGGCATGCCCTCAAAAAATCTCTCATGTGCCCTACCACTATGGCATCCTATTATGCAATCTAAACAATCCTCCTAGGTGGTGATTTTTCCCTCTCTCTATCTACATCTTGATCATTCCCATGTCTTAGCCCAAGATGTGCAAGAGCCAGCTCAAGTAACGGACATAGTAGATCTCCTGCACCAGGTTGATTCAAGACCTAATCATTATTTCCCTAACTACTTGGAGGATTAGGCTGTGAACTCCATGTTCACTTTCATGTGAACTCTGCGACGTAGTATTCTAATGCTTTGTCGCACGACCACCACCATGACCTTGTCCATGACCTCTAAAGTGACCTCGCCTTGGTGACATGATCTTGGGTGATCCCACAAAGCTGGTTTAAAATTTCTAGGAGATTTTTTTTTTGCTGAAATCACATATGTTTAGAAAATATAATGATTTTAGCCTTAAAAGTTCTATTTTAAAGATTCCAATTGAAGAAGGTTTGATCAAACCACCTTAGATCAAACCCCCTTAGATAGAACCCTGCTAGTTGTAAACCATACCTACAACAAAGTCTCATTTACACCTATCAAAATGTTGATAAAAAATAACTTTTCATTTAGCTTTTGGGAGATCAAATGAATTCATTTAAAATTTATTTGAAATGATCATTGTAGTCCTTAGAATGAGCTATCCAATGAATATAATTTTAATATGTTTTGGTTTTATTGTGTATGTGTTTCTTTAGTTTTATTAAACATAGGTTTTTCACCAAAAATCAAGCTCTATGTTCTACACATGTGGAAAAAAAGCATATTATCAAAATAAAATTTTAAAAAATATGTTCAGACTGGGTATTGATGTTCTTAATCCATTATCAAATAATAATAATAATTTTGATACATACAGAAAAATTTATGTTGTATATAGTCCCCCTATGTTTCAATTGTAATTGGTTTGACTTCAAAACTTGATTAAGGGAAAAATATTTAATAAAACACTATGAAACCAAATGAAAGTGCTAGATATCATAGTTCCAAATCTAAATTTGAAAAAAAAAAAAATTTTATCCTTCATACAAAAAAAGTTATTTTGTATACGGTGAGCATCACTCCTTAAAAATGCTATTTTTAAAAAAAGCTATTTTTTGAAGGAGATGGAAAAGAAGTGCAATTTGATTCCAAAAATTTTGAAAAAAATATATTTAGAATCTATAGATAAAATTTCACAAATCACTAGTTTGCATCATCTTCATTTTCCTCACGGTTTAGCTGGTATAGGAGCTGAAAAGTGAAGATTTAGTTAAAAAATATCAGTTTAGTGTTTAGTTTGCCCAAAAATTGTAAACCAGTATTGTGGGATCACCCTCCTGAACAAGGCCAAAATCAAGTCTCAATTTAAAGACACAAAATAACAAGAAAAACACACACACAATAATCTAACATCTAGGACAACCTAGTGGGCTCGCAAGAACCAGAGTACCCATTGTTAGAACCTTTTCTCTGATACCAAGTTGTAACACCCCATCATGGAACCTAGGGAATGACACATCACTAATGCTAAGTAGCTTAATAATGTTTAAAACAAACATTTATTCACAACATGAGATCAATAACCTAACATGAATGTTTGTGGGTCCACAACTATACTACTAAAGTAAATCAATAATATAACACATCAAGAACTATATATTATATCATGTGAATAATCATATCAAGATAACATTACATCAAGAGTTACATTACAAGTTCATTTACAATAAACGAGATTGTGACAAATCCCGATACATCACAAGTAATAATACAATTAAACCTCATGTAACATCATGAGTGAGTACAATACACAATATGAACAAGAATAGCTGACGACCAAGTCCACGAGATCGTCCAACGAACAAACCTCTGTGAACGATGTGTATCCAAGATCCTGCCAAGAACAAACATGTCTCGAACAATATCACCTACAGGGGACCCAATTGAAGAAATGGCACGTTCCTCCCTACTATGTGGAACTCGAAAGCCCACCCCCTGTGCTAGGAGATAGAATAGGTCCTCAAGTCAAAACATACAACAAAAAGAAACATCACATAATACATGGTCAAAAAACACGACATCATAATGACAAGACAACTGCCATAATCCCAAAGGTGACGTCACAATCACAAGTGACTCTACACAGGAGAACTAAAAAGTGTAGAAGGATAATATTTTCATCACTTAAACATAATAGGTTATGCTGGATAGCCTTGCTAGGTTACCGACACTCTACCAAAGTTACCTTGTAAACCTCTAATGACTTGTGGTCCCTATATGAACTTATGTGGCTTTGAATCACTTCTTAAGGAGACAAAGTGTTCCAGTAGCCATTCTAGGCCTTCTCAACCCACTTTAACCTAAACAACCTTTAAAGTACAAGGTGAGGCAAAAAATTATCTGAATGGTTATATATTAACTACCCAAACCCCTAAAATCTTATTTTAGTTATCACTTGGTTAACACACTTCCAAGAGGTTACCCATGCAACCACTTTCAGGTCCAGACCCTAATAGAAACCACTCCTCCTATGGTACAACTTCTCAAAATGACAAAACAATAAAGCCAACATGCATGCAAGAGAAAAATTCTTTACAAAAAGATCCAAAGTCATCTGAACCATACTATAACATTTAAATATCTCAATAAGAATCACTAAACATGCATGGGAAGTCTTTCATGAACAAACACAATTCCACTCCATGGAATTCAAAATGTCCAAAAGTAAATTCACAAGAACACTAAACATGCATGGTCCATGTTTTCACATTGAAATAATATGCAAACTATCACAATTATAGCAAGGACTTCAAACAAAACCACAGTTCAAAACCTCTAGGAGACGATAATATAGAAACATAATTATATACACAAGAAGAATAGGTCCTTCTAAAAATAAATCATTTCAAAACTATTCCAAATTATTTTTAATGGAATTCAATAAATATATATTATTCTTTTCACTCTAATTTTACATTGTACAAACACTTGGTTTCTTTAAATATATCCAATTGTTGTTTTTCTCATTCCAATATCAATAATCATAAAACGGTAAAATACACTTATATATATCTGATTACAAAGATTATAATTTTGACATAATCCAATGAGAACCAATTCACACAATTCTACACGACTTCAATCTTTATTTTAATAACATTATACAATTTACATTTTCATTTAAATAAAAGAAATCATATTAAATAGAAATAAAATTTAAATACTTTTAATACACAGAAACTAACTTATTATAAAAATAGAACACTAGATTAACTTCTACTCATTAAAATTTAAGCCATTCTAAAGAGCATATTCATATTAAATTTCTTACACACGGTTTCCAAGAGGAATCAACTAAGTTTCAAAAGATCTTATTCATTTAAGTTCCTTACAAAATTTAAAAGACAATAGGAACAAGAGTTGGCTCAATAACTTGCTCTGTAACAAAACCATTTCTATTCCCGGCTATTCCCGGTTCACCAACATAAACTAGACCGCAGTTAAACTATGACATAGATGCAGCTTGATGGAAGCATTTCTATATCCAACCTGAAACATAACAAGAGTTCCAAATACAACATGCATCAAGGAGTTTTCAACCGTACATAGTGGGAATACAAGCAACATGCATAAAAAGATAAAGCTAAGGGAAATAAATTCGAGTTTAGAGTTAAAGATATATACTAACCCAAATTAAAACTCAAACTAGAACGATGGTAATCTCTTGAAGAATCATGAGTACACAAGGGAAATCTAAAACGGTGATGCATGCAAATCGCGTGTATGAATTCAAACGGAACCAAAGAAGCATAAAAGAAATGTAACTCATAGCCGACCAAGACAACAAGGATAGTAACCACAGTAAGAAAATGAAGAGCATATGAAGGAGATTATATGCATGAGTTTAGGAATGCATGCGCGCTATGGACAAATTTAATGGGGAGAGGTTAGTTCAGCGTGTATTCTTTCAGTGGGTAGGTGATGATAAGTAATACAAACTAAAATTACAAATCTCTTCATAGATCAATGAATCCAAAGAAGAGAAGAAATACTTCAATACTTTCACACAGAATCTAAAGAAAGGAAACATACAATGATGAAATCATAAGGAACTATGTAGTCGATGCACGAAATCACAAGGCAATCTAGATTACAATACAGATTTCATGAGTATGCAAAATACAAGCAACATAAACTACATAGACGAAAATTCTGAACAATAGGAAGAGGAATACTAAGTTCCAATGGTGAAACTCATAGAAAATCATTGGCATGTTAGCTAAGCATGCATAAGAATGAAAGTTCAATATATTCAATAAGAGACCTATGTCGTCCAAAATCTCTGTAAACATTAACGTAAGGAGAAGCATATGATTTCAATT
This sequence comes from Sequoiadendron giganteum, assembly GCA_007115665.2. Classification (NCBI taxonomy): domain Eukaryota; kingdom Viridiplantae; phylum Streptophyta; class Pinopsida; order Cupressales; family Cupressaceae; genus Sequoiadendron; species Sequoiadendron giganteum. Next base: position 642,477,468 of record CM021104.1, on the reverse strand, counting down.
TTAAGTAAATTTTGAAAAGCTATGAATAGCTCTATCAAGATACAAGATTCAAACCTTTCCCTTAACACAATCGGAGTAACGTAACCCATTTCTACACAAGCGATGAGAGTGCAACTATTCTTAGAAGAATAGAGGCTCCTTTTAAATAAATGAGAATAGGGATAGTAACAAAGGAAATTAAGACAAAACCATACACCAAGTAGAGGGAAATGAAAAAGTCATAAAGTACAGAGTCTGCATTGATTCTTGATTCAAATTACTACATAATACATATTGAGTATATACTAGATATTAATTCTGATATGTATCTTTATAAACTTTCAAACAAGGGAAAATAACGAAAACACAATTATTATTTTCTTTTGAAGATCAAGAAGTTTCAAGGCTGGATTTTTGAGATCTAATATTTCCATTATCTGTTGTTTTAGTTTTCTATTGTGCATGTAGGTACCAAATCAAGAATCAACATGAAAATTGCAAGAAGAAAATCTGAAATGTTGTTCAGATCTGAACAACGGCGAAGCAAAAACCTCAAATATTCAACCCACCGAACTTTCACAGTAGAACACAACTTCAAGTATTTAGTTTTCTAGCTTTTTATTCCAAAACCCCTAAAAAATACCGAAAACAATCTTTTCCCGTGAAAACAACAATTCTTCTTTTAGAAAATCAATTGTCATTTCAAAAATAATCTTTTTCCTATGTTATATCATTATCTTACATTACAATGCAATTCCTCAATTCAACTCATTGTTTGCATGCAAATCATCCATCCGTTAAGCTTTTCGAACACAGTGATCAAAGAAGATATTTTTGCAACTTAAATCACAACTAACTATTTTAGTTTTTGAAAACATAAATTTTTTACAAACAAATCAATTACAACTAATTAATCTTCCACAATTAATATATTTTAATAATTCATAATTAATTCCTCAATATTCTAAAAATAACCTTTCGAATTAAATAAATCATTCTTAACCTTAAATTAATCAAGGTAACTAATTACTAATCATATCATTACCATTAATTTAAATCATTAAATAATCTAAACAAAACATTATGAAAACATGACAACATGTGATGACCAATGAACATTACGAAATATGAACGACAACAAAACATATGGGTAACAAAATGATACTCGTTCTTTCCAGAACAAAGGCTAATGACAGTGGACAAGACCATCTCCCTTCAAAGAATTCCATTGGGCCTTGCCACACTCAGAACTGATGAAGCAGGTGGATTCGATTCCTGTACCTGAAAGATGCACATCAAATTGCACGGTCAACCAAAAACAACATATATATGACAGAAGACACACCGTGAAGAAGAATTGCAGCGTAGCAGGGCTCTCACGAATGAGTAATACTAGAGCATCTTTGTCTCCTTCACCGAACTAACATAAAACATAATATATAACATCAATTAAATCATAGTATCATCATAACATTAAAGAACAACATATGCCATCGTAATTATGTCATCTCTGGAAAATAAATAGGGCATCATAAAGTAAAGTGTATCATCAACTAAGTTTCACAATTGATCATGTAAATCATGTCATAATGCATCAAAGTAACATATTATCAAGCAACTAACAGGCATGTGCAGGATCATCATGGAAAAAATAGACCCTTAAGTGGCTATGAAAATTGAGAAAATTAGAGTTAGGCATCTTGACATCAAAAATTGAATAAGTTAACTATATTATTTCAAAAATATGTAAGAATAGAATTTCTATAAAATTGAATGTAGTTTCTAAACTACTAGGTTTATTTAAAAAATAAAAAAATCTATTTGGTGAAAATTTGAAATTTCAATGTAGTAGTACTTAAATTTTAGGGAAAAAAGAAGAAGTAGGGGTCTATTTGACCACCCTAACCACAATACAATGATAATATTTTTTTATAATAATTTAGATACAAGTAAAGGACTCATGTCACAATGTAATGGATATTTTTTTGTAATTTTTTTCCAAGTAAATAATTAATTATGAAGTTTTTATTATAACTTTTAAAAAATATAAAAACTCTTAGGTCTGACCACCTTAACTTGGTCAAAACATCATGAAATTCATTTTTTTTTTGTTTAATCCTATATTATGCAAAGCATAGAATGTGATGCATGTTTCAGATTCAAAAAATGTGATACCATTTGAAAGCTATAAATTTTTCTAAATCAGCCTATCAATCAGGACTATAGTCGTAATTCAAATAGAAAATGAATAATAATTATTTATTAAATTCAAAGTGAAGCATAATTTATATTGGTGGAAATTTGAGATGCTTGTTTAAAAACCCTTTTCGTTTCATCAATTTTGGGTGTAAAAAAAGTTGGCAGCCACATGGGCCATCATATCACTTACATATCGCCACTTTTTGGCCCATCGTGATCCTGCACATACCCTAACAACTAACAGTAACATAAACAACTGAAATAACAATGACATTAGGAGGGTCACTACACACAATGACTATATTCATCAAGTCAGCCTTCTAGCACTGATAACCATAAAATGAATCCACCAAATCTCCTAGATCATACACCAGTAAATGCACACCTCGATACTTCTTGAATAAGATAGTGTGAACATCAATATACCCTTCTTTGAGATTTGGTCAAGTACACAAATCGACATCTTTTCCTTTAATCAAATACCTTGTTCTTCATTTTGTCTACCGGTATGAACAAGTACTAAACTGTAGACCAGATCAATGACTTAGGTTGCCATCAATGACAACACTAGAAGCCATATTACAACAATCTCCCCCTTTGACATTGATGGCAACACTTAGTGACAAATGACTAAGTGTCAAAATCCAATATGAGTACGCTACCAGACTTCAAAAGTTCAAGACATAGCTCCCCCTGAGATTGCTGAGGCATTTTTCACTACTCTCTCTCCCCCTTTGACATCAATGAAAAAACACGTGTTCAATCTCTCCTTTTGAAATATGATAAAAAAAATTGTTTCTTCAAAACTGTTTTCAAAATTAAAAAAAGGACAACTACTTGAGTTAGAAAATTATCTTGTGATTTTCTTTCATTTTCGGAAGAAATTTCTTGCAATCATCTATTGCAATCCCAATGATTATGATCATGTTGTTATTTTTAGATGTCTTTTTGACAATCTTGATGAGCGATTATGGAATTGTGATCACATCCTCTAATTTCTCACCTTTCCTTAGTGGGTATGTGCAGGATCATGATGGTCCAAAAAGTGGCGATATGTAAGCCATATGATGGTCCATGTGGCTGATGACTTTTATTTTACCCAAAATTGATGAAATGAAAAGGGTTTTTAGAGGATATTCTTAGCCTTCCAGCATTATAAATTATGCTTTACTTTGAATTTAATAAATAATTATTATTCATTTTTTATTAGAATTATGAATAAAGTTTTGATTGATAGGCTGATTGAAAAACATCTATAACTTTCAAATGGTATCACATTTTTTGAATCTGAAACATGTTCCACATTCTATGCTTTGCATAATATAGGATTAAAAAATAAAAAAATTGAATTTCATGAATTTTTGACCAAGTTAAGGTGGTTAAACAGACGAGCTTTTATATTTTTTAAAAGTTGTAATAAAAAATTCATAATTAATTATTTACTTGGAAACAAATTATAAAAAAATATGCATCACATCGGGACATGAGTTCTCTACTTATATCTAAAAGCTTATAAAAAAATATTATCATTTTATTGTGGTTAGGGTGGTCAGATAGACACCTACTTCTTATTTTTACCTTGAAATTTAAATACTACTGCATTGAAATTTTAAATTTTCACCAAATAGATTTTTGTTTTTTAAATAAAGGTCTAGTAGTTTAGAAACTACATTCAATTTGCTACAGATTCTATATTTACATGTTTTTGAAATAATATAGATAACTTATTCAATTTTTTACGTCAAGTTGTCTAACTCTGAATTTTTTGTTTTTTTGGGTTGGGAAAGGGCTTTAAACCTGCTGATTTTATTTGCTACAAAGTTTCTACTTGGTTGAAAGAAAGGAACTTTTTATATACAATTTGATCAAGTTTACGTAAAACAATTTTTTTTATTTTCTTCATTATCTTATTGTTAGTAAGGCAATGTAATGAAATGATGAGAGAAACATTGTTGGCATTCATCTATTGTATTTTTGTTTTATCGAAGTCTAGAAAAGATAAAAATGGGTTTGTTTATGCTTTAAAGACCGTGCTACTACACTATGCCTAGCATAATAACATACAGTTTTGTACTGTTACATTGATATGCTATTTGAATATGCACTAAGCAATAGAATGGAATTTCTATCTAGATTTTCAGTCTACGCTTTTTATTGAAGATAGATTTTAATTTCTTTTTGCATTTTGAAAAGGAGAAAGCATGGCCCATAAGTTTATGATTACCAAAACGTATCTTGTTGTGTAATAGGTCCTTGTAGCTATACATGTGATTCATAGAAAGAACCAAGCGATTGGTTAAAGTAGGATGGAGCCTTTCCAGAAGTTAGAGTAGTGAGGTCTGTATTTATAGGGTCTAGAAACCAAGGGGAAAGTCATTAGCATATGCTCATCAGGATCATTTTTTCACCATTGAACTTAGGAAGCCCAGGAAATGGAAATGCTTGCTTAAATATAGAACCAGGCACATCTTCATTTTTTTGATATCCAATCCCTAGACCATATACAGGTATTGCTGTGAAGTCATCGACTGCATCCCCAATTATTTGCCCTTGTCTCAAGCATATTATGGATATCTACGTCATTTTCTCAGGCCTTTCCTTTTTTTTTTCTTCAACACAAGATTTCCATATTTTGAATAAAACTTAGCTTAATGGAGGCACCATTTGCACATCAAACTAAAGATCATGACCTGCCTAATAAGTTGTATACCTTTCTAAATGAGTCGATGAGCTTTTAGGCATCTACTAAGAGATCCACGCTAGTCTGGGCTTTTCCATTCAATGAAGGTTCTACTAACGTTAGAGTTTTTAGTATCCCATCTATGATATTAGTCACTTGATATGATTAGAAATAGGGCCTACTACTTTTAAAAGATACAAGGGCAAAGGAGATTTGGACAATTCATGAGTGATTCACCTTTAATAGCCACATTCATTAGATACCAATCTATTTACTGCCATGATGCAATGAGATCTTCCTTCTATGATTCTCGAAGTTTCGGAGGATGGTAATAAATGTTATTATTTACTTTTGCGCCCATAAAAATGCAGGAAATCAATAGTTTTTGTTTTTTTCTTCTTGAGGCATGACTGTAGGCAAGATGGTAAGAACATTGCTGCTCCCCAAAATGAAAGAAGTGAAAGATCAAAGAACGTACAATTATGCAGGCCTAGTATCAGTCTAAAAATGTCTTCTTTCTTCTCATTAATACTTTTGTATAGCTTGAAGGAGGAGCATCAAGTTAGAGGTTGAGGCATGTGGTCCATACAAATAATTCCCTTTATCCTCGGGATGATTTGATTGATTGTAGGTAGTCCTATTCGTAGTATCTCCACTACCGCCTTAACTATGCTTTTATAATTTATTTATTTTTTATTGTTCAAAAGTGGAAATGTCGAGGGAATATTGATGTTGTTTCTGCTCTCACTAATCTATGGTTGTGCAGGGTGGGCATGAGAAGAAATCAGATCTATTTATTAAATATCCATTGAAATGAAATGAAATGAAATATTTTAATTACGTCCACGAGGCCACAACAGCCTATGGGAGCCAGGAACAACACAATACTGCCACCAAAAAGGGGGACCCTAAGCAATTTGAGTTCTTCGCTCAAGGTCAACCCTACGCCAGTGAATTTTGATGATGTAGTTTGCTATTTTGGCCAGCCTTTCCTCCTAAAATAGGGTATTTAAATTATCAACTTCTAAGGTGTCCAAATAGCTGGTCCGAATATCATTATATGCTGAGCACTCCATAACATAATGCCATTCAGTCTCCACCAAACCCATGTCGCAAAATCGACATATTCTTTCTTCCCATTCTTCTTTAGGAACCAACCATCTGCCCATTTCACATCTAAGACTATGTGAGCTAGTCTGGAGCTGAGCTATCAACATCTTTGCTCTCCATTTAATATTCGCTCCTATGTAGGCCTTTTCTTCATGGCCCCCCTTGGGGTTAAATTCTTTGATATAGTAGTGTTTCTTTCATCCTGATTGTTTTGTCCATATAGCATTTTTGAATTTTTCTTTAACATATTTTTTTATTTCTTCATTTGTACTTGGACAATCTTTGCATTTTCACACCTCACTTTTCCATCCACTTTTTGTTTTGTTTCATCCAGGTATTCTTTCTTCTATCCATCTTTCCTTCTACAATCAATTTAGGCCAACGATGGTTCTCCATGTTCTGCACCTTTTGCAAATAACTTAGTAACCTAATCGTCGTGGAAGCCTCCAAGGGGAAGGTTCCTATCTCTGCTAATAAGATCTCATAAGGTATTGCAGTTTTGAGCTTAAGGTTGCTAACAATTAGATGCTTTTGAATTCTTTCCACTTGCCTCCATTTTTGATGTGACATGCTGCTGCCCCAAATTTCACACCCAAATAAAACCACTGAGGTCACAAGTAATCCAAACAAAGGTTTTCCAATCCCATAATTCAACATTTCTACATCTGTTTTGTAGAGAGTAAAGCACTTTCCAACCCACTTGGATCCTTGTTCTACAAGTTTCCCAACCAAGCTTGTGGTGAAAGTCTAGCCCCAAGTATTTGTATGCATCAAAAATTTCCAACGGATTGCCTTCAAAGATAAAGCTAATTTGTTTTTTTTTCCTTCATAAAGAGAAGATTATTATTTTAGTTTTACTAGTGTTCACTTGCATCCCAACTTCTTGACAAAAGGATTCAAGAGCATTCAAATTTTTCTGAGTTTATGTGCTGATTTAGCGATCAAAATAAGATCATCGGCATACAAGAGAAATTTTATAACATAATTGATCAATTGAATACATTCCCCACCTCCATTGTCTAACCACTCTTCTAGCTTGTGAATGTAAATCCCAAATAGCGTTGGAGAAAGTGGGCACCCTTGCTTGACCCCAATGTCGTTGCCAAAGCACTCAGACATACCTTCAGTTGTTTTGATTTTAGCTCTGACCTGTTGATGCAGCCTATGAATAGCCACCCTAAGCACCTTCAAAAATCCTAGTTCCTCCATTCTAATCCACAACTTGCCTTGTGGCATAGTGTCAAAGGATTCTTTAAAGTCAACAAAGCAGCAAAAGGCCTCCTCCCCTTGCATGTTCCATATTTTTCAATAAAAAATTTGAGAGTAATACCATGATCAATAGTGGAGTGTTTCAGTCTAAAACCAACCTACCCCTCTACTCTTTTTCCCTCTTTCTCAGCCGAACAACTAATTATGCGCTCAATCATGCTTCTGAAAAGTTTTCCAAGAAGTGGATTAATCATAATAGTGCGGTAGTTTGATGGGTTATTTATGTCCCCACTCTTGTATAAGGGAATAACAATGCTAGTTGTCCACCCTTCCGAAAAAACCTCTTGAATAAACCTGATGAAGATGCCCTTGATGCAAGGTGCAAGGACCTCAATGCCCCATTTTAAGAATTCAACTTGCAGCCCATGAATATCCTACGCTTTTCCCCCAACCAACCTTTTTATGCCTTGATTGATGTCATCGATGGTGAAAATTTCAGTGGTAGCCTTGATTGTAGTAGGTCTATGTTTATCTTGTTCCCACTCATACAATACCTTTGCATATTCTAGCCATTGAGAGCTTGTGATATTGTTTTCCACATGTTTTATTTTTTGTTGTAGCTCCTTCCAAAATTTCTTGGGGTTGTTCTTTCCAAGGGCAATCAGCTCTAGCCTTCTAGTGCTTAAATTTTTTTCTTTTTTTTTTTGTATCATCTTTTCGTATTCTTTCTTGTTTTCAATGGTCCTTCCATCCTCACGAAGTTTTCTTTTTGTTATCTTGCACTCTTCATTAAACAATGGGTTTGATGGGAAAGTAGTTGTAATTTCCTTCTTAGGCCTGGCCCTCTTACACTCCTCTAAAGCCTTGTGAACAATGGGGATCATAATGCTCTTGTTTATAGTGTGTTGCTCCATGTTGGTTATCTTCCTTCAGTAATCTCTGAAAAGCCTTTTGAGTGCAGCCTTGAAGACCTCCTGATTTTCACCGTTCATAATGATTCTACCTTGCAAAGGCACTTTCTTTTTGCTGATATGAATCTGCCCTCCTTGGTGCACATCAATGTGGGTGTCAAGATTCACATATATTGGATTATGATATGATTTCAGCTCTATAGGACACTTTCCAATCACAAGATCCTTTATCTTTGATGTGAAAACATGTGAGAAAATGACATAATCAACCACACTTTTCCCATTGTATGTTTTGCAGGTGATGTTACCAGAGTTTGGCCATGTCCTCATACCGTTGCAAATGACCAAGTTGAATAGACTACACAATCCCAATAGTTCAGCCCCAAAGTACGTGGCATTGTGTTTATTATCTTGGGAATTCCTTTCCCACATATGCCGGCCCTCTTCCTCCAACCATAGTGGATCACATTTCTCCCTGTCTTTGCTTTTCAAGTTGAGAGCTTGTATGTTTTTTGTTCTTGCATTAAAATTCCCTATTAAAATAACCTCTCCCAGGCCATTATAGACTGAAATGTCTTTTTTTAGAGCAGCAAAATGGTCCTCATGGTCAAGGTTCCTTTTCTTGTAGGATTTGGAGCCTTTTGGAGCGAAGTAGCATGCTGCCACTTTAATGACAGTCTAATTTTTTGTTATTTTAAACCAAACATATTGTTTGTTTGGGTCTTCTTTCTCGATTTGAATGCTATTGCACCATGATTCTTTAATTAGAACTGCAACTCCACCGTGTCCTTTTCCACTATCAGTTCTCTCATTCCAAATGGAAGTTTTTTTATAACCTTCAAAATTTGGGATCTTATAGCTATCGTGCTCATGAGTCTTTGTAAGAATGATCATGTCCTTTCCATACTCTATGGGCCCTAAACCAGGTCCTCTTCTCCATAGGTAACCTCTACATTTCCAACTTACCATTGATAACTGATCCTGGTGGGCCCCGAGTTCCTATTTTTGGTGTGTGATTTTGTCACTGACTTGAGCTTTCCCATTTTGTAACCAAGCCCATTTTCCTTCGTTCCTTGCTATTTTTACTTTTTCCCACTCTTTATGCCTTTCTTCTTGTTGTACTATTGTTCAGTCTTCATCAAGGTGTATTTGCGTACCCTTAAGGAACCTCTTATTCCTTAACAACTTGTTCTTATCTTCAATATTTGCCAATGTGACCCTTACATGCCTACTCTTGCCATCCTTCACCCATTTTCCAATTATATTTGCTTGTTGAATGACTCCTATCCATTGTAACTCGTCCTTGAAAAAATATTTTGTTAGCTCCTTTGTGGTTTCTTTCTCCCCATAGTCCTTTAGCCCTTTAATAATGACATTCACAATCCTAATATTTTTGTCATTCTCTTCTCTTATCTGCCTTCAAACCTCCTTTTCTATGAGGTCCCTGTTTGTGTCTGAGGGACCTTTCACTATATGAGCCCAGCTTTTGGGCTCCTCTAAATGGTCCTTTAGTTGGTTTTATTTTATCTTCACGTTGTCCAAAACTGATTGTAACTCTTTTATCTGCATGTCGTTTCTTTCATCTACCTCTCTTGATATGCCTTTGACTACTGTGCCACTTTGTGCTAGAGCTTGCCTTATCGAAATCAATTGTTGCTCTCCTTTTGACATGGAGATTTGAATTTTATTTATTTCTTCTTTGAAAAACTTGTTCTCCCTTGATAATTTCCAATTGATGTCCATGATCTCCTTCATTTTACTCTCTTCATATATCCCCCTTGCCTCTAATGATTGGAGCCTCTTTTTCATGGCCATTAGCTCATTGACATACAATTCAGAGGACCACAATAGAGGAGTTGTAGTAGGACTATATGAATTAGAAAGTTTACTCTCACCCCCTCCTACCTTGCTTGTTGGAATGTTTACCTCTTCGGGTTGTTTCACAACTAAGATTGAGTGGGTTGTTAGGCACACTTTCTCATTAACTACCGATTCCACTTTTTGAGCTTGTTGGGAATCAACAGTGTTTGATAAACAATTATGCTCTAGCCTTGGAAGAATTACAGTGAATTTCCCTCTCTTTGTCAACTTTACGTTTTGAATTTGCCTACATTTTAAAATCCCTCTGTACTATTTTTCATTTACATACACACACCCCTCCCCAACGTTTGACTAGCTAGTTTGCGGATAGTCCATCACGCATGATCCCCATGTGCCAAATAGATTTGTTGTTGAGGACCCCCCTTGGAGGTGTGCAAGCGATTTGAAATGAATCTGAGAGTTCCCCGGATCTAAAAATTCTGCCATATTCCCCTAAATCTGCGCATCACCATTAATGCTTTCAAAAGCCTCAATAGCTACTGTGTAATCAATCCCTGTCTCATTCCCTATTATCTATTTTGGTATGCTGCTAGTCACCATTGGAAAAATAATCTTGTTTGATTCTACCAATATATCAGTATTATTTGGAATACTAATAGCATCAACTACCCGAAGGTGTGTGCAAGATCATCATGGAAAAAACAAGCCCTTAAGTGGCAATAAAAGGATAAAAAATTAGAGCTAGACAACTTGACGTAAAAATTTGAATAAGTTATCTATATTATTTCAAAAAACTGTAAAAAAGGAATCTGTAGAAAATTGAATGTAGTTTCTAAACTACTAGACCTTTATTTTATTTTTTTAAATCTATTTGGTGAAAAATTGAAATTTCAATGCAATAGTATTTAAATTCCAGGGTAAAAATAAGAAGTAGGTGTCTGTCTGACCACCCTAATTACAATGAAATGATAATATTTTTTTATAATATTTTAGATATAAGTATAGGACATGTCTCGATGTGATGCATATTTTTTAATATTTTTTTTCCAAGTAAATAATTAATTATGATTTTTTTATTACAACTTTTAAAAAATATAAAAGATCGTTTGTCTAACCACCTTAACTTGGTCAAAAATTCATGAAATTCAATTTTTTTTTTTTTAATCCTATAGTATGCAAAGCATAAATGTGAATTATGTTTCAAATTCAAAAAATGTGATACCGTTTGAAAGTTATAGATGTTTTTCAATCAGCCTATCAATCAGGACTTTATTCATAATTCTAATTGAAAATTAATAATAATTATTGATTAAATTCAAAGTGAAGCATAATTTATATTGGTGGAAAGCCTAGAATATCCTCTAAAAACCCTTTTCTTTTCATCAATTTTGGGTAAAAAAAAAGTCGTTAGCCACATCGGTCATCATATGGCTTACATATCACCACTTTTTGGCCCATCATGATCCTGCACATACCCCGCATAACCTATGCACGTTACCCCTAAGGCTGACATATCCCCCTCATTTTCAATATGCCCACTCATTTGAAAAGTGATAGTTTGACTCATGAAAAACAACCCTTTTGTTTTATACGAATTTGTGCTTGATAAAAAACAAAAATTCTGTTTTGAAAGCCAAAAGATAAAAAAGGCAAAGAAAACTGAAAAGACCAATGTGGGGCACACCTGTTCCCGCTACCTAAAAACCCTTGTCATTTTGCTTCAAACTCCCAAGCCCTTGTCAGCATGACCACCATCTGCAGTAGTCAACAACCCTTGTCTGCCACATCCAGTCTGTGCCAGTCCGCCACTACTGTTCCCCAACCCGCACGTTCACCAGTGCATCACTACCTATTTGTCTTTGTCTCTTTTGGGAATCATTCAATATCAATTTTCTATAATCAATAATCACGCTTAAAGAAATATAAAAACTCTTCACTGTCCTTGCGCACACCTACCACCCTCTATTTTACACCTGCCAATAGTTGTAATATGAAAGTTTTGAATGCCTTTGTCCATTGATTTGGGTGGTAGTTGCGTTTGTGATATCTTTGTCACTGTTTAAAGATTGTTGAATCTGGGTTTACACCTGCCAACTAAATTTGCTTGAAAGCATTTACATTTGTCACCTATAGTCCATGTACTTTCCCTATATTGCTGCATTGATGAATGTCCCTCCATTATTATGCGTTGTTGGATGTCCCTTCATTATTCCTGGATACTTGATATGTTTATTTCTCTCTGACATGCATTCTGGAGGTCAGTATGTTTGAAGTAGATTTCTTTGAATTTGAAGACCATCATCTGCCTGTTTGAATTTGCTGAGATACAGTTTATTTATTTTTCTTTGAATGCATTCATAGTTCCTCCATCGGCTTTTCCTTTTTGGAAACAAGTAATCTAAAGAGATCAAATCATATTCTGAATAGGCCTTGCTATGAATTTATTCTCCACAATATTTCTTATAGTTCTGGAGTCAGTATGTTTGAAGTAGATTTCTTTGAATTTGAAGACCATTTGTTGCTTATCCTTGCCTTTGTTGAGATATAGTTTATTTCTCTCTAAATGCATTCATGTTTACTTTATGAATTCAGCATGTTTGAAGTAGATTTCTTTGAATTTAAAGACCACCCCTACCTATGTTTGACTTTGCTGAGAAACAATTTATTTCTCTCTAAATACATTCGTAGTTCCTTTATCAACTTTCTCTTTTGGAAAAAATTCATCTTGTATTCCACTAGAAAGATATCAATTACATGAAATACCTTGTCCAAATAAAATTTGAAAGGGTAAGCATCTCAGACTTAAAGGCAAGAATCAAGTCTGCATTTTTTAAAAGAAGTTTTGTATAAGATTTGCAGCCTAATGAGAGTAATTAATTCATCCACCCTAATCTGCAAAGGTCCCAACTGGAAAATAAATTTTGTAATCATTTTGGTGGGAAGAGATGTACGCATGGTGATAGGACATGCCTGATGTTCTTAGACAAGTCAGTTATGTTTGAAAATATGGGTTGATTTTAATATTTAAATCAAACTGTTGGCATGTACTAGTCTGTGGTAGCAAGACAAGGATATTGTTTACTCAAGACATTAATTACACTATGGGGGTGGGCATTTTTTTATTTAAATGCTGTATATCTAAATTTCTTGGAAAGTTTTGATTCAAATGGGATCTTCTTTTATTTTCCTCCTGAAAGGGGGGGATAATGTTAAAATCATGTCTTGATCTCAATATTGAAATTGCATGTCTTTTTATTTCAAGACACAATCACCATATCATGCACATATGCTTTATGAATGATCTTTTTTAAGCCCATTTTTTTTGTGAGTTCTCAAGAACGACATTCAAAGGATAGGCATGGTTGGTTGCTCCTTTATTTTGTTTTTCTTGATAATGGGTTTTTATTAACCGTCATCTTATGCTTAAAATATTGATCATAGAAAAATTGGTGGATTGTTTTATAAACTTTGTGTTATTTATAGGTTGAAATTGAAGGTTGACATCAAGGATAGCATTGAAGGTTGTCTTTGGAATCAAGAAAAAATGAAGACTAAAAAAGTGGAGTTGCAGAATTTTTTTCAAGACTTGGAGAAAAAGCATTTTTTAATGCTTGTTTTAACAATCTTAGAGCTTCCATTTTCTACTCTCATTTTCTGTTTTAACTCCACTCACTTTTCAATTTGGGCTTAAAATCGATCACTAATTTGATATTTTTAAAGTTGGTTAAAAAGAATTTTAGAAATTTACTAGACTTTGATTTGGGTTAAAATTGAACAAGGCAAACTTCACATCTCATTTGGTGCTTTTAAAACGAACTCATCACTGCTTTATGGATTAAAATGAACAAATTTTTGTCATGTTTTGCAATATTTTTCACAAATTAACATCATTCAAATGCGTATGCGCTCTGACGCTTCATAGCGATCTTGAGAATCAAAAGCATTTTGGTGATATTAAGTTGTCAAAAAGATTGCCTTCACATTTTGATTTGGGAACTTAAAATTGAACAAACTTGTCTAGTGTGAGAAAAAGGCATTGCGAGTGTTCTCTCTTTGTTCATGCAAACAAAGATGATCGAACTACGAATGCACTTAGTTGCTATTGTATACTATTAGAGGGCCTTCCTTGGTGGGAAAAATTACTCACCCCAAGGGAACGACTCAAGTGGTAATAGGCTAAAGCCAAGCTCTTCCAAAACGCTATACAAATTTGTGTTCACGGTGAAAGCCAGGGACAATGGGAAGTGGCGCATGATAACTCTCCCCTAGTATGTTTATGATGCATAAAGCCATTGTTTTAAGGGTTGGGAGATCTCTCACAAGGAGTCTATCATTGCACCCCCTAAACTGGATGCCCTTACAACAAAATTTTGTTTAGAATCCAAAAATACCCTATATTTGTTGGTGCAAGAGATTATGTCCTCTGAAGCCACCCCATGTATACATGCGGTTCTATTATAGAGATGAAAATTATTCCATGGGATATTCATGGGTACTGATGCTTGGCTGACCCGAGAAGTGTGTGCCATGGAGGGGAGCCAGTGTTGTCAAGCATCTAGTCATCTGCACAGAATATGCGTAGTTGGATTTGTCCAACTGGGAACTCGACAAATATTTCTTTTTCTAGCCTAGGGTTGTACATGTGCTTTGAATCAAAACATTTTTCTTCAATCCAAAACATTGGAAAAACAAAAATTCAATGAATCATCAGAATTTCAAACCCTTTGGAAGAAAAAAATACCTTGAAGGTGTCCACATGTTACTGCTTGTCCCTAGGGGTTCTTATCCCTAGAAGGCTTCTAAACATTCAAAAATCTCAATTTGTTTCTCCCAAAGTCAATGCTAGGTAACTTTTGCCTTGATTTCCACATAATGCACTTTGTGGGATGAAAGAAAATTAGAATATTGGACATTCAATTTGAAAAACTAAGAAAGAAGTGTTTGTTGTAAAAAGAACCAAACATAAGCAAGATAACAAACAATTGAACCACACATCTACTTGCAATCTTTTGTCTTATGGTTTTCCATGCGAACATTGTTCTTTTGGTTTGAATTAGTCTTAGGGAAAAGAATGTTCTTCAAAACCGTGGTCTTGTAAGTAAGTCCTCATAGGGTCATCTAGGATCAAGTCAAAACTCTTCATCAATCCAAACATTTATCAAATTTCCATCTCATGAACAAATTTTGGAACTTTGAAAACATCATTCATGCTAGACTTTTGAAAAAATCAACATCATTACATTTAACTTAATACACCTAGTCAAGTTATCAATCTTCTTGAACAAATTTTCCTCTAGGATAGCACAACTTCCTAAGGTCTACTAGTTCATGATCACTTTGATTGGCTTAACACACTTAGCCAATTTATTCTCTTGAGCAATTTTCTTTAGGATAACACAGCTTCTTAGGGCCTACAAGTTCACCATCATCTTGTTTGACTCAAAACACTTAGTCAAACTATCCAAATTGAATCAAACCAACTCCTAAATTCTAGCATTGATCCAAAGTTCCTAGAAGTTCAAACACCCATATAATTCACCCCTTTCATCCTTCATCTCATCATTGGTCCTAAACACCTTAGAGGTTCACTTTTACAACAATATCACAACACAAGAGGGACATGGAATATAAACTTGATCCATCCATCATGAATAATCCAATTCAATCAGACTATCCAAGTCTCGCAATACCACTTGATTATCAAAACTCACATTTATGCATGACAACATTATCTCCTCCAAACTTCAATGATATGAATGTGAGTATGCCCAATCTCAATTTTGGAACACCTTTCCTAATGATAGATTTAAATCCAAGTCCAAATCTGCAAATCTATCAACCAAATGCTCAATGCATGAGTTTTCTAAACAACATTATCCCACCAAATCCATACATTCCAATACAAGTTTGTTGAACATGAAAATTTCTAGTCCACACTTGGTGAAATTTGGGATAGATATGCTTGCAAATCCCCCTAATGTTGTTCAAAA
This sequence comes from Sequoiadendron giganteum, assembly GCA_007115665.2. Lineage (NCBI taxonomy): Eukaryota > Viridiplantae > Streptophyta > Pinopsida > Cupressales > Cupressaceae > Sequoiadendron > Sequoiadendron giganteum. The sequence continues at coordinate 642,461,569 of CM021104.1, read as the reverse complement.
TCCTAGCAGTATATTGACAACTCCATATGTGGATTCAAGTCAAGGTAACCCCATGAAAAATCAAAGTTACCTAAATCAAGGAAATATGATTCCCAACCACAACAATGTTCAATTTCAATCTATCATGCCAAATAAAAACATCACACTGAATCAGAGTATCATCCATAATCAACTTGTCCAAAATCCCAAGAAAGCACGACAAGGATGCATTCTAAATATGCTTGAACAAAAACCAATTCAATGATATCAAGGGTGCCAAGATCCAAATCAAGATCAAAGTTGGCGGGATCAAATTTCTTCACTTGCCAAAATAGTTGATCCATAGCGCTAAGAGACATCTCCACCCCAAAATCAATACGCTCTTCCATTGGTTGAACCATGTCGTCGAAGAATTGAGTTATCTCCACAATCACATCAACAACAATATATCCAAAATCAAGAGGTTGGATATCAACAAAATCAACAACAAACTCAGTCATCGCATTTCAAAGATCAATCACCGCATCTCAAATATCAATCACCACATTTCCAAATTCAATCTCCACAAGGTCAATTTAAAGTGCAAATCTCACAAGGTCACAAACTAAAATACACACCACTTAAGGAACCAATCAAATCAGTCTTGCAACGACTAATCCAAGAAAATCTCATCAAAATCCCTGTTTATGTGAACTATCAAGAGCTCATGGTGAAACCACTAGGGTATGATGAGAAACACTTTTTTTATTTTCACAAAGTAAAGGGACACACAACATCAGATTGTATTCGACTCAAAAATCTCATCTAAGACATGATTGATCAAAAGCTAATAGATATTGGGGACATTAATCACAATTCAACCACTAGCAATAGCATTAAAAATCTCTCCTCCACACTTGTTGAAAATGGTGATCAATATCAATCCATCAATGAACACATTGAAGATGTTTCCATCTCATTCAATGATCAAATCAACACACACCAAGGGCCACTTTTAAATCATGATCAAAATGCACCAACAATACCCAACAAAGATCCAATTCAAGAGATGTCAACATCACTTAGTCTTAGGGTTGGCATCATTCCCAATCCAACACCACCACCACCGAAACACAATGTGGAAAATTCATTCTCTATCATATTGCAAGTTGCTTGCCAAAAGGCACTACAAAACCAACAAGCTGCACAACTAGCTGCTCAACAAGCACAAGCACAAGCACAAGCTCAAGCTCAAGCCCAACACCATGCTCGATAGAGGCAAGCACAATACCAAGCGTAAAAACAACTAGACCAATAACATGCTTTGTGGAAACAACAACAAATGGACCAACAACAAGATTTGTTGGAACAACAACAGTAGGGTCAACAACAAGCATTGTTGACGCAAATACAAACATATCAGTAGGCCTTGAATGCACAATAGAGCTTGCAATAGACTCCTAGCAAAATCATTGAAAATGATGATCAAGATTCATCCACCAATGATCGTGTTGACAATGTCTCTACATCACTTAATGAGTCAGAGGACATATCTCAAGAATTTACTCCAAAGCATGATCGACATCCTTCACTTAAGTCTAGCAGTGGTTCTTTCCAAGACATATTGGCATCCTTTGAACTCACAGTTGTAGATACTAAAGAAATCCTTAAATCACAATTTGATCCAAGTCCATTCAAAGATCAAGAGGATATTAAGCCACTTTCCATGCCTAATGAAAATATCAAAGAGAGCAATCCATTCTTTGGAATCGACCCATGTCAAGAACTTGATCCAAAACATGTTGAAAGTTGTTCTAAAATCACTCAAGATCAAGAATTCTTATCTCCAAGATACTATAATGATATAATGGGCACTCTTTTATCTATACAAGAGTTAACAAATGATGATCATATCCATATAGCACAAACTCATCCATCTACCCATGAGATGCTTTCTTTGGATGGACACTTAGATGATCTTCATTTAAAACAAGAGTCTCATACTCTTGACATCATTACTGAGGGACAAGAGTCTCATACTCTTAACATTTGTACACATGATCAGGATATAGAAAAATATAAAGACCTAGCAGAAATAGATCATGAAGAAGGCTTCTACAGAAGTTGGGAATCAGTGACATCATATCAAGACATATCAGAAGGCTTCTACGAAAGTTGCAAATTAGAAACATCCTGTGGAGATGTAGAAATATGTCATAAGGAAGGCTTTTACAAAAATCGTAAATTAGAAACAACATCCTGTGAATTAAATCATGAGGAAGAGTTTTATGGGGACAATGAATCATCAACACCTCATGAAGAAGCATTAAAATATGATATTTCACAAGATCAAGCTAAAGATATCAATCAGGCATTCATCCCACATATGGAGGATCCTATCACTTATAAATTGGATCACTCACCTTTCTTAGGGAAAGCTACCTCATCAATAAAGAAGTTGACACTTTTGAAGGTCCACAATAGAGAAGAAAACAATTAGCACCTTGTTTCCAAGGTAAATCATATCTTATTACAAACAAAATGTTTCAATAGATGAATTATCAAGGCAGAGGATTGGGCTTGCATGAATAGGGTATCCTGGAACCATTGCAGATTGTTGGAAATCATAAGCATCAAGGCCTTGGTTATTCGACAATCAAGGGATATCAACATATTGGTGATAATTCTAGAAAACTGGGGGCAACTTTGTCTCAAGCAAGCGTCAACATAGGGGGCACGAAGAATCCTTATGATGAAACCGATACCAATACTACAACTCGCCACATCAAAAAATCTTCATCCACCCATCACCCCATTGATGAATTGGGACCAACATCAAAAAGAATATTCGAATCAAAGCACGAAGAACGTCATCAAAGAAACAGAAGTACTAAAGCATGAAGGAAAAATCAAATACATATGGATACTAAAGATACAAAGAAATACTATCCCTATCAAACTCCATTAGTCAAAGAAACTATGGGGAAAAATAAAAAAGGGGGTAGGTATCCATCAAAGATGTCCACAAAGGAAACAACAGGCTTCTCAAGCATTGTACAAAGTATACTGAGCTATTGGTCCTAATTCCACACACACTTCCGTATCCACTCATTATTGCTCATCTTTGCAAGTTCGGAGAGTCAAAAGTTCCAAACTGTCAACCTGTCATGAATGGATTTTTAACTTATTTATTTAAATGCAAATGTTACTTGATTTGTCGAAATTAGATTATTTAATGATTACTTTAAAGATGATTTAATTGAAATTCGAAATGAAATGAAGATGAAATTAAATTGAAATTGAAATGCAATTACCATATTTACGTTTATTTCGGGGTTTGTCATTCCTGATGATGAATTGAGTGCAAGTGAACACAGGAAACAGGTGAACGAGGTCGAAGGCGAGAACAACGATCAGGTAGAGTTGTTTAGCCGATTGACGTGTGCGAATAGATGGGATCTCACACACTCACGTAGATTGATATGTTAATGTCTGGTGCGTATAGTATGCTTGCAAAATGAAAAATTTAGTTTTGGTGTGATTTCTTAAAAAATTGTAAAAATGCATTTTTGAAGATAATTTCGTTAAATTATGAAATTTAATGCAATTTAAATAAAATCGATGGTGAATTTAATATTTTATTCTTATTTTTGAAATATGAAGTTGAAAATTTGAAAATTTAATGTAATTGAGTTTTAAACTTGATTTTTATTAAATATTAGTTTAATAAAGTTATTTTTTAAATTTAAATGATATTTAAATTGGAAATAGTGAAAATAAATGAATTTTATATTTTGAAATAGATTCATTTTGTAAATTTAATTAAATTATGAAATGAGAATTGTAATACGTTCAAAATTCAAAATTGGAAATTGCAAGCAAATTTGAACTCATCAAAAGTGGAAGATTTAAAATATCTTAAAAATATCTTAAACAGAGAGTTTAAATTTGATATGAAGATCAAATTGAGAGATTTATGGATCTAAGATAAGCATGAATGCATGAGGAAAACAATTATATCTGAGGGAAAATCCGAAATTGGGAGGGGGAGGAAAAATTGGGACATTGCAGAATTTCAAAATTTGAGATCATACATTGTTTTTACTGTTTTTTTTATACACTGTCAATTGGGAATTTGTGAGAGAGGTGAGAAGGGACTGTCTTCCCTTTCCCACGCACAAAGGCCAGACAAAGATTTGCAGTCAGAAGAGGGGAGAATTTGTAAAGGTTTTTGCACAGGGATCAAACATTTCTTGTGCAGCAAAAGGAAGGAAGTACGGCCAAGAAAAGGCACGCACCTGCCTTCGCTTCCACACAACTTCCCTCCCACGCATTGCCTTCTCCCCTACACAACACACTTGGCACAAGCCTCAGCCCAGGCAAGCCTGAGTGGAGACCACAGATGGCAGGAATTTGATCAGGAAAATAAAAACTTGCAAAGAGAAGGGTGCGCCCAAGTAGCAAAGAGACACTCCCAATCGCCATTTCGACAACAGCCAAGGAACTCCACACACAGGAAGAATTGGAAAAAGAGAGGTACGGCCATAGCAAGGACAACAACATCAGAAGAACTCACTCTTCCTCCATACGCAAAAATTACTCTTACCAGAAACACAGAGGCAACAACAATTCAGAAAACAAATATTCCAGGTAGGGAATTTTGAGATTTTTAATTGCAAATAAGAACTTTAATTCCGATTTCTACAGAAGGAAATTATACTTGAAATTTGACAGAACAGAAAACAATCAACAAAATGGTTTTGATTTCCAAGATTATAGACGGAAATTTAGATGTAGATTAGATGAAAAACAATTAGATAAATCTTCATGCTAGGAAAAAAAAATCAAATTGTGTTTTATTTTTTTTTAGAAAACCAGAAAGCTCATAAACAGAAATTTAGTTTTATGCTGAGAAATTTTGATAAACTTTGTTTTAAATCATCCATAGAAGAATGAACTAAGAATTAGAAAACCAAATTCAACTTGGAAACGAACTAATCAATTTGAGAAAAACTAAATATGCTGATACAAATTAGTTGAATTATGCTGAGAGGAAACACAAATTGTTGACAACAAAAACACAAAAACATAAAATTGTTTATTTTGCTGAGAAATTAGGATTTACTGATTTGAAATTATGCATTAAATAGAGAAATGAAATTTAGGAGAATCTATCAAATCTAGAAACGATATTTATCATTTTAGAAATCTAAAACGATTATGAACAGAAAATAGATATATTTTGCTGATTAAAAATAATGTTTGAAAATTGAAAATAAAAGACAAAATTAACTTCAAATTTGATTAATTGAAAACCTCCAGAATGACTTCGAAACAACATTAAATTAACAGGAGTATAAACAATGGAATGTGTACTCTTATAAATTTTGTTTTTATATGTAATTATTTAACATACTGGAGATACACCTTCGTTTTTGAAATTTATTTGATTATTTAAATGACTGAATTAAAATGCTGAATTTATGTCTTTTTGTGAATTGGAACAAAGAAAAGTGGTGTTTTTAAATACTGTTTTCAGTTAAAATGTTGAAATATTGCGAAAGATTGTGATTGACTGTTTTGAACCATGCATGAATAATAGATAATTCTGCATGTCTTGATTTTTGGGAAAGTTACCTTCCGGGACGGGTGCCGAATATGGGTGAATAGGGAGTGTAGTTTTGCTTTTTCCAAAACTACTTTTTATTGTCGTGCATGACATCTTACTTGGCCAAGTAATTATTTGTACCATTGAAATAGATGGGTTATTTGAGCTCTCTACCATATCCTAGTACCGAACTCGTTTCTTTCTTAGCTAAATTAGAAAATGCTTGTGGATTACTAGTAGTAATAGGCTTGCACCAAATTCCATCTTGCTCGTAGACTGCTTTTTGCTAAGCAATTCGTGCAGGGTCAGGTATTTCTTGATTGACTAAGAAATTCCGGGGAAGCGTAAGCTTCAAGGTTGGGTGGAAAAGCGCCTGATCCTTGTTCTCGTCATCGTTTGAAGATTTGCTTATGGATAGAAGATCGACTGACTGATTCTTCTTTTAAAATGCTTTATTATTCATGATGTATATATTGACGAGCTTATGGCGACTGACTGCCTAAGTCTGAAATTTGTAAACGGGATATGTATCCTCCATTGTAATTGTTATTGGAAATGTGTATTTCGACACTTGTAAGATTTAGACTGAATAATATGATGTTATCTTTTCAACTTTTATGTCATTGTATGTAATGGACTTGTTTTATGATGAATATATGAATGAAATGACGACTTTATTTGGAATATAATGGAATTTATTTTAAGTATTGTCAAATTGTTTTTATGGAATTTTCCACTCTTTACACAACCAATCCATCTCTTACTCCTAAACACACTCCATCCATGCCTCCACACATGATATCCAATTCTCACATTGACCATGTGTTGGCAATGACCCTTCATCATAAGGATTTAGAAGGCACTCTATTGTGATGTGCGCACAAAGACAAAGTTAACTCCGGTATCGGAAAAGCAGAACAAATTTCTCAAAATTTTCTTTCAAGTGCACGTATCTTGGCAAAGCATCTTCTTCAAGTAGGATATCGATGGCATATTATGAAAAAAGCATCAATGTCAATAGCACCAAGTGATTTAATATCAGCTTAAAATGTCTCAGAAAATTAAAAAAAAAAATCAGAAAAATGTTCTGAAAAAATGGTCACCTTGATGAAAACCTGGAAAACAGGCATCTTGGCGACAACAAAAAAATCCAAAAATATAAAAATCCAAAAAAATCAAAAAAATGATTGAAAACAGTAAAGAAAAAAATGTCCTTTAGTGAAAACCATTTCGGTGGCGCTTTGGACAGGTACCATGATGAAAACCTGGAAAACAAGCAGCATGTGTAGAATCAAGCATCTATGTGCATCAGTTCAGGAGAAAGCATCTTATTGCATCCATACATAAAGCCAACTTTCCATCCATATCATTCATTCATCCATGAACCTTTTATCCAATCCATTTTTATCCATGTGCATCCAAGGTCCAAGTTATCTTGATCTTGATAAAATTTGGTGCACACTTTACACTTGTATATGGTGAACATCTTGACATGGGTCATTTTCATTGATCCCATCCAATCCAAATGTTATCTGAGCAATAAAGCATTATCCAAATGAGCATTCTCTATCTAAACCTGTTATCTTATCACAAGATGATCCATATCCATTTGTCCATCAATCTATCCAAGAAATGCACCGTTGGCCATTCAAACATTGCTAGACATTGGGGGCAAATGTTTACATCTTGCTTTGGGAATATATATTGATCTATATCTTCCAACTAATTTGGTGATCCAAACATTGGAAAACATGCAATCAAATTGATCAAAGCATTTATGAGCACCAAGTCAAATCACTAGCACATGGAATATTTTGATGGAAAACATTCCTTATCAAGCTTTATCTTTCATCCAACATCAATCCAAATAATCAAATCAGTCGTATCTAATGTGTAAATTTGTGTCGCATCAAATCATCAAAACAATTTTGTTCCAAATCAAGCTTCATCAATCTTGATCAATTGAATCCAATCATTATTACCTTGTTTGACTTAACACACTTAGTCAAATTATCATCTTTTGAACAAGTTTACTCTAGGATAACACAACTTCCTTAGGTTTACAAGTTCATTATCATCTTTTTTTGGCTTAACACACTTAGCCAAATTATCAAATCCATAATCAGTTTGTTTTACTTAACACACTTACTCAAACCATCCTCTTTTGTACAAGTTTACTCTAGGATCACACAACTTCCTAGATTTTGCAAGTGTATTATCACTTTTGTTTGACTTAACACACTTAGTCAAACTATCTATCCATTGATCTGATAAATCAACCTTAAGCTTGGTTTTCAACAAAATCCCAAAACAAAGCACTGATATGATCACGTATCCATATCCAAATTATCAAAATCATGCGAAAATTTAAAAACATTCAAAAAATTCATCAAAAAACTCAAAACATCAAAAAAATGAAAAACCAAAAACATTCAAAACTTCATCAAAAATCCAAAAATATCCAAATCATTCAAAAATCCAAAAACATGTCAAAATATCAGAAAATCTTTAAAAAATTCATCATTGAGTCTTGTCAGTATTTCACCTTGTCCGAACTATGTCGTCTCTGAGCTTGAACATAGGCAAGGTTGATCTTTGATCATCCCCCAAGATAGTTATGGTCAATCCTCAAGCATCCATTGCATTGGCAATCCGTTCGCCCATCTATTTTACATTTAGGTCAATCCTTAGGCGTCCATCGCAATGGAAATCTGTTAGGCAATCTATCTAATCATTGAGTCAAGTACATCGTCAGTCAAACTACGTGGTTTTTGCATGTATAACATAGGCAAGGATAATCTATGGATCAGCTCCCGAGACCCCTAGGATAGGTCTTTAAGTTAGTCTCTTTGTCATAAATCTTGAAAATACCCAAAACAACCTCAAAATATCTAAAAACCCAAAATGGTCCATCCATTTCATCTCGCTTTCACCCGTGATTATCATCACTCATAATAAAATCAATCATCACCTTCACCCTTTGGTAAGTCAGTCAGAAGCAAGTCTAGCAGGTTCAAAAGTGAACACTCTAATCGTCCGAGTCTTGAAAGTCTAGATCAGTGAGTCAGCAAGTTGGTCAACTCAGAATATCAATAGCTTATCACGCAAATCAGTCCCATCAAAACTCTGATCACAACATGTCCTAGGGTGAAGCTTTCCTGCAATGGACATAAGCATCAAGTACCCCATAGTAGTTAGTCTTGGCTAGCAGTGCGAAGAACATTAGCTTGTTTATTTACTTTATCTTGGTCTTTTTGGACTTATCTTATTTTGTGCTCATTCCAAGGACCTCTCGATGATGCCTAAACAAAATAGGTTTAGAGAGAAAGGAATGGGGCAATGGTCATTATCTTTTTATTTGTTGTGCTTGTTGGATATTCTTGTAAAATAACTTCGTCATTCGTGCCTTGTTTTGTTTGTAGGGAGGATGTTGTAGGTGTCTTGTTGACCACATAAGAAGGCTTGCCCTTTTATGTTTTGGCTTGAGATGTTTGGAATATTTGAACTACATTCTGAATAGGGTTATCTTGCACTACATTCTGAATAAGATTCCAAGTGAAAATATTAATTAGTCTGTTGGAAATGCATAGTTTGTTATGAAAAAACTATTAATTACATATGCCTCACAAAATAAATTGACGACGAATTGAAATGCATTGGACTGATAATTCATAAAATCTAGGTCATTTAGCCACCCCATTGGTTGCAATATATTTTCCAATTTTGACTTGGCCGATATGAACTATTCACCAATTGGTGAATATTCACCACTAAAAAATCCTTGTTGAAAATTTAAAATGCAGGCATAACAAGACCACAAAGAATGAATGTTTTCTAAAATAAAATGGTAGAAATGACAAGATATTTTAGGCATCAATACCTAATCATAAATCCACTCAACAAAGAATAAGTTAATTGAAAATGAATTAGGAATGACCACTACCAAATTTCGGTTCTCAAGTAGTCTTATATTTTATTTTCCATAATTTCTCTATGATTTTATCCAAGTTGCCAACAACTCTCTCTCCCATCATTATTTTTCCTTTTTGTAAACTCTAACACACCTTATAAGTTTTCATTTTTTCAATTAATAACCTATGTTTTAAATTAATTAAGTCCTATAATTTCTAAACTACATACTACAAGTGATAGGTTATGCGACTCCAAGTGGAATTCCCTAATATATGAGTGTAAAAATTAAATAAATAATTATAACATTAGCATTGCAAGTTTTGCAACACCTATCCTATTGGATTTATATTTTTACAATTGAGTTTCTTCCATTAAGTTCACAACTAGACAGAGTAGATATAGATCCTTTGGTGGCTATACATATTATCTATGATTTCATGTATGATTTATATTCAAATTCATTATGGCCATAAGAATGTTGGAATTTATTTCTATAAAATGTCACTAAATTCCACTATTCATTCAAATTTACCTTTACATATACATTTCTAGTTCATTATTCTTTAAGGTATATTATAAGTTGCAAAGTTGTATCTTCTTGATTTTTTAAGGTGTAAGTATTCAATCTACATAAACTTAGTTTCAAATGACCATTTTTTTCTTAACTAATTTGATAAATGGATAATGTGAATTCCATTCAAGATGAAATATTTGTGTCTTGTACCACTAATGAATCTTTATGTAAGGAATACTATATATTTACTAACTTGATGAACACTACTAATAAAAAATTCATTACATACTATATTTGTGTCTTGTACAACCAATAAATGGTTTTTGTGATTTTTATTAATGTCATGTGACCACTAGGATGTGTGTTAGCAACCTATGTGACAAATTTCTAATGGATTCTTGAAGGTGGTTTTAAAGGGCCTTAAAAAATTATTTGAAGTGTTTTCATGTTTTTTGGTGCCCTAGGTTTAATACCTATGGGCTAGTTATCTTTTTAAGCCCAATTTTAGACTTAGGTAAAGATAGTTTCTAAAATGGGAATTTCAAGTAATGATGAATATGAAGAGAAGAGACTTGGAAAGTGACTTGTCACTTTCCAACCCCACTCTCCAAATTTCATTGAAAAAATTGGGTAAATAAACAAGTCTCTTAGATGTGTGAGCCACCTTGTAACAATTTAGTGGGTTGAGTGTACAAGCGCACTCCCCATCTCGCAAAGCTTCACACATGTGTGAAAAATTATGGGGGAATGTGTTTGAGGGAGGAATGAGAGAGTGAAAAGTTTCACTCCCTCAATCAAGGAATTCAAATTAGGGATTTCTATTTATCTCCCATTTGAGAGTGGACAAATGGTTCTTCATTTGGAGTCTTTTCACTTGTTCAGGTTGTGGAGTTATTCTTTTCTTGGCTTTTGGGAAGGAATTTGAAAAGGATTTGGAGTTGGTCTCAAAATAAAATAAAATAAATGAAATAAGTAAGGCACTGGAAATTTCATTTGGTGAATTTTTTTTTACCATGTCATGCATGGTGGACATATTTAGTGGATTTTATGATATAAAATTGTTGGTTGTGTTTTTTCCCTTTAGGCTAAAATTAGGGCATGGCATTTGGTATTAGAGTATAGGTTCCAACACCAAGAAATATAGGTATATATGTAAGTATATTTATTTATTTATTATGGAATTTATTGTGTAAGGTGTCACCTAGAATGAGCAAAGGTTGTGTTCATGTTGGAGGCATAGAAAGAGGGAGACCCAAGTTAACACTGTCAAAACTAAACATTTTTAAACTAACCCATCATGACCAACCACCAAACCTCAATTCCAAAATCCTCCACAAATTAGAGGATTTGATTATGGTAGTACATGCTAGGATACTAGGAGTTGAGGAGGGTTCTGAGTTGGAGTAGTCACAACTTTCTACAAAGGCACACAAATTAGAGCATAGAGAGCATTTTAGGAGTCCCCCTTATAGTTGTGAGGAGCATCATGATGAGTGAGAGGTGGGTTTTATACACCTACATTTACCACCACATATGATACAATTAGAGATATTAATGGTGACCTGAGAATCATGTGACATAGGAGACCAAATTTATGAGGTAATACATTTGCAATCACCTAATTCTTTTAGGCCCATAGATGGAGTGCAGGAAGAGTCTTGGGTTCTAAGCATGACATGTGATTTGGGTTATGTGATTATGTGAGAAACCTAAAAGAACATTTTTTCGATACATTTTTTGAGAGGCATAACCTCCATGTGGTGGCATCTAGAGGAATAGAAGAATAAAATCACTATTAACACTCTCACTTAGGATAGATTCCTAAAGCAATTCAAAGCGTGCTACTTGTCAAAGCATTTTATATAGTGTTGGATAGATGATTTTCATGACCTTCATAAGAGGAGATTGATTATAGCTCAATATTGGAGGAAATTATTATACTTATTGCATCATGTTGATTATCTATAAGATGAGAACCTTCTCATTAACTAATTTATTAGAGGCCTAAATGCATGTATATCAAGTCCCATTTGTATGGCTAATCCAAAGAACCTTTAGTTTAGTGCACAAAGAAGGCTCTTATTGATGAGGAGATTTAGGGTAAATCTTAGGAGGTTCATGAGAAGTTTTCAAAACCACAACCAATGTCAACAAGATCATGGTTTTTGTAGACTACCCCTTCTTTCAAAGGGAGAATGTAGGCCATCTTCATGAACCCCTAGGCCACCCCATTAGCAACAAAATTGTATTTAGAGACCTAGGCCCTAATAGGGTTTTTAGTGTGGTCCCTCTAGAGCTTGGTAGGCATAGGGTCCTCATCGAGATCATAGGCCATAGGTACATAATTAAGTCTCGATGAATTCACAAGATTCCTTCTGAAGAGGACATATTGGTTCCAATAGGACTAGAGGGAAATAGTTAGTAAGACTCAATTGGTGTATGTATAGTCACAAGGCCCATGTTATGCATGTTGTATTGCTGGAAAATTGTATAGAGAGTGTCCTTAGGATTTTGTAATTGGAGGATAGTGTGCAAGGTTTTTTGAGAAGATAGTTGGTGATCTGGGAAAGTCCTACATATTATTTATGGTGGTCGAGAATCACCAAGAGTTGTTCGTTATGACTTGGATACCTAACCACATTAGTGGACCTTTGTATGACTCCATTAGGTTCTTATGGATTGGCTTGATGTACATCAAGCTAAGATGGATTTTCACTGAAAGGTGATTGAATGTGTATATGGTCATGATACCTTAGTAGAGATTACAAGGGTGTAGAGACCCATATCTCTTTGTATGATATTTTTTATGTAGTTGAAGTAGTGTATGTGAAAAGCATGATAGTTGCTTTATATCACTACCAATGATAGGACCAAGGAGAAAAAGGTATCACTAGATGATCATCCGATTCTTAGGGGGTTTGAAGACTTATTTCAATAAGAGATTCTAGGCATGCCACCTTGATGAGAGATTTATTTTCATATAGATCTAGTTCTAGGAGCCAATCCAATATCGAGAACACCATATAGGATGACCACTCATAAGATTAGTGAGCTCAATATTTATTTATCTAGGAGTTGTTAAAAGGGTCACATTTGTCATAGCATCTCACCTTGGGGTGCATCAATAATATTCGTTAAGGAAAAGGATGAACCCCTTTGTCTAAATGCATATATTCTAAGCAACAAAATAGGGTGACAATAAATAATTGTTATCCTCTTCCCAAGATCAATGATCTATTTGAATAGATTCAATGTGCTAAGGTATTCTCAAAGATAGATCTTAAGTTTGGATACCACCAGTTGAGGATTATAGAGGGAGATATTCACAATACTTCATTTCAAAAAAGATATGGACACTACAAGTCTATGGAAGTACCCTTTTTTTCGACAAATGCTCCTACAAAATTCATGAGTCTCATGAATGAAGTATTTCATAATTTCTTAGATTGGTTCATGATTTTTTTTCTCAATGATAATTCAAATGATTTATTCATAGATTGGGGAGGATCATGCGGGGAAACTATGTGAGGTATTATAGTTCTTGAGGGAGTAATAGTTGTATAAAAGCTTATTTATGTGTGCCTTATTTTAGTCAAAGGTTCAATATATTGGTCATATTATATTTGGATATGGTATCTTGATAGGTCCATCAAATATTATAACCATTATAGATTTTCCAATTCCTACCAATGTGACAAAGGCTAGGACCTTCATGGGCTTAGCGGGGTATTATAGACTTCTAGGAATTTTTTAATTAATAGATGGGGAAAATGTGAGAACCACTATTTGATGAACCTAATATTAACACTATTTTAACTTCATTTGAGTTCACACCTTATAGAAATTCATATGATTATGATGATTTAGATATTTGTCTTAGTCTTAGACCTTGATTTCAACTATATTGTAGGTTTAGACTAGTTAAACATGATTTTTCAATTCTATATGCTTAAAGGTGAAAATTTTGAATGATGATAGGATAATTTTAATGAAATGATATCCTAGGATAACTTATAGTGTAATTAGATTAAGTGACATTGTTTGTAATTGTCTTATGAAATTGTATTATGATAATGAGATGAATATAAAACTTGAGAATTGGGTTCAGTTAGAAAAGAGATAAATTGCATAATTGTGATATTACATTTGATTTATAATGGGAATTGAACCATGAGTAAATGTGTGAATGTTTTTTTTTCAATTCAGTTGCTTTGGATTTCTATTCCATTTGAATGAATTAATAGACCTAAATTGAGCATGCAAGTTTAGTTTCCATGTGCCATGGAAATCTGAGATCTCTTTGAAACCTAATGTGCTCAAACTGTGAAACCAAGACAATACTCTCTTTGGAGGGACTATAATCTTATTTGTGATGTATATTATTTTTATTTTTTTTGTGAATGTTTTGTTGTGATTTTTATTAATGTCATGTGACCACTAGGATGTGTGTTGGCAACCAATGTGGCAAATTTTAGATGCAATTTTTTAGGGGCTTTTAAAGGTTATTAAAAATATTTATTTGAAGTTTTTTCCATTTTTTTGGTGTCTTAGGTTGAATACCTATGGATTAGGTAAAAATTTTAAGCCTCATTTTAGACTTGGGTCAAGATATGACCCTTCTAAAATAACCATTTCAAGTAATGACTAATTTGAAGAGAGGAGGCTTGGAAAAGCGATTTGTCACATTCTAACCCCTCTCCAAATTTTATTAATGAACTTGGGTAAAGAAACAAGGATCTCACATGTGTGAGCCACCTTGTACGACTTTGGTTTATTGAGTGTTCAAGCATAATCCTCATCTTCGAAAGTCTCACATATGTGTGAGAACTTATGGTTGAAGTGATTGAGGGAGGAATGAGAGAGTGACAACTGTCACTCCCTCAATCAAGGAATTCAAATTAGGGCTTCCTATTTGTCTCCGATTCGATAATGAGGAGAGGGTTATTCATTATTGAGTCTTTTAACTTGTTCACATTGTGGATTTCTTCTTTGCTTTGCTTTGGGAATGAATTTAAAAAAGGATTTGGAGTTGAGCTCATCCTTAACTCAATCTCACTATTTTGGAATCTTGAGAAGATAAGCCTTCTTGGCTTTTATTTCTTTATTCCTAATGTATTTTTGATTTGTATTTTAAGTATTGATTTTGGTATTAATGTGTTATGTGTTGTAATGGGTATAAGGTTGTGAAGGACAAGCTCACCATTATAGGAAGATCATCCTTAGTGTATGAGGTGAGAGGAGTAGGACCTTCCTTAGGAAGACCTTTTCCAACTTAGAGAAGGAGAGGATTTTAGGATATGAGTAACCATATGATATTTGTGGATTTTTTAATTTTGTTGGAAGAGAAAAATTAAAATGTGTTTAAGGTGAAAAGGGTTTATTGAGAAGTATTGTGTTTCTTATCATTTCGAAAGTATTCCACTCTCTCCTCCTTAGTGAATCTCATTTGGGATTTTGTGTGTAAATCCTTGGTTTGGGGTGTTCATGTGTTTCCTATTTTGGAGTTGGGTCTTTATTCTTGCAAGTGTATGTGAGTGCTTGTGTGGAAAATAGTTTTTATGAAAGTCTCCTAGCTTGGGAGTGGCTTATGTGTAGGTCAACATTGAGAGGTGAGCATCCCATGGCCATTAAAGAGTTGTTATAATTATGTGTAGGTGTGTAGAACTTTTGAGAGAAAGCTAAATGGTTGGCATGGAGTCATTGGTTTTATTGTTCTAATAAGTTTAAGGAAAATGTGTAGTGGACAACCGTTAAGAGGTCCTTGTAATTTTATATTTTAAGAAATCCATTTTATAACACATTGTGACATTTTTAATATTTGTTCCTCATATTATTTGCATGAATGAAATAAAAATATATATTGCATTATATTTTAGTGATTTTGTTCTCTATATTAAAGATTATTACAAAAGAAGTTTATGCTCTTCTTACTCTCCTTAGTTCATTTAAATATATGGCTAAAAATCTTATTTAATATTTGCAAAGAAAAAAAAAAGGTTTTAGTCTATTGTTGATATAGTTGTATCCATATAGTTTGTAGAATGCAATAGTTTATTTAATAGATAGACATTTGTTTTTACAAATATATGTATTTGGGCATTAAATTTAAGTTATATTATCTAATTTTGTATCTGTATTTTTTTTCTTTCTAAAAAAACCCATTTAGGGTAGAACATTAAATACACACATATAAATTACTGTGAGTATATTTAGTTAAATATTTATCCTAGGATTATTCTCTATTTTTTTACAAAATAACCAACTTAAATGTATTGAAATGGTCATACTAAAGACACATTTCAATAATATTTTTATTATTGACTTTATTAAACAACAATAAATACTTTTTAATTATAAAATATTTAAACATATATTTTTAAACAGTGACATATAAATTACATCTAATAAAACATAATAAATACAATGTGGCATCACAACATTACTCCATAGAACCTCTTCCTCCAAAAATCATAACTTATGAATTCCCATCACATCTTACGTACACAATAATTAAATATAGCATATATGTACACAATGCTACAAGTAGTAGGATAATATTTTATATTTTCTAACTAAACTAGAAGTTCAATAGTAATCTAGAAGATAAGTTGAATAGCCATTTTCATATAATTAAATATGTACATTTTGATTGAATAAATGAAGCTTTCATTGAATATTTTTGTACTTGTTCAAGTCTCATTCATTTGTCAATCTTTTCATATATTACGATTTTGAAATCTAATACCAAAATAATAAAGACCCATACCATAATAGAATAAGCACAATCTAACTTTAAAATATAATTAAATACCAAATAACCAACTCAAATATATTAAAATATCAAATATTAAAACAACATTATAACAATATTTTTATTATAAACTTTATTAAACAACAATAAATACTTTTCAATTAAAAAATATTAAAATACACATTTTTAAACAATCACATAGCACCTATTCCTCCCCAAAACTATAACTTATCAATTCACATCACCTCATACATGCCCAAAAACTAGATCTACATTTATATAAATTAAAATATATACGGTAGATTTGGAACGAGTTGATGAGCTTTCCATCTCTAAAATCTGTCGTTTGCTAAGATAGAGTTTGAATTATTGGTACTCACGAGAACCTGTACAACTCTTTCAAATACATTGTCTGCCACCTATTTCCACTTAGTTATTTCATAGACACGGGAAAACACTTCTGTTCATGATTTTGCAGAAAATGGCAAAGCGTCCATTCATAACAATTTTGGCTGGACGTGGGATTCAACTAGAGTACTAAATATTATGAATATAATATTTGTTAGTCCTTTCGTAATTAAATATCTATCTATTATGTATGTCTAGGACATAATATGACTTAACAAACATCATATTGGTCTAGAGCATATAAGTCGTGTAATTTTTAATGTAGTAGAATATTCTAGGCCTGTCATATTTGTGTCTAGAGATATTCAAAACAATAGTCAATTTGAGTCTTCTATTTTTTGTTAGCCATGCGAACTTGAAAAGATACCATTTCATTAAAAAATAACTTGCACTAAAATCCATCAAGTCAACATGTTCTTGTTATGGATGTCAAGGAGATACATCCTATGATTATTTTGATCTACATCCTTGTTTATCGTGTTGTAAAAAAAATTCAATAAATCAATATTATTTCAAGTATTCACCTTAAAAAAAGAAAGTGTATGTACATTTTGGATCAATAAATCATTCAAGACAAATAATGTGAGTCACTTTTTCTCTAAATATTATATGATTTCAATCAACCATTGTAGATGATAACTTGTCCGATCCTAATTCAAATGCTATTGATGATCTATTTGATAATATAATCAAAATTATAGATGTTGTTTAGCAATTGCATAAAATCATATTGATCTTGTCTATTCTTGATGCATATGCTGCTATGAATCCAAATGATGACATGGGATAAGAATTGTGGATATAGATAAATTGATACTTTTAGTATTGAGTGACAACCTACTAATAAAATTCTAAGTTTGTGCTCGATTCCCATAGACGATAATTATGCCCTCAATTTCTTTGGTGTTCATTGGAGTAGTGATATTTTGTACCCATGATTTCCCATTGGGATATTGATAGTTAGCACATTGAGACTACTAGATATATAGCTTGGTACACATTATTTGAGGGTATGAAAATAGCCTATTGTTGACCATATTTTTAACACTCAATTTCTAAATTGAAAACCCAAAAGGCAAGCTTGCAAAATCTTCACATTATGTTGAATACCTAAAATGGTTTCTTAATGGAAATTTTTTATGAAACCTAAGATGGTTTCATAGTGTTGTGCATCTTTATACAAGTTCATGCTCTCTTTCCATGGTGATTTGTAGTATCTCTCCACTCTCATATTATGGGGGAGATATTAGAGTTTAGATTTCAATCTTCAAGGATTATGCATCATATCAATTTCCTCCAATGGAAAGGGAGGAAGTATGAGTGGACTAAGCAGTGTGAGAGGGCTTTCCAGACCCTTAAGGAGTGTGTCACTTGTGGACCTATACTTGTAGTACCGAATCCAACAACACATTTTATAATATGCATGGATGTGTATTTAGATCGTTTAAGTGTAGTATTGATGCAAGAGGATAGAGTGATCACATACAAGTCACAAAAGATCAAGACCCACCAGTTGAGCTACCTTATTCATGACTTAGAGTTATAAATTTTAGTTGATGCTCTAGTATGATGGAGACATTTCCTTTTAGGACATCATTTTGAGCTTCATTTAGACAACCATAGCCTTTAGTACATCTTCACATAATCACATATAAATTCTCATCAATAGAATTTGATGGAGTTCTTATGCATGTACATCTTTGATGTACATTATATCAAAGGGAAGGATGGCATTCTAGTAGATGTGTTGAATAGGAGATGGTACAATATTTCATCCATGTCCTTGGGCACTGATTTAAGGATTCAATATATCTAGTTTTAAACAAAGGATGCATAGTAAAATGAGCTACAAAAGGGTTTGTAGTCATACAGAGCCATCAAGGGCAGTTGTTCAGGATACACCTTGGAGTTTGATGGTCTATTATGTGATAGAGGGCATATCTATGTACCTATAACAAGAGATCTTCACTCAATTGTTTTGTTAGAGGCACATAGGGCACCTTATGCAACACATCTAGGGGCAAGGAAGATTCACGCCAAACTTCGACAATTATATCATTGGGTAGAGATCAAGTGAGATATTGTAGAGTATATCACTCAATGCCTTGAGTATGAGTGATCTAGGGTAGATCACAAACACCCAAAAACACTTCTTTATTAACTTTACATTTTAGAGTGGTAATGGAACACCATTTCAATGGTGTTTATAGTTAGTCTACTCTTATCATCTCAATGCCATGATGCTATCATGGTGATGGATGAAAAGTTGTCCAAGGTAACCCAGTGTTCATATGTGCATGCACAACATATACTACTCAAGCAGTGGTGAGGGTACTCTTAAAAAAAATATGGTCATGTGAATCCCAAGGGGAAAATGGTTGATGCAAGGGCTAAAATGAGTTTACACAAATACTAAGAAAGTGGATACAAAAGTGTAGGTGAAATTGCAAGGGTATGCAGTTTTTTACACTGTAGTAGAATACCAAAGTTTTATATCAAGAAAAGGAGGAACTATAAACAAGTTGTCCAATGTATAACACAATTAGTGGATCTACCACCATTCTTAAACATTAAGGGGGGAGATGCAACAATAATGTACATAAGCCTACAAGTAGTAAGATAATATTTTGCATTTTGTATTTTCTAATTACACTAGAAGTTGAGTAGTCATCTACAAGCCAAGTTGAATATTCATTTTCATATTATTAAATATATATATCTTGATTGAATGAATGAAATTTTTATATAATATTTTTCTAATTGCCCAAATCCCATTCATTTTCCAATCTTGTCATATATTAGAATTCTCAAACCTAATACAAAAATGATAAAGATCCATATTACAATAGAATAAACAAAATATAAATCTAAATTATAATTAAATACAAAATAGCCAACTTAAAGATATTGAAATGGTCATACTAAAACAATATTTTTAATATTGACTTTATTAAACAACAATAAATACTTCTTAATTATAAAATATTTAAATATATATTTTTAAACAATGACATATAAATTTCATCTAATAAAACATGATAAATACAACGTGACATCAAAACATTACTCCATAGAACCTCTTCCTCCAAAAATACAACTTATCAATTCTCATCACATCTTACATAAAAATTAGATATAGCAATAATGTACATAATGCTACAAGTAGTAGGATAATATTTTATATTTTATATATTCTAACTAAACTATAAATTCAATGGTAATCTAGAAGATAAGTTGAATAGTCATTTTCATATAATTAATTTGCATGTTTTGATTGAATGAATGTAACTTTCATTGGATATTTTTTTAGTTGCCCAAGTCTCATTCATTTGTCAATCTTTTCTTATATTACAATTTTGAAATCTAATAAAAAATGATAAAGACCCATACAATAATAAAATAAACAAAATACTAACTTTAAAATATAATTAAATACCAAATAATGAATTCAAATATATTGAAATAATTGAATACTTAAACAACTTTATAACAATATTTTAAATATAAACTTTATTAAACAACAATAAATAATTTCTTAATTAAAAAAAATATTTAAATACATAATTTTAAACAATAACATATAAATTACATCTAATATAACCTATTCCTCCCCCAAAAGAGCTATAACTTATCAATTCCTATCACATCAGACATGCCCAAAAATTAGATCTACATTTATATAAATTAAAATATATACACTAGATTTGGACCGAGTTGATGGGCTTTCCATGTCTAAAATCTTTCGTTTGCTAGGACAGAGTTAATTATTGGTAGTCACGAGAACCTCTACAACTCTTTCAAATACATTGTCTGCCACCTATTTCCACTTAGTTATTTCATAGACATTGGAAAACACTTATGTTCATTGATTTTGCAGAAAATGGAAAACCTTCCATTGACAACAATTTTGGTGGTACGTGGGATTCAACTAGAGTAGGTAATCTTCACTATTTCTCCCTCTCATAGGAATTAAAATACACTTCTTTGCTGCTAAATTTTGTTAGCATGATTGTAAATATTGTATACATAAAATTTGGCCAAGCCAATCTAGTAAATAACAAAACATATAGTATCACAACATGAAATAAACATTAATATTATGATGATATTTTATAAAAGATCATATTAAGAAATCATATTATAGTTAGTTGTGTGAACATAATAATTAATTAATAATATTTCTTACACAATTTAACTTACATGGATATAATTGAAAAAGCAAAAGAAAAAAATTTAAGACTATAATTTTGAAATCATTGCATGATTAATTAATACTATTGTAAGCCATTGAAACTAATATTTTGAAATCAAGGCATCATGAACATTATCATGATAGTACTGAAACTAAATAAAGAATATATGAGCATCTCAAATGAAAATGTGAGTGATTTTTAAAAAAATCACCTTCCTAATTATATTGTGTTGATGCTATCATGGTGTGTATTACTTTATATAAATGTGGGTAAATGTTTGGCAATGCGCTTCTATTGAAAGAAATATTTTCAATCATTAAAATTGTAGATTTTCATTGCAATTGATCCAAGATGAATAGTAGTTATACTAGATTGTCTTTATTTCCCATTTTCATGTTGTTAAAAATGACCAAAATATTCCTTGTAGACATCTTGATTTACTCTTCAAATATATTTCATATTTTTGATGTCACATATGGCATGAGAGATTGTACCCACAAATACATTAACTAAATTATTAGCTAATAGATCTTGTTAAATGTTAATCTATCCATCATAGTTGATGAAAATAGTGTTCATCCAAAATATCAAATACAAAGATACTAGTACTAAAATAGATATAAGAGCCACATGTGATGATCTTATTATTCAAATGGTAATATTAATGATATTACAAATGAACTAAGGTATTAAACTTGACAAACAATAGTGAATATAAAACTAATCCTCTCTACATTACTCATTTCCGTTGTACTCCATTCCAACCATAGCCCTTGCAACATGTTTATTGTTATATTCAATGTTATTTTCATAGATTTTTTTGTACAATTTACTTTATTTAATAAGTATAATAGATAATATCCTTGGGTTATTAATTTTTTGAAACAAAACAACAGAATGACCAAATTTCATTATCAAACATGATTGCAACTCTACCATTCAATTACCTTTATGATAGACTACAATATTTATAATACCAAGTGTTTCATTAATCAATCCAACTTCAACTCAAAAATTCTACACCAATATTACATTTTGGAAAAAATATAGTAGAGCCACTTCAAGGATTAGATAAGATTGGAGGACCTTTTTTGGTCACTTAATGCTTTGATTATAGAGATATGACTTTCCTAGGAGACCAATCACGTAGGATGTTTACAAGGCTGTAAGATATATTCTAGAAGAAACAAAAAGGATTTTAAAGTAAAAATATAAGAATAATAACCTATGGGAAAGAAGGGTTATTCCATATATATATATCTTTATAATTTTAATGTGAAATTGGTTTAAAATATAAATTAATTGTTTTGTTTAATTCTTGTAGTGGTGTAGTCATGATAGGAGGGTTCCAAAAGAAACAGTTATAACCATGCAACAATGACTCAACACAATGAAACTAACATAGGAAACTGGTATGAAAATATGATACTTTATTCAATTCACAATCTTACATGCAATATATGCATCAAGGGTGAATAACTAGGGATCACAGGCTTGCCCTAAGGGCATTCAACATTACAACTGGCTAATAGGCGTTATTACATGCCCTCAAAGGGTTAATGCAAAAAATTAATGATCCTAAATAATCTATCTCAGAACTGGTGATCTATAATGATTACAAATTCTTATAAATATGTTTCTCAAGATCCAACAAAGGTTTGCATCGACCACAAGGGTTCGTAAACTTGATGAATGATGAAGGTCAGCCTCAAAATATGAAGAGATAACTCCATGTGAAAATATATGATTTGTGAATCTCTAAGATAGGACCCAATGAACCCAAGATTCCTATAAGGTGTCCCATTAAACTTTACATGATCTAGAATAGGTCCACACTAAGAAATATGGACTAAGTCTACCCCAAATGCTTAAACTAGTAATCATAGTAAAATTCTAAGAGTGATAACTTCCAATAGACAAATGTAAATGATGTGAAATATAGATATATAATAGATGTTGATGTGTAGATGTTATATCCTACTCTGTGAGATGAGAAACAATGATGTAAAATGTGGAATGAAATACTGAAACTGTAATGCAAGAAACAAACTATTTTTTTGGGTGACATAGGATTGCTTTACAACCAGGATGCTCCTCCATTAGACACCCAGGGTTGGAAGAAAGTGAGTCCCTCATTTTCAAAGGCTAAGAGGAAAATGAAGATAGTCCACCTTAGCCTGATAAATCCATGGTAAATCCTCTATTGGTCTACCTTTCCACTTTACAAGATGTTCTTTGTACTACTTGTTCCTAGTGCTTCTTCCAATTCTAGTATCCAAAATCTATTTAATCTTCTCTAGTTCTTGATGTGGTAACTACTCCTCTAAATCTACTTCATCTCTACTACCACTTGATTTTCCTTCATGAAACTCATATATGTCTGCAACATTGAAAATAGGTGATATACCTAATGTCTCTGGTAACTCCATTTCATGTATGCATTTCCTGAATCAAACTTCTATAGAATCTTACACGATCCAAAATTCATTATCTTCAACTTATGGGTATGTGTAGGATCATGATGGGCCGAAAAGTGGCAATATCTAAGTGATATGATGGCCCATGCGGCTGATGACCTTTTTTTTACCCAAAATTGATGAAATGAAAAGGGTTTTTAAAGGGGATTCTCAGATTTCCACCAATATAAATTATGCTTTACTTTGAATTTAATAAATAATTATTATTCATTTTTTGTTTGAATTACAAGTAAAGTCCTTATTGATAGGCTAATTGAAAAAAATCTATAGCTTTCAAACATTATCACATTTTTTGAATCGAAAATATGTATCACATTCTATGCTTCACATACTATAGGACTAAAAAAAAAAACTAAATTTCATGAAGTTTTGACCAAGTTAAAGTGGTGACCAAAGATACGAGTTTTTATATTTTTTAAAAATTTTAATAAAAAATTCATAATTAATTATTTACTTGGAAAAAAATTACAAAAAAATATGCATCACATTGGGACATGAGTCCCCTACTTATCTCTAAAATATTATAAAAAAATATTATCATTTTATTGTGGTTAGGGTGGTTAGACAGATACCTACTTCTTATTTTTTCCCTAAAATTTAAGTACTATTGCATTCAAATCACAAATATTCACCAAATAGATTTTAAAAAAATAAAAATAAACCTAGTAGTTTAGAAACTACATTCAATTTTGTACAGATTCTATTCTTACATATTTTTGAAATAATATAGATAACTTATTCAAAATTTTACATCATGTTCCCTAACTCTATTTTTCTAAATTTTATTGCCACTTAAGGGCCTAATTTTTTCATGATGATCCTGCACATACCCTTATTGTATGTACCAACTAGAAATATCTCCTTCCTTATGTATAACATCACTTCATCTCCAACAACAAATTCCTTGTCTCTGGTGCTCATCTTTTATCTCCTTATACTTTCTATTAATGTCTTCCAAATGCTTTCGGACCTGATTATGAAATGTCTCCATGAAATATGCAAATTCTTCTTCCTATACACTCCTTTTATTCTCCATACTAATTTCTCTTAACTCTATAAATCCTATAGGGTTTACTCTGGTAACTATTTCAAATGGTGTCTTCCTTGTAGTTCAATTCACTAAATTATTGTATGCAAATCCTACTTGTGGTAAAACTATATCCCAACTTCATGCCTTATCTCCCATCGAACATCTCAATAGTTTTCTCAAAAATTTGTTTACTACCTCTATTTTTCCATCTATCTATGGGTGATATGTTGGACTGTACTTCAAATTTTTCTTCATCTTCTTCCACAATGTCCTCCAAAAGTATCCAATGAATTTAGTGTCTTTGTCTAAAACTATGCTCGTAGGTAATCCATGCAATCTCACATTCTCCTTGAAAAATAAGTCAACAATATGCACATCATTAGTCTTGTTATGGTACAAGGAATGAAATGTGCCATTTTAGAAAATCTATCCAATACTGCAATGATAGAATCATAACCTCTTTGTGTTCTTGGCAATCCCAAAATGAAATCCATGCTTATATCTTCCCAAGGTCTCATCGATACTATTAAAGTCTTGTACAATCTAGTTTTCTGACTACTCATGTTTGCAACTTGACAAAATTTGCAACTTTCAACATACTTCCTTACATTCTTATATATGTGCAACGAAAAAAAATATTCACTCACCAAAGCTATTGTCTTGTCCACTTCAAAATGTATTTTTAAACTTCCACTACTATTTTCCTTGATCAAATTCTCCCTCATTGAGCTCCTCAGTATACACAACTAACTTCCTTTGAATAACATATCTTTTTGAATGAAATAATCCAACCATTGGCTCTAGTTTGTCACTACTACTTCTTTACATGCTCTCCATGGTTCACAAAAATCTGCATCACCTTCATACATGTGCTTCAATTCTTCAAATCACAATACTTCCATCCTCATTTCTATTAGAAAATTTCTTCTTGTACTTAATGCATCTACAACTTTGTTTAAATTTCCACTCCTATACATCAACACAAATGTATAAATCTACAAGAACTCAACCCATCTCATTTTTCTTTGATTCAACTTTCCTTGACTATTCAGATACTGCAAAGCTTGACTATCTAAATACAATGTACAAATTCCATAGGCAACAAGTAATGTCTCCACTTCTTGAAAGCTTAAATTATGGAATAGAACACTTGATCATAAACTAAATATATTCTCTTGGAATAATTCAACATCTCACTAAAATAAGCTATAGGTCTCCCTTCTTGCCTCAACACTGCTCCAATTGCATTTCCACTTGCATCATTATCAGCTTGAAATACTTTGTCAAAATTTGGTAATGCTAATAATTGCTGCTATGTCAACTTTTTCTTCAACAATTCAAAACTTATTTGTGTTTTGTATGTCCACTTAAAGTCTTTCTTATCTCCTCTCATTATCCCTATCATAGGGTTACGAATACTACTAAAATTTCTATAAAATTTCGGTAGAAATTGGCTAATCCATGGAATGACCTAACTTCTCCAATGTTTACTAGTGTAGGCCACTTAGCAATTTCTCTCACTTTCTCTAGATCAATCTTCAATCCTTCACCAAAAATAACAAATCCCAAGTATACCAAAAATTTTCTTCATGACAATACACTTCTTGACATTGGACAATAACTTCTCTTCTCTCAACCTTTGTAATACTTTCTAGATGTGCCACAAATGTTCTTCTCTAGTCTTACTAAAAATCAAAATATCATCCAATAAAATAATGAAAAATTACCCAAGAATTTCTTCAATACGTGATTCATCAACCTCATGAAAGTTCTTAGTGCATTGGTTAATCCGAAAGGCATCACTAACCACTTATACAATCTTTCATTAGTCTAAAATGTAGTCTTCCATTCATCTCCATCTCTGATTCTAATATGATGATATCCACTCTTTAGGTCAATCTTTGTAAAATAGTTTTCTCAACTCAAATAGTCCATAATGTCATCCATCCTGGGCAATGGAAATCTATACTTGGGAGTGATCCTATTGATTGCTCTTGAATCGGTACACATTCTCCACTCTCCATATTTCTTTGGTGCAAGTACAATAGATACTACACATGGGTTCAAATTTTTTTTGATTAATCCTCTGCTCAAAAACTTTTGTATCTATCAATTCAACTTTGCATTCTTTGTCAATTTCATTTTATGTACTTCCTTGTTTGGAAAACTCGCTCTCGATATAAGATCTATATGATGACTGATACTCTGAATAGGTGGCAATCCATCTAGTACATTCTTTGATATGATGTATTTATATTTTGGCAACACTTCTACTACTTCGTCATTCTTTGTGGTAGGATTATCTACCTCTAGACCATTTCTTTTCTTTGGAATCAATGCAAAACACATGTTCTCATGCTCCAATCCATCAATAAATTTCCTTCCATCTACCAAACATAGTCTAGAAGTGCTACAAACTTCAATATTCCCCTCTTCCTCCAAAACAATCAACTTAATTATATTTCCATTTGATGTCATAGTATAAGTATTTCTTCTTCCATCATGAATAGATTTATTTTTATATTTCCATGGCCTTCCTAATAGTAAATGGAATGCATCCATAAGAATAATATCACACAATACTTCATCCCTATTGACCCAATATAAAATTTCACCAAAAATTTCTCATTCACCAATATCTTATTCTCGTCTTGAATCCATGCTATCCTATAAGGGTTTGGATGTTTCAGTCTCTTCAAATTCAACTTGGTTACCATCTCCTTTGAAAATAGGTTATCAGTACTAACACTATCAATGATAACTTTACATACCTTTCCTCTAGACTTACATCTGGTTATGAATAGACTTTTCCTCTATGGTGGTTCTTCAATCACTTCTTCATGCATTAAATCTCTCCTCATCACCAATGATTCACCTTTCTCAAGTTTTCCCAACAAAATTGGGGGATCCAACATTCTCTTCATCGACATAGGCTACTCTTCTAGTATGATCAGGATTCTTTCCTATACTTCCTTGATGCCACTAAAATGATCTATGTACTTCACCTCCACACTTGAAATAGGTTTCTTTGAATGGTCTTCTCTCATATCTTCCTTCATCTCTATGGTATCCATCATTATAGTAAGAATTATGACCTCCTTTATCACTATGATAGAAATTTCTATCTTCTCTTCTTCTACGACATGAATTAGTATCCTTTTCTTCACTTCGGTATGGTTTTATATCCTTATTATTCTCCGTATAAGGTCTTCTTTCTCTGGATTTGGGTCCACTCTTCTAAAATATTCCCCTTGCACTCCTTTTTCTTTGTTCAAACTCTTTGTTCAACTCATTTTCCAATTTCAATGTGAATTTATATGATTCTTCCACTATTGTCATATTTACCAGGCTCAATTCTTCTTGAATTTTTGTTCTCAGTCCATTGATATATCTTGCAACCTTCTCTTTGCTTAATTCACAATGACCAGTTTTGATTATCATTTTGTAGAATTATTCTATATACTCGTTCACAGATCTCTAATTTTGTCTCAAGTTCTGCAATCTCTTCAAAAATTATATTTTCATAATATACAAGTATGAATTGATTCTTCAACTTTGTCACCATTCTATCCCATTTGATGATTCTTTTGTTTCCTCTTCTATTTTTGTCCAATTAAACTTCCTTCCACCATAATGCAACATGACCCTTCAAACTTTTTTTCGCAAGTCTAGCTCTTTCTAGATCTTCAATTTCTTCATATTCAAAGTATTCCTCCATTTCATTGATCAATTCAATCAATTCTTCAAGATTCAAATTACCTGTGTAATTTTGAATTTCAATTCTAGGTCTTTTCCCAATCTTTGAGATCACTTTCAACATATTTACTTGATCAAATTCTTCTTCTTCTTTGCCTAGGGTTCTAGAAATTGATTCGCATATTCCGATTCATCATCACTTTGATCATTATGCCTAGGGTTAAGGCCTTGCCTTCGGTCTTCTTCAAAAACATCCAATCATACGCACATCCCATACATCATTTCCAACATTTCATATATTCTTCCATTAACATTCACCATAGTAGGTGCTCTCCTTGGCAACATATCTCCCCTTGAACCCAATGCAACTGCTTCAATTCGATAATCTAGCTACAAGGTTTTCAACTACCTCACAATTGGTGATTAGTTTAAAACATGTGCATTATACCTCAAGTCGGTGATCTGTTCACCTCAAGGAATGTCATCAAGAATCAAAAAGTTGCTTTGATGCCACTTGGTGCAGTTATGGTAGGAGGGTTCTAGAAGGAACAACTTGAACCATGTAGCAATTAGTCAACACAGTGGAAATAACAAAAGAAACTAATATCCAAAATATGATACTTTATTAAATTGGCAATATTACATGCAATATATGCCTCAAGGGTGAATAACTAGGGCTCGCAGGCCTGCCACAAGGACATTCAACATTACAACTAGCCAACATGCCTTATTGCATGCTCGCAAAGGGTTAATGCAAAAATGTAATAAACCTAAAACATCTAACTCAGAATTGACAATCTATAATGATTACACATGCTTATAAATATGCTTCTCAAGCTCGAACAAAGGTTTGTGTTAGCTACAAGGGTTCATAAGCCTGATGAATGATGAAGGTTAGCCTCAAAATATGAAGAGATAACTCCATGTGAAAAGATATCATTTGTGAATCTCCATGATAGGAACCAATGAACCCAAAATGCTTGTAAGGTGTCCCATTAAGCTCCACATGATTTGGAATAGGTCTACACTAAGAAATATAGACCAGGTCAACCCTCAATTCTTTGAATGTAGTATTCATAGAGAAATTTTGTGATCAATAACTTTTGGTAGACAAATGCAAATGATGTGAAATTTGTATATGTGATATATGGAAATGTGTAGATGTTATATACTTCTCCAAAATCTAAGAAACAATGATGCAATAAAATGTAAAATGAAATACTGAAAATAAAATGCAAGAAAAGAAATCTTTTTTGGGTGACATAGGATTTCCTTACAACCAGGGATGCTCTTGCATCATGTAGAATAATAAATTGTCACCCCTAAAAATTTCACACTACATGGACACCCTATTTTTCCCAAAACATTAATGGGTATGTGCAGGATCATGATGGGCCAAAAAGTGGTGATATGTAAGTGATATGATGGCCCATGTGGCTAACGAATTTTTTTTACCCAAAATTGATGAAATGAAAAGGATTTTTAAAGGATATTCTTAGCTTTCCACCAACATAAATTATGCTTTACTTTGAGTTTAATAAATAATTATTATTCATTTTCCATTTGAATTACGACTAAAGTCTTGATTGATAGGCTAATTGAAAAACATCTATAGATTTCAAATGGTATCAAATTTTTTGAATCCGAAGCATGCATCACATATTATACTTCACATACTATAGGATTAAAAAAAAAAGAATCGAGTTTCATGAAGTTTTGACCAAGTTAAGGTGGTCAGACATACAAGTTTTTTATATTTTTAAAAGTTGTAATAAAAAAATCATAATTAATTATTCACTTGGAAAAAAATATTAAAAATATGCATCACATCAGGAAATGAGTCCTCTACTTATATCTAAAATCTTATAAAAAATATTATAATTTTATTGTGGTTACGGTGGTCAGACATAAACGTACTTATTTTTTCCCTAGAATTTAAGTACTACTGCATTGAAATTTTAAATTTTGACCAAATAGATTTTTTTGTTTTTAAATAAACCTAGTATTTTAGAAACTACATTCAATTTTCTATAGATTCTATTCTTACATATTTTTGAAATAATATAGATAACTTATTCAAATTTTTACGTCAAGTTACCTAACTCTGATTTTCTGAATTTTTACTGCCACTTAAGGGCCTTATTTTTCCATGATGATCCAACGCATACCCTAATTATAATAATAGTTTATTCATTTCAAGGGAAAATTTGCTAAACTATATTAAAACCCTTAACACATTGATGAATTTGGGTAAAACTCATCCAATCAAGGGTGTTAAAATATTCGAATCTAAGGGTGACCTATTTTAAATTAAAAAAAATTAGTATCGATCTTCGAAGATTTACAAAGATCCTAGGTCAACCTATAATAAAAAATATCAATTAGGATGCATATATAAAGAAGTATTACTCTGATTTGAATATTAGAAGTGGTGCATAATAAAGAAGGAGCTATTATGATGCAATTGAAACATAGAAAAATAGGTTGGGGGAATATGTTATGAAAGGCGACTCACCAAAATGACCTATCTCTCTAATTCCATTCAAGAAATGAGATCCAAACAATGAGATGACTAAGAATGAAAAAGCTAAGTCAAATCAATGTATGAATTAACAGATTTATCCTTTATTCAAGGATAAGGGTGTGAGTCAAATAGCACTTTGGAGAGAAAGATCAAAAGCATCAAGCAAACCCCAAAATGCAAGCTATAAAATGTAAATGAAAGATAGTACTCAAAACTAACAAAAATATTAATCAAAAGGCAGATCTAGAAAGGGGAAAACAATGTGTACCTTTCACCAAAAGATAACTTTTGAAGCTCATTGAGAACTCGTTCACCCTATGGTGAATGGGTCCTAGCTAGGGTTCTCTAAAATATGCTTTTGGGTTCTCTTCTGCTATGTTTGCACTCCCAGGTTCCCAATTCTCACTATCAGATAGCTGGAATTACATTTTTGTAGAGGAGTTCCTATGAAATGACAACTTTTCTTGCCACTTTGAAAAATTTGCAACTTTCTTCAATTTCACTCTTTAAAGGATCTTCCAGTTAAAATCTGTTAGATCACACATCAAAGAGAGAGAAAATGTTGTTTGTTAGGTGAATGGGGTTTGCGTTGGTCAAACACCATTTTGATAATTAAACTTTGAAATGAAATAGAAAAGAATGAAGGAATGATGAATGAAAAACTCTATGTAATAACTCACTGGACCTTATTTGAACCATGTATTGTAGATCTAGAACTTGCATGAAATGATTTCAATGGATGTGGATCTTGATCATGAAGGGTGAAAGCACAAAGTTGATTCCACTAAAGGTGGAAGTTTTAGACTTAGAAAAAAATTGAAATCAGACAAAATGAAACATGATCTTGTTATTTAACAAATGAGATCTTGTTTTGGTTCGAGGCCCCAAGCCAAAAATGGGATCCTATTTCATAATTTTTTTTATTTTTTATGCATTTATGAAATGGGATCCCATTTTCTAAAATGGGATCTTGTTTTTTAATTGCAATGCGCTCCCATTTCATAAAAGCATAGTTTTTTTTTTAATTTGTTATGAAACATGATCCTGTTTTGTAAAATTTGAATTTTTGGTCAAGACTTTGCCTTGTTTTTGATTTAGGTAAAGGGTTGGGGACCCAAGCCTAAGCTTTGGACCTATTTTGACATGTAAGTTGAAGGTCATGTCAATGTCACAAGAAAATAGTGACTTTGGGCATATGTCTGAAGACCTTTCTTGCATAATTTTTTGATGCAATTAAAACCCATTATAGATGAGACAACATAGATTCCAAATATGTATTTTTTTTACAATTGGATTTTTTTTCTATTTTTCAATTAATTTCTAATGAAACTGGTCCATAAACTTAAAATATCAAGGGTTTTTTTAGTATTTTAATACCTTTTTATTAAAATAATTTATTAAAAAATGAATCTTATGAAAGTGCACTTCAAAAAATGATAAGTGTAGGTCATCTTCTACATGACATACATGACGATTTTTCAAAACAACAAATATGGCCAATAAAAAATAAACAAAAATTATTCAATAAAAAGTTACAAAAAAAAATTGAAAGTGTGCTTCAGTGAGTTACAAATATTTAAACAAAAGGATTTAGAAAGATAAAATTATTTGGGTCAAAATATGGATGATGTACACGCACATGGTATGGTAAAGAAAAAGTAACTTTTAAATAGTGGTTTTCAGAAACCGCTATTGAAAATCAATTTAATTCATCTAGGTATTAAAATAAATTACATATTTGGAAACTAGACTTCAAGTACTACATTTTATGATTAGTGAATTTATTTAAGATTCCATTTCTAAGTGCTTCCAATTTTAAGGTAAAATGTGATAAATTCTAAAAATTAGGGAGAACACTTCCACTTTTTGGCCAAAAAGTGGACTCAAATTCTTGCACACACCTGAAACATGATTAGAGATAATGCCTTTGATATGCTTGTATAGATCTTGAACTCTACATCACCATACTAGCTCAAACAACATGCATGTTATAGCAAATCTTTGACATGATAATGGAATCTTGATTGCTGCAATAATCTTCAATAATTGTTCCCTTGAATGCCTTGAAAGTGCTCTTCAAATGCTCTTGATCACACTTTCTCATAAATATGCTATAGTGCTTGAAGTCTCATAATGAAACATAGTGAAATGACCCCTTATTTATAAATATCTGAACATTAATTCTTGAAATTCAAATATCACAAGTTGACATCTAGATATACGTTTGAAATTATTAAAATATTGCAAAAACATAATTTCAATTTAGGTCCTAGGTGAAAGTGAGGACCCATTCTCTAACACACATTGCTCAATGTTAAACCTTATGCTAAGGAATTTATGAATTTTAGGGTTTATCCCTCAGAATTTTTATTTAATTAGGGTTGGATTTGAATTGAAGGGGCCTATGAAGGCATAATTAACCTCAATTAAATAATGAAGCCCTAGGTGAGTGAAAATAATAAATACACTTTACAACACCACATTAAGGCATATTAAGTCCATTTTATTATCAATTATTCATTCCTAAATTAAGTGTGAAGAAGGAACACTTTTTCCTTCACTACATTTAGCCCCCACTTTGGTGCAAGGATGAGCACAAGCACAAAATCACACTAAAGTAGACATTCAAGACACTTATGTATGCAAAAATGACAAAGATACACAATAATACAACATCAAAGACTGAGAAGATCAAGCGTAGATGTTCCAATCGACACAAAACACATCTAAGATTTTTTTTTGTTCTCACTCTAAGGTAGTGGAACCTCAGGCTATCCACTAGGTGAGTATCCCAAAAGGGTGGAAAATGAGAAAATCATATTAGGCTCCCATACTATATCAAAGCTATCCTATTGAAAACTTCAATAAGGAACCATAAGGCAAGGCTCCATAGGAAAGCAAGGCGTGTTATGCTAGGTGGCCTTGAATTTAGAGTTTGAGCATCATAAGGCTTAACAAGTTGCATTAAGCTAAACACTTATGAAGAATAATACTAGTAATTTTTTTTTTTCAAAGAGACTTTCTTGGTTCATGTAAAGTCTTCTTCTTATGGAACATTATGCCTAATTCCTCCAAGAGAGGACAAATCAAGAGTAAGAGATTCACAACTTAGGGAATGTAGTGTGTTGCATTACCACTAAGAGGAAAGTTGTACACTACAAAATATCACTCTCTTGGAGAACATGAAACCCAATGACACCACCAAGAAAATGACACATCACAAGAATAAAGAAAATCACACCATGAAACAAGAGAAATGTCAAAATATATTATCGATGTATGCCCCCACTTTAAAGTGGTTGCTAATGTAATTTTTGTGAGCAATTCCCTTAAAGTATCCAATGTTCAATCCTTAGACATGCAAGCTTATTCGGAAAGCCCTATGCCAAGTCATATGTTTCTGAAATGAAGCTACATCATGAAAAAGGAAGGAGTTTCCCCAAAAAATACATAAGGGATATACGAATTTGGGGTCACTATATCTTTCCTATAATATTGTTATAGATCTCAGAAATGTCATCATTCCCCAAATACTCACAGAACTAGAAGAATGGCACAAAGAGAATGAAAACAGAGAAAAATACTTTCAAGTCAACATGGAAGAGATCTAAATGTCTTGACGCCTTGCATCATCCCTGAAAGAAAAAAACAAGAGAAAGAAAAGATAAAATGTTTACAACATATAGAAGAATGCACAAAAAGAGAGAGATACATCAAACAAACAATATAGGGATCACATTATGCACATGCAATCATATAAAGAAACAAGAAAAAGAAGAAAAAGAAAAGTACTTGTAAGGCACATCTGAGTCAACCTATAGTAGGACATCTGCATCCCAATCTTGATCAGTATATATGAAAGTCAAACAACTAGCCAAAGGGACAACATCAAGTGTTGAACTAGGACAAGGCTATCTAATCCCTTGCCCCCACTAAGTTCAAGGAAAGGATGAGAAGAGATGGGTGATGAGAATGAGCTCCTTGAGAGAATTATTTGCAATGAATGTAAGACATGTAATAGTGAGGTTGCTATGATCCTAAAACTATTACATGGAAAGGAGAAAAATGCATTATTTTTTAGTCAAGTTTGATTGTTAGAGGGTGCAAAATTATTTAACACTTTTTTTAAAGGATGAAAAGTTTTGATGTGATGGCCAAATAATCCATGATAAGCACAATATGGTTTATTTTTATTAGTTTCTCTTTTGGTCAAGTTTGCACGTTTAGGTGGTAATTAAATTAGTTGCCAACATAAAACAACATAGATGATTGTCTCAGTATTAGATAGTTGTAATAGATTATAAAGAGATACAAGAGGTTCATACAACTTATTTTACTGAATTTTTTGACTTGGTTTCTTCTTCTTTGGTATGATAATTATGTTTTCATCAATTTCATCTTCTAATTGCAAGTCCTTTCCTTTTTCAGAAAAGGATATGTGAGG
Source organism: Sequoiadendron giganteum (assembly GCA_007115665.2). NCBI lineage: Eukaryota > Viridiplantae > Streptophyta > Pinopsida > Cupressales > Cupressaceae > Sequoiadendron > Sequoiadendron giganteum. The sequence continues at coordinate 642,426,054 of CM021104.1, read as the reverse complement.
GGTAGTAAAGTGTTCAAAAGGTGTGGCTTCTTGCATATGAAATCTGAATTTGCATTTATTTTGTAGATCATAAAACCAAAAAACATAAAAATCACTTAAAATGTTCTATTTTTTTTGAAAAAAACCCTCACTAGGACTCATACGCCCCTCTAGGTGATTTAGTCCTAATGCAAATTTTAAACTACATTTTCCAAAATTCAAAACTCTGTTTTAGAGCTTCTATTTTCTATTGATAACTTTTTGTTTCAATTTATAGAGTTTTTGTTATATTCATTTCATTGCATTTGCATCCATCTTGCATTTAGTATCCCTTGCATGAGATTTTCTACTTGGTGTCATATTTATAACACTATAGTGAGATTAAGTTCAAAACTCATGTCATCCTACGATAGCACAATCATTGTGGATCTTGGGTTATCTAGCTCTTTCACTACTAGTGTTGACACTAGTTCACTAGGTATGGACCATACCCTTAACAACTCATTGCCTTCAAGTAGTGTGATGCTTGTTGAAAAAAATATTGTTAGTATTCTTTAATAAAGCATAATAAAAATCCATGAAAACCTAGAAAACCTACAAAATCAAATAAGTAATGAGATCATTTCAACCACTGCTATCCCTACTATCGATAACATTCATTGCATGCTTGAAAGTGAAGATGGAGTTGACCTTGTGCGTAACATAGTTTAGATATTTGGAAAAAATCTTACCTCAACCACTAGTGGTGCTTTAACATTGAATAATGTCACAAGACAAGGAGGAATTCAAATTCCTCCTCCCACAACAATTACTTCTATTTCCTACCTATACCAGCCCTCAAGTCACAACAATGATGCAACCTACTAGTAATTTGATTCCTTTCTTGGGCATTTCCGCTAGCATCCCTAGTACCTTTGTGGAATCACACATCATATCTCTTACCAATCTACCACCTATAAGCATTCCATTCACTTTTCCTTCGAACACATACACCCCTCCACCTTATTCACCTCCATCTCACAATACAAACAATGAACCTCTCATAAACCAAATTTTCCAAATCATTTCAACCCTTCAAAAGTAAGTTTCCACTATCAACCAAAATCAAAATGGCCCACCAACATATTATGTCAAAATTCATCCCTTATCCTTGGAGATATTGTGAACACCAATGCCACAAGGTGTAGAGGTGCCTAGATTTGAGAAATATGGAAGGAAAGGAGATCTTTCTATCCATGTTTCCACTTACACGACCTTATGTAGTAACTTTATTCTTGATGATAAAATCTTGGCTAAAATTTTCCATAGATCCTTGAATGATATTGCCTTTGAATGGTTTTCTTCGTTACCAAAAAAATTAATTCGCTCATTCAATGAAATTTTTGAGGCACTTGTCAACCATTTCCTTGTGCATATGACCCCTAAGATGACCTTGGACGATTTGATGAGACGTAAATAAAAATAAGAAGAAAAGATTACCGAATTTTTTCACACTATCAATCGCTTTATTCCCAGATCGATGTAAAGGTCCCTGACCCTCACCTTCAAAAGATGTTCAAAGACAATTTTCAAAGTAAGATATGAGATAGTCTTACCATGATGAAATTACCCCCCTTCATGCACTTATGCAGTATCCTCCATGATTATCAAAAATCAGTTAGTAGTCGTAATGCAAAATCCACCTCTAGCTGAAACTGAGAAGTCTGAGTCCGCAAATCAAAATAATTACCAACCTTTTAAGAAGAACAATAAAGGTTTCCTTCAACTAAATCCCCCTCAAAAAATAACTCAACATGTCGATAACCAAGTACGTACTGTAAAAGTGGCAATACCCTTTAGCTATGGGGACTTGAAAAGGAAATTGACCCCCCTACCCAATAGCCTCCATAATACAATGTCATAACTTTTAGAACAACAAATGATCAACTTTCCTCCCATTAAAACTCTCAATCCTAATAAATCTTTACCTCTGAGCTTTAGATCGAATGCTTATTTCCATTATCACTAACAAAATGGACACGATACAAAATTTTGTAAGCATCTTAAACATGTTGTGCAAGACCTCATTTATTCCAATCATCTTACAGTTGATGGTGTTAATGATCAAGGAAATAAGCCCGTTGCCCCTCCAAACCAAAACTTGCAAATATTCACCAATCCTATGCTAAAACATAATATTTCATTTGTCAAATCTAGTTAAACTACAAAGAACAATGTGATGAATGTTGACACGGACGATGAAAACATGGATATGATTGAATAAATTCCTATGGATACTATTGACAAAGGTCCTATGGATACTATTGAAAATTTTTTGATTGTGTTGATTGAAACTCAACCCCCTAAGGGCCGAACTAAAAAGCCTCTTGACATTGCTTTCTCATCTAAAGATATCATTAGAAATGCACCTGATGGTCCTCTCTACATAGCTGACCGAATCTATGATGATCCTAGTAATGGGATATTAAATGATCTCATTTGTGGAGAGAATGTGATAACCAAGTAATTCCTACTTGTGCATGAGCTCTATCAAGAAACATATGATAAATTGAAAGAATGTATAAATATGCATAATGGTTTTTCTTTCCCTATGATGGGATCAATCACCTTACCTTTACAAATAGGACCAAAAACATTAGATGTCTCATTCTCCATAATATCAACATCAAACCAATTATGTTTGAATCTTGGTCACTTATGGCTATGGTGCATGGAAGTTGTCCTATTGGTTGTACATAAATGCTTAATATTTCCCTTTGAAAATTAAATCTTTACTATACATCATAGTGGCTTTAACCCTTTGTCTCCCCATGGAAATTTTTTATTAGATTTCTTTTGGCCCAAGCCTATGGCACCTATCAAACCTTGAGAAGATTTATTTTTCAAGTCCTACCAAAATTTCAAGGAAAAATGCATAGAAAAACTATCCCTTCAAAACATGCCTCAACCCATGACCGAGCCTACAATACTTGAGAAAATAATGATTGAACAAAAAGACATGCTAAGAAACTAAGAACAAATTAAGATAGATCCTTTTCCCATTTCCTACAAAAGACCAAGAGATAATGAAGATAGTCTTGTCACACCTCCTAGGATAAAACAAATCTAAAAAGTTAAAGAGAAAGTGGTTGAACAACTTCTTATGGTCCCGTAGGAATGAAAAGAAGCCTATGATTGATAAACCTGATCCTACACAAACAAAACTTGAAAGTCATAATAAAAGAAATAGAAGTGCTAGAGAGTGTATGTGTAGATGTCGTGCCCTTGGTCGAAGGATAAACAAAGAAACAAACAAACACAATCAAAATCCAAATCTGATAGAAGCAATGCACAATGAGTCTCCTTTGCTAAAAAAAGATCCTATAGTCCAACCACAACAAGAGATGAACCCTTCTTTAGACATCATCATTTGACCTCCTATTGTGATTAATTTAGATGATGATGAGGAGATTACTAAAATTTATGAGTAGGTTCATAATGAATTGAATACATCATTTTCCTCTTCCTTGAGCTTAAACGATAATTATCATAAGAACACTATTGAACTTGGTAATGACCCTAGTTCGACACTTGTTATTGTCCCTTCTGTATATGGTAAACATGATTGGGATGCAAATGACCTTCTTTAGGTTGAATTGCATGTGCCTAACTAGTCTTTTGCATTGATTCTTTTCTTTTCTTTTTTCTTTATGCAATTTCATGTACGTAATGTGATCCCCCGTGATGTTATTTTTTATGTATCTCCCTCTCTTTGTGGCACTCCTCTATTTGTACCGACATTCTTCTCTATGTAATAAATATTTCAAAATATTTTTCTTTTCATTTGTCTTGTGTTTTTCCTTGTAGGGTTGACGCAAGGCATTGAGACATTCATGTCTCTTCCATGTTGACCCAAAATATTTTTCTTGTATTGTCTTGTGTTTTTCCTTTTTGGGTTGACACAAGGCATCGAGACATTCATGTCTCTTCCATGTTGAACCAAAAGCTTTTTCTTGTATTGTCTTTTGTTTTTCCTTTTTGGGATGATGCAAGGCATCAAGACATTCATGTCTCTTCCATGTTGACCTGAAAGGTTTTTTCTTTGTTTTTTCTCTTTGTGTCATTCTTCTAGTTCTATGAGTATTTGGGGAATTATGAAAGTTCTTAGATATCTTAAAAAAATTGTAGCAAGAACATACTGGCCCCAAATCCATAGATTCCTTATGTGTTTTGAGTTTCATTTTGGGGGCAACCCCTCTCTTTTTGTTTTCATGACGTAGCTTTATTTAGAAATATATGACATGGCATACGACTTTCCAAGTTAGCTCTCGTCTATTATTTATTGTTCGTAGTTATCATAAATACTACTTTAAAGTAATTTCTCATAGAATGGTGTTTAGAAATTTCTTTAAAGTGGGGGCATACATTGGCATTATTCTTTTATATTTCTAATGTTTCATGGTGTAGTCTTCTTGCTTCATGTGATGCATCTCACTTTGTGGTGACATCGGGTGTGATGTCCTTCAAGAGCATGATACCTCTTAGCATATTAAATCCCTCTTAGTGGTTTGATGTGACACATTGCATCCCCTAAGTTGTGAATCTTCTATTCTTTGATTGGTCCTCTCTTGGAGACATTAGGCACAATGTTCCCTAAATTAAGACATTACATGAACTAAGCAAGACTCCTTCAAACATTCCTTACACTATTGTTGCATTTACATTTTCGGTTATATGGCCACCTTGCATAACACACTTTGCATGCTTGTAGATTCATCTTGTTTATTCATGAGCTTCAAGCATACAAAGATTTACTTGCCTCATGAAGCTTAAAGTTCATTACTTCCTGGCATCTTATCAAAGTTATCAGGAGGTCTAGTTTTGTTATGGTTGGATGGGATGTCAAACTGAGGCATGACTTTCCCATAGCCACTCGTGTGTGTGTGTTTGAACACATACCGTCCATGTGTGTATGTGTCTCACCTCTTTGGATACTCACCTAATGGATAGCCTAAAGTTCCATTGCCTCAGAGTGAGTATGCATTTTTTGGAAAAATAGCCTAGATCTGATCCACATCGTGCTAGACAAATGGTCGTAGCTTGATCTACCCCCCATCTTTTTTATTTTTTTATTTTATCTTTGTCTTTGATAGTGTATGCCTGTTTCTTGTTATTTCTCTTCATTTCATTTTTCATGGGAATTATTTTGTGCCTATGTTAGTTTGCAATAGGATCTTGATCATGGGGGCTTGATCACTTCTCTTGATCATAGTAATCTTATCTTACCAGCATTAGTGCATTTGGACCCCTCTTGAAGCGAGTGTGTCTAATTTACTGTGAGTTTGAAGCAAGTTCATCCTCTCACTAGAGTGGGGGCTAAATGTGGCAATGGAAAAAGTATCCCTTTAATTTTCCTTTCTTTTTTGGGCCCTCCTTGTTAACTTAAGCATATTGTTGCTAAGTGATTTAGTGTTGTAATGTGTTTGATACATTCACATTAGGTCTTGGGCCCTTGTGAACTAAATGAGGTTATTGGTGCCTCATTTTAGGTGTTGTAAAGTGTTGTTCCACACTTTCACACTTTTCTAGGGTTGTCATTATTAATTGGGCTTATTTTGCATCCACAAGCCTTATTTAATGCATCTTTTTGAGGATAATCCTGACATAAATCAACATACAATCATTATTTAGGTGTTTTTAGGTTGTGTGGACTAGATTTAGTGATCTGTGACTCATACACAACCTTGGGCGTATGGGTCCCACCTAGGTTTTAGGGCCTTGATTTGGATTTTGCATCATTCTAAGAATTTTTGAAAAATTTATCCTATATTTAAGCCTAAATACACCACTTCTAGCATATGAGTCTTGTGTGGCCCAAAATTAAATCTAATTCAAATTCTTGACAAAATTTTATTCTCCTAGATCTAATGTCAGCTCGTAGTGTTGTAATTTCAAGAAATTTGGCATAAACAAGTATAAATACAAGCTTCTTTCACTCATTTTCATGTCAAACTTTCAAGTATTCATGCATTTTAGACAATTGGAGTTTATAAGAGTTTACAAGAGCATTCAAGAGTCTTCAAGAGCTGATTATCAAGTTTTTTGAGCATTATTCAAGCATCAAGTATCATGTCAAAGTCATCATATATCATGTTTTTTTTGAGCTAACAATTGTGATGTAGGTTTTCATGATTCAAGCTAGTATTCAATTCAAGATCTATCACATTCAAGCAAGATTCAAGATCTACATCCATTGGAGCCATCTCATACATGTTTGCAAAACTTTATTGCTAGGTTTGGCGATTTGCAACATTAAATTTTATTCATTCATCATTCCTTCATTTTATTTCATTTTATTACCAAAATGGGGTTTGACTAATGGAAACTCCTTTCTACTAACAAAACAACATTTTCCCCTCTCTTTAGTGTGCGAATTGCATATCTAGGTTGAAGACACATTGGAGATAAATTTTGAAGAAAGTTGTCAAGTGTTCAAAGTGTGAAAGTTGTCACCTTGCATTGGAGATCATTGGAAGACATCTACAGGTTGCAAATCAGAGATTTGGACTCGAAAATCAAGTGGAAAGGAAAAAGAAGATGTTGAAGAGAAGTATCAAACTTTAAATTTCTAGAAAACCCTAACTGGACTGATACGCCACTTCTAGTGTATGAGTCCTAGTATAGGAAAAATTTCAGATTTCAAGAGTTTCAGTCATATCTTAGCCAGATTTATGTTCCTGCCTAGAAACCCTAATCTATGACTAAATCGCCTACACTGGCATATGATTCCTAGTAGGTATTAATTTTTTTTCAACATTTCAAGTCTTCATCTAGTCCTCTTCAAGTTTCTAGGTGCACACCTTTCATCTCCCATCTTTCTATTCTGATTTACATGCTTTTCTAGGTCATTTAGTGAAATATTGCATTGCATTATATTTAAGCATTACATCTTTCATTTCATTAGTCTTTCCAAGTCCTAGCTTGGTGGTGAACCCCTCTTTAGTTTATAATAAGACCCTAGGACAATCCTATTGCAAGATCTCTTTCTCCTTTGCATACTTTACATTGAGATCTCTAAGGTTTCCTTGAGTGAAACTTGAGTGCAAAATAGGAACCCTATCCCCTTAAATATAGTAGGCCCCCTCCTATTTCCTTTTGTTTCAGCACCAAGCCCACTTCAAGCACTAAGGTCACTAAAAGAACTTAAAAATTCTTTATTTAGTTTAGTTTATGCTACAATGGTACTTTGTTATTTAGCTACTTTTTACAGTATAATTTAAAAAATATAGATCTAATACAATTATTTTGGCCATGATGTCATTTTACCAACCTTTCTAAAATTGGGTAGTAGTAATTATTTCTTATATCCCACCTTTTCAATATATTAAATAGGTAAAAGTGTTTAAATACATGCATATTCCACATTACATCTACACAAATATAATGTCCTAATATTGTTCATTCTAAGAGAATGAAAAATCATTGAATATCAAAGATGCTTTAGTGTCTTTCAAACTTTTTTTAATCATTTTGAATGCATTCTCAACCATCTTAGTCTTTTTAGAATGTACTATCATATCATTTGAAAAGTTGTTACATAATATTCTATTTTAACCATTTTTTTAATAAAATAGCCTATATCCTATTCAAAAACCCATCTAAAACATCTCATTTTTTATGTTAATTTTTTTTTTATTTCTTAATTGTAGAATTTTAAATGGGCTGTGATCACCAAAGCCAATAATTTGATAAAATATCAAAGGAAAATTGAAGAATACATATCAATTATTTAAAAAATTTCTAAATAAATATCAAAACTTGAATACTTGTTTAAAGGCTTATATGATTATAGAATTTTTATAAAGAGTTGTGATTCATAAAATATTGAAGTAAGACAATCAAAAGGTAAGTGAGTTAGCCTAGTGCATTAAATTACCGATGAAAAAAAAACCTTAAAATAACAAAAATTTGATAAAGATGAGACAAGATTATCTTGATAATGAGGGTCATCATCCCTACTAGAAAACAAAAAACTAAGAAATATTTAATAATTCTCTTGAAGACAATTATGGTCCAAATTATGCAACCCCTACATATTTCTTCCCAATTTTGTTTTTTTCTAAGGACCAATAGCTAGTTTTGCTAAGTGTCAGCCTACTTCATGAATAAGGCTACACTATTGAAATCTTATTATTTTTCTGATGGTATAATATATGCTAGATTCCATATTGAGCTCTTAGGGGTCTCCCCATAGATCTATATGCTAACAAAGGAATGCACAAACCACTTCAAAACTATGTTCTTAATTGCTTTGTTTTGGAAAGCATGCAATTGTTATCTAGCCATGAAAAAATCTTACAAAATAACTCTCTACAACATGGCTTGAGGAAAAATAATTTTGGTTTTTAATCTTGTTTATGCACTTTTTTCTTAGTCCATTTTCACATGTTGTATGACATGTACGACTAATAATATTAGATATAGAATTGAAATAAATGCACAAATTTGATTAAGAATACCTTTTGTATTTATGGCCAATAATGCACACAAAGTAGAAATATTTGCTTCATATTCCTTCTTAAGAATTATATAGACTCTTTGCCATCCAAAGAATAATTATCAACCACCAGACAACAATCACTAAACTAATAAATAATATGTGCTAGATGTATAGTTTTGTAGCATTATTTGTTTCTTGTTGATAGTTACTCAAACTGCACAAGGAAAGTTGCATGCAAGTTTAGAATAATATGTGGATGATAAAATTATATATATTATTTTCCTATTACAAAATGTTTATTATAACATGGATGATTAAAATTTTGGAACAAACATTAAAAAAATAAACATAAAATAAAAGATCAACTAGTTAACATTGAGAGATATTCTATAATGACAACAACAAGAAATGAAATACCATATTAATATATAAAAAAGCATATCATAAATAACTTTTATATTATATTTATTTACTTTTAGAATATGTATCATATAAAAATCATAATTTTGAAATTCCACTCAATTAATAAATATGACAAAAAAAAACCAATTATTTTGAACAACCGGCACAGCACAACGAGGTGGTTGTTCAGCGCGGGCGCTTTTGAAAGCTATTTTGTTTCATATGAAGAGCGAAGTTGGCAATTGCTCACCATGCAAATATCTACGATTGCATGTCGTCTCCAAATATCTTCCATTGAGTGGAAGATTTCATTTATCTTCTTCGACGCCTCCACGTCCTATAAACATTGTACATTGAATTAAATAACGTTATCTTGTACACGCGTGTGCTGATCAACTGGAATGTTTATGAAACGAATTCGAACTCAACACCATTGCAACCAGCGAGGCACATCATCATGTTCGAAATGGAAAGGAAGAAGTTCACATTTTTTTAAACACTCTCGTTTAAGGGCTACCTAGGTGGAGGAGCTTTTACAGCAATGAAATATTTTTTTTTGTTTTACTTACAAATGGATCTACTCTGTAACTCAAAAGACAGTTGCGATCATTTAATACTCGACTTCCATGGACTTTATGATAGAGGAAGAGGTTAAACAATCATAAACGATCAGTGCTGTGTGACTCCTTAAATGGTGGGCCGGGGGGTTCCATTCAAAGTTGAATATAACAGGTGTTTTCTTCGAAGATATAATGATATTTAACCTTCCAAACAAATGTAGAGGTAGTATTTAGGGCAGAGTTCATGTAACTATTCCAGTTTATTTTGGTTAGTAGTTACTGTTCAATTTTTTGAAAGAGTTATTTGTAGAGTTGGTGACTCTGTGAATATTTATTTTTTCTGTTTATTTTTAAGCTGTTATTTTAAATTTATATTAATAGTATTAAAAACAATTTGTGTACTTAAAATTTTGAGAAAAAATTTGGAACCACATGACATTTTGACAATATGCAGTTGCAGCTTATTTCCAGCCCCTCCTCTTTTCCACAACTTATTTTCAATTCGTAAACAATAGCTAATCCACTAAAATAGGGAAATTTGCCAAATTATATATTTTCCATAATTAAAAAATTACATGGGAACATTCCAACTGGTCAAGTTTAAACAAAAAAACACACTTAAACAATTGGATGGAGACATGAGCTTATATATCCTTTGCCCTATGTTTTAAGCTTATAATAATGTCCATTGTCTAATAAGCTGACAACATTTCAAGAATAACCAAATTGTTAATGTTTTTTATTATTAGTCAAAATAGGTTTTGAAGGGACCTAAAACCCTTTACATCAAAACGTTGCAAAAAAGGGATAGGCACATCCAACCAATAGCCAAACAACAACCAACAAAAAGAAAAAAAAATACCAACATATTACTTCATATTCTTCACTTGGCGTCCACAACCTCTAATTCCCAGTTATAATGCAAGCTAACTATGTCAATAAACTTGTTCTTCTCTTCTTCAAAAGATTTCTTGTCTATGCCATGAGTTCTAGCACTCGGCCCCTTCACTTCTTCCATAATTTATTTTTTCCCATTCTCTTTGATAGCTTGCTCCTTTTTGCTATTCTCATCCATCTAAATGCTATAAAAAAATATCCACCCTAAACCCATTCAAAATATAGGTAATTTAAGTAGGAACTCTAGGTCAATCATCTAGTAAGACTATGTGTCATGAAAAAGCAAAAAATACATTCAAATCCAAGTTAATGCTTCTTGAGATTTAGAAAAACAATAGAAAAGGTGTTTTAGAATGTTTTGGTGTCCACAAAATTGGAAATGAGTGTTGACAACTCCTAGATAAATTAATCTAGGATGAAGAGGAAGAACTCGAAGAATATACAAATAAAAATGAGAAATGTTTGATTGAAGAATTATGGACCAAACTATCTAAAATGTGTAGTGTAAAATACCTAAAATACCTAGAGAAGGTCCCAGAGACACTATTTTAATATTTATCTAAAAAAGCATTAGAAGATAAGGTGAAATCCAAACATATCCCTTATGGTATCTATAGATAAATGATTTTTATAGATACAATTTCAAATCTTTCCATTATGGATTAAGGGTGCTAACCCTAATTTTGTGAAGCACTGGGAAGAACTTAGTCAATCATTATCTAATAATTCTCAAAATCTTGATTAGAGATCCTTTATTTAACTTTGGATTCTAAAAAAAAAAAAACCTTTGTAGTATTAGAAAAGAGGTCAACTAGAGTCTTAACTCTCTTATTATATAATTTCAAAGAATGAACCCAAAAATCTATTGCAACTAGTTGGATTTGAGAAGAAATAATCAAATGCCAGAAATAGATTATTGATGAATACATAGATCCTAACCAAAAAAATTCATCATATAGAAGCCATAATTTGATGGCATCCTAGTATTTTAGATGATTTTAATAATAAATTCTCCCTTGATCTAAATGAGTTATTTCATAATAACAAGGGTATGGAACCACACTTTGTAGGTATGCTTGAAAAATAAGTAATGTTAGACAAAATAAAAGTTGCATCACCTTTAAGGGATATGATTGGAAGTAAACCAATTCCTATAAAGTCATGAAAAAGGAAACAATAATCCCAATTCACATAGTAAAATTATTTGTTATTCTTAAAAGAGACCCATACAATGTCCCTAAGAAGTTTCTTCATCAAGTAGAAGGCCTTCAGAGGAACCTAATAAGAATGTTAAACATGTGTGGTAGTGAGTACCTTGAAGCAAACTGGGATTTTTCCTACCCATGAAGAGGCAAGTAGTGATCCAACAATGAATATTTTTTTCAGTTCTTGAAATGAAAACATACCATAAGGTGGAAAGGGAGGTTTGAAATGCAAAGATAATGTCAATAAAATTGAAATAATCCCAATGATCACTCCATTTACATCCAATAGAAATTTAACCAACTGGATATAGGAAGAAAGGATTATATATAGCATTGATCTTTTTTCCATTGATCACCAAAGACATGGTAACAAAATGAAGATTTTGATGAATGTGAAAGCCAAGAATGAAGGGGAAAAATAGGCACAAAATAAAAGGTCAATTTAAATTTAATTATGTGGAATTAACTTGTGAAGGGTACTAAGCACAAATTAAAGGACAATAAAGTATAGGGAATTTTTCTTAAGATGACTAATATGCATAAATATTAAGAGAAATATACAAAATATAAACCGAAAAGGAAAAAAAGAAAAAAAAAATTGTGATAGTTTGAAATCTAAAATACATTAATTGATATATTATATTATATTATGAAAATTTAATATTTTTCACAATATCCTCTTTCAGTTTTTAAAAAAGAAATCCATCAATATAGAAAATAAAACTTTCCCAAACCTAATTTCAAAATCATAAACAAAATATATTAATTATAACAAATGCTCCTTTCTTTTCTCTCTATCATTTGTTCTCAATGCTGCTGATTTCTAATCAATTCCTCTCACAATATAAACTTTAACACTTGAGCTAATTATGAATCACTTTTTAAATTGATCAATTTCAAATATGGAAGTTATATAGTGTATGTATGAAGAGGGTCTTCCCTTAAATCTGTTTTTCTCATCATAACGTTCGAATTAATATATTATATTACAGTTCTTTTACAGTTTTCTTCTTCATTCTGATGATGGATTACGGAATGTCATTCGAAATGTTGATGCAAACAAAAATTACACGGTTTAATCCAGAAAAAGAATACTTTCATCAATATGAACTGTGAAAATCTAATGTCTTTGAATTATTATATTTGTTTGTTAGATACAAAATTAGAAGATGAACTGTGAAAATCTAATGTCTTTGATTTATTATATTAATTTACTGGATACAAAATTTAAGTCTTTGATAAGACCCTTCATCTGAAAGTTTTATAATTGTTTTTCTAGATTTATAACCGTTTTCATAGATTTATGACCCTTTTCACTGTTTCTATAGATACTAAATATATTGGCAGCACTCCAATTCTATAACTATCTTGATTTCATACCCGGGTGATTACTAGAGAGTCTTCAGGATCTCTGTAACCGACAAATAAAATACTTCTTTCAACTTCTTCAAACACTTTGTTTATACATCTTTCATCCATTTGCTTAATTTGAATATTCATATACACCTGTAAAACGGTAACGTCGTCGGTTGATAAAGTGCAGGTCATGAAGGTAGGAGCAGGTTGCGTGTAAAATTTGTGAGTCCACCGTCTTTTGTGATAGAAGAATTCATGAGCATCCCATTGGGTTGATATTATTGTCCCATCGTTATCTTAACTTGTGAAGTCATGAATAGACTGTATCTCCGCGTGCAAACTTGTGATAGCAAACCATCAGAGATTGATCAGAATAAGTATAATGTCGTTGTTTTCCCCAGCTCTTTTTGTCTGGTTTCTTTTGGTGGATTTGGTTGGAACGCATCTCTTTATTTCCCTCTTCATACAAGATACTTTTGGCTTTCCATCATGCCTCCTCTAACACCATATTCTACTCCAAGATTGACAATGAAACGATTGATTGATTTGTAATAAAACAATAATATAAAGTGTCAATCAGATTGAAAATTAATTTGAATTCGACACGCTATAGCAACTATCCAGAGATATACAAGCCACGACATAGCAACTGCCCAGATTACTTAGTCATTGATTTTATATAATTGCCTATAATAGTTTTTATATGTTTCTTTGATTAGGAGACAATCAAATTGTCCAATTGTGATATATGAGTTGTCAATGGCTCGCAAAAGGTGAGTCATAGATTTCAAAACTTTCAGAGAAAGATCCTTGCATAACATATCCTTTTGACCAACTTTTTAAGGTTTAAAAAAGAATCTAAGTTTAAAAATTTGAATGATCTAAACACTTATTAGATTTACACAGTCTAATAATAAGCACAGCAATTTTTCAATTTAATTGTATGAAGTTTTTTCATCAACATTTTAAGAGGATTAGAATGCAGCAGTATTCTTTTGAAACTTTATGGACAAGTAATCAATATAAAATTAAATGGTTGTCGTCGTTTTCCTACTCTCTTTTAAATATAAATATATTTTTATGAAAAAATTATTTAATTTTTTCTTTGATAATATTGGATGTTATATTGTTTAAATGTAGAAAATAGTAATTGAATTGATAATAATAATGGTGCTAATGTAAAAATATAATTTTAAATATCTATATACAATATGTTACTATTCATTATCTTATACTTTTTAAAGTAGTTGTTAAAGATAACAAATCAAACAAAACAAAAAGTTCAATTTTTATCTTTAAAATTAAATATGGTATTATAATAATAATAATTTTTTTCTTAACATTTAATATGTCTGGTAATTACAAGTGCTGTAAAAATGGGATTTTTTCTTTTCATTTGACATAACTTGCAAATGAGAGCTATATTTTCAAGTGTGAATAGTCATCGAAAAAATGGTTGTCATGCCAAAGTTTTAGAATATATTTAAAAAAATAATTTGTGTTGTTTTAATGACTTTTTAATCCTCCAAAGTCATATTTGTAGAAAAAATCGATAGGGCATAACTTTCACCCCAATTATCAAAATTTTGTAAACTATTTTTTATTTCTATTAGAATTTTGAAAGGAATTTGATTTAGCATGTAAACATAAGATATATGGGTAGCCATTTTTCATAAATTTGTGAAAATCTTAGTGAGTTATAAATGAAATATTTCATCATCTGATCTTCAAAACTTGTTAAATTTTCTTGCACATTGTTGGAGGGTGGGTACAATAAGCACTAATAATTTTGGGGGAGATCCCCAAATCAAGGGGGCAATCTAGATGTTTCTAATTTTGAGCTTGTTGGTTCATATGATCATGTCTCACACTAAATCCTATCCATTTGAGTATTCTTCATAATCCTCCTAATAAATAGAAAATCAAATTTGGATATTGTTGAAAGAAAAGGAATACAACAAAAGAATGTTGGTTTCATTGAACTACGGAACTAGAGAAAATTATTCTTAGTCATGGTATTGCCTTACCTGATCCTTTAGTTCCAATGCATGCAAAAACATCATCCAATATCCCATAGAAATGCTTGTGAGACATGAACATTTAGGGATTAACAATGTAGTCTAATGGATTGCATTGATATCTTGTCTCCCATATCACATATTTTTACATTTGAATTTTGTGTTGACTCATTCATGAGTTTTGATGACTCTTTTCATTAGGAATTTGCTATAGTAATTTTGGTCTACAATATTGGAATGCATATCTATCACACATCACATCTTTGTTTGTAGAATCCTAGCTTATAGATTTGGATGACACTATTGAGGTCATTCTTCTTCTATTTGATGATAACTTTGATTACATTGCATTATCATTTCCATCTTTATATATTGCTCTTTGCTTTCATACGTTGGCTTCTATCATGATAGATTGATAAGAAATTCATGATTTATCATCTAAAACAATATCATATTCACATCAGTCCATAAATAACCATGCATTCATGGTCCCTTTTCCTAAAATATTCTATGGTACCTATATGGATCTTATTAGCATCTGTAACACATCAATTTTGGCTTGGATATTCTCTTAGCATCATTCAACAACATCATTGGCATCGAATCGGTCTTTGGATTATATGCATCATTCATAGCTATTCACCTTACTTCCTTCATATTGCTATTTGGAATGGGAAGTCATCTTGCACATATTTGTGGTGTTGTTTCTTCCCAAGGGGATAAATGTTGTTCATGGTTCATGGATCATGTTTAACATCTAGTGTCAAGAATCTACCAACACTATAGACATTATTCTAAGGGGATGTTGCATGGTTTATCTTCTCTTATCAATTTTAGGAGAAATCATTTCCTCACATGAAGTTCATCACTTCACAATGTTTGGGGGGTCACATGACCTTCTCTCTTTTCTATCCTATTCGAAGATGTTTCATTGTACTTTGTGCTAGAATTAGTCCTTGGGGGATCATCATGATTCCTTCCTCTATCACTTATCTTCTTCACTTGTATATTTTATTTTATTCACATCATTCTCTTTTAGAGAGGGGTTTTTATTTCCCACTATTCTTTTCTCATTTATTCCACTTGATGAGACATGAATACATGAGTACCTAACATGGACTCATAGGCATGACTCATTATTAGTGCATGCATTACTCTCTAAGTTTCATTTAAAGGGGGTTTTAAATTAAATAGTGTTATTATCTATCTATTTTGCTAATCACCTTTATAGGTTTGATCTAATCACACCTAGAATAATTTTACTTAGGTTTCTTTTGATTTTGTCTCACTTCATATGATTGAGACATGTATCTGGATGACTTGAGACACATGTTGCATTTACACTTACCACTTGCTCACACACCTTTCAAGTGAGCTCACAAGTGTCCCACCTTTGGAGGGGTAGATAGAGTTTCACTACTACCTTCTCACCTCTTAATCCTTGCCTATAATTTTAAGGCTTGATCATTGTATTATACACTATTCATTTTATATTGATAAATATACTATTATTCTTATTTTATTGGCATATGGAGGTCCATTTCAAGCTCTTTGATCTTAGAATTCTCCAATAGTAGCTACCATATGACATTTACCCATATACATATAGAAAATATAATAAAGTAATGAAAGATAAATTAATGATATATCATATATTTGGAACAGATGTACATAGTTAATACAAGTTTTCTACAATAAGCTAGGGAATAAATTTTCTAGAATAATAATAACTCTCTTCCATAGGGATACATCCACCACTATCTACCTATGCTCTTATATAGATGAGATATAGGATAAGGATTAAATTTGTAGAGTATTTTGGTAAAATTTTAGAACTTTATCATATTTTTCAAAGAAAGTGGAAAAACACTTTTTGCTTAAAAAGTTCGAGGAAAATTTGTTTGACACCTAAACAATTTTAAGAAAAAATAATTCATTGGGAACAATTTGGAACCTATATGTTACATATAATTTCATGTGAAAACCTTTATCTAAATTAGGATGAATGTATATGTAATATTTCAATTGAAAAATTTAATATTTCCAATAAAAAAAGTTCACCTAATTCTACATATGTGGCAACCTAACCCTCTTTTCAGTCAAACCTAAATAAATTTGAACTTTAATTCCATATTTCTCTAACCAATGATACTTTCATGAGAATTTTAATATACCCTTTTGTAGAGATCAAAATCTAGAGTCTAAAAAAAATATTGAACACATTTTAGTATTTTGATTGCTTTTATTACAAATTTTATTATAATAAAACATAAAATTAATTATAAACTAAAAATATAGTTAAACATATTTAAATTTCTTAAATATATATAATATACTAGATGAAAAATATCCTCTTGAAGATGGTATAATTTATCTTTTTAATTATAGTTTTTTAATAAATGTTAGCGTCCCATCAAAACTGTGAAATTTCTAGTAAAATTTAACTTGAAATATTATGAAAAGATAAATAATCATTAGAATTATATTTAATTGCTCTATGCATTAAATTTTAAAGTTATCTAAATTAAAAAAGTAAATAAAAATGGATAGATTTTCTATTCTTTTTTGACATCACAACGAACTTACCTATTTAAAAAAAATAAAAAATTCTCTTAAATTTATAAAAATAAAAACTATATACAACTAATTTAAGAAAAGAAGTAAAAATTTATAAACATAAACTACATTAATATTTCTACATTTCATTAGTTTAGACCATTTCAAAATTCAAAACATAAATATCACTTTTAGAAAATTCAACTTGAAAACTACATTTATTTTATCCATGGTGTAGATCAAGTAATGTGATCCTTATCAAATAAATAACTACTTGTAGTTGAGTTCATAAACCCATAACACACAATTGATGGAATAATCAAATTTCAAAATCAAAATGAAGACACAAAGAATCAATTTATGGAGGAAATAAATTTTATTGATTCTTCAACTTTGTACACGCATAATTGTTTTATAATTCTTTGGTCACTAGTCTGCAATACCAATATTCACTCTTCTTTTGTCACTTATACACCTTCACCAACATATTGAAATTTGAATTTTTCATCCTCTATTTCTAACACATGGAAATTAGAGAATGGAAAAAATAAACTCTAAAATCTTCACTCCAAACAAATTAATTTGATATTTGTTCATTTTTATGTCAAATTCATCCTGTCATTTCCATCTTTCATTTCTTAGCTCTTTCACAACACCCCTTTGAATGTAGAATTCATAGTCAACAAAACCCCAAGCTTCAAATGTTCATTTCAATTCCCTTATAATACCAACTCACTAGCAACATCATGAATCTCTACGAATTTAAATGCCCCCAATTTGAAATTACAATATCAACAACATTAATCTCTTCTCAATGTATCCAATGCCCCTCTTCAAATTTCTAGTATGAAACTAAAATTTACCTATCCTATGTCCCATACCCCTGTCGCCATAAGCTAGAAAAAACTTTTATTGTTTTGGTTTTCACTTTGGTTTTCAACTCCTTCCAACCTCTATGCCTCCCTCTCCAAAGCCTTTCAATTTCACCTAGAATGTCAAAATAATTCCATGAATAATTTATTTCTTTTCTTTCAAAAATTGATTTTTATTTTCCTTTTTTTAAAATCAAATGTATCCTTGCCTGACAATTTTTGAAAAAAAGAATTATAAAATACAAATATTAAAAAAATCAAGTATTGGGCACATGAATTTGAATGAAGCACAATACATAATAAAATTTTACTCTACTCCACTACACAGCAAAAGCTAACTGCTAGACAAAATTCACCTATGTGTATATCATGGCCTATGCAGCCATACCGCATGGAGAAAAGAGCCGCGATGGAAGAGGTGGGACCCGCGGTGGCGGAAAAGCTTGCTGAATGGAAGGAAAGACCTATCGGTCGAACGTCTCATCTCCCGTGTTGTTTGTTGTCCCGTCGTCGGGAATTCGTGTTAGCGTTGGTAGTTTTTTCAAAATAATCGCTTAGCATGGATGGACAAAAAGCCTCAAACGTGGCCAAACGAAACCATTATTAGCAAACAATAAAAAGGGCCGACAAGGTCTCATTTTTGCCATTTTTCGACGGCGACGTTTTGGTGGATAGTGAGGGCAAGAGGAGCAGCCAGAGTAGCAGCCATGTGGAGCTCCTTTAGGTATGTATATCAACTCTATGTATGTGCCATCTTGCCATTATGCTATGAATGGCGAAGAAATGAACGAGCATTCGTTGCTCCATTAAGGGTTTGTTATTTTTAGTTGAGGGTTTTAGTTTTGCATCTCCTCCCGTCTGTGTTTTTAAAACTATGGGGTTGTCGATTTTCTGTTGAGGGTTTTGAAATTTTTTGTTCGTTTCCTCCGCGTTTGCTGGTTATCAAATTTTTTCCTTTCCAAATGAAAAAAGTGACAACCCATTGTACAAATATGAGTCAAATTACTAAATAATGTTTGTAGAAAGCAGAATCACCTCCAATAATCAAATGCTATATTTCAAAAATCATGTAAAACCTGCAAAGAGAATTTTGCCCTTTCTAAATGAAAAAAGTGACAACGCATTATACAAATATGAGTGAAATTATTGAATAATGTTTGTAGAAAGCAAAATCACCTCCAATAATCAAATAGAGAAAAGAGCCATTGTTCTGATAGTTTTTTGGAATGGATAGAAAAGGGCATAACATGGCATTCAAAATCATAATTGGGAAAAATAGCAAAAAGCCCACATCCAATCCCATTTTTCTCACCATTTTATACATTGTTGTTTTGGGAAACACACCGTCTCCTTAAACTCGGACTATTGTAAAACCCATTGTTTGACTACAACATCTCCTCATGTTATGTATGTGTCCACATATGTTCTTATGTATGTTTTTCATGCGGTTTTCAATGTGCATAGGTGAATTTTGTCTAGCATTTTGCCGACTCCCACCCATTTGGTGAAAGCTAATTGGGAAATAGTGAAAAAGCCCACTGAAATACTCCACAATGTGTTTCCCAAATTTCAAATTAAAACATCTTGCAAAACCCTCTGCTTGCAACAAAATTACCCCTCACCTCGATGTCGTATGTATTCTGCTCCAAATCCTGCATGTGCACTCCTCGAAGTTGTCCATGTGCTCTAAGGCCTTCACCTTTCCCTTTAACGTGCACACAGGAAACAAAACAAATAGTATTTTCGCCTTGCTTTCTCCAAACAGAAAAGGTGCATGTCATTCCCTTCCACTTTTCCCGTGCCACACAAAAGAAATAGGAAAAAGCCCACATCCAACCCCATTTTTGCCGCCATTTTATACACTGTTGTTTTGGAAAACACACTGTCTCCTAAAACTTGGACTATTTGTAAAACCCACTATTTCACTATGGTGTCTCCTCATGTTATGTATGTATCCATGTGTATGTTTTTCATGCGTTTTTTCATTGTGCATAGGTGAATTTTGTCTAGCAGCTAGCCGGCTCCCGGCCATTTGGGGAAAGCTAATTGGGAAATAGCAAAAAGCCCACATCCAATCCCATTTTTGCCGCCATTTTATACATTGTTGTTTTGGAAAACACAATCTCTCCTCAAATTTGGACTATTGTAAAACCCATAGATTCACTACGATGTCTCCTCATGTTATGTATGTATCCATGTATGTTCTTATGTATTTTTTTATGCATTTTTTGATATACGGAGGTGAATTTTGTCTAGGATTTAGTTGAAATGCAGGTCTGATAATATTTTTTCTATTGAGGGTTTTGAAAAACACACTGTCTCCTGAAACTCATAATTAGTAACTAGCAAAAAACCCACATCCAATCCCATTTTTTCTACCATTTTATATACTATTGTTTTGGAAAACACACTGTCTCCTAAAACTCAGACTATTGTAAAACCCACTGTTTCACTACGACGTATCCTCATGTTATGTATGTATCCATGTATGTTCATGTGTATGTTTTTCATCCTTTTTTTCAATTTGCATAGGCGAATTTTGTCTAGCAGCTAGTCGGCTCCCGGCCATTTGGGGAAAGCTAATTGGGAAATAGCAAAAAGCCCACATCCAAATCCCATTTTGCTGCCATTTTATACACTGTTGTTTTGGAAAACACAATGTCTCCTCAAATTCAGACTATTGTAAAACCCACAGATTCACTACGATGTCTCCTCATGTTATGTATGTATCCATGTACGTTCTTATGTATTTTTTTCATGCTTTTTTCGATATACAGAGGTGAATTTTGTCTAGGATTTCATTGAAATGTAGGTATGATAATGTTTTTTTTGTCGAGGGTTTTGAAAAATACATTGTCTTCTAAAACTCATAATTGGTAACTGGAAAAAATCCCACATCTAATCCCATTTTTTCTACCATTTTATATACTGTTGTTTTGGAAAACACACTGTCTCCTAAAACTCGGACTGTTGTAAAACCCATTGTTTCACTATGACTTATCCTCATGTTATGTATGTATCCATGTATGTTCATGTGTATGTTTTTCATCCTTTTTTTCAATGTGCATAGGTGAATTTTTTCTAGGAATTTGAAATCAACATATCTTATGTTATATACATATTTGAATTTATGCCTAAAAGTGGCATATCATATGTTATATATGTATGTGAATTTTGTGCAGGAGTTAGCTTGCTCCCTCCTTAACTCCTGGAGAAAATTCAGTTATGTATATAACATAGGATATGGCTCCCATAACGCATGGGAAAAAGAGTCGCGACGGAAGAGGTGGGATTGGCAAGGGAAAAGGTTGTCGAACGGGAAGGAAAGACTTGAGGGTGGGATGTCTCATCCCATGTGCCATTTGTTGTCCCATCACCAGGAAATTGTGTCAGCGCCGGCAGGTTTTCAAATTAATTGTTTGGCGTGGACGGAAAAAAAGGCAAAAACGTGGCATTCGAAACCATTATTAGCAAATATCTTGTTCAATGACAATAGTTAGTGTTATGTACACAGTAAGAAGACAATGTATTGAACTTGACCTTCATAATCTTTAACAACTCTTACTTTCAGCAAAACACTCTTCTTGGATATCTGCCCAACACATTATTCACATAACAGTTGCATCATCGAAAGCATAGTGGGTTGTAGCTCACTTATTATTTTATACAGTCTTTGAGAAATGAATGTTTTGAAGTTCCTGTTGTACTCTTTTAACAACACCTACTTTGAGGAAAAAAGTCTTTTTCAATATCTGCCCATATGTTTCCAACACAAAATTTACATAACAGTAGCATCATGGAAAGCACAGTGGGTTGTGGCTCACTTCTTATTTTTTCCTGACTGTAACAAAATAATGTTTTCAACTTCCCTTTCTTGTCTTATGGGAGCCGACTAATTGCTAGTCAAAATTCACCTATGTACATCGAAGAATGCATGAAAAAAATACATGGATACCTACTTTGAGAAAAACACTCTTTTTCAATATCTGCCCATATGTTTCCAACACAAAATTCACATAACAGTAGCATCATGGAAAACACAGTGGGTTGTGGCTCACTTCTTATTTTTTTGTCTAGAATGTAACAAAATAATGTTTTCAACTTCCCTTTCTTGTCTTATGGGAGCCGGCTAACTGCTAGTCAAAATTCACCTATGTACATTGAAGAACGCATGAAAAACATACACATGAACATACATGGATACCTACTTTGAGCAAAACACTCTTTTTCAATATCTACCCATATGTTTCCAACACAAAATTCACATAACAGTAGCATCATGGAAAACACAGTGGGTTGTGGCTCACTTCTTTTTTTTTTGTCCGGAATGTAACAAAATAATGTTTTCAACTTCCCTTTTTTGTCTTATGAGACCCCTTTCTTTAAGAAAAATAGTCTTGCTCACTACCTATTCATATGTTTCCAACAAAAACTTACTTAACTGTTGCAGTATGGAAAACACAATGGGTTGTCCCTAACTTTGCAAAAATAGTAAGAAGATAGCAGCTAGTATTATGCACACAGTAAGAGGACAATGTATTGAATCTGAGCTTCATAATTTTTAACAACCCTTACTTTCAGAAAAACACTCTTGTTCGATCTCTGCCCAACACATTATTCACATAACAGTAGCATCATGGAAAACACAGTGGGTTGTGGCTCACTTCTTATTTTTTAAAATCTCCTTGTTTAAATGTAAATGGAAAGCTTAAGGTCTGAGTGCACGTGGAGGAGTTAGAGTAGAATACCGATGAAATGGAGGTGAGGGGTAATTTGAAATTCGAGAAACACAATGCGGAGTATTTCAGTTTCAAGAATGTCTTCCAAATCACACATTCCATTGTTGTGTTTAAATTTAAGTCGATTGATAATAAGACTACACAAAATAACTCTGAATTGAAAACACAGTGCTAGGTTTCATTTTTTGAATCTCCTTGTTTTAATGTAGAGGGTTTTACAATTTTTTTGTCTTTTAAATTTGGGAAACAGAATGTGGAGTATTTTGGTTGCTCCAATGTCTTCAAAATCACACATTCCATTGTTGTGTTTCAGTTTCACACCATTGAAAAAAGAAACTGCAAATAATAATTCTGAATGGGAAATGCAGTCCTGGGTTTTAGTTATTTTAATCATCCACTTGATATGTAAAGGGTCGTCTCATGCTGGGTTGTTTAGTTCTTAACACCCATGGTTTTTTAAGATGGAATTTTACAAAACAGTATGAAAGTCTTCCAGATCACACCTTCCATTGTTTTGTTTAAGTTTGAAGTATGTAACAAATTGCATGCTTCATAAAACATTGCATTTTTCAACCTCCACATCACAATATACCCTAGCCCTTTCTAGTTTTTAGACCAATATATCTAGGTGTGCACATTCTTTAGTGCATGTCAGAAAATACAATGTGTTTTGAAGCCTGCCTTCACTTCATTCTTTTTTACAACAATTCATGTTGTAAAACCATTGGTGTTAAGAAAGAAGCAGCCCAAATAGTGTTGTAAAACCCTCTGCAACACTATTGGATAGTACATGTCACCTGAATTTGGTCTGATTTCTCCTTCAGCTTGTCCACGTGCATTGAAACGTTCAGCTTTTGCTTTCAATGTGCAGAGTGGAAAGAAATAGTATTTTCACCTTTCTTTCTCGAAACAAAAAAGGGCCAATACCTGCAACTGTTGCCATACCTAAATTTGGTATGGCCGCATATGCTATCATATACACAAAGGTGAATTTTGTCTAGCAGTTAGCTTTCGCCTTCAACGTGCAGACAGGAAACAAAACAAATAGTATTTTCACCTTGCTTTCTCCAAACAGAAAAGGCCCATGTCATTCCCTTCCACTATTCTCGTGCCACACAAAAGAAACTTGCCGATGAAGCTAGCCCGCTCGCTTTTGGAGCCTGGCAACGGGCGGGAAACGTACTTGACAGCATCGATATCTTTTGCTTGACCGCAGCTCGGACGTTTCATCACCTTCGCTGGTTTCAGGCGTCTGGCGGGTCCCGCACTACGACGGTCTCATCATGTTATGAATGTATCCATGTATTTTCATGTCTATGTTTTTCATGCGTTTTTCGATGTACATAGGTGAATTTTGTCTAGCAGTTAGCCAACTCCCACGTTGAAAGGGAAAGCTAAAGGTCTGAGAGCACATGGATGAATTCAAGGAGAATACTGACCAAATTAGCTGAAGTGTGGAGTGCACTTGGAGGATTTGGAGGAGAATACACAGGAAATTGAGGTGAGGGGTAAATTTGTTGCAAGCAAAGGGTTTTACAAGTTCTTTGTGTTTAAAATTTGGGAAATAGAATGTGGAGTATTTTAGTTGCTCGAATGTCTTCAAAATCACACATTCCATTGTTGTGTTTCAATTTGGCACCATTGAAAAAAGAAACTACAAATAATAATTCTGAATGGGAAACGCAGTGTTGGGTTTCAATAAAAATACTGTCCAAAATTATTCTCAATGGGAAACACAGTGTTGGGTTTCATTTTTTTAAATCTCCTTTTTTTAATGTAATTGGTTGTCTCATGGTGGGTTGCTTGCTTCTTAATACCCATGGGTTTTCAACATGGAGTGTTACTTGAATGTCTTCCAAATCACACATTCCATTGTTGTGTTTAAATTTTGCAGCATTGAAAAATAAAAGTGCAGAAAAAAATTCTAAATGGGAAACATAGTGTTGGGTTTTAGTTATTTTAATCATCCACTTGAGATGTAAAGGGTCGTCTCATGCTAGGTTGTTTGGTTCTTAACACCCATGGTTTTTTAAAATGGAATGTTACAAAATAGTATGAAAGTCTTCCAGATCACACCTTCCATTGTTTTGTTTAAGTTTGAAGTATGTAACAAATTGCATGCTTCATAACACATTGCATTTTTTCAACCTCCACATCACAACATACCCTGGCCCTTTCTAGTTTTTAGACCAGTATATCTAGGTGTGCACATTCTGTAGTGCATGTTTGAAAATACAATGTGTTTTGAAGCCTGCCTTCACTTCATTCTGTTTTGCAACAATTCATGTTGGAAAAACATTGGTGTTAAGAAAGAAGCGGCCCAAATAGTGTTGTAAAACCCTCTACAGCACTATTGGATTGTATGTGTCACCTGAATTTGGTCTGATTTCTCCTCCAACTTGTCCACGCGCACTGAAACGTTCAGCTTTCCGTTTGAATGTGCAGAGTGGAAAGAAATAGTATTTTTACCTTTCTTTCCCGAAACAGAAAAGGGCTAATACCTACAACTGTTGCCGGGAAAACGTGAAAGTGCTAGCAGGATTTCAAAATAATTTATCGGCATGGACAAAAAGCCTAAAACGTGGCATTCAAAACCATTATTAGTAAATAATAAAAAGGGTTGACGAGGTCCCATTTTCGCCATTTTTGGATGGCGACATTTTGGTGGATAGCGAGGGCAAGAGTAGTAGAAGAGTAGCCGACATGCGGAGCTCCTTCAGGTATGTATATCCACTTTGTGTATGTGCCATCTTGCCATTGTGCAATGAACAACGAAGACAAGAACGACTATTTGTTGCTAGAAAACAGTATTTTCACCTTTCTTTCTTGAAATAGAAAAGTCCCAAGAGCAAGAAACAAATAGTATTTTCATATTTCTTTCTTGAAAGAGAAAAGGTCCACATCATTCCCTTCCACATTTGTTGTGCTAGACAAAGAATCTTGTCCACAAAGCTAACCTGCCCACTTTTTTTCCTGGTAACAGGCGGGAAAACCCACCTGACGGCACCGTTAACTCCCACCTAACCATCGTCCGGACGTTTTGTTTTGTCTGCTGATTTTGTGCCGATCGCCATTCTGGCGGACCCTGCACTATGATGTCTCGTCATGCTATGTATTTTTCCATTTATGTTCTCATGTATGTTTTTCATGCATTTTTGAACAACTCTTTGCTACAGCCGAAATGTCATTTCTCTTTGTTTATCTGATTGGAACAAATTTTGACAACACTATATGGGTTGCTTGTTTTTGAACACCTTGTATTGACACAGTGTGTTTCCCAAATGTGCAGAGAATGCAAGCATTTATTTGGTCGAATCAGATGAGGAAAATGAAATTCCATTTTGATCTCATGTTACATGAATAGGCGCTTTTTGTTTATGAGTTTGATTTCTCCTAATTGGAACAAATGTATTGCTCTCATTATTTGCATAGTTGGAAAACACACTACCTCCTCTCTATTGCAAAGGGTTTTACAACACTATTTGGGTTAATTGTTTCCATTTATCCTAAGGAGCCAGCTAACTCCTAGACAAAATTCACCTATGTACATCAAAAAATGCATGAAAAACATACATGGATACATACATAACATGAGGAGACGTCATAGTTGGAAAACACATTGTGTCCTCTCTATCACAGAGGGTTTTACAATACTATTTGGGTTGCTTGTTTGTTAAGGAGCCGACTAACTCCTAGACATACAATTATGCCTATGTACAGTGAAAAATGCATGAAAAACATACATGGATACATACACAACATGACAAGATGTCATAGTTGGAAAACACACTGTCTCCTCTCTGTTGCAGAGGGTTTTACAACACTATTTAGGTTGCTTGTTTCTTAAGGATCCGCCTAAATCCTAGAAAAAATTCACCAATGTACATCAAAAAGCGCATGAAAAACATACATGGATACATTCATAACATGACGAGACATCATAGTTGGAAAACACATTGTTTCCTCTTTGTTGCAGAGGGTTTTACAACACTATTTGGGTTGCTTGTTTCTTAACACCTTATATGAGGACATTGTATTTTCCAACACTACAAATAGTTTGAGCATTTATTCAGTCGAATTAGATGACGAAAATGAAATGCCATTTTTATCTCATGTTACATACATAGGTGCTTTTTGTTTACGAGTTAGCTTTCTCCTTATTCCTGATTGGAAGAAATGAATTTAAGAACAGAATAAATGTTCATTGCTTCACAATTCTTGCAAAATGGCAAAATGGCACATATGATTGCTGATATATATACTAGTGTTAGCGATAGGTTAAATTGGAAATTAAATTCCCAATGTATAGTTTAATATGTTTGTTTATTGTCTGTGCAAGCTGTCATTTTGCACTAAGCAGAACATATAATTTTATATTGGGAAATTTTGGAAGAAATACAATTATTTCTAGCACCAATTGTCTTTAATTTTCCAATTTAATCTATCGCTAACACTTGTCTTTCTTCCAGGTGGTTTAAATAGGCCACGAAAGAAGATTCGAGAAAACAAGGGCAGGTGAATTGACAAGGATGCTTCATGAGATGTGAACCTTCTGCAGTAAATACAGGTGATTCTGGCTTCCATAGCTTGAATCGCAAGTGTAGTGGATGGTTAAATTTCCAAAATTTAATATGCATTTAGAAGTTCCGATTTGTTTGAAATTGTGAAATGTTGGGGTTTTCATTCAGCTGTCATTTTCATGTCATTCTATTGTGTTTTGCAGTAATTTGAAATCTTTCACCAAAATAGTATATATGTGGTGCATAAGTTTTTCGTAATAGTTCTTTTTACAATTTCGCTATTTGTATACACTATGTAGTAAGTTATAAATGGTTCATTTTTTAACAACACTTGATGGCAATTTTGTAGAATGCTATTAATATATTCTATTTCTGCTCTTTATC
This sequence comes from Sequoiadendron giganteum, assembly GCA_007115665.2. NCBI lineage: Eukaryota > Viridiplantae > Streptophyta > Pinopsida > Cupressales > Cupressaceae > Sequoiadendron > Sequoiadendron giganteum. The sequence goes on along the minus strand of CM021104.1, from coordinate 642,398,087 downwards.
AGTATGTTTTGATCTGACCACCACACTGCAAAAAGATGTGCACATATAACAAGCAACTACTCCAAATAGTTCTATGCACTGTATTAAATAGAACTCGTAAAGCCAATGGGTAGGAATAACTTAATTGATAATTTGGCCTACTCCCATTACTTGGCCCTAAATATTATAGACAAATTGTAAAAGAGCTATTAGAATAACAACATACATGGAAACAAAAAGTGACAAAATGGGCAGATGGGACGAAATGTCTAAGCTACGGTCAGGCAAGAGATAACGGTGCCATCAGGTGCATTTTCTTGCCTGTTGTCAGGCAAAAAAGTAGGCCGGTTAGCTTCGTCAGCAAGTTTCTTTTGTGTGGCGCGGGAAAAGTGGAAGGGAATGACGTGGGCCTTTTCTGTTTGGAGAAAGCAAGGCAAAAATACTATTTGTTTTGTTTCCTGTCTGCACGTTGAAAGGGAAAGCAAAAGGTATCAATGCATGTGGATGACTTCGAGGAGAATACCAACCAAATTGAGGTGACGTGTACTATCCTATAGTGTTGTAGAGGGTTTGACAACACTATTTGGGTTGCTTCTTTCTTAACACATAGGGTTTTCCAACATGAATTGTTGCGAAGTAGAATGAAGTGTGTACTATGAATTACACTATGTGTTGAGGGTTATTATTGTCCCCGTTAAATGAGAGATGTGCTATTTGATAAAATAAAACACCATCTATACGTTTGTATATTTGCATTACAAGACAAATGTTGGGTATACTGTATAAGTAAAGGAAGGCTTCAAAACACATTGTATTTTTTGACATACACTATAGAATGTGCACACCTTGATATATTGGTCTAAAAACTAGAAAGGGCTAGGGTATGTTGTGATGTGGAGGTTGAAAAAAGCAATGTGTTATGAAGCATGCAATTTGTTATATACTTGAAACTTAAACACAACAATGGAAGGTGTGATCTAGAAGAATTTCATACTATTTTCTAACATTCCATCTTACAAAACCGTTGGTCTTTAGAACCAAGTAACCCACCATGAGACAACCCTTTACATCTCAAGTGGATGATTAAAATAACTGAAACCCAGCACTGTGTTTCCCATACAAAGAAAAATTCTGCACTTTTTTTTTTTCAATGGTGCGGAATTTAAACACAAGAATGGAATGTGTGATTTTGAAGGCATTCAAGTTACATTCCATGTTGCAAGACCATGCATGTTAAGAAGCAAGCAACCCACCATGAGATGACCCTTTACATTTAAACAAGGAGATTCAAATAACTGAATCCCAGCACTGTGTTTCCCATTGAGAATAATTTTGTACAATTTTTTTATTGACACCCAGCACTGCGTTTCCCATTCAGAATTATTATTTGCAGTTTCTTTTTCCAAAGGTGCAAAATTGAAATACAACAATGGAATGTGTGATTTTGAAGACATTGGAGCAACCGAAATACTCCACATTCTATTTCCCAAATTTAAAATACAAAGAACTTGTAAAACCCTCTACATTAACACAAGGAGATTCAAAAAAATGAAACCCAGCACTACGTTTCCCATTCAGAGTTATTTTGTGCAGTCTTATTATCAATCGACTTAAATTTAAACACAACCATGGAATGTGTGATTTGGAAGACATTCTTGAAACTAAAATACTCTGCATTGTGTTTCCTGAATTACAAATTACCCCTCACCTCCATTTCATTGGTATTCTACTCCAACTCCTCCACGTGCACTCAAACCTTAAGCTTTCCATTTAAATTTAAACAAGGAGATTTTAAAAAATAAGAAGTGAGCCACAACCCACTGTGTTTTCCATGATGCTACTATTATGTGAATAATGTGTTGGGTAGAGATCGAACAAGAGTGTTTTGCTGAAAGTAAGCGTTGTTAAAAATTATGAAGCTCAGATTCAATACATTTTCCTCTTACTGTGTGCATAACACTAGCTATTGTCTTCTTACTATTTTTGCAAAGTCAGGGACAACCCATTGTGTTTTCCATACTGCAACAATTAAGTAATTTTTTTGTTGGAAACATATGAACAGGTAGTGAGCAAGATTGTTTTTCTTAAAGAAAGGGGTCTCATAAGACAAAAAAGGGAAGTTGAAAACATTATTTTGTTACATTCCAGACAAAAACATAAGAAGTGAGCCACAACCCACTGTGTTTTCCATGATGCTACTATTATGTGAATTTTTGTGTTGGAAACATATGGGCAGATATTGAAAAAGAGTGTTTTGCTCAAAGTAGGTGTTGTTAAAAGAGTATAACGCGAACTTCAAAATATTCATTTCTTATAGCCTGTGTACAATAATAAGTGAGCCACAAACCACTATGTTTTCCATGATGCAACTATTATGTGAATAATGTGTTGGGCGGAGATCAAACAAAAGTGTTTTGTTGAAAGTAAGGGTTGTTAAAAATTGTGAAGCTCGGATTCAATACATTGTCCTCTTACTCTGTGCATAACACAGAGCAGATATACATACCCGAAGGAGCTCTGCATGGCTGCTACTCTTGCCCTCGCTATCCACCAGAATGTCGTCGTCCAAAAATGGTGAAAATGGGACCTTGTCGGCCCTTTTTATTATTTGCGAATAATGGTTTAGTTTGGCCACATTTTAGGATTTTTGTCCATCTACGCCAAGCGATTATTTTGAAAAAACTGTTGGCGCTGACACAATTTCTCGGCGACGGGATAGCAAATGGCACGCGAGATGAGATGTCTAGTCGTCAGGTCTTCCCTTCCATTCGACAAGCTTTTCCATCACCGCAGATCCCACCTCTTCCGTCGCGGCTCTTTTCTCCATGCGGTATGGCCGCATAGGCCATGATATACACATAGGTGAATTTTGTCCACAAGTTAAGGAGGGAGCAAGCTAACTCTTGGACAAAATTCACATATGTATATAACATAGGATATGCCAGTTTCAGGCATAAATTCACATATGTGTATAACATAGGATATGTCGGTTCCTTTGCAATAGAGAGGAGATAGTGTGTTTTCCAACTATAATGTCTCATCATGTTGTGTAGTATCCATGCATGTTTTTAATGCATTTTTCAATGTACATAGGTGAATTTTGTCTATGAGTTATGCCGATTTCAAATTCCAAGACAAAATTCACCTATGCACATTGAAAATCGCATGAAAAATATACATAAGAACGTATGTGGACACATACATAACATGAGGAGACGTTGTAGTCAAACAACTAGTTTTACAATAGTCCGAGTTTTAGGAGACGATGTGTTTCCCAAAACAATAGTGTATAAAATGGCGGGAAAAATGGGATTGGATGTGGGATTTTCACTATTTTTCCCAATTATGATTTTGAATGCCATGTTATGCCCTTTTCTATCCATTTCAAAAAACTATGCGAACAATGGCTCTTTTCTCTTTACGGGTTTTACATGATTTTTGAAATATAGCATTTGATTATTGGAGGTGATTCTGCTTTCTACAAACATTTTTCAGTAATTTCACTCATATTTGTACAATGGGTTGTCACTTTTTTCATTCGGAAAGGGAAAAATTCGATAACCAGCAAATGGAGAGGAAACAAAACAAAAATTTCAAAACCCTCGACACAAAAAAAAAAATGCTTCAAACCGGCATATCCTATGTTATATACATATGTGAATTTTGTTCAGGACTTAGTTTGCTCCGATTATATATAACCTAAATGATCCTAAAGCTAAAAAATAACCATAATTATTTAAGCTTTTGAGTAGCGATGGACAACCCGCTGGGTTTTCCATACTACAACTTCACTTTTTTTTTTTGTGCAACTTTTGTTGCAAGCAAGGGCAGTTATAAAATATGAAAGTGACCTTCAATACATTGTTTTCTTACGGTGTGCATAACAGTAAGTGTCGTCATTGAAGAGTATTTGAAAAGTGAAGGACAACCCAGTGTGTTTTCCATCATGCAATATTTTTTGTGCATCTTCTATTTCAAACATATTCCGATATTGAAATGGAATGTTTAGTGCATGTGATGGATTCTTATAAAATATGAATGTGAACTTCAATAGAGTGTTTTTTAACAGTCTGCATAACAGAAAGTGTTGTCTTTTAACAGTTTGTGGGTTGCATGTTTTATAACAGCCCGTGTTTTCCAAACTGGAAATTCAGATAACAGTTTGACTGTCTTGAAAAGATTTTCTTATTTACACTGTATGAATGTAAAAATGGCACCTCCAAAAATTACAACTATTATTTATGGTATAAATTGCAATTCATTATCTTTCTCATGATTGACAATAATAATTGGACAAAATAATTGCATGTTGTAAACCAGAGTGGATTACTTGTATATCGTTTTACAAAAGTGTGGGTTGTGCATTTCAATTTCCTCTTTATATTGAAAACAATATATGCTTGATTACTGCAAAATTGTGCAATAAATTTTCGAACTTTAACTGTCCATAACACTTGCAACAATTTTATAGTTTATAGGAAACCAAGGATGCGTGCTGTAAAATGGAAACTGGTTCTTGCAGTGAAGAACGTCATCGAAGTGGACAACACACCTGAAAGGTTGTGTAGTAGGGTATCATCTTCACGGTGGTCCCATTCACGAAATGTGCAGGTAAGATCTGGTGATTACAAGATGCAATCCAATGTACAATTTTAATCTCTCATAACTAGTTATGAGGTTGATTACAAAGTGGGAATGTTTTATTCAGGAGGCAACAACCGTGGTATAGAGGAAGTCCCCTCAGTTTACGAAAATGGAAAACCATAAGGCAACAACGTGTTCAGTAATTGGTTGTGAACTTCCAATTGCCCTTCCCTTCCTATGCATGAATTAGAATGCTTTTTAATTTTAGTTCAAAAATATCATGTCTCTTACAAATATTCTGATTTTGGCATATATCATTCCTTTGATTTAGGAAAATAATCAGGGAGATGATCTTCCTCTTGCCATAGTCCATGACCAGAAGGAAAACCGTGCAAAGGGATCCAATGAAGCATGGGGTGATGTGCTGGGCGGGAAGGTAGATATAATAACCAAATTATTGCATTGTTTGGTTGTGTATATATGTTGTGCATTCAATTTGATTGAATATCAAATATATTAAGCGATTTTCTTTTCCAAACTTGTTGTGCAGGTTGCTCCTGAATACAAAAGAGAAACGGTGAATGGAAGATATATATATTATTGTATTGTAGAAGAATGTACCAGAAAGTATTATGATTGGAGAGTGTTCAACATGCATAGGTTTCAGCATCACCACCTTCCTATTCTTGATGCACCAAAGCGTGGCCGATCTGTGTTGGGGGGGAACCAAAACAACCCGCTCCTCCCCCTGATAAATTGAAAGAGTACCTTCTAAAGAAGGTGGAAAATACAGAGTACCAAATGAATATATGATAGCGTCTATAGTAGAAGCGTGTTGTTAGATGTGTCTGTCAAAAGTTTTGGAAGCAAAACTTCCTTCAACTTCCCAAAGAAGGAAAGGACGAGGTGAAGAAGCAAATGGCGTTATACAACATTGACGAGATGAAGGAGTAGAGAAGGCAAAGAATAATACGATTGCAGGAGAGAAAGAGACAGGAAGGAATGGTAATGTCGAACTGAATTGTTAAATGTGAATTTTCCTTGCTAAATCATTTATGTTCAGATGCATTGAAGGTTCACTTAATGTTAACTTACATGACATGCCAGGGTGATGCTCGAGAAGCAGTTTCTTCCTGCCAGCACAACAAGGCTCATTTACTAGTGGAAGCTATGGCCACGAAAGGCGAAGACGGTGTTGTTCCTCCCCCCCCTACATATAAGATTTAGAATAAGAATCCTACACAGTTGAAAGTTTCAAGGCACCATCTGAAGAAGAAACGAAAACAAACGGTGATCTCCAAATCTTCTGTTTACTGTAAAGTTTTTTTTTCTTATTTGAATGAATTGGTTACGCGCATCTGAGTTTGGTGCAATGTTTCAATTCCTCCTATTACACATCAATGATGAACAATGAACTGTTTCCCTCAAGCAAGTTTTTTTGATTTTCGATGGTGAACAATTTCCCATGGAAGCAACAGATGATGTCATTCCTCCCAACCCACCATCTAACAATGTTGAGAAGAAGAAGAAAAAGAAGAAAAAGAAGAAGAAGAAGAAGAAGAATGAGCATATGCCATCAAACGTGTCAAGGTGCCTTCACATGGAGGAAGTAGAAGAAACGGTGAATTGCAATTCTTTTATTTAATGTTTGTTTTGATTATTTCAATGAATTGGTTGCATGCAGCTGAATTTTAAATGACCTTCTAATTCTTGCTATTATAGGGCAAGGATAAACAATGAAGTGCTAGCCTTGACCTAATTGGCAATGTTGTTGCGATGGAAATGAGAGAGGCTAATATAGATGGACATGCGGATGGGGAGAGCACTGGCCACAAAGTAGGACAAGGTAACACAGATGGTCATGAGGACAGGGAGAACACTGGGCTGAATGTGGAACTGGGTGACAGAGATGGACATGGGGACGAGGAGAGCACTAGCTTGCAAGTGGGAGAGGGTAATAAGGATGGACTCGGGGAGGAGGAGAGCGCTGGCCTACAAGGGGGAGATGGCAATAAAGATGGAAATGGGGACGGGGAGAGGTGCGGCGTGCCATCTATAATGGTATGAAACCAAACACACTTCCATGGTCCATTCTTATTTATTTAGGAATGTTTTAATATGCCTTCAATTATGCTTCATGTCAATGACATTTCCATTGTAGGAAAATCTAGTGGATGAACAGATGATAGAGTTCAACGGCATAACTTTTAAGTTCGGTGATCACGTCGACCTTTGGAGGTGGCATAAACAGGTTGTGAAAGGCATTCTATAGGTTGTCGCCAGAAACGCTCACACCCACTTCTTGAGGCACCCAAAAAATTGTGTGAGAGTCAGCATTGTTGAGGCCATTGATGGTCAATGCCACATGCCTTTTCCCATGCCTGGCTCAGATACCATCACAAAGTGCGTGGGTGGCTTTGCCATATGGCAACTTGTGGAGATGAAGCATTATGTTCCAGAGGTACACATAAACGATATGTTGTTGTATATATATCATACTGCGTATATTGTTTCGATGCGTACATTAATTCTCATTAATTTTTTGCTATAGGGTGAAGCTGTTAAACCTGACACAGACAAAGCATAGAGTACGAAGAAATTTGTTGTGTCATGTTCATCATCTGTGAGAGTTCGTGGATCTGGAATCACCCTCCCCGAAATACACAAGAACCCTAAGAAGTCTACTGTAATTTACGTAGGCCTGAACTCAATTGCAAGGAATAGGTAGCGTAGGAATTGATGAGACAGGCTCCAAATACTGATTCTACTCTGTGGGTTTAAATATTTCAATATTGAAAAATTGTGGTGTAGAGATACACCATTTGCATATGTTTCAACAGTATGGTGTTATACATTTGATATGAGACTTTTCATGGGCTTCTTTAATTATTTTATTATTGTACAATTATGCTGAACATATAGGCATATATACTTATTTCATGTCATTGGAACAAATAATTGTTATCCATTTCATATCAGACATTAAAAAAAATAGTCTTGTTCACTATCTGTTAATATGTTTGGAACACAAATTTTACATGACTCTTGTGTTGTCCCCTCTGGCATGTGTTGGCATTAATGTTAAAGCAATAAGACAATAAGATGTTCTTGATTGGTTTCCAAGTCAGTAGTGGTTTCATAATTCAGTTCATGGTCTCTTCATTTGAGTTTTTTGATAATCACTTGACTTGGCATACAAGTGTTTTTCAACTCTATTACACTGCATATTGTGATAAGGATCTAAAATTGTGACTATATGCAAATAGAATTATATAAGTTGAAACAGTTATGAAGACAATTTTACTCCTCATGTTCATTTATTTATCATATGTAATTCAGTTATAAAGTTGTTGTAAGATTATGTTATCTTGTAAATATTTCAGCTTTTTGGTTTGTATAATGTTCAGTCTCCATGGTCTGGTTATGGTGTTTATGTTCTAACATGTTAAAAATCATCAAACATCCTTCATAACTAAATTGATCTAGAGCTTGCACTTTACATTTGGTTAGTAATGCTAAAGTGGTTGGTATGGGAACAATCGATGCCACCATTTATCAATAAATTTGAGATTTAAAAAAAAAAAAAACAATCCATGAGGTACGGGATTTGAAACCCATCAACTGTCGGTAATCTAGTTTTGGATTGTGATAATCCATACAAGTGGATAGAATGATATACTAATATTTCAAATGCACCATTTGTAATGCATATTATATATATATATAACTACCTAAAAAATATTGTTGGGTCTCAATCCTAAAAACATAGAAATAAGGACTATCCATGACTGACTCACAAGATCAAATCAACTTCAGAATTAACAAGTTCTATGCCTCAAGAAAAGAATGATGAAAATCAGCCTAATGTGAACAATTGCAAAGGTGATTACAATAGGCCCATCAAAATATCTCAATCAAGTAATGCACCCTTGATTCTCATTATGTACCTTCAGCCATATGGTAATGACAACAATGTGATTGGTAAGGTATTCATTTTAATGGTCTACCCTTACCCAAATGCCAATGACAAAGCAAAGCATATATTGGTGGATTAGAAAACCCTATTCATCCTTGTAGAAAACCTTTAAAGTAAGGTTTTAAGTCTTAATATTCTAAAACACCACTCTGTATGAGTTGTTTATCCTCTATAGACTTCCCTATCCATCCTTCTAGAAAACCTTTAAAGTAGGGTTTTAAGTCTCAATATTCTAAAACGCCACTCCCTATGAGTTGTTTATCCTCTAAAAACATAGTTGTTCAAACCTCTTCTCCATTTAAGGAGGGTAATTTACTGCTAAAAAAATATTTATCATCTTGGAGTATTTTCTCCATACAACCTGAATTGGTTCCTCTATAATAGTTACTATGCATAACTGTTGGAGGATGGAAAACACACTGTGTTTTCCAATACTTTGTAAATATTGTTCAAAGACGATAGTTAGTGTTATGCACAAAGTAAGAGGACAATGTATTGAATTTGAGCTTCGTAATTTTTAACAACCGTTACTTTCAGCAAAACACTCTTGTTCAATCTCTGCCCAACACAAAATTCACATAGCAGTAGCGTCATGGAAAACACAGTGGGTTGTGGCTCACTTCTTTTTTTTTGTCCGGAATGTAACAAAATAATGTTTTCAACTTCCCTTTCTTTTCTTATGAGACCCCTTTCTTTAAGAAAAACAGTCTTGCTCACTACTTGTTCGTATGTTTCCAACAAAAATAATTACTTAACTGTTGCAGTGTGGAAAACATAATGGGTTGTCCCTGACTTTGCAAAAATAGTAGGAAGAAAGCAACTGGTGTTATGCACACATTAAGAGGAGAGTGTATTGAATCTGAGCTTCATAATTGTTAACAACCCTTACTTTCAGCAAAACACTCTTGTTCGATCTCTACTAGTCACTTATTAATAGTAGCATCATGGAAATCATAGTGGGTTGTGGCTCACTTCTTATTTTTGTCCGGAATGTAACAAAATAATGTTTTCAACTTCCCTTGTCTTATGAGACCCCTTTCTTTGAGAAAAACAGTCTTGGTCACTACCTGTTCATATGTTTCCAACAAAAATAATTACTTAACTATTGCAGTGTGGAAAACACAATGGGTTGTCCCTGACTTTGCAAAAATAGTAGGAAGACAACACCTAGTGTTATGCACACATTAAGAGGAGAGTGTATTGAATCTAAGCTTCATAATTGTTAACAACCCTTACTTTTAGCAAAACACTCTTGTTCGATCTCTGCTAGTCACTTCTTAACAGTAGCATCATGGAAATCATAGTGGGTTGTGGCTCACTTCTTATTTTTGTCTAGAATGTAACAACATAATGTTTTTAACTTCCCTTTCTTGTCTTATGAGACCCCTTTCTTTAAGAAAAATAGTCTTGCTCACTACCTGTTCATATGTTTCCAACAAAAATAACTACTTAACTGTTGCAGTGTGGAAAACACAATGGGTTGTCCTTGACTTTGCAAAAACAGTAGGAAGACAACACCTGCTGTTATGCACACATTAAGAAGAGAGTGTATTGAATCTGAGCTTCATAATTGTTAACAACCCTTACTTTCAGTAAAACACTCTTGTTTGATCTTTGCTAGTCACTTCTTAATAGTAGCATCATGGAAATCACAGTGGGTTGTGGCTCACTTCTTATTTTTGTTCGAAATGTAACAAAATAATGTTTTCAACTTCCCTTTCTTGTCTTATGAGACCCCTTTCTTTAAGAAAAATAGTCTTACTCACTACCTATTCATATGTTTCCAGAAAAAAAATTACTTAACTATTGCAGTATGGAAAACACAATGGGTTGTCCCTGACTTTGCAAAAACTGTAAGAAGACAGTAGCTAGTGTTATGCACACAGTAAGAGGACAATGTATTGAATATGAGCTTCATAATTTTAAAGAACCCTTGCTTTCAACAAAATAGTCTTGTTCGATCTCTGCCCAACACATTATTCACATAACAGTAGCATCATCAAAAGCATAGTGTGTTGTGCCTCACTTATTTTATTTTCTGGACTGTAACAAAAATAGTCTTTTCAACTTCAGTTTCTTGTTTTATGACACCCCTTACTTAAAGAAAAATAGTAAGAAGATAGCAGCTAGTGTTATGCACACAGTAGGAAGACAAGAAAAGTTGCAGATTTTGATATTCCATTTCAGCATTCCATTTCAATATCCTTATACATTTCGATGAGAAGATGCACAAGAAAAGTTGCAGAATGGAAAACACAAACTGTAACAAAATATTGTATTCAAGTTCACCGTCAAATTTTATAATAAAAATACGCATGAATTGGTGAAATGTAAAAATATTTCACGTCAATATTACACAATTTGAACAAATTTACAATGCACATTTAATACTGCTCACACTGAAGATTGTGTCAACCATTTACGAACAGGTATAGTCTCCGCGTTCTCAGCATCTGGAAGCATTTGTCGCACTCTGATTGTCAAGGTGGAATTGACAACATACAATGTTGGCACCTCGTAATTCTCATGTAGCAGCCTGAAGGAGGGCCTGACACGATGGATCTCAAACCTGACAATGTGGTTGAATTTCAACATGGCCAGCAACCATTCCTCCATAGGACCTTTGTGATTACTAATCACGGATTCCCCCTTGAGGAATCTCATAAACCTCATGCTCAGCTGATCCATAAGATTGTGCCGCTGTATGATAACTGTTGGTCTAATGCACACCTTCCATATGCATCCAACTAGGAAAAGGTCTCGAATTTCTCGATAAACAAACATTGGCCATTCACATAAATTGACAATCTCTATTTGTAGATTATAATATTGAACATCCATGCCCATATGCGCCCAAACTCCAAAGATGCTATTGAAGAAGTGAGCATAATTATCATATTGCAAATCTATGCGGTTTGGACCTTTTCTATTAATTCTCCTTAACATCTTTTCCCGCAACCTGTACAGGAGGCTGCATTCCTCAATTCGAGCAAGAATATTGCATGGCAGATACGAGTGGTAGTTCGTCAACCAACTAGCCACCCATGCTCAAGAACTGTGAGACATCTTTTATAGGACTGCACCAACAGGTTATAAAATTCCTGAAATGAAAGACAAAATAATTATTTTAGACAGTAGACTTGCATTCTCTAATTAGAAGGACATTGTCAATGCAATGGAAACAGTGAAAAAATAAGCGAGCAAAGTGGACTTATTTAGATAATGTATGCACTAGAGAGATTGTACCTATTGTTTGAACCGAACGAGGTGACACGTGCAATATCTCCAAAGGGCATATGGCAACGCACGATTCAAACAGTGGGAAGAACAATGCCTGAAAGGAAAGAGAATAAAAAATTCAGCACATTCAACAACATTTTCTAATTAGAAACACATGAAACAGTTGGTAAAAAATATTGAAAGCGAAAGAAAACTTATTATAACTAAGTAACTGTCTATCGACGGTGTCTTTTCCAACATGGAAAATAATTTGAGCATTTTATTTCTTGCAATCACATGAGTTGAAGTAATGAATTGTACAAAATATATTTCTGTTACGAACAGAAGATGCAAATGATCACAATTGGAGGATGGAAAACACAGTGGGTTCTCCCTGACATTTTTATTTTCTACAGACTGTAACAAAACAAGGTCTCGAAGTTCACCTTCTTGTCAATCTTAATTAGTCGTGCTTGAAGAATTTTTGAGGCTTAATTATTCTATTTGTGAAATAGGCCTATCTTGCGGTACACGACAATGAAGAAGAGCTTATTTGAAGTGTTTGTTCCACAAATCCATTTGTGCCATTTTTTACATACCGGAAATTGAGATGCTATTGTTTTGAAAAGAATGCTTGAAAACATGACTCTTCCACTGGAAATGCACTCAATTACCCAAAATCTAGAAAGGAGCAGGTCTTAAATCATCATCTACTTTTACAAATACAAAGGCTCAAGGCAACACTGATCTACTAAACCCTTACTTTATGCACAAAAAAATCTCTATCAAACCAGGCTTTAATAGAATACTGTATTCCAAACCTTCCCATGCTCTACCACCATGAAACATGATTAGAAATGCCTACCCATACTTTAGAAACAAACGTTCATCGCCTTTGAATGCACTTTCCTCAGTTACCAACTTGTACGCATCCTTTTTCATTGGAAATCTTCTGTATTTTATAAAGATCAGCAACCAAACATTGAATGGTTCACTTCCCCTACATGATTCAACAAATACACTTCTTAAATTATATAACGTCATACGAAAAACTGGACTTATGTAAGCAAAGTTATTAAATTTGAACCATACCTTCCATTGGGTTTACACTCGCAAAAGACTGTCGGTGATGAGGACTCCTTTCTCAAGCTTGGAATGCTGAAGTGAACGGAAAAATCCATAAACAGAATCATAAAGTTCATGGTGTGGTACAAGCACATACTAGAAAAAGGAATCTGCAATACCATTTCCTATTACAATAAAGCTATTGAAATGGGTTTTCTCATACTCACCCGTATTAGATGTTGTATCCTCTTCCACATCCATAGCCATTGCACCTGAAGTCTGACATTACATATTGACATTCAAATTAAAACTATTGTTCATGGACAATGGAAAGGAGTCATCCAAAGGGGTTTAGTGATCCGACTGTTGTGTGGAATTCTTCGTACGCCGGGTTGGGCATCGACGATGATCCCTAGTTGCACTAAACCATGGACGCATGCAAATGGTGCTACTTGCAACTTGATTAGGATCCATAATGAATTAAAATGGAAATGCATTTGATTGTCGTAGGTCCTCTACAAATCTGTCCACGCATTTTGCATATGACTGCACCTATTGTAGAGATTGTGGCGGTGTACGCATCACTTTCTTCAACAGCTCATTAGTGTCATTCCAAAGAGACATCATCACCACATGTTCATCATATACATGATTCATAGAAAGAGCTTCTATAGGGGTCAGAACATTAGGGTTGTTTTCTTCTACGGCCCCCTCTAACATAGTCTCGTTGAAATCTATGTTTGAATCAATCGGTTGACCTCCCCCGTCTAAATGAGGACCCAGAAGAAATTTGTATTAGGCTGTAGAAAATGAAAAACACATTTGACTCGAATAAAGTAACGCAATTCGAATTGAAATTCACTTACCATGGACCACCCCTTCAACGACAGATGATCTTTTAATCAAGTGAGCAACCTTGACAACATGTTTGCAAATGTTCCCCTCCAAACTCCAAGGGCAGTCACAAACAAACAGGTGCTCCCCAAATTTCCAAACAAGGTAGTGCATTGACCTACTTTGAATTTTCACCTAGTACCGTCCATGATTTGTTTCATTGGGAATACAGTCATCGTCTGAAATTGCCTCAGCCCGCTCCACACTAGATCGCATGTTTAAATTTTTTTGTTTGTCAGAAAACCATAATGCTGCAACTTTTCCTTTTGCCTATAGAATGGTTCCCTTTTATACACAAGTGTGTAATACAAATATTCCATTCTCCTATTGCATTTTTTTGAATGATCGCACAAGTACCAATTTTTTAGTATGTAATGGTATGACTCAATGGCTGCATTCGTATCTTGGTCGGCATGTGGGAATAGTCTGCAATTTTTTGCCCACATGGCTGCAAACAAAAACATCCAATAGTCAAGTAAGCCACAACGTATTAGACGTGACATCAAATAATTTGAATGGTGCAAATCATGCAAGGTGACAAAAATTGTCAACTGACCAATTCGACCTTCTCCTTCACACCAAGTCTTCTTGAAGTACTCTAAGAATCGGGCTTGATCATTGAACTCCTCAAAGAAAGAGTTCAATAGCTGAGTGACGCAATCTTTGGTGTCAACGATTGCCATCATGATCGTGCCAAGACTATGAAAGACATCCATTAACCTTTCCTTGGCTGCATACATGTATACATTCTTTAGCCAAGCCCTTTTGACATGCCAAAGGCATAGGAGTACACAACATTGAAAGACAACCCTACTAGACAATACAAAAGATATTGTTTACCGCTCGAATGCATGGGAAAGTGGCATTGAAAATGAATAGAAAATGAGAAAGGTACACAAATGAAGAAAGGGATGCACATACTGTATGGCTTGGATCTCTGTAGTCACATCATCGGTCAAAAATGAATTGATTCTCCAATCAGTCTTGGCTCTTCTTCCATGTTCAAGCAATACGCGTAGCCACGTAGAGATGTCCTCAATCTTTTTTCCTGAGGAGACTACCCACGCAACCGGCACACCACTCTATTCCTCATCAAAAACAAGGATATTATACAATGGGTATTGTAGAGAGAACAACTCGGTGTGAGCATTGTGAAGTTTACAGCCAATAAGATCATTGAAAAAATGATGAACTATTTGTCAATGTTTGTAAGGCCTCACCTCATATTTGTTAGTTGCAAATGTGGAATCCATCGAGATGATTGAATTGTGTGAGCAGCTAACCATCCTATCCAACATCCATGGAGTGTGAACCCCGATAACAAAAGGCATATTGTTCCCATCGGGCCATTGAAAGTAGAAGAAGTTTTCAAAGTCTTCTCCACTCCACAGTAGGATACTTGTGGAATCAACTTTGTGTTTTTGTGCATGAGTACAATGCACCTTTCGCCATGCATTCATTACATCCTTTCTTGAAAGGAATTGATCTCTCTTGGACATCATGCCACATAATAGAGGATCGCTGACATGTCTATCCATTATTGCATTGACACTGACATCCATGAGCAAAAGGCTTTCAATATAGTTTTTGCACTCTGTGGATAGATTAGTGGAAAACATAGAACGCTTCTCTCCGCTCATGTCATGAATGCCATGGAAAAATTCACCATTTTTATCTACGTGGAACATTTCTTTGTAGATAATATAGGCAACATCAGGTTTGCCTTCCATAACCTTTACCATGAAGTGGTATTGACAACCTTGCTTTTGTATAAATGTTTTATGTGATTTCTTCTCTGGTGGAGGCTGCTTTCTACTGTCTGTAGGACCGTATTGACACCAGTAGCTGCAAGAAATGCATCATCTCATCATGTTCAACCAAGAGAATAAAATATTATTTTTCCATAGAAATGAATGTCCATATATACAAACCTCTTATACAAAATTTTTTTACTATATGTTTTGTCGTAGATGGCACAGGAGGTCATAGGTTCTCTTATTTTCTTGTCCAAAAATTTTGTTTCTACACCTTCAATGCACATTTCACCATTAATGAACTGATCAAGTCTTGTAAGAGGAATTTCTGCAACAAGGTCAGGGACCTTATCCTTCTTCACGAAAATAATAGCCCATTCCAAATCGGAAGACAAAAAAGGAGAGCCTCCATTTTGTACATCTTGCACCTCCACTTCATCTAGCTTCTTCCATTTCAAACCTCTCCCCATTCTAGGAAATCACAAAATTGGACGAACACTTAAAATTAGTGTGGATTGTGTGAAGAAGAAGGAAAAAGTCATTCATTAAAACATAGATAAAATGTGCTTGCATTGCTCTCACCCACGTAAAACCAATAGGACGTTCTGGCTTCAACCAAGGAAAATTAAAGGTGATAGATTCAATCGAGCTACACATAAAATATAACACAAATGCATGCTGGAAATCAGACAGTCGAACAACCCAAACACCATGTTCTCCAAATAACAATTGTTTTCTGCACTTTTCTTTCAATCATGCGAAATTCAAACACAACATTGGAATCTGTGATTTTGAATAAATTCATATGGTTTTCTAAGATTCCATGTTTCAAACCAGGAGGTGTTAAGAAGAAAGAAACCCACCATGAGACAACCCTTCACATTTAAACATGGACATTCAAATAACTTAAACCCAACACTGTGTTTTCCAAATCACATTTTTTGTTTCCAATTGATTTTGTCAATCATGCGAAAGTTAAACACAACAATGGAATGTGTGATTTGGAAGATAGACATACTGTATTGTAGCATTCCATTTTGCAAAACCCTGGGTTTTAAGAAACAAGCAACCCACCATGACACAACCCCCTACATTTAAACAAAGAGATTCAAATAACTGGAACCCAACACCGTGTTTCCCATTCAAATTTATTTTGTGGAGTTTTCTTATCAATCGACTGAAATTTATACACAACAATGGAATGTGTGATTTGGAAGATAGTCATACTGTATTGTAAAATTCCATATTGAGACAAAGAAAGATAAAAACAACAAACTAATTTGAAAAGATGATTTCTTTTAAAAATCACAAATTCAACAAATATAACATCAACACTATTCGACTCAACAAATATCATATTGAAGAATGATCGCAGAAGCACAAAGACATTTGTGATCAAGAAAATATTTAGAAAATAAAGGATTCAATCTTATTTTCTTTTTTCTCAATACAAAATATGGGTTCAAAGGCTACATGGCTGCATAACAGACACTGTTTCCATTACACCCTACAAAATCGGTGACTATTCATAATTACAAAATTTACATGCATGTAAATTAAAGATTAAGTTTCAGTCGATAGAAAAGAAGTTCACTAAACATCCGGAGGAAGCGGACCCCATAAAATCTCCGCAAGCATTTCATCAAGCAAATTATTAAATTCCGCTTCCTCTTCCTCTTTATCTAGGACAGAGATCACCCTCCAATATTCAGCATCACTAGACTTTTCCTTCCATGCAAGCGAATGTAGCTCGAAAAAATTTTCAAGTTGTTCCTCCTCGAGCCCAATTAGATTAGGTTGAATGATTGGTAGTGGCTCATTTTCGTGTTCTGCAACTTCACCAGGAAGCACCATGTTGAACAAAAACCTGGGATCAAAAATCTGCCACCTTAACAAAAATGTGGGTGTTAAGAAACATGCAACCGACCATAACAAAACCCTTACCATTTCAAGTGGATGATTAAAATAACTGAAACCCAACATTGTGTTTCCCATTCAGACTTATTATTTGCAGTTTCTTTTTTCAATGGTGCAAAATTGAAACACAACAATGGAATGTGTGATTTTGAAGACATTGGAGCAACTGAAACACTCCACATTCTATTTCCCAGATTTAAAAGACAAAGAACTTGTAAAACCCTCTACATTAAAACAAGGAGATTAAAAAAAATGAAACCCAGCACTGTGTTTCCCATTGAGAATAATTTTGTATAGTTTTTTTATTGAGACCCAGCAATGCGTTTCCCATTCAGAATTATTATTTACAGTTTCTTTTTTCAATGGTGCGAAATTGAAACACAACAGTGGAATGTGTGATTTTGAAGACATTGGAGCAACCGAAATACTCCACATTCTATTTCCCAAATTTAAAAGACAAAGAACTTGTAAAACCCTCTACATTAAAACAAGGAGATTGAAAAAGATGAAACCCAGCATTGTGTTTCCCATTGAAAATAATTTTGTATAGTTTTTTTATTGAAACCCAGCACTACGTTTCCCATTCAAAATTATTTTTTGCAGTTTCTTTTTTCAATGGTGTGAAATTGAAACACAACAATGGAATGTGTGATTTTGAAGACATTCGAACAACTGAAATACTCCACATTCTGTTTCCCAAATTTTAAACACAAAGAACTTGTAAAGCCCTCTTCTTGCAACAAAATTACCCCTCACCTCGATTTCGTGAGTATTCTCCTCCAAATCCTCCATGTGCACTCCACACTTCAGCTAGTTTGGTCGGTATTCTCCTCGAATTCATGCACGTGCTCTCATACCTTCAGCTTTCCTTTTCAATGTGCAGATAAGAAACAAGAAACAAATAGTATTTTCACCTTGCTTTCTCCAAATAGAAAAGGCCCACATCATTCCCTTCCACTTTTCCCGTGCCGCACAAGAAATTTTCCGACAAAGCTAACCCGCCCACTTTCTGCATGTGGCAACGGGCAGGAAAATGCACTTAATGGTGCCATTAACTCTTGCCTGATTGTAGATCAGACGTTTCGTCTCCTGCACCGGTTTCATGCGTCTAGCGGGCCCCGCACTACGACGGTCTCATCATGTTATGTATGTATCCATGTATGTTCATGTCTATGTTTTTCATGCATTTTTCGATGTACATAGGTGAATTTTGTCTAGCAGTTAGCCATCTCCCCACTACACTTGGCAACTCACTTGACATTTTGTCAATTGTAATAATAAGTTTGTTAAAATTTTATCATTCTTGCAAACACCAAAATTTCACCCAACACCAAGATAGAAAAAATAATCAAATTTAAATTTAAATAAAATTATATTTTTGGTTGACACATATTACCAATCAACTCAAATGCTCATGCATAAATCCATTTAATTTATAAAATTTTGATTCAAATATGAACTTTTACGTAGTTTCCTAAAAGAGTGGGTCTATTTAAGAGATAGTTAACTAGTATAATTAAACTCCTTAATAGTAATTAACTAGTAGAATATATATGTAAATAAAGATGGCCCTCATAACTAAATTCACTTGGAAGCTTTTGAATAACCAGGTGGAATGAATTTCAATAAGGATAAGTATTTGTAGGGTTTAGATTATTTGTCTTCTTGATAATTGTGTTGTTCCTTTGAATTCCATATTCTGGAATAACCTTATCAAATCGAGGAAATTTCTCTCCTTAGGTAATTCTTGGAAAGTTTAGTTTAGTACTTTGGTTTCATTTTGGGATGATAGATGGCTTTCCTCGTACACCCTTGGCCTATACTCAATTATGTCTACTCTAAACTCATTCCTTTTTTCTCTGTTGGGGAATAAGGTATCTGATTACTTGGATACTTCTTTGTACCTACCTCGTTGGAAGATTGATCCCAATTGGTTTGATCCCCCATTTTCTTGGATACTGAAGAGTTGCTCAGGGCTGTTAAGAATCATAAGTTCTTTAACTCCAATTTTTCAGACTCCTTAGTTTTGGCAGACTCTAAGGATGAGAATTACTTTGTTAAGTCTTGTTACAATATTCCTTCTTATGCTTGGGATTGTTTGTTTGATTGGATGAATATTTGGAGAAGGATTTCTCTTCCAAAATTTATTTTTTTAGTGGACTATCTGCCATAAAAAAATTCTCACTTTGGATAATTTGTAGAAGAAGCTTATATATCTTGGAAACCGTTGTTTCTTATGTGAGGAAGAAGTTGAATCCAACCCCCAGCTTTTATTTCACTGAACCTAGTCTTGACAAGTCTGACAAAGAATTCAATCTCTTTTCAATATCAATAGGGTTGGACAAAGGGATGTAATAGATATACTAGATAGTTGACACCCGATAGTTTCTCTTTTCAATATCAATTGGGTTTGGCAAGTTATGGTGGCAATCCCTTTTTCTCATTGGTTGGTCACTTTGGAAGGAGCACAATAACAAGATATTTAGAGATGAAAAATCTCCTTAGATGGTGGATGCTAATAAGGTTATCAATCTAACTATTGAGAATATCACCATGACCTCCTACAAGCCTAAAATAAATCCTAATAACTTGGAGAGCTCAATTTCTTCAACCAGGAATATTTTTTAGACTCTTAATTCTTTGTTATTGCATACCTCTGGATAGGAATAACATTCCATAGTCCCCCCTGAGCCTGACTATCTTAAGATTAACTTTGATGGATTAGCCAAACATAGCCCAAGTTGGGTAGGTGGGGGTTGGGACATCTAGGATCATCATTGAAAAATTATTCTAGCATATGCGGTTAATAGTGGCATCTAATATTATATCTTTTCTAAGGTGGTGACATTCTATGATATTCAGATTACCTTGAATATTGGATATTCCAACCTATACATCAAGGGTGACTCCTGAAACACAATTCTTTTGCTAACGGGGAAGGCTAAACCTTGTTGTTCCCTTCAGGACCCTATCCTATTGGTTCACAATCTCATGATTTCTCTTGGGAATAGTAGATATTCTCATTTTTTTAGCTACCTAGGATAATATCTCTCATATCCTTGGGCATGTTTGCAGATTTATTAAAAATGATGTCAAAGTACTACAAAAAATAGATTGAGTTGGATCTTCTTTTAACTCCCTTTTTTATTTGCATTGCTTTACAATTATGGTGATTAACCTCTCCAAGAAATCTTTTCACAAGAATTTTTATTCTTGGATCTAGTATTCTTCTTGACATTTCTACAAAACTATTTCTATTTTCTAGCTATTTAAAAATTTTTCCATGGGGGGTGATCTAGTCCAAGAAAAGTTTTATAATTACAAGATGTGGAAGCAAGATAAGAAGGTTTGGCCTATTATTCAATGAGATAAGTTGGCCTCTTTCATGGAGGGCGTGAAGGGGAATGAACCCAAACTGTCTATTGAGTTTGATAGCTCATAGAAGGACAACACTATTTCCATTGTTGGGCGATCCTTCATAGTGAATGCCAAGTTGATTACAGAGGTGATAGAGTTTTCACTAGATGGTGTTTGAATCCATTGAAATCCTAAAGGGCACTACTAGAAAGATATGGAGAGGTTTATGAAAGATGTAGAAAAGGTTAATAGAATTTAAAATAGATACAATAGGATCAACCTTCTTGGGGTGTGGGTATGTGCAGGATCATCATGGAAAAAACAAGCCCTTAAGTGGCAATAAAAAGATAAAAAATCAGAGTTAGACAACTTGACGTAAAAATTTGAATAAGTTATCTATATTATCTCAAAAAAATGTAAAAATAGAATCTATAGAAAATTGAATGTAGTTTCTAAA
Organism: Sequoiadendron giganteum; assembly: GCA_007115665.2. Taxonomy (NCBI): domain Eukaryota; kingdom Viridiplantae; phylum Streptophyta; class Pinopsida; order Cupressales; family Cupressaceae; genus Sequoiadendron; species Sequoiadendron giganteum. The sequence goes on along the minus strand of CM021104.1, from coordinate 642,376,885 downwards.
CTACTAGACCTTTATTTAAAAAAAAAAATCTATTTGGTGAAAATTTGAAATTTCAATGCAGTAGTATTTAAATTTCAGGGTAAAAATAAGAAGTAGGTGTCTGTCTAACCACCCTAACCACAATAGAATGATAATATTTTTTTATAAGCTTTTATATATAAGTAGAGGACTCATGTCCTGATGTGATGCATATTTTTTTGTAATTTTTTCCAAGTAAATAATTAATTATGATTTTTTTTTACAACTTAAAAAAAAAAAAAAATCTCGTTTGTCTAACCACCTTAACTTGGTCAAAAATTCATGAAATTACTTTTTAAATTTTTTAATCCTATAGTATGAAAAGCATAGAATGTAACACATGTCTTGGATTCAAAAAATGTGATACCATTTGAAAGTTATACATTTTTTTCAATCAGCCTATCAATCAGGACTTTATTTGTAATTATAATAGAAAATAAATAATAATTATTTATTAAATTCAAAGTAAAGCATAATTTATATTGGTGGAAATATGAGAATTTCCTCTAAAAACCCTTTTCATTTCATCAATTTTGGGTAAAAAAAAAGTCGTCAGCCACATGGACCATCATATGGCTTACATATCGCCACTTTTTGGCCCATCATGATCCTGCACATATCCATGTGAAAAAAATTTGCTAAGGTGGTGATGAGGTACATCACATTAGAGTGATATTTTCATTATTTTCATGCCCATCTCTTTCCCATTCTTAACCATTTCTGCTATAATTGCAAAATGAGTTCTTCTTTATAAATGTTTTCATCACTTGAAGAGTCCATTAAGAATGTCCATGGTAAAATTAAAAGTCTCCCCATTCACTAGCTCTAAATTTTCTACCTCTGCCATCATCAGGTTGCTTTGTTACCCTCCCCGACCACTATCAAAAGGAACACTTTGGTCATTTGTGACCCCGTCGAGCCGCTTGAGGGCCCCAATCCCACTTTCACCCTAAATGAAACCTCGTGCACCACTTGTTTCATCACTCATGCCCAAGGAAAACCCCAGATAATGAAGAAAATCCTCCTGAGCATATTGAAAGAGTGTCATTCCTCATGGATACTCCTATTTAAAATTTTGGATCTTATAATTTAGATAAATTAGATGATGAGTCTTGTAATCCTACCCCCGATGATTCTCTTATGAAATCCCCTATTCATGTAGGTCGGTGTTTGATGTCCCCAACATCCCTCCTATCATTAACCCTTCTAGCTCACATTATTCTTGTTGATGCCAAAACTTGAAAAGGTAACAAACTTATGGGAAACTCAGTTAAAGGGAATACCTATTGCACTAAACTAAGTGACCTGCGAATTTTTAAAGAATTCAACTTATTCTATAATCAGGGGGTTGAAAAGGGATGAAGGAAACAAATGTAAAATAAAATCTAATCTAAGGAAATGCACCAAGAAGTAGATATGGGTATGATAAATCAATGTATTAGATATGATTTAAGGGTAAATCAGTAATCTACTATGTCCCAGAATAACAAAATTTAAAATGGAAACTTGAATAATTTACTCAATGACATAAAATAACGTCCATACATTTATTAAAAAGAAGAGTCAAAGACATGATCTAAATCAACAAGCGTATATTGAAATTATAGAACTCTACGAACAAATTAATCAATACAATAATGGCATAGTATAAAGCTTTATCAAAGAGTCAAGAAACAAAAAGGCCAAAAAAGGGCACAGGTTGTGAATCTTATACAATAAGCTAAAATAATACAAGAGACCTAGTGTCTTTCCACAAATTTTCTTGTAAGTTTTGAACCCCTTCTTCGAAAGAAGAAGCAGTATTCATAGATAAAAATTCCACCACCTAGCAGCTGATAACAAAAAATATTTTGAATCATGAGTGAAGATATCCAAAGCAATGATTTCCTTTGGTCATTGCAACAAAAAATATTTTGACCATGGAACATGGTTTTTTATGAACTAGATGCATCCCTTGTGAATGATGGCAGTGGTCCCAGTATAACATAGTGTTGACATGTGTCGCTCGCCCATGAAGGCAATTATAAAATGTGGGAATATTGGCGAGGCTCATTTCTTGCTCCTTACTTCTTCTCGATGAATTCCCAGAAGAGACACATGCAACAGGTTAGAGCCCATGGTTAATTCTTCCCTCCTTGCGATGAAAAATTGTGTGGTGAAGACATGTGGAGGTATCCTCCACTAACGGAGTTTTCTATGGTGTCTGCCAAAAAGTGTATGTAGACCGATGCTATGTGGCAAGTGGTCAGGGCTTGATAGAAAAGTGAAGGGAAGCATACTTCAAATATGCCAATTACTGACACATGGAAGCATGGTGGGAGCCATTAGAAGAGTGAAGGAAGAAATCCCTGTGGTGAGCGCATAGTGAAAATGTGGCAATGGGTGGATGAAGCTCTTTATAAAGGGGGTCGAAGAATGCAAAGTATGGGGTTTGGGTGTTAGCCAAGCAAAACAAAATTAACCTGAAGGGTAGCTCGGAGGATTCCATATCCATAGATTTTGGTGACTACCAGTGGTGTTTCATCTACGAAATAGAGAATCCAATTTTTTTTTGTTTTGTAGACCAAAGTCATCTCTATTGGGCCACAAAATTTAGAGTTTTGATTAATCGTTCTGCAGAGGTAGCCATTCATCTTTGGATAGTATTGATATTGTGTGAAGATTCTCCTACGACTCGTGTAGACCGATAACCTCTTTGAAAGGCAACTTCATTGATATTCTGAAACTAGATTTGATCTGAAAGAGAAACCATGCAATTGGATGGGTAACACCCTGAATATCCTTGGTTATAGGTGTTTGACTGAATCCCTGGAAGACAAATGTATCTTGTTTCTTCTCCTTAATTTTTGATGCAATGTCCTCTGTAAAGTTCACTATTTCATCTGAAAGAATCGAATAAGGCAAGCCCATCTAAGTGAACTGGGAAAATTTTTCCTACATCCTACTCATGCTTTGGCCCAATGTGGCAAATAAATTGTGAGCATGGAGAATGGTTGCATGGCATCAGATGATGTCCTTTATTGTCATGGTAGCTAATGTGTAGTCCCTGATCCTTGCACCTACTAGATCTTCATTTGGCATGGTTTATAGTTTATCAAGCAACTTATCCACCTCTGGAACTCTATCCATAATGAACTATGGAAACTGCTCGATTGTTCCATAAATTTCCCTACTCAAATTTGATGCTTCTACCATGAAATAGAGGGTGGAATGAAAATTTAGGTAGAATTCCTTGACCTTATCCTAGTATGAGATATAAAATTGTTGGGCCATGAGGAGGTCTGACTGGGTAGTAGGAGGTTGGGCAGAGCTCTTCAAAATGCCAATTTTAGCAGCGCTCAATTGAATATTATGTGTTAGCTCTGCAATCCTTTGGTCTATCATGGAGAGTTTCCCCTGCAGGGTTCTTGATTCTGGGAGCCAATTTGCTTTGGCCTATTCTTTGTTTACTATTTCCCTCTCAAGGGAAGACTTCATTTCCTGGACTTCATTCTCTATTTGAGTATGACAGGCCTCAAAGTTGGTGTCATTCTGTTGTATATTCTATTCTAATTAAGAACGTTGATGGTCAAACTCCTCATTTTTTCATTGTATCTCCTGCTTTGCCCAAGCCAACTAGTCCTTATATTCTTCGTCTTTTCAGTGCAGCTTGGCGACCAGGTTGGGATCATAGGATTGGAACTTTGTGAGCTCCTTTTGAAATTTTTCCTACTCTGTCTCTTCTTGCTATGATAAATGCATAAATTTTGCATCCCTTGCTTTATCCTTCGCCAACAAGACCTCAACTCTCTCCTTGATAATTCTCAACTATTCTTCTCTCTTCTTCAGCTAGCGATGAAACTTGAGGAAGTTGATGGTTACTATCCATTGTGTCTCCTCCATGAGCTCAACTTTTTCTTGCAACTAGGCTATGCTCTAATCCATTCCCATGGCATACACGTTGTAATCATTGGGTTGCATCTCTCCTTGTGGTTCGATGATGGTTGTGTACATGGTTGCAAAATGCAGCAATTTATGTGCCTCATTGAAAATAGTTTGCACCTTTGGCTCTATTGGGATTTTAGCATCCTTGGCCTTTTGTTTCTGGATCATGATAACATGTGCCTATTTTTTTTTATCACCCTCCAACAAAAATTATGTTGAAAACTAGATGAGTCCACCTCTAAAAGGTGCAATGGGAGGAAGGGTGAAAGGGAATGAGAGGGTAGTGGTTCAGAGTGATTTCTTTCTTGAAATATTGTTTTTTTGCGGGGAGAAAGGAGGAATATGCCAAAGCCCATTTTGCAAACCAGTAGGAGGATTCAAGGGAAATAGTGATGAAAGTGAAGTCATGGTGGATTCCATCTACTGGGTAGACTGGGTCAGTGTCGACATAGTAGTAGCAAGAGGTGTATCAATGGCGGTTGTGGAGGCAAAGTGTTAGGTAATAACAAATGTGGACTGGGTTGAGGCAAAAGGTGGAAAGGTCTACAAAGGAGTAAAGGAAAATGGTGTTTCTTGGGAGAATTGTGAGAAGCCTCCCACGACTATTGTAGCAGAAGTGGAGAAGGAAGGGCCGACACTTGAAGTGTGGGGCACCACGAACATAGCAAGATAAACTAAATATTTTGAAGCAAGAGAAGAGGGAATGAAAACTACCTATAGTATAGATGATTGTGATCCCTCGCTTGTTTTGGGCTCTTGGCTTGCATCACCAGAAGATTCCTCTATGCGGTGCTATTTTATGGGTGGAAATTCTTCCATGTTTATAGCCTCTAACTCTTGTAGCCTAGTTGTTCAGGTTATTTTTATGATCCAGGTGCGAGTCAATGAAGCCCTCACACACGATATGTTCACCCACGCATTTGAAGAAACCATGATAGGCTTCTTTGTCACCTTCCCCTTTTCATTCTATTCCTCTCTATTTTCTCAGCTTCCTTTGGGTCACTATCTTCATCATCACTTGCATCAGAATCAATATGTACATCATTCCACAATTTATTGAATCTTTCATTCATCTCTATACTCTCATAAGGGGCATCAAGGCATTGGATTTCTTGTTGGTAAATCAAGAAATTTTAATCTTTTCCTTGCTCTAGTAGAAATTTCATATCAAATTATTGCAGAGTTGCCCCAAATTTATGCTTCTCGCTATACTTTGCTGACTAGAAGTAGAACCCGAGCCATGGAAGCCTAATATCCTCAGTTGGAATATGAAATAGGTCCACCAATAGGTCACCTGCATCCTTTAGTAGATCTCACTGCTTCTCCTAGTAAGGTTGAGGTTTGTGCATTGCCTTGGCATGTTTATTTGGTAAGTCATTGTGGGGGTTGTAATACTATTTTTCACAAATCAATACTATCCCCAAATGAGCTAGCTTCACCTCCAACAGCTTATGCGACCACTTCCTATCCATAATCATTGTTTTAAAGCTTAGTTGGTAGGTGAAAAATCATTTCTTCTTGGCTGGTCCTCCGCATAAAGTGAGGTCAATAATTGATACTTACCAGAACAATTTGAGGGCCAACACCCGATTTGTGAGACATCCTGGAAACTATAATGGTTCCTTGGGAAAGTCACACATCTAAATGAATGTGAAATCTTCTTTGAGAAAGAAGCCCCATTTTGGAGTGAAATTTTGCATATACTTCATCTAGTCTAAGTTGAGTTGGTAAATACCACCATTCTCACTCAAATCTTGTAGAATCGAAGTCAAGAAATAATTCAAAAATGCATAATTATCATAACTAGAGGAGAGGAGAGGAGTCCATATAGAAACTGGCCTTCTCCATTGATTTTGATCAAATATAGCCAACCTCACATACTTTTTGAAGAATTCAAGGTTCTTATGCAAAAACATATGGGTGAGGAAAGAAGGAAATCTAAGAATCTAATGTGTTATCTATTCCATTAGCTAGCTCAACATCTCCTCAATGATGAATTTTGTGAAGTCATACCAGAAAAGGGAATGTTTCCTGTGCAACTAGAACCCTAGACCCAATTGAAATTATTGAACATACTTGTCAAGGTCTAGGCCACAAACAAAGTTCATGATGGATAACGCATCCTTTAGGTCTGGGGGGAAAGCTTTGTGCACCGCCAAAATCTATGGTGGCTTTTTATGATCTTCCTTGGTATTTTTCGTTTCTTTGTTTAAAAACTCTACAGCAAGATCTCTGGTTTTCCATATTTTCTCCCCCTTTATTGGATTGAATCGCTCCATCTTGTCTACTTTGAAGCTTTTTTCAAGGATGCATAGCATGTTCTAGATAGATTCTACATAGATATTAACTCTTAGCTCTTGACCATCGATTGTGCTGGTATCTGGGTTGAAATGATTAATAGCGTAGCCAACTAGCTCTAGGTAGTAGTGCACAAATGATACCATATACTATGGAAGCCCACTGAACCATTGATTTTTCACCAAAGAATTTGGGTCACTATTTTTCTTCAACCTCTCATAAGTTGCCTCCCTAAGAGTCTTAGGATTCTTTTTGAGGATGGGATCGTGAATATTATCTAATATTTCCTTTATTTGTCTTTGGTCTTTATGGGTTTTTTTCTTTTCTGTGGCCTTTGTATTTACCCACTTTGGCTTCTCTGGTATCTCAAGAAAAGCATAAGAGACATCTTCAAAGATATAGGTAGCTGGTACTGCACACATGGCATCAACCAAACTTTGTGTTTCTTCACCTTTTTTTGTTTGAGAACTTTGGGTTGCTTCCATTATTCACAAGCTTCTCCTTAGAAAGCACATTATTATAGTATGAATGAAAACTAAAATTCTATGCAAGGCTCTAGAATGAATGCAAATCTAGAAAAATTCTTGCCTTTAATTTTGGGTTCAACCCACAGCCAAGCAGTGAATCTCTTGTAGCTATTTCTCTGTACTTAGCTACTTTGCAAAATTACTTTTCTTCGAAATTCAGTAAGATTGGATGAATGAAACCTAAATGAAAAACACCAAAACAAGGATTGCACTAAATACAATTTTTTATGGATCCCTGTTCTTTATTTGGGTTCAACTCACTGAAGCACAACGCATCAAATATTTCTCTAAACCTGGATGCTTTTATTTCTTCTACCTTCTTCAAAAAAATTGTAGTCAAAGTTGGTTTGCATAATCAAGAAGCTTTCAATACCATTTAGCTTTTGTATTTAACACATATTTTTTTTCTTTTTTTTTTTTCCTTAAAGTGGTAGATAACAGTGGCCTTTTGGCATTAATTTGGCATGAACTTCTGGCTTTCTTGCCCATGCAAAAAAATTTACTTGCCCCTTTTGAAAAGACAAGAATTCATAATAAGATTAGTAATCACATCCTTCGGTGTGCTTTTCCTGGGAAATTGATCCAACGATTGAAAGCATATGAACCTTTCGCATGCTTTGGAAATTAATATCCTAGAAGGAGTATTTAAGCAAAACATAATGAGTAATCAAAAATATTTGAGTTCCACCTTGGGGAATGGAAAATAACTGCAGCATGACACCTCAACACCTAGTCATATAGATGATCACTTGGGACTACCACCAACTTGCACTAATTAATAACCGCTCCTTAATATTGCACACAACAATTCATACCTGCAGACACAACTGGGTGGGAATTTCAAGCTAGCCCTTGGTGGGTTTTTTGATTTAACACTCGATTAGCCTCATGCTTATGGAACACAAGTACCTTGAACATTTCTATAAATAGACCCCTTAGCAAGAAAAAATTCACACCTAGCAATTTCAAAGAATTAATATTAGGCGATTGGCTAAAATTAGGATTTGCATAGAGCTAGACCTAGGCAATTGTGTAGAGATTAGTACCATGAATATTGTTTGTTATTTTTTAATAACCAAACTTTTCTCCATAAATACCTATCAATTTTACCATTTCCAATAATCAGTAGTCCAAAGGGATTGGCCAACAAACGAGTGGAAGCTACAAAACTTCTAATCCTACACTTTGGGCTTTGTGAAACCTAAGAGAGTTATACTACAATATATACTTCTAAATTCATACAATTATAATCAAATACATTGCCAATAACAGATACTTCTCATTAGACTTGTCAAGATCATAATACATTAAATAAGTTGGTAGATTATTTATCAATGTGTTATATTGAGAACATGAGAAGGTAGGACATCAACACAAAACAACTATAATGGTATCAATAAAATTTTAAAGATTAAAAGTGATTAGTTGAAAAATCAACACAAAACTAAATCATGAATACTTTACATGAACCAATGCCTTCATCTCATGCATGGAGTTGCAACCAACCTATATAACCAGATAAAAATTCAACAATAGTAATGTATAATTTCAAGAGATAATGCATTACAAAATTCCCCTATGACATTCATGAAAAATACTATATATTAGTATCCTAGCACTTGATTCTTATCAGTTAATAATCTCATCCAAGGATTTATATTAATTCAATGAACCAATAAGCAAGAATGAAATCAAGCATTCACTAGTGAACAATGGAGACAAATAAAAGACAACCTAGATTACTTTCACGCATAACTCATAATGCAAGCACAAGGAGAGATAATAGCCATGAAATTTGTATTTCTTAGTATATATTTTTCTTTTTTGTTATCCAAAATACATGCATAATTATGCACTCCAAAACTTAAGATAAAAACTCTAAAAAAATGCTTAATATTCCTCCTACAATTCACAGTGTCAATTGCATAAATCAACCAACCCCTAGTTCATGGCCCTGAATTCCTTCTTATAGAAACAAAGTAGCAAAACAAGCCTCAGGCTAGCAAAGTACAAATGTCAAAACCCCATTGGACCGCTTTATCAAAGATTCTCCCATTTAGTTACAACACACTCCCAAGATGTGGGAGACATGTGAAGAAATGAATGTAGTCCTCATTCGTTGTAGGAGATCAGACCCAATCTTCAAAATGGGCTCAACCAAATAGTTACCTCAAAACTTGTGCCCACACACAAAAAGTGAAAAGAAGGAACAACATGAAGAAAAAAAAAAGACAAGAGATAAGACCAAGTTTGTAGCCTTTTCATCAAATCAATTTTGAAGAAGATACACTATACTTCATCATAATTTAACATAAGCCTAATCTGTACTAAATCTAGGCTATGTACTGCATTCCCACCTCCCATTATTCATCATGGTTGCAAACCCCAAACCTTCAAATTACTAACCCGCCACCCCTAGGGCAAAGTTTTCACTCCTTCCAAATATTTTCCTTTCCATGCTAGGAGTTCTTCTTTAGTATGCCAATCAAAATTTATTACTTCATCATCCCTTTGCCTATAAGTTGCATACTTGGTGACAATATGATTAGCTTCTTTATCAAATTCTAGCAACACAGACTCAACATGGACTAACATATCCATATTCACCGTTAATGTGTCCATATCAAACTTCTGACAAATTTTTATAGCTTGATCTGAAATGAAACTGTTTACTTCACTATTCCATTCTTGCAAAGTTTTAATTCTACCATAATCCCTTAAGATAGATGGATGAAGACCATGATGAGACTCATTAAAGGATTTCACCAATTCCTTTATCTTGTTCTCCAATGTCTCAACATTCCCTTTGTATCCCTCAATCGTTTTTACAAGAAGCACAACAAGTTTAAACCTTTCAAGTGGATTGGGATCTTGTTTAACCCCAATCCCTATCAATATTAATTCTTTCTTCCTAGGGATCCATATTTCCATGAGTGGAATGACTCTTTCTCTGCCAATATCAAACATTTTAATAGAATCAACCATGGACGAATAGTTGTAGTCGATACTATTTGGTTTGTTAATCACTTTTTTGTTTAGATGTTCTAATACCACTGTGACAATCTTCATGTTCCCCTAAAAAGCATCTTCATCAAGAATTTTACACTTTTCCTTATATTCACTTAATTCCTTAAGTAAATCTTCCCTTTTAACATCCCCTTCCACCTATGGCCCTTCTGATACACTCGGTTCTACTATAGAAATGGGCACATTTCCCATATTATATGGCACAATTTTTCATGAAGTACTTACATTAGTAGTAAACTCGGGGGATATGTCCTCTTGTGCAATAGTGGAGGAATCAACATCATTATGCTTGAGCTTTCCAGGTTGTAAATTTTGCAATACCTCGTCCAACAATGCCATATTTTTTATGTAATTTCATGTTATCTCTCTGAAGATCACCATACTTAACCAACAAATTGTTCATTTTTTTTCTGAGTTAATCCTGCTTAGCAGTTATAGATTCCACAATGGCCTTGGTAAATTATGGAACATGAACAAATAAATTTGCATCTTCTATCGCTTATTTTTCTGATACTCTCTTTATTAATAGGCCTCCCTTGTAATCAAGTGTGGGCTCAACAATATCTGGCTTTCTTGTGCTTGGGGCTAAAGACTATATAGCCAAGTCTTCCCACTCTTCACTGAAAGTAGACCATTGTAATGCAAGTGCAACTTCTTCCTTTGTATCATAGAGTGACCTCTCACATTTCTTTATTTTGTCAAAATCTATGGATAAAGCTAAATCCCACTCTGGTAGCAATAAGATACCACTTGTTCTTACCAATTTTTGACCTTGTTTTATAGTCATTTTTTGAAACTTGGCTCTCATTTCATTTAATCTTGTTTTCTAAATGACAACATCAGACAATTATGGATGAAGGCTCCTTTCTGTAGCCACAATCTTTACATATTCATCTCTTTTAGCCCTATATCCAAACTCTAAAAAATATTGATTTGTCACAAATGAGTCATCATCCAATAATTTAGTACATGCCTCAATCCTCATGTCATCACTTCCATTGATCCCTCTAATATCAAAATTACTCAATATTTTCCCAAATGATTAGTCACCCTCACTATAGATGCAGTAGGAACTCCTTGTATTTCTTGCTCAGATACCCAAATTCCATCGTTAGAGCCTTCATCATCATAATCCACTAAACTAGTGGCCACAATTTTCTATCTTTTCAATGGTGGCTCCATAGGTGGTATTTCACTAGGCGGTGGAGAATCAACATTCATAATTTCTAGCTCTATCATCCTTGGTAGAGATGGAGGTGGTAATTGTGTCATAGGAGAAGGAGATCTATGTTCCTCATGCTGAGTGGGAGCACAACGTTCATCATATTTATTTTCCTTACTCTTTCTCCTTATAAAAAACAATATTTTTGGTTCCACAAGGGCTCATGATGTAGAATCTTCTCCTATAGTAGAGATTCCTTCTCCACTCTGATCTTCAGCAATTGGAGCCTTCCCTTTGTCTTTACTAATTACCCCTTTACTCTCAAGGTAGCCTACTATTGAATCAAAATTCCTTGTTACATGCTAGATATGGGAAACCATATACATCTAGGCCATTGACATTCCATAAACAAGATCATATACATCAAGGGCCTAGATTAAATGATCTTTAGGCACATGTAATATATAAAAATTAGTAACACACATGTTACCTCCCATTTCCTTGAAGGTTCTCCATGTGGTAGATACCCGCTTCCCTATTGAGGGATTGGTAGGAAGGATGGAGCCCACATGGGATGGCAAGGAGTGATCCAGATTTTTCCACATCGACCGTAATCAACTGTCAACCAAGATGATATTTAGCAACATGATTCCTTTGACCAATCATAATGAATACGAATGGAAATCACCCACTGGCCCGTGTGGTTACTTTAGTAACCAAGAAAAAAACATGCATCAGTGGGGAACAATCTAGATGAGATCACCTCAATAATCTCCAACCGTTGATCTATCCTTATCGACAATCTACACTCCTCTTCAAAGATGTCTAGCCCACCAATCATCAAGGACACATTTCCTTCACCTATGAGCCTGAATGAATTAAATAATTCAAGATGAAATGGAATGGGCAGGTGGGCAACAACTGAGATCTTCTTCATCGATCGCATGACATCCAAGGGCTCTTGCACTTGCACATGTCAAAAACATTAACCCTAAAAGGGACCCAACCTAGGATGATGATTCCATAGCCACAACATACAGGATTTAATATTTTCAATAGCTGGAAATATTCAACTTGACTTAGGACCATTGCAAAATAATAATCCATCATGATTTATCAGTAAAGTTAAACAAGAGGGTCGATCACTAAATGGGATTTGATGTTGAAAGTCATGACTTAGAATACCGATGATTGGTAGATGATTCAACAGAGAAATAAAATAAAGGCCGAGATATAGACTCAAAGGGTTTTTCAAATAAGACCAGAGTAAACCTAAAACCCTTTATATCAATAAGAGATAGAAACCCACAACCTCCTAAATTCACCAGGACCTTGGAGATGGAATGAAAAATTTAGTGGTTCCATTAAAATGGCTCTAACTAGGGATTTATGTCTCTTGTAGGCATAGTGAGATCCTAGAATCTATGGTTGAAGAAGACCATTCAAAATGCAAGGGATCAAAAAACCAGGAACCACCTAGCCAAGGAAGCAAAACTGAACTAGACACAATAGAAAACAGACAAATCTATACACAAAATGTACAAAATATACAGTGTACATGGAATAATAAAATACTTAGGAAAATTATGGTTTTAAGAATTGTTCATGTACTGATAGTTTGAAAAGTTCAACTGTCAAGCTCTAGAGGAAATAGGAATCCTCCCCATGTGCACCAGCTATCAAATAATGGCCCATCCATAATGCTTAAAACTTTCCATGTTTACCCATGTCTTGAGCTCTCACATTTTAGGCCAACACCATACTATTCACCTCAAAATTTCTAGCAGAAGCTCTCTTGTCATGTAGATGCTTAACTTGCAGTTGAATTTTCATATTTTTATCATGATCTTCTCTCCTTGTTTCATCCAGTTGCACCAGATTATTTATCATGTGTTGCATATCAACACATATCTCTTCATCATATTCTTGTATGAACTTATACATCTTCAATAGGTTATTCTATGGTAGTCTAGAATCCAAGCCATAAACTAAGCCAAATGGTGAATAACCCATAGCCTTTTTCATAGTCACTCTATCTGCCTAGAGTACCAACTTTAGTTTGGAGTCCCAAGATTTCTTGTTCTTATCCATCACTCTCTTGATGATTTTCATTAAGCTCTTGTTGCTAGACTCAGCTTAACCATTTCCTTAAGGATGGTAAAGTGAAGAATAATAAACTTGTATTCCATGATTTTTATAGAATTCTTTGAATTCATTAGACCTAAAATACATATCATTATCTGAGATGATCCTCTCAAGGACTCTAAATTTTATATGAATGTTATTCAATAGGATATCCACCACCACCTTTCTTGTTTCCTTATTTGTGGGTATTGCTTCTACCCATTTCGTGAAATAATTAGTGCCAATAGGATCTAAGAATGGCCTCCACTTGAATTTCCATAAACTTTCCTAATGAAATCAATCCCCCGTTGTTGGAAAGGGGCTTTAACTATCACAGGCCTCAGTGGTAAATTTCTTGAAAATTTCAACTTTCAAGAAAATCTCTGGCAAGCATTACAAGTCTTAACAAACTTGTGAGCATCTTTCAAGATAATAGGCCACCATAATCCTACCCTAAAAACCTTGTGTTCAGTGGTATTCATCATGTAATGACCCCCACACACCCCATTGTGCATTTCTTGCAAGAGTTCTAGTGCCTGCTTCCCATCCACACATTTAAGAAGTACACCATCCAGATTCCTCCATCATAGCTCATTGTCAATAATTACATATTTAATGACATGCAATTTCAATGTCTTTTTTTCATTATCAGGCATGTTTGTAGGACATTGTAGATTTTGTAAGTATTGGACAATTCTTCTATACCATCCACATGTTTGCATATCATAGATAGGTGTAACATGAATTAATTTTGTTCCATTGATCTGATTTGCATCTAAATTAGCTTTTGTCATCAATTTAGCGAGACCGTGACCTCTTACTGAATTGGTGATTTGAACATCAATATTAACTTCTTGGATCTTATTGATCCATCTACACCTTTTCTTATAGTTTCCTATTGAGTGAAAATATCTTTCATGGTAGCACTTGGTACAAATGCTATGATAGTAGCTCGCTGTAGGTAAGTCCTAAAGTTCTTTATGGCCTTAACCAGAGCATACACTTGTTTCTCAGTCATTTCATATTTCAACTCTCCATCTTGCAAATATTTACTAAAAAGTGCAATAGGTTTTTAAAATCCTTCTTCATTTTTCTGTAACAATACAATGACAATAGTATGGAAAGAAGAAAAAGAGTAAATGTGCATTGGTTTAGAGAAGTCTGGGGACTTTAAAATTGGATCTTGTTTACCTTGTTTAATCCTTTTGAATGCTTGACTAGGCTCCTCACTCTAGAGCACCTTTTCTCCCTTATTGAGCATCTTGGAAATAGGTCTTGTGATCTCTGCAAAGTTAGTCACAAACCTTCTTAAAAAAATTATTTGTCCAAAAAATAACTGAATGCTCTTAACATTTTTTGGTTGAGGAGTTTTGTCTATGGTCACTACTCTCTCGGGGTCTATCCTCACTCCATATTTTGAAACCAAAATGTCCCAGTAATTTCCCTTCAGTTATCCCAAAAGCACACTTCTTTGGATTTAGATATATCCATGTATACTCAAGTGACTTGAGAAAAATCTTCTCTAAGTGCATACAATGGTCTTCTTATTTTTTAGAGTAAGTAGTTAAGTCATCTTGATACACTACCATAAAAAAATCAATAAAATATGAAAAAGCTACATCCATAGCTCCTTGAAAAGTGGCACCTACATTTGTTAAGCCAAAAGGAATTCTTACATACACATAGGTGCCCCAAGGAGAGGTAAATGTAGTATTATACTACTCAGAATTCTCTACCTTTACTTGATTGTAACCTAAAAAACCATCCATCATTGATAGTAATTCATAGCCAGTTACCTTTTGTAACATGGCTTCCATATTCGATAGTGGATAGTTGTCCTTTAATGAAGATACATTCAGGTTTCTAAAATCAACACACAATCTTATGTCACCATTATTTTTCCTTATTGGCACCAAATTATATACCCATGAATAATGTTTGATGGGCTTTATGATGCCTACATCTCATAACTTTATCAACTCCTCTTGCATAGTGAGAGCTATAGTAGGATTAATTGGTCTTTGCTTTTTCCTAAAAGGCTTAGCATCTTATTTTAGAGGAATCTCATGCTGAAATAATTCCTCCCTATAAGATTTAGGATCATCATATGACTAGGAAAATGTGTTTCTATATTTTTTGAGCAAGGAAATCAACATTTATTTCACCTTTGTCTTCATCTTCTTTCCTATGTAAACTTTCTTGGGAGAATTTTTAGTCCCCAAATTTATTTCCTCTAGGTCCTCTGGGTGAGCAACAGTTGCTTTGACCTTTCTTCTATAATGACTATCAAAGACACTTTCAAGAGCTACAAGGCCTTTGGGGATTGAATTTTTCTTTAACTGGATGATCTCTTTCCCGAATACCATATCTTTCCCATCAATATTCTCAACAAATCCATCAAAGTCAATCTCGTAACTTTCATATTTATCTACACAATTCAAAAATCTTTGAATATCTTCATCATGATTGAATATCTACCAGTTGAAAACATTATCAAGGATAGAAGGCCTTGCCTATACCTCAACCTTAGAAATTCCTATGAAATTTATGTCATCAAGTCTCGAGGCAATGTTGGCAAGTAAGTCAGATACTCTATTCTATCCTCTTTCCATCCAATAAATTCCAAAAGCATCAAATTGCTCAATGGAATCCCAAATAATATTTTTGTACTGCTTCAACCTATTATTTTTACAGGCATATTTGTCTCTTACCTAGGAAATCACCATCTCAGAATCACCAATGACCAAAAACTATTTTATTTTGTGCTTCTCAGCCAGTCTCATCCCCAGTAACAAAGCTTCATATTTTTCCACATTATTCATACAAACAAAAGACAATGCGAAGGAAAACTTGTAAGTACTTCCACTTGGTGCTACCAATAATATCCCTGCACCTGACCCTTCTTTCGAACTTGCACCATCAAAATACATTTTCCAAAGTCCATATTTTTCAGACAACCTTGACATTTCATTTTGTATTGGTGCAAGACACCTCTCAATATCTCTTGGTGCTTCTTCTATTTTCAAAATCATTGATATTAGTGTTTATGAAAAGAATAGTTTCATCCTCAAGATCATGCTCCAACATATGTGTCACCCTTGGTTCTCTCATCACTTGAACATCCTTACCATCAATGGGAAAAGTGGCATAAGACATGTCACATTGCATATTGTCTCCCATGGATGCACTCCATTTTCAATATAGCATAATTCCATAATTAGGTGGGAAATCCACCACTACCACACTCATTTTGAATTATTTTTCTAGGTAGGCTGCTAGTTTGTAGGGAAGTTCATTTATCATAGCAATGAAAGGGAATTCTCTTGCATCCATAACATAGCACTTGCCATGTGTTCTATCTACTTTCAATCCTAGTGCATCCATAATTTTAGCTATTATGATATTATTGGATGCTCAAGAATCAATAATAATTTTTCTAATGACATTTCCCTTAACCATTAAGGTGAGAAAGAAAGGATCTATCTTGTCAGGACAAGTATTTACAAATCTTCCTATAAATATATGAGGAATCTCAGTAATAACTCCCTCAACCTCCTTGTCTTTCTTATAATTTCCACTCAGTTTGGGTGGGGTGGCCTCCACCAAATCATTATAGGTTATAGTACCACCATTCATAATGGCCACTACCTTGTGCTTGTGTTCATTTATTCTCATCATTTCAAGAAAAGGTATAGATAATTTTACTTGGCTAAATAATTGAAACATATCAACAAGAGTATATTTAGTTAATTCAATTGGGAGCATACCTTGTTCAATGTTTCTCTCCTTCTATTTATTTCTTGTTGCCTCAATCCTATGCTTAGGATCATTTCTTGTGTCATAATAAGTCTTCTTCTATGTCTTTACCTTTATAGCTAGAGATTTTGACTCTTGAGTAGCCTTTGGGTTTTCCACTCTTTTAGCCCATATTTTGTGTCGCTTACTTTCTTTAGCTTTGGTTATTTCAATTTTTCCATTAGGCTTATTTTTTTTACTCTTGGCATTCTACTCTTTGACGAAAAGACCAAAAGGATTATCCTGCTCACCTCCAACTATTGTGTTCCTGAAATGATAGGAACTTTGAGCCTGACCAGCCAAAGAAACAATATATCTTGCATTCTCCTCCTCTGAGGGTCTTCTTAATAAAATGTATTCTTCAATTTCTTCCAAATTATAAACCTCAACTTCATTGTCAGCATCCCCATCAGAAAATAATTGTTGATGATATGTACTAGCTACTTGCCTTTGATTGTCCACATCCATTTTATAAAAATATTCATTAGAAGAGTATTCATTGTTAGAAACATCAGAGTCACACATTTGCATAAGTACATTATTATCCTGTTCATTCTGCTAATAAGAATCTCCAGGAATTTCTTCATCTACCTCAACCATTTGTGGAACTACACATTGTTGAGAAGAATGTGGAATTTGACAAGTCATACACCAAGGGATATCTTCAACAAAATTCTCTGAATTCTTCTGCAGAGGATCTGGAGAAACTTTATTCTATTTTTTCTTTGATTATTGGGAATATGATTTCAATTATACCAATTGGTATTGTATGGGTGGTCTTGTAATCGAGGAAGTCTATCATTTCTTTGATAGTATTTTGGTTGCACCTTTTCCTATTTCACAATCTTATCATTTATAGTTTTCATAAAACTTTCAAGATAGTTGTCAATAGTTTCTCTTTTAGTAATTGGACTTTTATCTTCCTTTTTTGACCCTCTTAAGAGTTTCGGATCATCTCTCCTACCAACTTTACTAGTTTCTCTACTAATATTCTCAATATGCTCCACCATCTTGAAGGCTTCCCTCAATGTTGGAGGGTTCTTATCTAGCAAGCGGTAACTCATTTTTGCATCAAAAGCATTAGATTAATTTACCATACATACATAATCATTCAATTGCAACCGAGGAGGCAATCTCTTTCTAGCCTTTTGGAATCTTCTATTAAACTCAGAAAAAGATTCATTAGAACCTTTATTAATAGTATTTAAATTGATTCAACAAGAAACTTGAATCAATCTTGTCACCATATTACTCTTTGAAAATTCTTTTAAATTCCTCCCAAGAGCCAATGATCTCAGAAGGAAAGCTCCTATACCACTCTCCAGCATATTCAATGAGAGATTGCATGAAAAAATTCATCATGACATCTTTTTCTTCTACGTCAAAATCATCCATAATATTTGAAAATTCTTTGAGATGGTCTTCACCACTCAAGGCATTATTACCAGAGAATTTGACTAAAGCAAGTCTAAAATTTGTAGGGAATGGGTTAGGGTAACTAGGTATTCCAATGAAATAGAGCTATTGGTATCTATCTACTTGGAGTGGCCTCCTATTATGTCAATCCCTATGACTATCCCTTTGCTCACCATCTCTCTTATTATCAGAGTGGTTGTTATCTTTACCCTTCCCACTTTCATCATCCACAAAATAAGAATTACTATTATTATCCTTTCCTCCACCTTGACCACCTTTGTCACCACCATATCCTCCACTAAGAATATGTCCAATAGACTTCTTCTTTTCTGACTTAGTATTAGTATTTCAAGAGCTTGAAGACTCCGGAGTAGGTGTGGGAATCTTTAGGAAATCATTCTTCCTAGCCATCTCTACATTTGATGCTTCAATTTCAGCCTTTTTCGAATCTTCTTGTAACTTTTCATTTTCCAATTGTAACCTCAATATCTTAGGATTTGGAGATGCATTAGATGCATTTGGATTTATTTTGACCTTATGTGTAGGGATTTCAACAAATGAGGTATGGGCACTAGTATTGGTATTGAAGGTGGTTTTCTTAAGTTGATCAATGGGTCTCTTCCCATGATCCATAATTGATGTCTTCTTAGTAGTAATAGGAGGCTTTGAGGCTTTAGTAGTTGAGATAGATGTGGTATAGGTATTATTAGTAGAGGCTCCCATTGGGACTATTATTTCAGAAATTTCATATGTTATTTTGGAGGTAAACTTTAAAATATTCTCCTCAAAGTTTTACGTCTAGCCACATCTTCTCTCATTTTCTCCATTTTTTTCTTTCTACTATCTCTCTTTGACTACTTAGCTCTAATCATATATTACCTCTCCTTTAAATCTCTCATTGTATTCTCTTATTTTTTTCACAGTCTTAATTCTTCTTATTCCATAGCTTTCATGTATCTATCTATGTCTTCCTCATTTTCTAGGACATCTCCATGCTCACTAGGGGCAGGAGTATAGTAAGGTTGGTCAATAGGATATTCCTCAAGAGAAAGATGCACTTGTACACCAGGAGATTCACCTCTTGGCTTAAAATTATTCTTATTAAAAACAAAACCAACTCCAGGGGTCAAAAGCTCAAAAAATTCCTTATCCATTCCCTAGATCTCCCACCTATCCTCTTCTCTTGAAATATTTAGTTCAATATCAAAAACTTGCTCAATTGGGAAACTTCGTTGGTCAGTATTTGATCTTTCAACTTCATGTACCTTCTCAACGGTACTAGAACTACTCATTTCAAAATTAAGTTTAGGAGAAGCCTCAGTAGGAGATTCAACATACTTGATTTAAAACCCTTCTTTACCCAAGCGGGCTGCTTCTCTTTAGTAGGTTCAAATTTTTCCTTATGCTCAGGATGTTTCTTCACATAACTTCTTGTCTTCTTCATGATTTTAAATATGTCAGAATCCCTTTTCTTATGTTCCTTTTGACAACTTGACTTTACATTGGTGTTAGATAATTCGGAGTCGCCACCCAAGATGTTGGAAACTATCAAGTAATTGGTTCTTAACTTTGTACTTGTAACTTCAGAGAGAAATTTAAACATAACCTGATGCAAGGTGACAAAATGAGAGAAGACTTGACGCCGCATAAGACTAAGAGTGATATAATAGATGTAACAAAATTTTAAAACAATTATTTTTCACACGGTGAAGAGTATTTTTACAAAACACTTGACTCTAACAATACCTGATCTGGACTAGAGACTTTAGACTTAGCTTTCCCCAGTAGAGTTTCCAATATGCTGGTTATTTTTTAAGAAGCAAACTTATCTCCAGAAATACCTTTGGATTTTACCATTTCCAATATTTAGTACTCCAAAGGGATTGGCCAACGAATGAGTGGAAGCTTCAAAACTTCTACTCATACTCTTTGGGCTCGGTGAAACTCGGGAGGGTTATCCCACAATGCATACTTCTAAATTTATACAATTATAATCAAACACATTGCTAATAACATATACTTCTCATTAGACTGCTCAAAATCCTAATACATTAAATAAGTTGGTAGCTTATTTATCAATGTGTTATATTGAGAACATGAGATGGTGAGACATCACCACGAAACAACCACAATGGTATCCATATAAGTTTAAATATTAGAAGTGATTAGTTGATGAATCAAAACAAAAAATTAATCATGAATACTTTACAAGAACTAGTTCCTTCATCCCAAGCATAGAGCCGCAACCAAAATATATAATGAGATAATAATTAAAGAATAGAAACACATAATTTCAAGAGATAGTGCATTATGACATTCCCCTATCACATTCATGACTAATACTACTTATCAATATCCTAGCACTTGATTCTTATGAGTTAGTATTCTCATCCAAGAATTTACATTAATTCATTTAATCAATAAGCAACAAAGAAATAAAATATCCATTGGTGAACAATGGATACAAATAAAAGACATCCTAGATTACTTTCATTCATAACTCATAACACAAGCACAAGGAGAGACAATATCCATGAAATTGGTATTTCTTTGTATATATTTTTCTTTGTTGTTATCCAAACTACATGCATAATTATGCATGCCAAAACTTAAGATGAAAACTCTAAAAACATGTTTAATATTCCTCTTGCAATTCACAATGTCAATTGCATAAAACAACCAACCCCTACTTCCTATCCCTAAATTCCTTCTTATAGAAATGACAGAGCAAAACAAACCTCAAGCCAAAACAGTACACATGTCAAAACCCTATTGGACCGCTATATCAAAGATTCTCCCATTTAGTTACAAAGCACTCCCAAGAGGAGGGAGACATATGAAGAAATGAATGTAGTCCTCATTCATTGCAGAAGATCAGGTCCAATATTCAAAATGGGTTCAACTGAACAATTACCTCAAAACTTGTGCCCACGCACAAAAAGTGAAAAGAAGGAAGAACATGATGAAAATAGAGAAACACAAAAGGTAAGACCACGTCTGTAGCCTTATCATAAATAAATTTTGAAGAAGATTCACTATATATATCCATACTTTAACATAAGCCTAATCTGTACTAAATCCAAGCTATGTAGTGCATTCCCATTTTTTCATTATTCATCATGGTTGCAAAACCCAAACCTTGAAATTAATAACCCACCACCTCTAGTGTAAAGCTTCCACTCCTTCCAAATATCTACCTTTCCATACTAGGAATTCTTCTTCAGTAGGCCAATCAAAATTCATTATGTCATCAGCCCTTTGCCTATAAGGTGCATACTTGGTGACAATCTGGTTAGCTTATTTATCAAATTCTAGTAAAATAATCTCAACATGGACTAACATATCCATATTCACTATTAATGTGTCCATATCAATCTTCTGATAGATTTTTATAGCTTGATATAAAATAACACTATGTACTTCACTTCTCCATTCCTACAAAGTTTTAATGCTTCTATCATCCCTTAAGATAGATGGAATAAGACCATGATGAGAATCATGAAAGGATTTCACCAATTCCTTTATCTTGTTCTCAAATGCCTCAACATTCCCTTTGTATCCCTCAATCTTGTTTACAAGAAGCACAGTGGGTTTAAACCTTCAAGTGGATTGGGATCTTGTTTAACCCCAATCCCTATCAATATTAATTCTTTCTTCCTAGGGATCTAGATTTCCATGAGTGGAATGGCTCTTTCTCTATCAATATCAAACATTTTAATGGAATTGACCATGGATGAATAGCTATAGTGAATACTATTTAGTTTTTTATTCAATTTTCTATTCAGATGTTATTGTGACAATATTTATGTTTCCCTTAAAAGAATAGTCATCATGGATTTTACACTATTCCTTGTATTCACTTAATTCCTTAAGAAAATTTTCCCTTTTAACATCCCCTTCCACCTGTGACCCTTCTGATACACTGGGTTCTACTATAGAAATGGGTGCATTTCCCATATTATATGGCACAATCACCCATGAATTACTTACATCAGTATTTCCTCTTGTGCAATAGTGGGGGAATTGACATCATTCTTCTTAAGCTTTCCAAGTTGTAACTTTTGAAATACATCCTCCAAATATGCCATATTTGTATGTAATTTCATGTTATCTCTCTCAAGATCACCATACTTAATCAAAAAATTGTTCAATTATATTCTCAGTTTATCTTTCTCAGCAATTAGAGATTCCAAAATGGCCCTTGTAAATTGTGCAACATGAATAGATAAACATGCAGCTTCTAAGGTTGATGTTTTTGACACTCTCTTTACTATTAGTACTCCCCTATAATCAGGTGCGGGCTTAACAATATCTGGCTTTCTTGTGCTTGGGTCTAAAGACCATATAGCAAAGGCTTCCCAATCTTCAATAAAGTAGACCTTGTAATGCAAGTGCGGCTTCTTCCTCTGTATCATAGAGTGTTCTGTAAAATTTCTTGATTGTGTCAAAAGATATGATTGAAGATAAATCCCACTCTAGTAGCAACAAGATACCACTTGTTCTTACCAATTTTTGACATTATTTTGCAGTCATGTATTGAAACTTGGCTTTCATTTCATTTAATACATTTTTTTGAATGACAACATCAGGAAATTATGGATGAAGGCTCCTTTCTGTAGCCACACTCTTTACGTATTCATATCTTTTAGTCCTATGACCAAACTCCAAAAAATCTTGATTTTTCACAAATGAGTCATCATCCAAGAATTCGGTACATGCCTCAATCCTCATGTCATCACTTCCATTGATCCCTCTCAGATCAACATTACTCAATATTTTTCCTAATTTATTAGTCACACTCGCTACGGATGCAATAGGCACTCCTTGTATTTCTTTCTTGGATACCCAAATATCATCATTAAATCCTTCATCATCATAATCCACTAAACTAGTGGCCACAATTTTCTATCTTTTCAATGGTGGCTCCATACGTGGTATTTCACCAGGCTCTGGAGAATCAAGACTCATAATTTTAGGCTCTATCACCCTTGGTGGAGATGGAGGTGGTACTTATGGCATAGGAGAAGGAGATATATGTTCTTCATGCTGAGTGGGAGAACCAAATTCATCAGATTTCTTTGCCTTACTCTTTCTCCTTATAAAAAACTTTATTTTTGGTTCCACAAGGGTTCATGATGTAGACTCTTCTCCTATAGCAGAGAGTCCTTCTCCACTCTATTCTTCAATAATTGGATCCGTCCCTTTATCTTTACCGATTACCCCTTTACTCTCAAGGTGGCCTACTATTGAATCAAAATTCCTTGTTACATGCTCCACCTTCTGAATTATATCCTCAGCCTCAAGGAGAATCTTAAAATAAGGTTGATCCTTCTTTATTTTCCTTTGTATTTTATTGAATGAAATCCACCTCACCAACCTATTTTCCTTTTCCACACTATCAGATATATTCCTTATTACATCCTCTGGATAGTGGAAAATGTGGACATACTTGTAGCTCTTGTTTCTCTCATTCAACCAGGTCATAAAACACTTGGGATCATATATGACCCTCTCAATTGTCCTTTTCATGCGAAATTTTTTGAACACTTCAATGGTATTGTTCCAACCACCTTTTTTCATTATAAAATTATAAAAATAAGTGTATAAAGGAAAGAAAGTTTCGTTTCCCTGATTCAACAAATGTTCATTTTCGAAATTTCCTAGTTTCTACATAACTTCAAGGAAACCAATTTTAATTCTAGAGCAAACTTGGGCAACAAGTGAGGTGCTACTTTAGAACCATATACTCTGAAAATAGAAAAATGAGGGAGTGAGATAAAATCTCCCCAGATATGATCAATGCCTATCTCAAGCCTACTTTCATGTGGTCTCAATAAATCATGTAAGGTAACATTAACTCTGAGAAACTTCACAACCAAATCTCTCTTCAACTCAGAAGCAAAAAAATTCTAGAAAGTGACATAATCATATGTCTGATCATCCTTGTCCAAGACTGTGGTCCAAAATTGCATAGGAAGATCCAAGTCACCTGAATTTCTTTCTAAATCAATATTTTTTCCAAAATACATTGCACCTTTGTATAAGAACATATGCATCAGCAGTGAGTACCAGTTGTATCCTAACCCAGATTCTCCTTTCTTCAATCTTACCAACCCCTAATGCACTCTTTCAAAAATAAATCCTACATAATCATATTGTGTACAATACTGGGGATGTTGGATATGGGAAGCCATATACATCAATGCCATTGGCATTCCAGAAATAGGATCATAACCAACTATTTTGCAAATGGAATAGAAAGTTCTCTTAAAATAAGGAAGGAAGTAGTTGACAGGGAAAGGCTCCTTATCATGTGAACCTAATACAATATTTCTTCCTACAATTTCTACTAGAAATATTGGTAAAATGTGGACTCTTAATGAAGTCTTGGTCTTCTCATATTCCTACCTAAGAGATTCTTCATTTATCTTATGCATTTCATCACTCCATTTAGTGAGTTTGAATACCAGACCCAATTCTTCCTTAGTGATCCTAACCATTTATTTTCCAGCATAGGTTCTAATGGTCCTTGTGACTGGGTCATAGTTAGCAGCTATTAATTTTAGCAAGTCTGAATCCATATAAAAATTTGGTACAATTAGTTTTCCCATATCACAATTCCAAGGGTTTCCTACTAGGAGACCCATATTTATGTTCCTCAACCAACCATAGAACAATTCCCATCTAGTGTAGGGTAACTTAGCATCTGTGATAGAACCTCTTTTTTCAAGAAAGCCTTCTACTATTAGTGGTCCTCTGGGAATCAATTAACCTCTAGGTTTATCACTACTGGAGAGTGGTAATTGATCCGTGAGATATTTATTTAGAGATCTTTTAGGGGTGAAATCCTCCCCTTTAGAAAAAGATGTTTTCACTTTAGGAGCCATATTTCAAGGAATACAACAAGGCAAGGTTTTTTGTCTAAATGAGCAAGGCCTATGGATTTTGCAAGGGTTTGGCATGAATTATACAAATGCAAAATTGACAAAATTCCTTTTAGAATGCCAAATGTTTAATAGTAAAACTAGGAGAAAACCCTAACAAGAATAATCTTTGAGAAAACACAATCTACAAATAATACCAGAAGAAAACGATAATTGACTTACTATTTTCTCACAGGTTGATAGTCTTGGATCTAATGTGCGAATCACAACAACTTTCTTGCCATCAACCTTTTCTAAAAACCAACCGTTGATTGTCCCAATGAGTTAATTTATCCACGATCGAGATTTGATGAACTTATTATGAAAGATCCAACTGTAAACAACCGCAAATTTTGTCAAATGGAGGCCATGTGGAAACACTCATTCATAACATGCGGGCCACACCATCTCTTTTTTTTCTAGCCATGATCCACATGTATGTCTTCCCTTACCCTCATGAGCCATAACTCAAGTGCAACTTTTATCAATGGGAAGACTAGGAGTGGATGAGATTCAATCTCATTGCCTCATCGTACACACTCAATAGTTATCAATAAATTTGTCCTTCATATACATCAATGGCCCAAATTAAAATATCTTTAGGCATGTGTAATATATGCATGTTAGTAAAACACATGTTACTTCCCTTGTCCTTGAAAGTACTCCATCCAGTAGATACCCACTTCATCATTGAGGGATTGACAGGAAGGATGGAGCCCACACGAGATGGTGGGGAGTGATCCAAATTTTTCCACATCACTCACAATCAACCAATCAACCAAGACAAAATTCAACAACTCGAATCCTTTGACCAATCAGAATGAAGATAGATGGCAATCACCTGCCAGCCCATATGGTTATTTTAGTAACCAAGAAAACTAAATGCGTCAGTGGGGAACAATATAGATGTGGCCACCTCAATGATCTCCAACCATTTATCTATCCTTAGCGACAATTTGCACTCCTCTTCGAAGATGTTTGACCCACCAATCATCAAGGACACATGTCCTTCACCTGTGAGCCTGAAGAAAAGAAAGAATTCAAGATGAAATGGAACAAGCAGGTGGGAAATGATTGAGATCATCTTCACCGATCGCATCGGATCCAAGGGCTCCTGCACTTTCACATGGAAAAAACATTAACCCTAAAAGGGACCCAATCTAGGATAATGAGTCCACAACCACAACATAAAGGACTTGAGATTTTCAATAGTGGGAAATATTCAGCTCGACCTAGGACCACTGCAAAATAATAATCCATCATGGTTTATCAATGAAATCAAACCAGAGGGTTGGTCACTAAACAATATTTGATTTTGAAAGTCATCAATTAAAAGACCGATGACTGACAAAAGGAGTCAATAGAGAAATATAACAAAGGTTGAGATATAGATTCCATAGATTTTTCAAATAAGACTAGAGTAAACCTAAAACCCTTTATATCAGTAGGATATAGAAACCCACAACCTCCTAAATTCACCAAGACCTTGGAGATGGAACAAAAATTTTAGGGGTTCCATCAAATACTCCCATTAGGCTACTTTGCAATAAGTCCCAGACAACATTCCTAAGTGAAATCTTGAATAGGCGACTGAAGAGAATGACAAAGAATAAGCATTCACTAGCTATTATAGCCATTAAGTGAGTTATGAGAAGGGACTACCTTGAATATGAAGAAAAATATAGGGTGAACACAGATATATTCTCACTTTGTTGTTTCCCTTCTTGAAATACAGGTATCGAAGGGTAAGATTTTGTGCTTGACACTTCAAAAAATTTCAAAGAGGTATCTTGGTGGCCTCAAAGAAGTTGTGATGAATGTTGTATATGGCTTGGGCCTCCTTGTGGAAAGTGACCTTCGTAAGTATATTAAAGAGGATTCTGTGGTACCATGGGTTCCATTCCTGAGTGGCTTTCGTGTTCAATCACATGAAGAGCATCATCATAAGGTTACTCATGCTTGTCATTTCCTACTGAGTATCTATAACATGGTGATTTTCTATGATATCGACTGATACACAGACTTCAGGAACCTTGTGTTCCCTTTGCCACTCATTGTTGGTGCTATTGATGATCTCGCTACTCATGACCCTACTATTTCTATCTAAATAGTCAATTCTTTTCTTTGCTTTTGTAAATATTCCTAGAAAAAGGCCTTTATAGTATATATATAAACTACACATTATATAGATATTATTTTGAAAGTATGGCCCTAGAGCCATTTTGAACATGTAATATTTGAAGTATATAATATTGTAAATGAATATACAACTTATATTTTAAAGTTCTTATCTCTTTTGATTCTATAATTCTTCACTATGAGTTCATTTTTCTCTACTTTTTGAATATCTTGTCAATTTTGCATATGGGTTGCTTTTATTTCTCTTATTTTCCTTTGAAACATCAATTCTCCACATATGATTGCTTTCATTTTTCAATGTGTTATTGGAAACACCGGCTGAATAGAATAACAGAAAAGAAAAATATACAATACTTACATATTTTACATGGGTAGAACCATTAGTAAGCTTTAATTAAATAATTTAAGGTTTATTTCATTAATGGGAATCCCCAATGCTTCTTTATCCATGCATTCGAGTTCAAAAGCATTGTTTTGTTTCCACTTAATAATGCAAAAATGACATTCACACATGATATCAAATTTTCCATGCTAACTAGGCTTTGTGGCCCTTTCGTTGAACTTAAGCACTAAGTCTCCCCATTTAAGACCCTAGTCAGAGGTCCTCTTATCGAACCATTTTTTTACCACCCGCTAATGGTTGTATATGACCATTAAATCTTTTCCCATTTTTTTTTGAACTTCCATCAGTTTTGCTAGGTGCACCTCCATAGCTCCATTTTTCTCTATCTCTAAATATTTGAGTAATAGCAAAGCTGGAAAATCCATAGAGATGGGAAAAAATGCATCCTTCCCATTGAATTTTTCGTATGGAAAAGTTCTCAAAACCTTCTTGGGGGTTATGTGGTCTTCCTAGAGTGTTGATCAAATATTATGTGTCATTCCTTCTGATGTTCCGCCTTGATCCTTTTGACGAGTCAGACTAAGTTCTTATTAGTTGACTCAACCAGTCCATTTCCCTGTGGGTAATAATTGGAAGAGGTCTTCAAGAATATTACATATTTAAATGTGAATTGGCATACCTTAGTCCTGAGGAACACTTTTTCATTGTTGGAGATGATAGTCTTAGGTAGGCCAAACCTTGTAACTATTTTCTCAAAGAAATTCACAATCTTCGCTTTTTTTGAATTCTTCAAGGGCATAGCCTCGGTTCATCGAGTGAAATAGTCAATGGCTATGAGAATCTACTTATGGTTGGCACTAGACATGGGGTTAATTATGCCAATGAAATCTAGACCCCATTATGCAAAAGGCTCATCCATTACTATTGGGTTGAGCGTCATGGCCAATTTTTTTCTACTCCCTACAAAGAATTAGCATTCCTTGCATCTTTTGACAAAATCATATGAGTCGTTGAATAGTGTGGGCTAAAAATACCTTGCGCTCATAATTTTAATTGCAGTTGTCTTCATGGAGAAGAGCCCACCTACTGGGTTGCTATGGAATTTTTTCACGATTTTCTTCGACTGCTCTTGATTTACACACCGTAGGAGTATACCATTGAAATTATTCTTGAAGAGAATTACCTCAATCATCATGTATCCATTGTTTTGTAGTCTATAAAATATTCTCTTCGAAGAGGGAATGTTTACCAGATTTTTCATTGTCTACATAAATCTCATTTTGTCTATCAGCCAAGAAATTTCAAACTCAAGTTGATTGAGCAAGATTACTTCATGCTACTCTTCTTCCATTGGTGCTTCATTGTCTAATGCCATATATTCACATAGCCATCTACCTCACATGGTTTTAATAAGCTTGACATCAATGTCATACTCTAGGATATTTCTTATCTAGTTAGCCCTTTTCTCAGTGATTTCTCCTTCCATTATGTATTCGTGGACACCAGAATGTGCTACAAATACAACCACCTTGCTATAAGAGATAAGGTGTCAAAAAATTTAAAGACCTTTGACAATATAAAATGCTTGTCTTTAAACAAATTTATATCTTGTCTCATAGTCTTTTAAAGTGCGGGAATGGAAGGTTGTCGAATGCTCCCCTTCTCCTTCATCATCCTTTTGGATTAGGATAGTAGTTATGATAGATCAACTACTGAACACATACATGATAATTCCTTTGATAGGTCAAGATTTATTAGCACATGGGCTGAAATAATGGCCTCTTTGACCTTCTCAAAGGATTCTCTGGTGTCCTTCGACCATTTGAATGGCTGACCTTTTTTAAGCATAAGGTTGATTAGCCTTATCAAGCCTACAAAATCACAAATGAACTTGCTCACAAAATTTACCTTCCCTAGGAAGGACTGAAGTCCCTTTTTATTGACTGATAGGGGCAGCTCCTTGATTGCTTTTACTTAATCCGGATCAATGCCAATACCATCTTTGGACACTATATTCCCCAATAATTTTCCCTAAGGCACTCTGAAAACACATTTTTTCAGGTTTAGGGATACCCCAAACTCCTAGAATTTTTTAAAAACCATCTCCAAATGATCGAAATGGTCATATTTTGATTTAGAGAACACCATCAGATCATCCAATTATATTAAGATAGTCTTGTTGATTAGTTTTCTTAAAACAATATACATTGTTCGCAAGAATGTTGCTCCAAAATTTGACTTGTCCAAAAGGCATCTTTGAATATGAAAAAATCCCCCACTTGGTAGTGAATGTTTTCTTATGTGGGTCCTCATCTTTTACTCATATCTGATTGTAACCTGAGAATTTTTCTAGCAGACAAAACATTTTTGATCTTGCCACTTTTTGCAAGATTGACTCAATAGAAGGCAATGGGTAGTGGTCCTTGAGGGATGCTATGTTTAGGTCTTGGAAATCAACACATAGGCATATATCTTTGTTCTTCTTTTGGATTGGAACCAAGTTAGATACCCATGTGTTGTGTTTGATCGAGAAGACGATCTAGGACTGAATTAGCTTTGTTAGCTCCTACACCATTAAGGCTTCAATCTTCAAATTTATTGGCATTTGTTTTTTGTGGACTGGTTCCACAACTTTCATCAGCTCTATTGTATTTTGGATGGTGTTTGGACATATCCCTTAAGGTCATCATATGACCAGGCCACTACTCCTTCATACTTCTCGCAAAATTTGATGAGCTTTTATTATCATGATGAGAGACATCCTTCCCAACTTTGAGCTTTCTTTCATTGCCGATGTGAAGGTCTACATAGTTCACTTTTTCTACCACAAACTTCCTCCTATCATTTCTTGCATCATGACAGTCGAATTTTTTTTTAAGTGACTAGGCCCTTCCGAAGCTTGTTAGATCCTAACTAAATGATTTTCCCTTCATTAGCTTCTTCAATTTTTGGAAAAAGGTAATCAAAAAATTCTCCTGATTTTTGGATGAATGAGGTGATGGGTTCATCACTTTCAAACACTTGCTAGCTCTGATCATTATCTCAAATGGAGGGTCAAAAAATCACTCACACAAAATGTATATTCTTGATCAAGTTGGAGATAACATCGAATTGAGATCCTATTGTCGCCATGCGGTTTATAGTTGAATTTTTCTCCCTAGGCACTACTTGAATATTGAAGCCTTTGAAGCTTTCAATCAAGTCCCAGACCCTATGTTTATAAGATCGCCTGCAGAAATTATTTGTTGCAGAGATGTTTTAGACTTGATTGATCATTACTTCAGAGTCTCCAAACACCATTATTTTCTTGGCACCCATCTTCTCTCCAAGGCTTATACCCTCCACAAGGCCTTCATATTCAACTTGATTATTCAAACAAGAAAACTAGAAGAAGAAAGACCTAGTAAAATATTCATTGGTTGTAGATGTCAAACATATCCCACCACAAATACCAACCTTGCACCTTGCACCATCAAAGTGAAATTTCCATAGCTCTGAGGCTTGATTGACTGAGGGGTCCTTTACCACCTTTAGGATCTCTTGATCCTCATCATAGATGACATAGGTTCCCAATACAGTAGAATGATAGTTATCGAAATGATCGATGTCTATATATTCATTCAAGAGGACCTCTTCTTGATTAGTCTGGTCTCCAATCACCTTCTCATCCTCAATTAGCTTGGTACCATATGTTTCTTCTTTAGTGAAAGAGGTATGAGCAGCCTTAAAATTAATCATGGCTTCATTGGCCACATGTTCTACATGTAAATATTCAGATACTATTTTCATTTGAGCTCCATGCTTGGTTCTTAGGATTAGGGAAGACTAGTCGAAAGAAAGATACCCACCTATTTTTGAAGTGAATTCCTAAGATAGGTACAGGTCAAACATGGGAGGAACATCTGTGATCACAGTATCTTGTAGAACTGTGATGCTAGGGAAGGATAATAAGGTCAAGGGGAGTTCTTTGATGACACCTATAGTTTTAACTTTGTTCCCATCAAGATGCATAACGCCCCTTTTTGAAGTTTCATAGCTGAGTCATAAGGCTTCAACTATCTGCTTGGGCATTAATGTGGTGTTAGTGTGAGAGTCAGTCATGCCATTATGCAATAATTTATTTCCCACAATAAGAGTTAAGAAAAAGAGCTCGTGTTTTGGCTTCTCTTTAAATTTACTAGAGGTCTCCTAAATACTATTTGTGAGAACTTTGGCTAGAGGTGATGGTCCAATGATATTTTCTTTGAGAAATTTCTCTGTTGATTCAATAACTGTATCTTTTCAAAGGTCCTTCTACAACAATCAATTCTACTCCAGAATAGCTAAGATATCCCAAAGGGATATGTTAGGGAAATATTTTTTCAATTTTTCCACCACATTGAATGGAAACAGACTTGATGGCTTCTATTCTTTAGCACTGGTTATAAAAATTTCCTTCCATAGTTGTGGTTTTAAAGAAATTGTGCAAGGAGTCAAGGATTGGTCGGGGACACTTCTAAGCTGCAGAGTGACTGATTGGCCCGTGAATATACTCTTTGAATGAGTGTTGTAATTAGACTTTACTTTTGGGTTATTCGATGTGAATGCCTTGTATGTGAATATCACCTCTTCTCCTTTCATCCATGAGAAGAGGGCATGGTCAGGAGCTATGTTATTTTATTATTCCAAGGACATTCATTGTAATTGAGTGGTAAGTACCACATTTTCCATTTCTGGAGACGCATATGTATAACCTCCTAAACTTGACGCCACACCTTGGTTGCGTTGCTCTGCCACCTTTTGTTGTAAATTCCCACGTGGATAATATTGGGGCATATGTGCATCACCACAGGGGAATCACTAGGGATTCATATCTTTGACAAGGTTGTTCTACTTGATGATCAACTCTTGGCTCATACTTGGTTGAATAGCTACCAGCGGGGTAGGCACTGGAACTATTTGATTAGTTGTTTGGGCCTACAAATTTGTGCATGTACCTCCTTGGTACTGGTTCTATTGGTAGGAGGGTCTTTTTCCTTGATAATTTTGGTAGGCTAGTCTCATAGGCACGACTTGGTTGCGCTTGATTGTAGTTACTTCATTTGATAAGTTCTGCAATAATTATTTTATGTCACTGATTTATTCTTTTGAAGAATTAGACGTGGAAGAAACACTCTATGGCATGCTCAGATATTTATAAATAGATGGAGGAGGAGTAAGTGCATTGGTAGATGTTGTTTCTTGGGTGGGAACTGATATATCTATAAATATCAGTATAATAGGCTGAGGTGACAACTTTTCGATGTCGATCAGGCTGTTATCTACTTTGACCATGATAATGTATGCATCTAGTAAAGTGGTTCCACCAAGAGAATAGATCATCATAGAGATGTCAACATTGATGGATTTTTGGTAGAACATGAACGCCAACTTGGTTGATGATTGGACAATAGCCTAAATTCTCTACCAAATTGTGTGAAACCAAGCATTGAAGTTAGTCATGGCTTCATGAGGAGCCCACTTTATGGTTGCAAATTGATGGTAGAGTGAAGATCGATCTCCATCATTTGAAAATCTCTCATAGAAAGGATCTCTGAGATGATTCCAAGTACCGATAGTTTTGGCTTGCAGAGTGTGATACTAGTCTAGCCTTGCCCCTCAAAGAGGCTGTGAGAAACCTGAGCACTATATTTTGGCCAGTAATTTTGTGCACCAAACACACATTTGCCACATCTTGCAGATGTTCAGATGGTGTTCTAAGTTGATCCCTAGTAAATTTAGGTATAGCTTTTAAAGTAGAGATCGGGATAGGGGCCCAGATGATGGGTGCTGGTGGAGCTTTTAATTTTTCCCCTTGTACGTATGTTTTGTCCTCAGATCTAATTGGTTGGGTCATGGGTTTTATTTTCGAGTTTTGACTTGTTATTGATGGTGGTTGGTCACTTAAGTGGTCTTTTATTCCTTTTTGGTCATGACTTTACCGACCCCATTTACCCATTGTTTCGGTCATTTGCGTCATCACTGTATTATATTTACATAGTTTTGGGCTATTGAAATATTTTAGATTAAACCTCTAAATAATATTTTTGACCTTGAGGGTCATTTCCCCGTCCACCTAGTGGGTCTCTTTCTTTATGAATAACCTTTTTGCATGTGCAGATTGCATAACTGTTAGATGAAATTATTTTAATCTTGACCGTTCCTCGCAGACCTCGCAAGGTTTCTGCTAATGTCATAAATATGGTGTGAGGCACACAAGATGCTACCACCTATCACGTTTGATAGTGGGGACCAATTTTTCTCACTAACTGATGATGGAGGCTGATGTTGACAACTATTTGATTGTCGACACATCGAGGTCGTCCCTCGCTGACCTCACGCAATTAAAACTATAGTTTCAATAATGTTGTGAGGTGTGTGATTTGGTAACGTGTGGACTCTGATGTTGTGTGCTGGTAACAAAGGTAGGGCCCATTTCATGCTAATGCAGTGCCCGGTAGGTGAATATCCTATCCATTTGGTGACTGGAGAGTGGACGTGGCATTTTCAAACTATTTTGACTTAATCTCAGTCGTTCTCCTGGCCAACATTACTTTTGATCAATGACTCATATTTGAAATAAACTGGTGTTGTACTATAGCCGTTTCATATCCCCCAAGTGAATAGTAATGGTCGAGTTCGACTCTACCTACATAATTAAATGCTAAAATTTGTGAATTACTATTTTCGTGTTGTATCTCTATATTGAGAAAGAATCGCCTGGTATTGAGTGAAGCGAGCCGTTGTTGTGATTTCTCAATTTCACTGCCCTGGATTTTCTTGAAATGAAACCATAAGTAGCACGTATGCCATTTCTTGTAATTTTAGAAGATTTTATGGTTGCTTTCTAAACAATTCGTGATTGTTTCCCTTTCTGTTCTTGAAGAATTGTTTGAATAGATTTTATTTTAGAGCTCATCTAGATAATTGTTGGAGACTCTAGAATTGTGAGCTATTTTTCTTTTTAAGGTTGAAGGAAGAAAATTATAATCGCTTGCCATCTGAAAATAAGAAAACCCTACCTCGAATTATCATTTGTCTAATATATATCGCACCCAAGGCCCAAAGTTTTGGTTTTGAAACCACTACCAGGTCTTTCTCCCAAGATATTATTGATTTGTTAAAGCCCTCTACTAACAAGAAGCAAGAGGGAAAGGTTTTTTTCTATAGGCCCCGACTCTTGGAAGAATTGATAGACAAGCAATGTGCAATTCGAGATGTTGAGTTACCATATACCGGGTGGCAATTGTTCTCCAATTGGTTTGGGAACATGAATTTGTCAGTTCCTTTGTGTAACTCATGGAGGTTAGACCTGGGTAAGTTGGTGGTGCCTAATGTCTATTTGGATGTAGATATTTTGAAGGATATTGCTGTGAGATATGACCCTATGACCTGAGTTGTAAAAATTTATGATGGTGTGCAGATGATTAAGATAACCAGAGAAGAAACTGCAGAGATTTTCAAGTTGCATGAATGGAGTCAAGATACGGTTCCTGTCGACCTTGAGATTTTTAGAAAAGAGTATAGAAATACTAAGAGTTTGTTCAGAACATCCATTTTGATACCTCATTTGGCTGTCTCAAGAGGAGGAAAAAATTAGAAGAAGGTAGTGATTGGCAAGAATGAGCCTGAATATTTTCTTGTGGACTATTTCTCCAATTATTTCAAGAAGACTATTTGTGCCTTATGTCAAGTTCTTGGATTTAGTTTAAAGAAAACATTGCCTACCAATATTATGTATATGGAAGTAAATCTCCAGCACCCAGGTTTCAACGTGATGTATGATTTTGCCACTTCCTTAGCAGATAAATTGCACAATGGTCCGGTAGATCTAAAGGAGGGGAAGAATTGGGTTGGATTCAAGTGGTTTTCTGTATTAATTCACATGTTTCTGTATAGGGGCCAGGATGTGTTTGAAGGAGATATGGAGTTAAAGAAGAAGGAAGGAAGGTAATATTGAAATGCCTGTCCAATATTGGACTAGGATTCTTGACATGCATGATCATAAGTTTGATTATGTAACTTTCCGTAATGTCTTTGGATCTAAATTAAGGAAGTCTCTGGTTCGTGACCCCCAAAGGATTCCAAAAGAAATTCATGAATTCTTGAGGCCAATGGAGAGAAGGCCTGAATTGAACATAATGCACAATTGGGGAGACATTAACCCCTATCATAGCACAACATTTTTTAGGGTTTTTTGGCACCAATGGCAATCCAAGGGTTCTACCAAGGGAGGTGCCCCTTAGAATTGGATTCTTGGATATCATGAGGCAATTGGGAGGCGCTAAGAACTACACTTGCAAGTTGAACAAAAGAAAGGTTCTTTCTTCCCTGAATATACAATATTTGTCAATTTTGTTACGAAAAAGGAAGGATGGAAGGAGTTACATATATTACTTGGGCCTTATAGGCTAATGAATATGTGCCCTAGGAATCATGATCCTAAGTGTTTTATCTCTCAAATGAAGGCAAAGAATCGAACAAGGTTTGTTGTCAACAATTTTTAATTTCCTAAGGACATCATCAAGAATATTTTTTATTTGGAATTACAAGAGGAGAGAAAGGAAATGTACATTACCTACCCTAAAATGATAAAGAAGAAGAAGGAGAGAATACCTAGTTTCAATCCCATACCTAATACCAAAGATTAATTAAGCAGGGCGATGTATGCCATTGATAATTTTGAGAGTTTGGTTGGGGTTTTGAAAGATGAAAGGGTTGTGGAAGAAGGGGGGAAATCACAAACCATTAAGGAGTACCCTGAAGTAAGATTAGAGGAGAGGCCTACATATCATCCAAAAAAGAAGATAAAGGTTTTTTCTAGAAGAAGGGGAAGTAGGGCTGAAGATGTTGCTAAAAATATTGCACCATCTTCTTCAAGGAAGTCAATGCCAAATATTGTTGATTTGGATTCTCCTCTAAGGTTTTCAAAGCAAGCCTACCCACCATCACCAAAGAGGCAGAAAGTCGAAAGAGTAAGGATAATTGATTGTGATGGTGATGAGGATGATGAAAGTATTGTGACTCTAGATGAAATGCATCACAATATGCCACTAGACTTAGTTGAAAATGCAACAAGTTTAGGTGCACTTAATTTGAGGTTAGGAAAATATTAAATCAAAGGAATAACAAGAAATGATGACTTGAGAATAGAAGCCTACAGAGATTTCATGATGGATGACTCTTTTATTCAAACTAGTTCTTTTAAAAAATTTGTGTGAGAGAACATATTGCATTATACACTGAGAAGGTGGCACATGAGAGAAGTCTACATATAGAGCTCACAGAGAAAATAATTCAATCTAAGGCCAGAGAACAAATGAGAGACAAATATCGAGAAATAACACCAAAGCAGGATCGGGCATTGGTTCAAAAAAGTGGAGTATTGGTACTTCCTAAATGTGATATCACTGATGTTGTGGTTTTTGACACAATAAGAAGGGATAATAAGCCACTTCTTGCTACTGAAGAGGAGGCTACATTGGAATTCAAAGGATCGGAATTTAGTGAGGAATGGGATGCTTTGGCAATCTAGTTTCTATCCACTAGCTCTAAAAAACCAATTGTTGCAAAACTGTCTAACTTTAGTGGTCACTTGGTTGTGAGGAGAGTGGATGACACCCCAACATTGGAAATTGTTGATATGGTCGTGAATGTTGCCAAATTCACCAGAGCAACTGTTGAAGATTTGACCAAGGACCGGGATACTCTGTGAGGCGAATATAATGATATTATTATTGAATATAATAAGAGTCAACAAAAGCTAGCAGATTTAGAAACTGAATTGGCTTTATTGAAGCAACAACTGGATACCATGAGGTCTCAAAGCAAGCCATTTCTAGCCACACTTTTTTTGATCCACCAGTAGAGCAGTCTCAACCTCCTCTACAAGCATAGTCTTTGGCTATTGTTCCATATAATATGGGATAAGTGCCTACTGCAATTGAGAGGGCTACTAGCCCTGGAGGGGGACTCTTTAGGGAGAAACTGATTGATCAGGTTGAAGAGTATAAGGAGATGGTAAAGAAAATCTGGGATGCAGTAGGGAGAAGCAATTTAGTAATAGTGGACACTATTTTGAAACTTTTAAACAGAAGGGTCTAGAGTAAGCTAAACAGTCTTCATGCAAATTATTTTCTAATGTTGCAAGC
This sequence comes from Sequoiadendron giganteum, assembly GCA_007115665.2. Classification (NCBI taxonomy): domain Eukaryota; kingdom Viridiplantae; phylum Streptophyta; class Pinopsida; order Cupressales; family Cupressaceae; genus Sequoiadendron; species Sequoiadendron giganteum. The sequence continues at coordinate 642,339,020 of CM021104.1, read as the reverse complement.
ACTAAATATGTTTGCAAGGAATAAAGAATTGGCCATCCCATTGTTGGACAAATGGGGCCCTAGAATGGAGAAGTTAAAACTCATGGCAATAGGGGAAAAACAACATGGGGATACATATCCTACTATTATAGCAACATATCAATTGGTCAAAGGAATTGTTGAGAAATTTTTTTAGGGATTCGCCGCCCCTATGGATTCCAAGATTAAATTGTTAAAAGATGTATATGATGGTAAGTACTTGACCCCATTGCCACATATTTTGTACAGTCATGATGAAATCAAACCCCTACAAATTTGGAAGGATCAGATGAACAATATAATGATGTATCAAATACAATTGATATGCAACAAAAATGTTGATATCCGCATGCTAGAGAATACATTGGAAAAGTTGTAGTTTGTTATTAGTTTCTTAGAGAACTTTGATAAAAAGGCCTCATCGATAATGGTGAAGTATTCTCCCTATCAAAACAAGGTTGATCAGGTTGTGGCTTTCCAGTGGCCTTTTGAGGAGGAGTTTTAATTATGGAAAAAACTGTTCACTGCTGAACTCGAATTATGAATGTTATAGTCGAGAATTGCAACTTGGTTATGTATAATATAGGTCTAGCCTTAGATATTATATTCTAAAATTTCATTCTCCTTTTGACTTCAAGTATAGGGTGCTGAGGTGGAGTTAGTACTATAACGGTTAAGAATTCCTTCTATGTATGGGGAGCGGCCTTTGGAGCGATGCTTTTTTTCCTCCATATCAACTAATGATGATTCTTGTCTTATGCTCTCCACTAGCATAATAGAATTGTAACTGAATTAAGAGTTAGTGGTCCAATCACAAATGAACATGTGTACTCTCCAGCTTGAAGCTTGTTGGCTCCCTTGTTTTATAAAAGGGAATTCTAGGCCAAGAGAGAGGCCTATTGAAATATCCAAAATATGAGAAATAAGAATCTAGTGATACAAAGAGTATGAATTGTAAGTCCAGGTTTTAAAGTTTTGAGTCAGATTTTAGAACTTAGTTAATCATGGGGTTTTTGAGCATGTTTGTATCAAAATCTTGAATATTTGGATTTTTTTTTCTCTCCTATTATGTTGGGTTACATGGATTATTAATGAAATATCGATCCAAGATGATTTTCATTGATCTTCATTTGTTCTTTACTGTGAATTATGTTTAACTATAGCTCTGGTTCAAAGGATCAGTTAAATGCTTCAATTAACCAGTAAGTTAATGCAATATAACAAATAGGATTCATAAAGAAGTAATAAACTTAGGTATAGATATTTGGATTATAATGCAATTCATAATAGATCATAAGTGTTCAAAATGAAATTTACCCTGTAGTTCGGTTTTCTCTTTTGACTCCGTGCGTTGGGATATGGCACTGGAATTCTGATTACGTCTTATTCGTGCATGTTTTGTGTTATGGCCTCAGGATATTTTACTCAAACATTTCCTATCAAATTAATTTAAGTTGAGTTTATGATTCTCTGTTAATTGGACCTGAGCCTTTTCGAGGAATAGCCAATTTCTTGAAGGATTACATCCATTGAAAATAATTGGGGATCTATCTGTTGCTTACTCATGTGCAAGTGAATCATTTAAATATTGTATGTTAAGAGCACATGTTAGGGAATACCCTCCTAGATTTTATAGAGTCAGAACTATAGGAGAAATAGCCTTATTTCTATTATCGTTAAGTTGGCGATACATTTCCTAGCCTTTTATTATTGAATGTGGCAAGTTCATAGGAGCTTCTAGGAAATACATGTGGGTTGCATCAAAAAGTGCCAACAGAATGGCAACTCTGTTGGGGAACTATAAAATGAAAGGTCTCTAGTGCAGAACTGATTTTTTCAATCATTTGTTATAATATACTTGGTTTACATTGTGTGCCTAATTTTTCATATTCAGCACATGTGTCGAGGTTTCCTAATTTTTGTGTTAGTGTGTCGAGTAATGTTCAAACTCTTGTCCAAAGTCACGAATACAAAAGAGAAGTGCAATCACTTCATAATTACCAATATTTTGGGTGGTAACTCTGATATCTTGAACACAACTATTCAAACAAAGTACAAACAACAATGTGCAAAGGAGAGTTCTTGTACACCAAAGACCATGAAGAAGACTAGAAACTATACAAAAAAGAACCTGCAGCCAATACTAGAGCTTGAATCAGGGTAGGACAAGAAATGGGTAAAAATAAATGATACCCCAAGTAATTTTGTTTCATCTCCTATCATCTCTTCTCCTACTTTAAATGCCGAAATAAATAATGCTTTTATTGGTGGAGATTCCTTAGAAGTTGTTGTGTCTCAAATAAATCATGGTAGTTTTCCTTTTGAAATGGCTCGAGAAGTTGAAGCTGATATGTCCAAAGAGGAGGAATGATGGGTATTCTGGGATCAAGATAAGTAGTTCCCAGAAGCTACAACACTTGGTACTAGGTTTTTTTTTACCAAAAAAAATTTCAAACCATGAGGGACCTCTTTGAATGAGGAAACACCTTTGCTTCAAGATGAAGATCAAGCAGAGCAACCTTACTATAATCCTACTCTAAGTGAGGTAGTATATATCCTTGAGAATGAAATGGATATAGACAAGGATATGCAAACCTTAATTGAAGAAGAAAAGAGGTTGTAGGAGGTAGAGAATAATAGGGATAGAATAAGAAGAGAGAATCTAGAGAGATTCCAGGCTAAGTAGTCCGAAAGGAATGCCCAAAAAAAGAAAGTTGAAAAGATGAGGGAAGAAGAAGCTAAGGGAAAAACCTTTGAGGAAAGGGTGGTGAAGGCAGCTGTAGATAGGGCTCAAGAAGTCTCTAAAGCAACAATCTCTATTGGAACTTCTACTCCCACATATACTCCTTCTATATTAGCTACAAAAACTTCAGATCTATTTGTTGGATCCAAGAAGACAACCTTTGTCGACCATGGGAAATCTCATGTTGACCAACCTCAGAAGAGTGCCTACAATTTTTCAAATTATAGAAGCCACCTTAATACTAGTGATGAAAAAAATAATGAAGTTAATCCTTGATCATTGGACTTTCCTCAGAATCCTGAGCTCTTGAGATTGCAACTGATAAATGATCAGTTGCAGGCTGATCTAAGAAAAGCTGAAATAGAAGTTGCTAATGTCGATATGGCAAGAAAGATAGACTTATTAAAGATATATATACCCACTCCCCAAGCTTCTAATTCAGGAAAGAGAGAGAATGAGTTGTTGAGCAAGAATTATGAGAAGAAAATTCCTAAAGGTGGGGGTGGTGGTAACCAAGGTGGTGGAGGTGGAGGTGGTCATAAAAAATTCAGCTCTTACTTTGAGGATGAAGAGGGAAGCACTGGAAAGGATAAACACCAAGCTAGTGGTGACAAGGGTAAATAAGGGGATGATAAGAAAGATATTGAGCAACACAACACCCCCAGAAGTGGACATGGTGGAGGAGCACCCCAAATTGATAGATATAGACAATTATGTTTTGGCAATATTCGGGGATATCCTAATCCAGTTCCAGATAATGCACGTAAGCATCTCCCAAAATTCACTGGTAATAATGCTTTTAGTGGGGAAGACCATTTGAAATCTTTTCAAGGCTTTGTTGAAGACTTTGAAATATGGGATGATGATGTAGCAATGAAATACTTTATGCAATCATTAGTTGAAGATGCTATGGATTGGTATAGAGGGTTACCTGATGCTAGTATTGACTCCAGAGATGCTTTTTGCAGAGTTTTCAGGGAACAATACATGGATCAGACTGACCCCAGATTTAAATTAAATGATTTCAATAACATTACCAAGGGGCATAATAAAAAAGTTACTAAGTTTAATGCTCATTTCCAAAAGGCTATGACAAGAGTCCCTTCATATTTGAGGCCTAATGAGAGTGCATGTTTAGTTGTGTGTTGTAATGCTTATTATGCTAAAATATGTTATTTATTAAGATATAAAGATCCTCAAAATTTGAGGCAAGCATATAAGATGGTGATGAACATTGAAAATAATAGAAGAGCTTCTGGTAAAGTGAGGAGAAGAGAAGATCCTAAAAATTTTAAAGGCACCAAGAATCAGACTAAAAAGGTTGGTAAACCTAGTGCTGCAAATGAAAAGATAGATCAAGTCCTTACCCTGCTGTAGAAACAAGCAAAAAATGACAAGCCTCATTTTCATAGAAATGATAGGCCTCCCAGGCTACAGGATTATCCCTATAATACCAATTGGAATAATGGAAAACCTTTGGAAGGAAACCAGAGAAACAATCAAGTTTCGTTTGATCCTTTATAGAAGCATTATCTAAATGCCATAGAAAAATTACCTTGGTGTGAAGTATGCAGAATGCCCCATTCTTCAAAACAGTGTGCAGTAGCACAAAATATGGTAGAATCTCAGGATGATCAGGGAGATGCTCAGTCTCCCCAGGATCAGGATACAATGAAAAATGTATTATTAGGACCAGCTGATCTGGCCTATGATGATTATACCTTAGATGATGAGTCTTGTTGCATGGATGTTGATGTTCAAAGATAAAATAATGATGTACACCATCAACAAGTGTTCCTGAATGAAGGAGACAATGATGAATGTTTTGTGAATGAACCGGAAGTGGATAACACTGTTTTGAGAAGACCTTCCGATGAAGAAATTGAAAAATACACTATTGCCTTAGTTGCAAGGGCAAAGAATAGCATACAATTGAGAAAAAAAACTATTCCAGGTGATTTAGGTAAGCCTTGCAGCCTATTCATAAAAGAGAAAGATGTAACTGGAACAAATGTCAATTTGGAGGCTAAGAATTCCATTTCAAAGCTTGAGGAAATAAGGGAGCCCCGGATATGGAGAAAGAAAGTTGATACGACCAAGACAAAGAATGAAGCTGTATCCCATAATATCAAAGACAACAAGCAAAACTCTTCTAATGATGGAACTCTCAAAGGAAAAGAAAAGGTAATTTTTGAAAACACATTTTTTCCTGAATTACCAAAGTACACTTCAATAGATATGTTTCAAGTACTTTCACAGGTTTGGGTTACTATTCCTTTCTTATAAATGATGTGTATAGATGAACATAAGGATAAGACTGTTGCACTTATCAACATTATTCCTACAAGTGGAAAAATTAAAGTGGTTTCTGATCAAGTAAAATCAAAAGAGGATCAAGAAAAGGAAAAAAGTGTGGAAGAAAATATCACATAAAGTCCCCAAATATACTTAGGTATGACTATTACTGCTAATCCCAACCATGTCAGTCCTTTATTCTTAGGTTTGATTATTGATGGGAAAATGTTGAGAAATTTCATGATCAATTTAGGAGCATCTAACAATGTGATGCACGTAAAAATAATGCATGCAATGGGACTAAAAGTGGATAGTAGATATGGTAAGTGCTATGCAATGGGTTCTAGGGAAGTACCTGTTATAGGTATTATAAATAATTTTCCATATAGAGTAGCATAATTTCCTAAGAAAGAGCTACACATGAGTGTTACATCGGTGGATATTTCACCTACTTATGGCATGCTCTTATCTCGGTCTTGGAGTGCTTCAATGGGGGAAGTATACAATGTGATTTGTCTTTTGCTACATTTTCCATTGAACAAAAATATGTCAAAGTAGATAGGGAAAAAAGAGCCCCTCACATGATTGAAAATGTGGAAGAATCACCTGAACCTATTAGAATTAACTTTGTGTAAACTGATCTATAAAACTTCTGAGTTGAGGAAGATAAAACAGAAGAAATCCAATCTACACCTATTGAAAAGGAAGTACTGAAGATGTCATCAAACGGTGATTTATGGATAATGCATTTTGATGGAGCTTGTTCCAAAGATGGCTCAAGAGCAAGAATTTTCTTTACTTCCCCACAAGGTAAAACATTTAAATATTATTTACTATTGCAATTTTCTTGTACCAACAATGTTGTTGAGTATGAAGCTCTCATACTCGGTCTCAAGATAGCTTCAAAGCATGGTATTAAAGAATTAAAAGTTTTGGGAGATTATGAGTTAGTTGTGTCCCAGATTAGATCCCACTTTGCAGCTAAAGATAAAAGACTTAGGCAATATAGAAATGCAGTATGGGATACTATTGATGGATTTAGTGCTTTTGGTATAAAATGGATTGGAAGACGACAAAATGCTAAAGTTGACTTGTTAGCAAATATAGCTATCAAACTAGATGATGCCACTTTTGGTGGCATTTGATAAATAGAAGTATAGACCAGGCCTACAATACCTGATAATATTTGTAACTAGAAAGTGTTTGATGATGACACAGACATATTGAAATTCTTGCATTTTTTGGATCAGTATGATAACCAAGAAATTGATTTTGGCTCATTTGTAACAAAAATTGATGGGAAGGAAACCCTCTTTGGGAATGAAGTGATTCAACTCAAAGAAAACACCATCCCTAGGGGTCTTGTTACACTTGAAAGGGTATTTGATGGCCCTAATATGTCAAATAATAAGCAAACACCATCTCATAAGGATGATCTAGAAGAATCAAACTTAGGAAGAAAAAGTGCTCCTAAGAATGTTTATGTTGGAAAGAAAATGAAGCCACATGTTAGAAGCATGCTGATTACCCTTCTAAGGAAATATAGACATGTTTTTCCTTGGTCCTATGAAGAAATTAAGGAATACAAGGAGGACTTATTCCAACATGAGATCCCATTGAAACCTGATATGAAGCATTTCAAGAAAAAACAGAGACTGATTAACCCTACCAACCCAAAATACAGGAAGAACTTGCTAAGATAAGGGAGGAAGGAATCATAAAACCAATAAAACACTCATCTTGGGTCTCTAACTTGGTACCTTTTAGAAATAAAAATTGAGATATCAGGTTATTTTTTGATTTTAGAAACTTGAATGTTGCTTCTTTAAAAGATAATTACCCATTGCCTAATATGGAGGCTATGTTGCAAAAGGTTACAGGATGTGAATTTTTATCTATGATAGATGGATTCTCTAGGTACAACCAAGTAATGGTTAAAGAGTCTGAGAAATTCAAGATTGCTTTCACCACACCATGGGGAACATATGTGTATGTAAGAATGCCATTTGGATTAATAAATGCTAGAGAAACTTTTCAGAGGGCTATGGATCTATCCTTTGCTGATTTTATTTATTTTTTCCTTGCCATTTACCAAGATGATCTTACTGCCCATAGAAAAAGTGAGGAGGATCATTGTCCTCACTTAGAGAATTTTTTTATCAGAGCTCTGGAATATGGGATATCTTTAAATACTAGGAACTGTGCCTTTGGGGTAAAAGAAGGAAAATTGTTGGGGCATCTTGTTTCAAAAGATGGGGTTTAGATTGATCCTAAAAGAGTGATTTCTATTGATAGAATCACATAGACAAGAAATGTAAAAGGCATCCAATATTTCTTTGGATAGATAAATTTTCTAAGAAGGTTTGTCACAATTTTTTCTAAGATTGTCCGCCCAATATCTAAGATGTTGAAGAAGGGAGAAAATATAGTATGGATAATAGAACCATCCAAAGCCTTCCAGGCTATCAAAGATGCAATTAAGCAGGCCCCTATCCTCAAGTTGCCTGATTATTCCAAACCTTTGCAGTTGTTTACTTTTGCCTCTTTTCACACTATAGCTAGTGTGTTGTTGTAGAAAAATAATGATGGTTTTGAGTAGCCAATTGCATTCTTCAATAAATCATTGCAGGGTGCAGAATTGAAATATGATATATCTAAAAAGTAGCCATATGCTCTGGTAAAGGCAGTTAAGAATTTAAAGCCTTATCTAATGGGAGAAATTGTTGTAGTATATGTGCCAATGACAACAGTTAAAGATATTTTCACCCAGAAATAGACCAAAAGAAGAAGATGTAGATGGATAAATATAATCCAATATTTTAATATTGACATACAAATTACCAAGCTTGTAAGAGATCGGGGTCTAGCCAAATTAATGGCTGAGGAAAATCTAGAGGTAAATCAAATAAATCAGATAGAGCAACACACCATTGTGCCTATCTGTGATATGCAAACTTGTGGTTGGTACAGGAGGATTGTTGAGTATTTACAGACGATGCAATTCCCTGAAGGTATGCCCCTTACTAAGAAAAGAACTTTGAAATTGAAAGCAATTAGATATGTCATTATTGAGGGTGAGCTCTAGTGGAGGAACCCTAAAGGTATTATACTTAGATGTGTGGATGGAGACCAAGATGAAGATCTACTCATAGAAAAGAATAAAGTAGCTTGTGGAGGCCATTACATGGCTAAGACAATAGATCATAAAATTCTAAGAGTGGGATACTGGTGGCCTACTATGTTCAAGGATGCCCATAGATATGTTAAAAAATGTGATGTATGTCAGAGGTTTTCTGGAAAGTTAAAGTTTTCTAGCAGTTTGTCGTTGATACCAATGTCTGTTTCAGCTCCTTTCAAGCAATGGGGTATTGACTTTATAGGGGAGATATCTGAAAAATCCAGTGCAAGACATGTATGGATATTGGTGGAAATTGATTACTTTACTAAATGGATTGAAGCAATCCTAGCCATAAGGGCCACAAGTAAAGTTGTTATTGAATTTTTGACTAAAAATATTTTGAGCCATTTTGGGGTACCTGAAAGAATTGTTTCAGACAATGCTATGTGTTTTAGATCTGAAGAGTTTGTTAATTTTTGTGATCAATATGGTATAACTGTTTCATATTATTCCCCTTATCATCCCCAAGGAAATGGACAGGTAGAGTCCAGTAATAAGAGTTTGATGAAGATCATCAAATGTATGATTGAGAAGAACAAAAGGCCTTGGGATTTGAAATTAAAATTGGCACTCTGGGTTGATAGGACAACTGTCAAGAAGGAAATTGGTCATTCACCTTTTAACCTAGTCTATGGGATGGAAGCACCTATCCCACAAAAAAACCTGATGAAGATGTATGAATTTTTCCAAGAATATGATAATGATATATGTGATGAGATGCAACACAGAATGGATGAATTGAACCAATTGGATGAAACTAGAAGAGAAGCTCATACGAGAAATGAAAAACTACAGCTCCAGGTAAAGCACCTTTATGATAGAAGAGCAGTTGAGAGAAAATTTGACATTGGAGCAATGTTGTTGCTCTGGAATGCAATATCAGAAGATAAGGGAAAGCATGGAAAATTTGATCCCCTTTGGCTAGTCCCATATATAATTATGGATATACATGGAGAAGATTCATATTTTTTATAGTCACTTGTGGGTGAAGTTCTATAACTGCCAGTACATGGACAGTTCTTGAAATACTACCTCTCTTGAAGTAGCTCTTTCTCCATGTACATTGTACAGTCGTATAAGTAGTGTACATAGGTGTGTTTCTTTCTGTTTTTTTATTTTTTTTGCTTGTCTTGTCCAGATAGGTCCTTGGGTTTTGGTTCTCTTTCTGTCTAGTCTGCATAACCATAGATTATGGAATCTTGCTATGCCCACAAGGGGCATACATCCCCAATCGGAGCCACTGTTGGAGCTTAAAATTTTTCCCCTTGTAGGTATGTTTTGTCCTCAACTCTCATTGGCTGGGTCATGGGTTTTATTTTCGAGCATTGACTTGTTATTGATGGTGGTCAGTCACTTAAGTGGTCTTTTATCCCTTTTTGGTTGTGAATTTACCGGCGTCGTTTACCCGTCCTTTCGGTCTTTTGCGTCATGAATGTATTATATTTTCATAGTGTCGGGCTATTGAATTATTTTAGATTAAATCTCTAAATAATCTTTTCGACCTTGAGATTCATTTCCTTGTCCACCTAGTCGGTCCCTTTCTTTATGAATAACCTTTTCGCATGTGCAGATTGCATGACTGTCGGATGAAATGATTTTAATCTTGACCATTCCTTGAAGACCTCACAAGGTTTCTGCTAACGGCATAAATATGGTGCGAGGCATGCGAGATGCTGCCACCTATCACGTTTGATGGTGGGGACCAGTTTTGCTTGTTGACCGATGATGGAGGCTTATGTTGATAGCTGTCTGATTATCGATGCATCATGGTTATCCCTCGTTGACCTCATGCAATTAAAACTACAGTTTCAATAATAATGTGAGGTGTGCGATTTGGTGATGCGTGGGCTCCGATGTTTTGTGCTGGTAAAAAAGGTGGGGCCCATTCTGTGTTGATGTGGTACCTAGTAGGTGAATCTCTTGTCCATGTGGTGACTGGAGAGTGGACATGGCATTTTCAAAATAATTTGACTTAATCTGAGTCATTCTCCTGGCCAAAATTACTTTTGATCAATGACTCATATTTGAAATAAATTGGTGTTGTACTATAGTTGTTTTATATCACACGAGTGAATAGTAATGGTCGAGCTTGAATTTGCTTGCATAATTAAATGCTAAAATTTGCAAATTATTATTTTCATGTTGTATCTCTACATTGAGGAAGAATTGTCTAGTATTTAGTGAATTTGTTGCGATTTCTCAATTTCACTGCCTTGGATGTTCTGCGAATGAAACCGTAAGTAGCATGTACGTCAGTTCTTGTGATTTCAGAAGATTTTATGGTTGCTTACTAAACAATTCATTATGGTTTCCCGTTCTATTCTTGAAGAATTGTTTGAATAGATTTTATTTTAGATCTCATCTAGATAATTGTTGGAGACTATAATTGTGAGATTTTTTTTGTTTAAGGCTAAAGGAAGAAAATTATAATCGCTTGCCATCTAAAAATAAGAAAACCCTACCTCAAATTATCATTTGTCTATTATAAATGGCACCCAAGGCCCGAAGTTCTAGTTCTGAAACTACTACTAGGTCTTTATCCCAAGATATTATTAATTTTTCAAATCCCTCTACTAGTAAGAAGTAGGAGGGAAAGGTTTTTTTCTATGGGCCTTGACTCTTGGAAGGATTGACAGACAAGCAGATGTGCAATTCGAGATGCCGAGTTACCATATACCGGGTGGCAAGTTTTCTCCAATTGGTTTGGGAATATGAATTTGTCAGTTCCTGTGTAACCCATGGAGGTTAGACCTGGGTAAGTTGGTGGTGCCTAATGTCTACTTGGATGTAGATCTTTTGAAGGATATTACTGCGAGATATGACCTTGTGACCCGAGTTGTCAGAACTTATGATGGTGTGAAGATGATTAAGATAACTAGAGAAGAAATTGTAGAGATTTTAAAGTTGCACAAATGGAGTCAAGATATGGTTCCTGTCGACCTTGAGGTTTTTAGACAAGAGTATAGAAATACTAAGGGTTTGTTCATAACATCCCTTTTGATACCTCATTTGGCTATCTCGGGAAGAGGAAACAATCAGAACAAGGTAGTGATTGACAGGAATGAGCCAGAACCTTTTCCTGTGGAGTATTTCTCCACTTATTTCAAGAAGACTATCTGTGCCTTATGTCAAGTTCTTGGAATCAGTTTAAAGAAAACCTTTCCTACCAATATTATGTATATGGCAGTAAATCTCCAACACGTGGGTTTCAACGTGGTGCATGATTTTGACACTTACCTAGCGAAGAAATTGCACATTGGTTTGGTAGCTCTAAAAGAGAGGAAGAATTGGGTTGTATTCAAGTGGTTTTCCCTATTAATTCACATGTTTCTTTATAGGGGTCAGGATGTGTTTGAAAGAGATATAGAGTTAAAGAAGAAGGTGAGTAATATTTAAATGCCTATCCAATATTGGACTAGGATTCTTGACATGCATAATCATAAGTTTGATTATGTAGCTTTCCATAATATCTTTGGATCTAAATTAAGGAAGGCTCTAGTTTGTGAGCCCCCAAGGACTCCAAAATAAATTCATGAATTCTTGAGGTCGATTGAGAGAAGGACTGAATTGGACATAATTCACAATTGGGGAGAGATTATCCCCTATCATAGCACAACAATTTTTTAGGGTTTTTGGCACCAATGTCAATCCAAGGGTTCTACCAAAGGAGGTTCCCCTTAGAATTGGATTCTTGGAAATCATGAGGCAATTGGGAGGTGCTCAAGAACTACACTTTTCAGTTGAACAAAAGAAAGGTTCTTTCTTCCCTGAATGTACATCATTTTCTGATTTTGTTATGGCAAAGGGAGGATGGAAGGAGTTACATACATTACTTGGGCCTTATAGGCTAAGGACTGTGAGCCCCAGGAATCATGATCCTGAGGGTTTTATATCTCAAATGAAGGCAAAGCATCGAACAGGGGCCTTTGTCTACAATTTTTACTTTATTTAGGACATCATCAAGAATAGTTTTTATTTGGATTACAAGAGGAGAGAAAGGCAATGTACATTGCCTACTCTAAAATGATAAAGAAGAAGCAGGAGAGAGTACCTAGTTTCAATCCCATACCTAATGCCAAAGATGAATTAAGCAGGGCGATGTATGCCATTGATAATTTTGAGATTTTGGTTGGGGTTTTGAAAGATGAAAGGGTTGTGGAAGAAAGGGGAAAATCACAAACCATCGAGGAGTACCCTGAAGTAAGATTAGAGGAGAGGCCTACTTATCAGCCCCAAAAGAAGATAAAGGTTTTTTCTAGAAGAAGGGGAAATAGGGCGAAAGATGTTGCTAAAAATATTGCACATTCTTCTTCAAGAAATTTAGTGCCGCATATTGTTGATTTGGATTCTCCTCTAACTTATTCAGAGAAGGCTTGCCCACCATCACCAAAGAGGCAGAAAGTTGAAAGAGTAAGGATGGTTTATTGTGATGGTGATGAGGATGATGACATTATTGTGACTCTAGATGAAATGCATCAGGAGATCCCATTAGACCTAGTTGACACTACAACAAGTTCAAGTGCAACTACTTTGAGGTTAGAAAAAGATGAAATCAAAGGAATAACAAGCAATGATGACTTGAGAATAGAATCTTGCAGAGAGTTCATGATAGATGACTCTTTTATTCAAACTAGTGATTTTAAAGATTTTGTGTGGAGAGAACATATGGCATTATATGTTGAGAAGGTGGCACATGAGAGAAGTCTCCATCTAGATCTCCCAGAGAAAATAATTCAATCTAAGGATAGGGAATAGATCAGAGACAAATTCAGAGAAATAACACCAGAGTAGGGTAGAGCATTGGTTCAAAAAAGTGGAGTATTGATACTTCCTGAATGGGATATTGTTGATGTTGTGGTGTTTGACACAATAATAAGGGCTAATAAGAAACTTCTTGCTACTAAAGAGGAGGCTACATTGGCACTCAAAGGATCGGGCTTTAGTGAGGAATGGGATGCTTTGGCAATCTGGTCTATATCCATTGGCTCTAAAAAACCAATTGTTGCAGAATTGTCTGATTTTAGTGGTCACTTGGTTGTGAGGAGAGTGGTCGACACCCCAGCATTGGAATTTGTTGATATGGTCATGAATGTTGCCAAATTCACTAGAGCAACTGTTGAAGATTTGACCAAGGACCGGGATACTCTACGAGGCCAATATATTGACAGTATTATTGAATATAATAAGAGTCAACAAAAGGTAGCAGAGTTAGAAACTGAATTGGATTTATTGAAGCAAGAAATGGATACCATGAGGTCTCAAAAGCAAGCCAGTTTTGGCCACATTGTTTTCGACCCACCAGTAGAGCAGTCTCAACCTCCTCTACAAGCATAGTCTTTGGCTATTGTTCCATATAATATGGGATAAGTGCCTATTTCAATTGAGAGGGCTACTGATCTTGGAGGGGGACTCTCTAGGGAGAAACTAATTCATCAAGTTGAAGAGTATAAGGAGATGGTAAAGAAAATTTGGGATGTAGCAGGGAGAAGCAATTCAGTAATAGTGGACATTGTTTTGAAACATTTAAACAAAAGGGTCTAGAGTAAGCTAAATAGTGTTCATGTAAATTATGTCCTAATGTTGCAAGCACTAAAAATGTTTCCAAGGGATAAAGAATTGGCCATCCCATTGCTGGACAAATGGGGCCCTAGAATGGAGAAGTTGAAATTCATGGCAATAGGGGAAAAACAACATGGGGATAAATATCCTACTGTTATAGCAACATATCAATTGGTCAAAGGAATTGTTGACCAATAGTTTCAAGGATTTTCCACGCCTATGGAGTCCAAGATTAAATTGTTGAAAAAAGTATATGATGGTAAGGACTTTACCCCATTGTGGCATATTTTGCATAGTTAGGATGAAGTCAAACCCTTGCAGGTTTGGAAGGATCAAATGAACAATATAATGATGTTTCAAACACATGTGATATGCAAAAATTTTGATATCCGTATGCTAGATAATACATTGGAAAAGTTGTATTTTGTTATTAGTTTCTTAGAGAACTTTGATAAAAATGCCACATCGATAATGGTGAAATATGCTCCCTATCGAAACAAGATTGATCACGTTGTGGCTTTCCAGTGGCTTTTCGAGGAGGAGTTTGAATTATGGAAAAAAGTGTTCACTGATGAACTAGAATTATGAATGTTATAGTCAAGAATTGCACAACTTGGTCATGTATAATACAGGTCTAGCCTTAGATATTATATTCTAAAATTGCATTCTCCTTTTAACTTCAAGTATAGGGTGCTGAAGTGGAGTTAGTACTATAACGGTTAAGCATGCCTTCGATGTATGGGGAGTGGCCTTTGGAGCGATTCTTTCTTTCCTCCATATCAACTAATGATTATTCTTGTCTTATGCTCTCCACTCGCATAATAGAATTGTAACTGAATTAAGAGTTAGTGGTCCAGTCATGAATGAACATGTGTACTCTTTGACCTGAAGCTTGTTGGCTCCCTTGTTTCATAAAATGGAATTTTGGGCCAAGAGAGAGGTTTGTTGAAATATCCAAAATATGAGAAATAAGAATCTAGTGATACAGAGAGTATGAATTGTAAATCTAGGTTTTAAAGTTTTGAGTCAGATTGGAGAACTTAGTTAATCATGGGGTTTTTGAGCATGTTTGTATCAAACTCATGAATATTTGGAGTTTTTTTTCTCTCCTATTGTGTTGTGTTACATGGATTATTAATGAAATATCGATCCAAGATGATTTTCATTGATCTTCATTTGTTCTTTACTATGAATTATGTTTAAATATAGCTCTGGTTCAAAGGATTAGTTAAATGCTTTAGTTAACTAGTAATTTCATGCAATATAACAAATAGGATTCATAAAGTAATAAACTCAGGTATAGATATATGGATTGTAATGCAATTCATAATAGATCATAAGTGTTCAAAATGAAATTTACCTATAGTTCAATTTTCTCTTTTGACTCCATGTGTTGGGATATGGCACTGGAATTCTGATTACATCTTATTCTCACATGTTTTGTGTTAAGGCCTCGAGATATTTTACTCAAACATTTCCTATCAAATTACTTTAAGTTGAGTTTACGATTCTCTATTAATTGGACCTGAACCTTTTCGACGAATAGCCAATTTCTTGAAGGATTTCATCCATTAAAAATAATTGGGGATCTATTTGTTGCTTACCCGTGTGCAAGTGAATAATTTAAATGTTGAATGTTAAGAACACATGTTAGGGAATACCCTCCTAGATTTTACACAGTCCAAAGTGTAGGAGAATTAGCCTTATTTCTATTCTCGTTAAGTTGGCCATACGTTTCCTAGCCTTTTATTATTGAATGTGGCAAGTTCATAGGAGCTTCTAGGAAATACGCATGGGTTGTAGTAAAAAGTGCCAAGATGTGCTACTAGTTCTATAAAGGGGCTTTTGGAATCCCACACCATATAATTTATATTAGAAATTGGCAACATGGCTAGTGAAGGGGTTGAAACGTTCACTATATGGGTTATGAATTGTACTGTTCCTAGTGGTGGAACTAACAAGCCAGGGTTATTCATTTTTTTGGATCTAGTAATAGGTCGATGGATCATACACCCACTTTATATTTAGGATCATTAAAGTTGTCCCATCGTGTGTGCCGAAAAAGAAACTGTTGATGCCAAAATTTGACAAAGTAATAACCTTATGGGAAACTCAGTTAAAGGGGTGACCTATTGGGCTAAACTGAGTAACCTCTAGATTTTTAAATAAGTCATCTTCTTTTATAATTGGGGGGTTGAAAAGGGTAGAAGGAAATGAATATAAAATAAAATCTAATCTAAGTTGATGTACCAAGAAGTAGATATGGGCATGATAAACCTATTAGTTAGATATGATTTAAGGGTCGTTCAACAATCTTCTATGTCCCAAAATAACAAAAATTAAAATGGAAACCTGAATAATTTACTCAATGACATAAAATAAGTTCCATATATTTAATAAAAAGAAGAGTCAAAGACATGGTCTGAATCAACAAGCTTATATTGAAATTATAAAATTATGTGAACAAATTACTCAATACAATAATGGTATGTAGTATAAAGCTTTATCAAATAGTCAAGAAATATAAAGGTTGAACAAGGGCATAGTTTGTGAATCTTATACAATAATATAAAATAATACAAGAGATTTGGTGTATTTCCATAAATTTTCCTAAAGTTTTGAACCCCTTCTTCGAAAGAATAAGTAGTATTTATAATTAAAAATACCACTACTTGGTGGGTCGATAAAAGAAAAGATTCTAAATCATGAAAAAAGATATCTAGAGCAATGATTTCCTTTTGCCGATGCAATGAAAAATATTTTGAGTGTGGAACATGGTCACAATAGAACATAGTGCCAACATGTGTCACTCACCCACAAAGGTAGTTATAACACATGGCAATATTGGTGGGGCTCGTTTCTTGCTCCTTACTTCTTCTCGATGAAGTCCTAGAAGAGACACGTGGTGACAGGTTAGATCCTGTGGTTCATTCATCCCTCCTTGTGATGTAAACCTACACGGTGAAGACATGTGGAGGTATCCTCCACTAATGGTGTTGTTTCTGGGGTCTACCAAAAAAGTGTAAATGGACTTGATGTTATGTGGCAAGTGGTTGAGGCCTGATAGAAAAGTGAAGGGAAGCATCCTTCAAATATGTGAATTGTTGACACATGGAAGAATGGCAGGAGCTGTTAGAAGAGAAAAGGAAGAAATCCCTACGGACAGTGTCTGGCTAACACATGGCAACAATCAGACGAAGCTCTTTATAAAGGGGGCTGGAGAATGAAAAGTATGGGGTGTAGGCACTAGCCAAGAAAAATAAAAATAACCTAAAGGGTAGCTCAAAGGATTTCATATCCACAATTACCAAAAACTTAAAATTAATCTAGATGTGACCTTTCTTAACCCAAATGTGGGTAATGATAATTGTGCTTTATCTGTTCCCCTGTACAAAAATAAATGAAATTTTGGTGACTATCAACATTGAGAATGACATCCTCAAGTGGATTTTGGGTCAACTTATTACTACTAAGGAAAAAATTTAGGTGTTGGAAAACAAGGTGCTTGACCAATTGGCTTCATAGCCTAGTGAGGTTGAGGATAGTTTGCATTGGGATATGCTTTCCTCCCTTACTATATCATTTGATCATTGGGCTAATTGGGACAAGGAGCCAGACAAGCTCAAGGCCCTTGTGGGTATGGAGAAAGAGAAAATGAAATTACAAAAGGAGATTGCTACAATTCATAACAACTAGGAAAAAACTATGCAATGTCTCCAAGAGATTGCTGATTATAGAAAGGAGACTATGAATAATATTTCTCTAACCTTCTATATTTTTCAACAAGAAATTAGGAATATTCATGGTAAAAGGGTGGTTGAGGGTGATCTTGATGATATTCATGCACAAAAAAAAAGGTAAGGTGGTGGCTAGTCTGGCTTAAGACACTACCATGAAGACCCAAGCTATTCAGAAGAGACCCTTATTGTTCGAGGAGAAGCTTCAATTATTGGCTAAGGATTGGATGACAATTAGTGATCTCAAGCTTTTGGGAGATCAGTAACTATTTTGGGCCCCTACTACTTTCGCTTTGTCTACTATTTTTACTATTTTTTCTAGTCAGTTAGTATTGTTTCTTTTATTTTATCTTTCTAGGTGTTTCACTTCTCCTGAGGCCCTCGTTTAGCCTCAATGGTTATTTTTTAAATGGGTATAGGCCCTTCCCATCTTAATCTAATTAAACTAGTAAGATATATTGTCCCTTGACCGTAATATTATCAATTTTTCCTTGGGCATCAATAATGGTTTTTAAAACTTTAGAAAATTCTCATGTGTCTACCAAGCAATCTTTTTCTTAATTTATTAGAGGCTTTCTATCAATTCTTCAAGCCTTGGAAAGGTTGTTACAACATTTTTGGGGACTTACAAGGGCTTTGAAACCATGATAGATCTTTGAGGTCATCTTATAAAGTTCTTTCTTTCACATTAAAAAATTATTAGAAAAAATCATTGATAATTAACATAAACCTTGGAACTTAGGAAATAATCAAACAAAAAGAGTTTCTTTTATTAATAAAAAGGTTATAGAAACTATCAATTTTTGATAAGATTATGACAAGTTCATTTAAAGCTAACACTAGTTTTAAATCTTATAATATTTTCCAATAACTCACCAATTAGATAATTTTCAATTTAAAACCTATGACTCAAAGGTGAAAATGGTTTGATGGAGGGAAGAATAATAGAAAAAACTAGACTCAGGTAAACACTCCACTATGCCACAAGTGACCCTAGTAGTAAATAAAATATTTAAGTGCCTACTAAATTTGAAATGATTCTCTTCACTACTAGCCAATTGTCTTTACTAATATTAGCCATAAAATAGCTCAATATTATCAAGTTGGTAAATGTTTATTCTAGTGTAGACTATAGAATGCATTATACTATACTTACATGAGTTTACAAAAAATGATGTTTATCCTTTATATTTATAGGTGAAAAATAACCCTACTCAATTGATAAATTAGTCCCCACTAAAATAGGAACACGCACTAGTCCATTGTCTACCATGCTAAAATATTGTAACCTATACTTAATTTAACCCTACATATTAAACCCAAAGTTCTTCCTATCAAACTATTATAAAAACTAAAAATTTAGATCCCTATTCATCCCCTTACCGTTACAAAATATTAGAATATAATCCACATACAAAGTTATAAGAAGTAAATGATCACCATCCTACTTGTAATAAACATAACCATCTAATGTGAACCTCACATATCATAGTTTTAACACATAAGAATAAAAATTTTATAGCATATTTTATGTCACTATTTGAGAACATACAATCACTTATTCAATCTACAAATAAATTCATCCTTACTATTTTCCACATAGAACTTGGGATATGACATTTTTAGTTTTTCCTATAAATCAGCCTATAAGATAATTGTTTTCGCATAACTCATCTATTGTATCTAACTATTAATGTTTGTTGCAATAGATAATAGGAATTGAATGGATTTGATCTTAGAAACTAGATAAAATTATTACTCAAATCTATCCCCTCAACTTGTGAATATTTGTTTTTAACAAATCCCACCTCGTACTTCTCAAAACTACCATACAAGAAGACCCATTTATATCCAGCAATATTCCTTCTTTCTCACAACTCAATCAAGTCCTAAATATGTTTATTTTCAAAGTTATTCATGTCATCTCTCATTGATTATCTCTAGGATATAATCCATTTTTACTATATCTGTAAAAAAATTAGGTTCACAAGTGTTAGTAATAAAATAAAAAACAAATTTAAAATTGAGTATATTATATCTTTTTTGTCACCATATTTATTGAGTGGACCTTCTTAAAATATTACGCAGAAGTTTTCCTCCCTTTATCTTGAAGACCTCTAAGTACAATCCTTCTCAATCGATGCATACTCAACCTTTGGTTCAAGCTAGTTGTAGTTTTCTAGGTACTTCGATATACCTACATTGTAGAAATTTCACTTACATATAGTTTCTAAACTATGAGAGAAGGTATAATTTCTCTAACAAGGGAATTTTGACTATTTAGAAAATTCTCAATTACTAGATAGTAAATCTTGTACCGTTTCACACTAACATAGCTAATGAATATATTTTTACAACCTTGAAATCAACTTCCTTCTCCTTAAGCACATTAGTTTATTCCTTACAACCAAAAACTCAAAGATGCTAAAGTGATCATGGATTTTTTCCTATCCAAGCTTCCATAGGAGGCTTCAATGTGTTATAATATATTATACCTATTAATTAGGTATAATTTAATGCTAACTACCTTTTCCTTTAATTTATCTTCTAAAATAGACCCACTAAGAATACTCTTCATCATATCCATCAAGTTATTATTCATTCTTTGTGTAATTCCATTCTATTGAGTGGTGTATGGAGTTGTCTTATACATTTCAATGCAATTATCTTTATAGAATATATCATACTTTTCTGAACATAATTATCCATTCTAATTATTCATCAATACCTTGATTTTCTCTAGTCTAATTCTCTACAAGATAATTAAAATCCTTGAACTAACTAATGAACTTAGATTTTCTCTTATGAATATAAATCAAATTCCTCCTATAAAAAGTATTAAGAAAACACACACAATACAAAATATATAAAAAACAAAATTTTAACATCCACAATAACAAATGCATTGTAATGAATCATATAAAAAATCCTAGAGATATATGAGAAAAGAAAAACTAAAATTAATTAATTTTCTTATTCATATATATAATGGTTAGAGAAGTATTTTTAAATAGACCAAATTTCAATTCCCTCTACAAGAATTTTATTTGTAAGGTCCTTAGATATTTCTCACCACTATGACTCGTGTGAATATACTAAAATTTATCTACCCTTGATGAATCCTTTCATGTTAGGGCTAATAAATATGGGAAGGACATGATCGACTGGTCTAAGTACTAGGATTTTTTCCAAAAACTTGTATGAAACATTAACTGTGATAGGCCTCCATTTTTTTTATTAATGGTTTGTCCCTGTATTCAGAGAGAATTTTGATTATTCATTTCTTAATGTTATAGCCTAATAATCCTTTTTGACAATGGCTTAAAAGTAGACCTGCAACACGTCATGTCCAATCCACTCTCTATTTTTTATAGAACTCAACTAGTATCCTATCCACTTTAGGGGTCTTGTCATTATTTAGCTTTGGAATAGAATCTATTATTTCTTCTTTATAAATTTTCTTATTCAAGGTTTCTACATTGTCATCTCTGATTTTATTGGGGATTAATCTCCTACAAAAGTTCTAGCATTATGAGGGTATGTGCAGGATCATGATGGTCCAAAAAGTGGTGATATGTAAATGATATGATGGCCCATGTGGTTGACGACCTTTTTTTAACCCAAAATTGATGAAACTAAAAGGGTTTTTAAAGGAGATTCTCATATTTGCACCAATAGAAATTATACTTTACTTTGAATTTAAAAAATTAATTTATTAGTCATTTTCTATTTGAATTATGACTATTGTCATGACTGATAGGTTGATTGAAAAACATCTATAGCTTTCAAACAATATCACATTCTATGCTTCACATACTATAGGATTAAAAAAAATGAATTTCATGAAGCTTTTACCAAGTTAAGGTGGTCAGACATACGAGTTTTTCTATATTTTTTAAAAGTTAGAATAAAAAAATCATAATTAATTATATAATTGGAAACAAATTACAAAAAAAGATGCACCACATTGGGACATGAGTTCTCTACTTATATCTAAAATATTATAAAAAAATATTATGATTTTATTGTGTTTAGGGTGGTCAAACAAACACCTACTTCTTATTTTTTCCCTGAAATTTAAGTACTACTACATTGAAATTTCATATTTTCAACAAATAAATTTAAAAAAAAAATAAACCTATACATAATATACATAACTTATTCAGATTTTTACGTCAAGTTGTCTAACTTTGATTTTCTGAATTTTCATCACCACTTAAGGGTCTATATTTCCATGATGATCCTACACATACCCATGACTTTTGGGTTTTTTCCCCTCGGAAGAGAAAAGTGTCTTATAAAAACTATGAAACAACTTTTTAATTTCTTTA
Source organism: Sequoiadendron giganteum (assembly GCA_007115665.2). Classification (NCBI taxonomy): domain Eukaryota; kingdom Viridiplantae; phylum Streptophyta; class Pinopsida; order Cupressales; family Cupressaceae; genus Sequoiadendron; species Sequoiadendron giganteum. Next base: position 642,317,159 of record CM021104.1, on the reverse strand, counting down.
GGATTACTTAAAATATTCTCTTCATCCTAGATGTGATCTATAAATGTTCTCTAGATTTTTTTTCTCTACGATACTTAAAGAAGAGTTTAGATCACTTATCCCTATTGTTAAGCTAGTTCAATTTGGCTCTTACTCTTAATCCTTGTATGTTTTTTTCTTGTATAATTCTCAACCTATTTTTTTATTATAATTATTTGCTTATTCAAACCTAAATTATTGGGGTAATTTTGGAGATTCTTCTCCAGCTTAAACGGATCTTCCTGAAAGGCATTCTCTATTTCCCTACTATCTTTCCCAATAGTTTGAAATATAGTTTCCTAGATTTTAGAACTATTGTTCCACCTTCAATGATAGTTTATCTTTTAACATTCATCTAGTAATTTATCTAAGGGAAACTATTGCATCATTGCAATCTTCATCCTTTAGTAGATTGGTTTTTAGAATGAACTTAATTTTATTTTCTCTTTCCTGAGTTTTATCCATTGTTATGTGGTTTTTTAGAAGATAGGATTATGATCAGATAAAGAGAAAGCGGTAACCTTAATTATAATTTTGTCACAAGTTTGATTGAAAAGATAAAGAAATACTTATTGGCATAAAATATATCTAATTTGTAATAAATCCTCTTCCTCCTTTTTTTTAAATTTTACACCATGTAAAATAAATATACTTGTTTTCTTTCAATATATCCTTCAAGGGGATAAAAATAGTTTAGTTTGTTCTTCATTTTATACCAGAATTATTTTTCATTTCCTTTTCATTCCATTTTAGTTTATCCCTCCATATTTTCAATAATATTAAAGTCACCAACAATAATCCAATGGATGTTTGGAAGGTCATATATCCATTTCCACAACTCAATTCTCCCACAATGATCATTGTGACCATGAATTTATTATATCCCGCACTTTCTATTCTCTTTTTCAATGATAATCCACACTACCCTATTGCAAGGAGATATTCCATGATTAATGAAAAATAGATCCCATTTGTTTGGTACCAAAATAAAAAATCCCCCTCTACCTTTAGCATGATCAGATTGGAATCAAGTAGCATCTTTCTAGATGAATCTAAGATTAGTCTCTAAAGTCAAATTGATAGATTTTTGCTTTTGTAATAATACCAAATCTTGTTATGATTTACATTTAACAATATTCTAGCAACATACTTCCTTTATGTGAAATTTTAGAGACAATTAATTTCTAGAATGACATCCTCAAGTGGCTCCTAGGTCAGCTTGTTATTTCCAAAGAGAGAATCCAAATTCTAGAATACAAGGTGTTTTAGTAGCATGTCTAATTCCCAAGGGAGGTGGAGGATAGTGTCCATTGGGATATGATTTCATCCATGGATAATTAATTTAAGCATTGGGTCAATTGAGACAAGGAATTGGAAGAGATAAAATCTCCTTTGGGCACATAGGAGGATTAAAAGAATTTACAAATGGAGATTGATGCTACTCATAGGAACTAGGAAAAGAACACATAGTGCCTCTAGGTTATTACTAATCACAACAAGATGACCATGAAGAAAACCTCTCTCACCTTTTAGATCTTTCAACAAGAGATAAGGAAAAGTCATGGAAAATGTGTGGTTGAGGTTGGTCATGATGATAGTCACACACAAAAGAAAGGTAAGGTGGTGGACAACTTGTCTCTGGACACTATGGTGGATATTTGGGCTATTCAGAAGGGCCCCTTGTCTTTTGTGGACAAGCTCCAATTACTTGCTCAGGGTGGAAGTCTATTAGTGGTCTCAAGTTTCTTGGAGACCTGTAGGATTTTTTTGGTTCCTTGTTGGTCTTTGGTCTATGTGGTGTCTTTGTTTCTTTTTGCTAGTGGTACTATTTAATTTTAAGTTTTTTCTTTAGTTTTCTAGGAATTTCACTTCTCGTGAGCCCCTCATTGGCCTTAATGGCCATTTTGTAATGGGTATTGGCCCTTCTAGTCTTAATCTAATCAAAAAATACTTCCTCTCTAGGATTTCAATCCCTTGAAATTATAGCTTGTATAATTTATTATCATTTGTATTGCATTAGAGTTCAAATTCTATTATTCCTAAATTTCTAAAATCATTTAGGAATTCTTGCCCCTTTATCTAACCTTTCTGAAGTAGGATCCATCTCATTTATTTTTTTCTCTAACCCACCCTTTTGAAGAAGAATCAGATCCAACTTCCTCCATTTGTCTTTTACTCTCACTGTTTATAAGAGTGACTTCAAGGTTCGAGTAAACATTAATCTCCCCAAATTCCATATTAGGCATGCTACCTATTTCTACTATGGAATTACCACTCTTTATTTCACTTGTATTTACTTCATCTATGTCCATCCTATCTATATACATCATTAGGTCCTCAAAATGACAATATTTGTATTTATCCAAAGTTAGCAAATTAGGCTTAATCCCCTTACCATAATTTGAAAGGTCATTTTTTTAGCTAGTTTTTTAGACTTCTATCTAAAACTATCATTTACCTCTTCTTTCCTCTCTTATTATTTTCCATTTTGTTTCTTGTTTTAATCCCTTTTTTCCAATCCTTATCCATACCAAAAAATAGTTCTTTATTACAATAGCCTAGACTAGGTACGCATATGGTGAAAGGGATTCAGGTGAGCGGAAACAACTTCCTACACTAATCTAAGTAGGGGAGAGTTACAAAATAAATTATCTTAACACCTTTAAACAATTATAAAAAGAGTAGCACATAGAGAATAAATAAATATAAAAAAAATAACACATATATAATAGTGACACAAAATATACGTGGGGAAAACCCTTTTGGGTAAAAAAATCACCCTACAAAAGCATAGTACTAATGTATTACTTCAAAATTAATTTCAATACAACCCTAAGTACACAACCTTCTTCTACAAGTTCTTCAAAATGAACACATTGTTTGGAGTGATATTGATAGAACTTTGTTAAAAACAAACAAAATATACATTCTACAATGCAAGGCACTCAATATATAGAGCATGATACAAGCTTGAAGAAGCATATAGAAGAAAAGGGGCATCAAAATCTACATGGCACAATATGCTATACCATAGAAATTCATTTGGACACATGTAACATATTCCCTTACACTCCATACAATGGAAAAAAACATGAAAATATTCCTTCCGCAAGCTTGGACACCTAAAATATACTAAAAATAGCTTATGACAGATGCTTTACACATCTTATAGTTGTCATAAAATCTGTCATAGTTGACAACACTTTCAGTTGTAAGAAAATCTATCATAACTAACCAAGAATACTTGATTCTCTTACAACCTGTCATAACCCAAATTGGGTGCCAATTTTCACCCATGCATGAATCTATGCCTTATGAAGCATCATGGAATCTTCCATAGGTCAAATATTCTAAAGTAGGATACCTATGTCCACTTTGGACATAATGATGAGTCATCTAGTCACTTTCAACAAGGATGCTACCTTCTCGATGGGTCCCAATTTATGACATGACAACATAGGAAATTAAAATAATACAAATAAATACAATAATACATCAATTAAAATAATATTAGGACTCTAAGGTTGAGACACCTTAAATCCAACATTCTCCCACTTGTCAAAGACCTACCAAGAGTTGCATTGAATCATCCGCTCAAGGCCCTAAGGCCTATGGAATTGGAACACTACATAAACTTCTTTGTGCTCACTATTTTTGTCAATGCATCTATAACATTCACCAAAGTGTCAACCTTCTCTAATCTCACATTTCCATCCTCTATCATATCATGAACAAAATGATATTGTACATCAATGTTCTTTGTTCTAGCATGGAAGGTAGGATTATTTTGTAGGAAAAACACACTTTGATTATCACAATAGACAGTAATCTATCATGCATCTAAAAAAATATCAGAACATAATCTCTTAAGCCAAATAGCTTCCTTATAGGCATGAGTGGCAGGCATATACTTTTCCTTTGTCATGGATAACATGAATACAACTTGTTGCTTACTCATCCAACTGATAGCACCACAAAACATCATAAACACGTAGTTCCACTAGTGGATATTCTACTATCAATGTCACGTATCCAATCTAAATCCACATATCCATGAATTCTCATAGAATGTTGAGGCCCAATAGGATAACCATGAAAAAATAAGGCATACTCAAAAGTACCATATAAATATCTAAACACTCTCTTAATCGCATCCCAATGCACCTGTCCAGGATTAGCCATAAAACAACTAAGGACTCCCACTGCTTGGGAAATATTTTTCCACGTACACACCATCACATACATTAGACTACCAACTGCACTCACATATGGTACTTTGGTCATGTTCTTCATCTTAGTACGAGATTTTGGATAATCATTTACAAAAAGCTTTGTCCCTTATATTGCAAAGAAAAACTAACCATCTGCAATCTACCATGTTGAATCTCTCCAACACTGAATTCACATCATTTCTTTCGCTTAAACAAAGATTTTTGTTAGTTTTATCTCTCATGATTTCCATTCCCATAATTTACCTAGTTGCACCTAGGTCTTTCATCTCAAACTATGTTGACAACTGAAACTTCAAATATGAAATCATATTTTACCATTCCCAATAAACAACATATCATCTATTTATAGGACAATATAATGAGAATGAAACGATTATCAATTTTAAAGTATACAAAATGGTCATAATTAGATCTCTTAAATCTCAATGACAAAACATAGGTATCGAATTTTTAATACCATATTCTAGGAGACTATTTCAAACAATAAAGATACTTCTTCAATTTACAAACGAAATTTTATTTACCTTTCTAAACGAAATGCTCTGGATGTGACATGTAAATATATTCCTCTAAATCACCATGAAGGAATGACATCTTCACATCCATCTATTCCACTTCTAATTTATATGCAGCTACAAGTGACAAAAAAATCTGGATAGATGTTAGCTTCGCTACAAGAGAGAATATCTCATCACTCATACACATTTCCTATCTAATAGTCCTAGGCTCATTAGTGTTAGTAATCAAGGAAAAAATGCATCTAGAATCCAATAATGAATAACCAAACCTTTCCAGTTGTTACCTAACTTATGTAGACCTCCTCAAAGACTAAGATTGAGGTTCTCTTTCTTCTTCAAAAATTTCAGAGCTACTTGAGCTCTCCTCATCATCAGGCCCAACAAGAGTAAGTAGTTCTTATTTATTTGGAGTAGGTGGAATCTTACCTACCTCCTTATTATATTTCTCCTCTTTTTATATCTAAAACTCAATAGTACAAGGTTTCATCTCTCTGAAGATCACACTTTTGCTATAGAGAACCTTCTAAGATTTTGGATCCCAAAGCTTGTACCCATTCACACCAACACCATAATCGATAAAGATACACTTAACAACCTTGTTCTCTAACTTAGACTTCTTCTCAATAAAAATTGAGAATAAGATTCACAAACAAATACTATAAGATGTCTCATCAAAGGATTTTTACCAAACCATTCCTCCATGCATGTCTTTCCAACAATCATTGATGTGGGAGATCTATTGATCAAATAACATGCAGTGGCTATTGATTCAACCCAAAAATTATTTTCAGGGCTAGCACCACTCAACATACTTCTAGCCCTCTTCATCAACATTTTGTTCATCCTCCCCACAACTCCATTTTTCTATAGAGTGCACGAAGTAGTCTTATGTCTCTCAATCCTGTGCTCTTTACAAGACTTGTCAAACTCCGAAGAACAAAACTCACCACCATTATCATTCCTCAAACACTTAATATTTATACTAATATAGTTTTCTACCAAGGCCTTAAACTCCTTAAACTGACTAAATAATTTTTCTTTACTCCTAAGGAAATAAATAAATGTCCTTCTACTATAATCATCTTTGAAAGGAAAAAACTATATAGATTTTGATAATGAAGGAACATTCACAAGACCAAAAACATATGAATGAACATAGTCCAAAACCCTAGAAGACTTGGGAGAACTAGAATAAAAAGAAACAAAATTTTGTTTCCATATACACAATGTTCAAAAAATTTCAACTCGATATTACAATCATGAAGGCCTTCAACAAGGCTCTTATTTTTCAAGGTTCTAAGACCCTTCTCACCAAAGTGACCAAGTTGTTGGTGCCATGAAAATTTCTTCTCTACAAGAAGATTCATTTCCATTGAATGAGCACCCTTAGGTACCCAAAATGCACAACCATCATATGTAGCTGCAACATGCTTATTCTCTATATGATCTGATGGTGAGAATGAAGAATCCAAAGATCTCTTCTATGGTACATCAAAAGAAATATTACACTGTATAGTGTATACGTCAAGCTTAAACAAAGTGCCAATATGAACACCCTTAGCCATAAAAATAGCCCCTCTAGTCATCCTACATTATATATAAAAGGAAACAACTTGTACTCCTAAATAATTCAATTTACCTGCAAAAAGTAGGTTTCGTGCCAAACCCAAGATATCCTGCAAGAAACCATCAATCCCCTTCATTCTTCCATTAGGAAATCTGATTTTGACTCTTCCATGGCCAACAATTTTTAGGTGAGAGTCATCACTTAGGTACACCTCTCTAGCATCGAAGTGCTCATACTTTGAGAACCAATCTCTATGAGAATTCATGTGAAAGGATGCACCTGAATCTATCAACCACACATCATCTGATGTATGGCTAACAAGGATATAATAAATGATTCTCCATCATCTTGAGATGATTTCTCGGATTTAGAATCAGAGAAAGACTTATTATTCTTGTTCTTATCCTTCTTGCAATATTTATGAATGTGACCAATTTCACAAACAATTCTAACATTTTTCCTTAGACTTCTTACCAGGAGACTTATATTTCTTGTATTTATTTTTAACTCTCTCCTTTGGTATACCTTGAATTGCAAGGGCCTCCTTGGCCATCTCAGAATAATTCCTTTGCATCTCTTCATATAATAATGAGGCAACAACCTCATCCATCTTAAAGGTGGAATTAGTGCTTCTAATAGCCATTACCAGGTGATCCCAAGAGTCTAACAACCAACACAAAAGGAGCATGTAATGGTCTTGTTCATCAATATTATCTCCAACAGAACCCAGTTGTGCAACCAACATGTTAAAAGAGTTTAGGTGATCTACAGTGGATCTTCCATCTTCCATTTTCAAAGAATGCATCTTCTTTCTTAGGAAAATATTTTTTTCCAATGATTTAGCCTGATAGAAATCACAAAGATTCTTCCACAAAGAAGCATAAATTTTATCTTCATGGACATTAAGGAGGACAGAATCAACCAAACATTCTCTTCATGGACATTAAGGAGGACAAAATCAGCCAAACAAATTCTAATAAGACCCTTGGCTTTCCTATCAATGAGAACCCTATCCTCTTGTTTCATTCCTTGTGGCATGGTTCCAAAAACTTCAAGCCATAGATCATGGTCTACAAGCATGTCTTCCATTTTCAGCTTCCACAACTCAGAATTACCAACATTAAACTTATCCATCTCAATCCTCCCAAATGTGCCTGCCGTCTCTTTCCTGCAACAAGGTAATGAAATACACACTTCTAAAAAACTCCCACTGAAATAAAGATCAACTCAAAAAAAATTTGAACCAACAAAGGAACCAAGTTCGGCCAAGCTTTGATACCAACTGAAAGGAATTCGAGTGAGAAGAAACTTCGTACACTAATCTAAGCAGGGGATATTTACAAAAAAAAATCTTTTAACACCTTTAAACAACTATAGCAAGAGAAGCACATAGAGAATAAATGAATAGAACAACACATATAATAGTGACACAAAATATATGTGGGAAAAACCCTTTTGGGTAAAAAATCCCACCCACTAACAACATTTTAGAAATTTATTACTTTAAAGGGAATTACAATACAACCCCAAGTGCATAAGCTTCTTCTACAAGTGCTTCAAAACGAGCACCTGTTCTAGAGTGATAGATGTAGCATTTCGTTACTTACAAACAAACTATGCATTCTACAATGCAAGGCACTCAATATATAGATTAATACAAGCTTCAAGAATCATCTAGAAGGAGAGGGGCATCCAAATCCACATGGAACAATATCCTACACCATAAACATTCATTTGGATACATGTAACATATTCCCTTACACACCTTACAATGGTAAAACATGAGAATATTCCTTCCTCGGGCTTGGGCACCTAGAATATACTAAAAATATCTTATGAAAAATTCCTTACACATCTTAGAGTTGTCATTTCCAATGGGGATGCCACCTAGCCGATGGGTCTCCATTTATGATTGTGTCACCAAAACGTGTAGCCTTTGACACTTTTCACTCATTTGGACCCTTGCCAATGGATTTTTGACCTTTTTTAAACTCTTTTTACTACTTTCCATGTCTTGTTCCAAGGTGTTGTAACATACATTGTAAAGAGTTTTCACACTTTCCTAGGGTTTCCATCACTAAATCAACCCTTTTTTATGCTATAATGACCCCTTAATGCATATACATACTTTATCTTAGTGTGTTTTGTGAGACAATCCCGAAAAACAATAATAATCACATCTTAATCCTTGAAAATCAGTCAAAAATTCCCAGGTGGACTAGGTTGCCACTTTAGGGGACCTATTCCCATGTGGCTTTAAATTTAAATTTAACTTGATATTATTTTGATATTTTATCTCTAAAACCCTAAGGTCGGCAAGTATGGTGTTATTTTGAGAGAATTTGAGCATAACTTCTATAAATAATGGTTTTTACCCTCATTTTGACCTAATACCAGTCATTCTAAACCATAAGTCCTTTTCTCAATAACTCATCTCTCCTTCTCAAGCAAGATAGGGTTTCTACATTCTAAGTCTTCAAGACATCTCTCAAGAAACATTCAAGGGTTGAATCCTCCATTGCTACAACTCAAGATTTATCGTCAAGGCAAGGTAAAATCCATTTTTCTATGCTTCATTACTTTATTTCATCATTTGATTTAATTATCTAAAAGGGTTTAGACGAAGGCAAACACCTAATCCCTAATAATGAAAATTTCTTCTTCCTTCTTTGTGTGCTTGTAGATTTAGGTACTCTAATAGTTTGAAGATCATTCAAGAGAGGATTGGAAGCTTGCTGAAGACACCTCCTTGTTGGCTAGGGAAAAATAATCCATTAAAAGTCTTTCACAGGTCGAGAATCAATGTTTTAGATGCGAGTACCTCAGGAAGTAGAAAGTGTAGACTGAGACCTTCAGATTCCACTTTTGGACTTCCCGAAAGGGTGAAAGGGACTAGGTCACCATTAGTGGAAACCTAGTCCCACCATACATGCATTTTATGGTTTTTTGTAGATTTGAGTACCCTTTTGGTAGAAACAAGTTCCGACAGATTTTCATAGGAAAAGGACTAGGTCGCCTAGAATGGCATAAATGTTCCAACAAGCTTAAACTCCATATTCAACAATATTTCCAGCCTCTACAAGTTTCCAAGTGCACACCCTTTTCATTCCCCATTTTTTTTGTTATTTTTCATGTTCTTTCTTAGGTCATTTAGTTTAATATTTGCATATCTCTATGTGTTTTCCAGCATCCTTTACATTCCAATAGTTTGCATCGATTAGATAGTTTATTTCATTATTTTCCATCATTTAGGGCACTCCACATCACATAAAACAACTAAAACCCCTATTTCAATGTAACTTATACATTTTGACCCATCTTTCTCCTTTTAGGTGAAAAACCCTAGAAGTGTTAGAGATTCTTTTGGTGCCAAAATCTTTGTTACATTTTGGTGAGCTTGGATTTCAAGTCCCCTTGTCCCTGAATTGGAGTACATCCTCGTCTGAGGTTTTCATTGCATTGCATTGTTCATTGTTTAATTCGCATTCTAGGGTTTTAAAATTTTGCATTAGTAGAATGTACACTTAGGTTGCATTTTTGCATCTTAAACCATTAATTATTTCTGAAATTTTGCATTTTTAGCTTAGGTCTGCATTACCAAATAAAAAAACCACTTGGATCCATCAAAATATTCTATAAATCTAAAAAAATCACCAAGTGGACTAGGTTGCCACTCTAGGCGACCTAGTCCCTTTAGGCCTTCGAAATTGTCCTTTACAAAGATGAAAACCCTATTTTTATGCTTTTGTTTTATGCCATTAACTATATGTATCCATGGGTTGTGTTTCCATAACATGTAGTTCATTACATGTAGCATAAATTAGCTCATCTCATGCATTGCACATTTTCAATTTTGCATTTACAAAATTTCATTGATAGTATAATCAACAAATTGCCTTCTTTGAAATCTGAAAGTTGCATTTCATCTTATGTATTTACATTTGATTTTAAGTTTACATAAATTTCATTAAATTTTAAACAACTTGGCTATAGTGGAAAGGGTTGTGGTGCTAACGAAAAAGGTATTTGCAACCCTATCGAGCCTCATATGCAAACATCCAACCATGGTCTTGGATTTTTTCCTTTCATCAAAATCCTCAAACCTTCCTCCAACATCATCACCATCCTTGCTCACTGTTCTAAACCAGCCTTAGAAAGTAATCCTTTAAAACCAACAAAGGACTCTTTTCTTAAAGACAGTGTTAGCTCACAACCCACTCATGACTTAGATTTTACACACTCCTCCAAAGGAACATACAAAATATCACAATCTATAGTGCCTTGCATAGGTATGACATCTTATACTAAGAAAGATAGTTCTTTGTCGCCAACCAAAGGATCACTTTCTACCCTTGATCAAGAGGGTATCTTGTTGAGACTCCTCCAAGATCACTTGATATCCTTCCTCCCAAAACTTGAAATAAATGTTACCACAAACATTCCTTTTGTGCCTACCACCGATCTCACGGTCATTCCACTAATGCATGTAAGGCATTGAGTAGCAAAATACAAAATCTTAAGGAATTTGGTGTTCTTCCATCTATGGGGGCAACTCATTCCTCTAATTGATACTGATTTTCACTCAACCTTACATCTCCTCAATCCTTTCAGCTCACTCTTGTCCTGCACTAAGCGGGGGTGAGGGGTTAGTTAGCCTTTTTCCCTTGTATGTCACTTGTCATTGTCTATTTCGACTACTCGTTAAAATTTCATAAACATATAAGAGCAAGCTTGGAATGTGGACATGTCTTAAGTTGACTCGCACGTGACATACTCCTCCTTCTTCATGATACAACTTCTCAGAAACATATGACTTGACATAGGGATTTCCAAACAAGCTCTCATGTCTCCTTCTTCTTCTACTTTAAATAAATTTCTCACAAGTACGATGTTTTGTAAGTCCTTTAATGTGGGGGCATACATCACGACTCACATTTCATTGTGAAATTTTCCTTTTCTTGCGATTCCCTATCTTGGAAACATTAGGTACAATGCTGCTTAGGATGAGACATTTGCATTTTTCCTCTCTTGCATACAAGATGAGTCCATTTGCACTTTTCCTCTCTTGGAGAAATTACACATGATGTTCCTTAAGATGAAACCTCGCATGAACTAAGCAAAATCCCTTTGAACATTCCCCACCGTTATTTCAAATATCATTTTCTTTTTTTGTAGCTTATCAAAGTTATCAAGAGATATAACTTTGGTATGGTTTGAGTGGGAATCCCAAGTGGCACGACTTTCCCCATAGCCACCTTTTGGGTATTCTTACTCGATGAACAACCAAAAGTCTCATCGCCCCAAAGTGAGTACGCATCTTCTCTTTGGACAAAATACCTAGATCTAATCCACAACTAGTTGGACAAATGGTCAAAGCTTGATCCAACTCCTCACCTTTCCCTTTCTCTTCCTTTTAGTTCTTATCATCACATGATCATGTATCGCGTCTTGCTACAAATAATTCACCCTTGAATGTGTTCTTTTGCACTGATGTCATTTTGACTTAGAATCTTGAATCCTAGGGGCTTGACCACCTCCTTCTTCTTTGTCATTCTTCACCATCTCCATTGGGCTACTTTAGTGTGAGTTTAAATCAAGTTCATCCTCTCACTAAAGTGGGGGCTAAATGTGACACCAAAAATTGTAACCTTTGACACTTTTCACTCATTTGGACCCTTTCCTATGGATTTTGGACCTTTTTCAACCTCTTTTTACCCATTTCCAAGCCTTGTGCCAAGGTGTTGTAAAACATTTTCACACTTTCCTAGGCTTTCCATCACTAAATCAGCCCTTTATTATGCTATAATGACCCATTAATGCACATACATTTTTTTATCTTAGTGTGTTTTGTGAGACAATCCCGACAAATAATAATAATCACATCCTTATCCCTAAAAATCAATCAAAAATGCCCAGGTGGACTAGGTCACCACCTTGGGCGACCTAGTCTCATGTGGCTTAAAATTTAAATATAACTTAATATTCTTTCAGAATTTTGTCTCTAAAACCATAAAATCGGCATGCATGTTGTTATTTGAAGAAAATTAGGGCATAACTTCTATAAATAAGGGTTTTCCCCTCATTTTGACCTAATTCTAGTCATTGTAAACCTCAATTCCTCTTCTCAATCACTCTTCTCTCCTTCTTTTCAAGCAAGCTATGGTTTCTGCATTCTAAGTCATCAAGACATCTCTCAAGAAGCATTCAAGGGCTGAACCCTCCATTACTGCAACTCAAAATCTATCATCAAGGAAAGGTAAACTCCATTGTTCTATACTTCATTACTTTATTTCATCATTGACTTAATTATCTAAAAGGGGTTTGACCAAGGCAAACCCCTAATCCCTAACAATCAACATTTATTCTTCCTTCTTTGTGTGCTTGCATATTTAGGTACTCTAAGGGTTTGCAGATCATTCAAGAATGGATTGGAAGCTTGTTGAAGACACCTCCTTGTTGGATAGGGAAAAATCATACATTAAAAGTCTTTTATAGGCCGAGAATCAAAGTTTTAGATCCGAGTACCTAAAGAAGTAGAAAGTGTAGGCCAAGACCTAGGTATGTGCAGGATCATGATGTGCCAAAAAGTGGCGATATGTAAGCCACATGATGGCCCATGTGGCTGACAACTCTTTTTTTACCCAAAATTGATGAAACGAAAAGGGTTTTTAGAGGAGATTCCCAACTTTCCACCAATATAAATTATGCTTCGCTTTGAATTTAATAAATTATTATTATTCATTTTCTATTAGAATTATGAATAAAGTCTTGATCGATAGGCTGATTGAAAAACATCTATAACTTTCAAACAGTATCAATTTTTTTGAATCCAAAACATGCGTCACATTCTATGCTTTGCATACTATAGGATTAAAAAAAAAAATTGAATTTCATGAATTTTTGACTAGGTTAAGGTGGTTAGACAGACGAGTTTTTATTTTTTTTAAAAATTTGTAATAAAAAATTCATAATTAATTATTTACTTGGAAAAGAATTATTAAAAAATATGCATCACATCGGGACATGAGTCCTCTACTTATATCTAAAATCTTATAAAATAATATTATAATTTTATCGTGGTTAGGGTGGTCAAACAAACACCTACTTCTTATTTTAACCTTGAAATTTAAATACTACTGCATTGAAATTTCAAATTTTCACCAAATAGATTTTTTTTTTTAAATAAAGGTCTAATATTTTAGAAAATACATTAAATTTTCTACAGATTCTATTTCTACATTTTTTTAAAATAATATAGATAACTTATTCAATTTTTTATGTCAATTTGTCTAACTCTAATTTTTTGTCTTTTTATTGCCACTTAAGGACCTATTTTTTTCATGATGATCTTGCACATACCCACCTATAGATTCAACTTTTAGACTTCCCGAAAGGCTAAAAGGGACTAGGTCACCATTAGTGGTGACCTAGTCCCACCGTACATACATTTTAGGTTTCTCTGTAGATCTGAGTACCCTTTTGGCAAAATTAGGTTTCGGGAGATTTTCACAAAAAAGGACTAGGTCGCCTAGAATGGCATAAATCTCTCAGCAAGTTTAAACTCTAGATTCAAGAAAATTTCCAACCTCTACAATTTTCTGGGTGCACACCCTTTTCATTCCTTAACTTTCTCTTCTGCTTCATGTTCTTTCTTAGGTCTATTAGTTTAATATTTGCATATCTCTACGTGTTTTCTAGCATCCTTTACATTCCAATAGTTTGCTTTGATTAGATTGTTTATTTCATTAGTTTCCATCATTTAGGGCACTCCACACATCACATAAAACCCCAGTCCCCCTCTTCGATTAATGTAACTTATGCATTTTGGCCCATCTTTCTCCTTTTAGGTGAAAACCCTAGAAGTGTAAAAAAGCATTAAGGTGCCAAAATCTTCATTACAATGACATGACACCATAGTGTGTTAAATAATATAAATAAATACAATAATATATCAATGAAATCAATATTAGGACTCTAAGGTTGATACTTCTTAAACCCAACATATGGATGGTATAGAAGGATTAAGGCTAGGATCTCCCTATTTGGAATTAACTTTTCTTCGTGTCTTATGGATGCCCATCATAAGACTCCTTTGATTGAAAATGCCAAATGTTATTCCATGGGAGGTGCACTCTTGACCAAGCTTAACATTTTGCATGCCAATCACCATAGTACTAGGATTACAAAGTTCCATATCAACTTCCTATTGCTTTACAAGAATATCTAGAGTAAGATTATTATAATAACTACCTTTTGCTTTACAAGAATATCTAGAGTAAGATTATTATAAGAACTACCTTTTGCAAACATCTTATTAGAGTTCCTAGTTTGTCTATTTTCAATAGCATTCTTTTGGTTTCTATTGTCCAATGCTAATCCTTGAGAATTGAAATCTTTCCTAGTATTATCATTAGGCAACTTACTTCTAACATTTTTATTATTTGTGAATCAATTTATACTATCCTCAATTTTGTTCAGGTTATTTTTTGTTAAAATATTCTCTATTAAGATTCTTTATTTTTACAATTTCCTTTTCTATGGAATTTTTTTACCCATTGCTTCACCCCTACATCTTCCAAGGTTATTGATAGATTCAATAATGGGGGATATATGGGAATTTTAAACATTATTAATAATAAGGTCATCTTCTCCAACTTTCAAGGGATAGTTTATTTTCTCATCATTAATCTTTTTGTTTTTAATCCCTTTTTTCCTTACCTGTTATTTGTTTAATTTCATCTAGAACAATCTCACATACATTATTTTAACACCCACTGTAGGTCAAAGGGGCATGAGAGAGTAAAAAAAAATTAAAGCAGTAGATTCCCTGTGGTGGAGACATTCTTATAAGCTAATTTTATAGAAGCCATCTTATTTTTTTCTTCTTCTTTGTGCAACACACCAACAATTCCTTTGTCAGGAATGGGGTCGACTCTAGTCTTTTTCTGAGAAGGATTTGTGATGCCATCCACTTTTGGTGGCATAACCTCATAGACATTATTGGGTCCCTTATTGTCACGATGAGATAAATAAGTTTTTTCTAATGTCATGTCTTCTTTCCTATCTTAAATAGTTACAAGAGTGGGATTATCCCTATTTTTCATTTTTTGGCTTTCACTATTCATATTTCTTTGATTAGATTTAGGGGCACCTAGATTATTTTTAATAATAGGAAAGTTCCTGCTACAACACCCTTCTCTTCTACAAAGGAAGCATGCATTTAAACCACTAAGCATTTTTATTCCATATTTAATGTTTTTTACGGAAGTCTATTTTAATTTCTTCTAGGATATCCATTTTGAGCCTCAACAAGACAAGAATTCTCACATCTAATAGTAGAAGTGTGGCTTTGGTCTGAAAATATCAAGACTTTGCCTATCTACAAAATAAAATGTACCCAAAAAATCCATAATTATGGGGGTGCACCTTTAACAGTGACCCATCTTGATACAAGAGGCATAGTGCCTCTTCATTAATCACATTTGGTGAGCATGTAATGTCCCTAAATATGGCATTGCTTATGGTCAAATATTGTCTAGCTAAGATCTTTTCTTGCATTGCATGCTCTTTCATGAAGATCAAGAAAATCCCTTTTTGGTTCATACAGAAAAAATAAAATTGAATCCCTAATTTCCTAGACCACACTATTAAACCTTTCATAATAGAAATTTCTTCCTGGAATTTTTTCCCTATCAAAAAGAACCAGAAAGATTGCAATAATTTTTAATCTATTTTACTCATCATTAATGACATGCACCATTTCATTATTAGTGGAGATAATCATTTTTCTACGGCCTATAGGAGAGTACTTACCTTCTCCTCCATTATTTAGTCCTTCCTCGTAGGGAAGTCCTTCATTCATAGGCACAAATCTTGCATCTGCTAACATTTCGATTAAATTCCCTAGCATAATGTCATAATGACTTCTCATTTGTGTTCATTTTCAGTATTTTCCCTTCTATAATGTCAAGAGGCTCACCCTCTACGTTCAATAGGTCAAATGGAATAAATTCAATAATATCACTACATTAAATGAAAAAAAACAAAGCAAATTATAGCTATGCTTGATGCTATTATCAATGGTATTAAGAGAGAACTACATAGAAAGGAAAAAAAACCTATAATCCTCACACACAAGGGCTTTCAGATGCCTCAAAACCTTAAAACCTACTCTGATCTCACTCCCATCCTCTCTCCCTATCCAGAAATTGCTTTGCTCAAGGTGATGCAGAAAATTATATGTAAACCTACTCTAATCTTGCTCCCATCCTCTCTCCCTATGCATAAAATTCTTCAATTATTTTGTAAATTTAATCAAAAAATATACCAAAAATGGATGTTGATGTCATTTTCATATTGCAAAGAATTTGCAAACCTTTGAAAAATATGTATCTAATCTTTATATTTTTTTTTAATATTGGCGCAATCTTCTATGCATGGTTCATGCTAGTTTGGTGATTTAACTTGCCTTGGATCCTCCTCTAATGTTGTAATTCCCCTGTCTCCTATTAATCACACATCCAAGATCTAGTTAGGTGTTGGTCAATCAATTGATTCTTTGCATGCCTATATTGTAGGATACTACATTCTTATGGGGTGAAATGATAGCTATATATTAGATACAATTTACATATATTTTTTAAAAGTTAATATACTAGCTTATATATATTATAAAATAATCTATATAAATAACATATAAATAATATAGAGGTACAATTTTTTATTAGATTATTTAACATAAACTAAATATAAATAAATTTATTGAAAAATATAAAAATTACTAAAATTCAAAAAAATAGAATCAATTTAATTTATACAAATGTTAATTATATTGAATTAATAATTATATTTTTTACATCTTAATTTTCTCTTTGCAATTTTCTTTCATAATAAGATAACAAAATATAATAACACATTATATTAGTATTATTTATTTATAATGTTTTTAAGATTGATTTTGTTATTATTTATTTATATTGTGTTATAGAATAAATATTATTATAAAGTTGTGTTATTAGTTATAGATTATAATAAGTGAAATATGATTATTATATTAGTGTTATTATACTTATTATTAAATAATTCTATTATTAAATAATATGATGATATTGTTACAATCAAAGGATATTATTTTTATTTATTTATTTTCATCCATAAAAGACAGAAGCCTAAATATATGTATAATAATATTTAATAGAAAATATTATATATACTACCAGAATTATAGTACTGGCTAATATTTTGTCAAAATATTCAAACAAAATTTTCCAGATGGAAGTAATTTCCATATAACACTAAGCATTCTTACTGTGAGGCACTATACAAGCCAAAATTTGTAGATAGATTTCTTAAAGATTAGAGCTTTTACTCACACCCTGAATTCTAAGTACTTAGATAAACTAATTTCATTTAGATGTGTACAATCGGCTTGCATTCAAATCTATACCATTTTCACCATGTCCTTCATGCAACTCTGCATCATTTTGCCTTGTTGGAATTATTCTTCCAATTGCAACCGGTCTATAACCATGTCGAATTTGACGAGAAAGAAGAAAAGATACTACAAAATAACTTTTCCTTTATCATGGTTACCATTTGAAGACCTAGTTCTTCCGAATGCATATTGATTGTCCTATATAAGACCCAAGGATCATCATCCCTTAATCCTTTCTTCATAGCCTCATACACCGCTGTAAATGCTTGCTTATGTTTGAGGTAGCATTTCAGGAATATACCTGCAACATAACCTTCCCATTATCCAAAATATACATTTGGACACACTTCAATAGCTCATATTCCCAAGAAAATTTGGTTGGACTATCTCATTGACCATGACCTCGAGGGACTCAAAAGACTATAAGAAATCCATAGTGTTAGACAAAAAGATTGAAAGAAGTTGTGATGGGAACAATAACCTCGGGGAGTTCAGCCGTATGATTTCTTCCCCAATTACAGTTTTGATACTGTCGACAATACTAGGGCACACATTCTGAAGACTTGGGATAATTCTAAATTTGTCACTTCACCAGAAAATGGAAGCTCCTGCTCTCGCACCTTAACAAGTACTCTGAAGTTTTTTGGCTCATACTCCATGGATGCACCACCAACAAATATCTTGAAAGAATCTTAACTAGCACAGTCACACCTCCCAACTACAATGCTAGAACCACCCTTTTCTGAGACAATGGAATAAACCAAATGTAACTTGATGAGAAGACACAATACCCAATCCTAGGTACCAGCTTTTTAAAATACTTAACAGATTTGAAAAAGAACATACAGTTTCACCCACACCCCTAGGACATCTTTAAGCCTCATATTGACAAAAAGAACCCATTTAGTCAAGAGAATAGCACTAGATTTAGATGCTTGAGAGTTCAATTCTTACCGCTCCATACACAGAAGCCACTGAATACCAACAAAATTTCTAAGATGAGACCAACCAGAAATATGGTTGGTGACGAATAAGCAAGGATATTTTAAAGAAGGAAGCATGTACTTTGCAACTGGAACTGCATCATTGCTTTGTATTTGCATTAATTTCATACAATTGAACATACAAAAGTAAGAGATTTCACATGAATGAGATTTGTACTTATCATTTGGATAAACACAACATTATTATAGTGAAGTGAAGATTTTCATTTCGTTAATGACAGGTGCCAAGTCACACATATTTTGATGAAACCAATGTACAAAGAACTTGACATTTCGAATGCCTGATGTTGTATACATACTAGCTTTTGTAACTCTTGCTACACACTTGCTAATGTCACCACCTTATGCATCATATTTCATTATAAATTTTGTACATCTTCAAATTGAATGACATAATTATGCGAAGTGATAATGATATTTTTAATATTTTCAAATTAACATGTTTCTCTGATATTTGGTGATTGCATGCACAATAAATCTTCTGGAAGCATTACAACCTTAACACTACTACGTCTTTGCTGACCATTATTCCTTTGGAACCGAGATCCCCTTTTTTTGCAGCCAACACTTGTTTCTATGTTGCTGATCCTTCTACCTTTGGCTATTGAGATCCCTAACCAAAAAACTCTTACCTAGAATGATGTTGTTAGAAAAGGTAGCTAGTGCTGAATTTTTGCTCGAGTATGGATTTATCTTATTCCCTGCTAGCTACCTAAAATGTTGCTCCTAATATAGAGCCCTATTGAGAACAATATTATTTGGAAAGGAAACTCTTAATGGAACATTATTTGGAAAAGCAGCTAGATCCCCTTCTTCTCCCTCAAAACCACATATGTCAAAAGTTTATTTCCGCTTCTTTGATAGATGTTTTCTAGGAAAACGAGGTTGTCTTGAGAAAGAAACCATTGCTTTTGTACCTACTCATCCTTGTCAACTAGGATCTACACTATCACTGATAGCGACCTCGAGATCTAATATTATCATCCCAAAAATTTGAAAAATTCTTGTTGCCATACACCAGCCCATTTCCTAAAGCACCCTTCATAGCTTCCTCCTTTAAAAAATCTAACTTCAAGGAGGTTAGGGGTAAATCCCATTCCTATCCCCTAGTTTAGCGGAGTACAAATAGGTAGAATATTACTGACCCTTGACATTCCCACTACGAAGCAGAGTCGAACTTGTGACTTTGATGGATACAAACCCCAAGTCCCAACCAACTCTACTACAAGTGGTGGCTTGTATCAAAATATAACCTCAAGGAGGTTAGGGGTAAAGCTCATTCCTATATCCCTGGTCAGCAGAGTAGGAACAGCTAGAATATTACTGACCATTTCCATTCCCATTGTGAAGCGGAGTGGAACTTGTAACCTCGAGGGATGTAAACCCCAAGCCCCAACCAACTCTACTACAAGTGGTGGCTCTTGAAATCTAACCTCAAGGAGGTTAGGGGTAAAGCCCATTCCTATACCCCAGGTTAGCGGAGTAGGAATAGGTAGAATATTACTAACCCTTGCCATTCCCACTACGAAGCGGAGTCAAACCTATGACCTCGAGGGATGCAAACACCAAGCCCGAGCCAACTCTGCTACAAGTGGTGACTAAATAAAATCTAACCTCAAGGAGGTTAGGGGTAAAGCCCATTCCTATACCCTGGGTTAGCGAAGTAGGAACAGGTAGAATATTACTGACCCTTGTCATTCCCATTACAAAGTGGAGTCGAACCTATGACCTCAAGGGATGTAAACCCCAAGCCCCAACTGACTCTGCTATCATATTAAAATTTTAAATATGTTATTATTATTTTTAATCTTATATTAAATTATATTATATTATATTATTAAAGTAAGTTTAATAATTATCTTATACTATATAGCAATTATTTTTCTATTCATATTAATATATTTTTATTATATTAATTTTATATTATATTATTATGCAATGAATATATTTATATATTATTAGATTAATTAATAACATTAAATGAAATTATTATTATTTTGTTGTATTATATGAGTTCCATATTTTTATAGTATTATTATAAGTATTATATTATACTAAATTATTATGTTTCTATAATATTATATTTAATAAATTATTATTTATATATTTTTATTATAGATAATTGTAATTTATAATATCCATTTTATTATAGTATACATTTTGTATTATATATTTGTAATCTTCTTACTATTATATAATAATATTTAAAATGTTATTATTATGTTATTGTAGTACCAAAAAATGGGTCCTTTAACATTTTCACACTCGTTTGGGTCTTCCTTGTGGATTTTGGCTTAATGTTGCCTTGATTTAGTGTTGTAATGTGGATAACACATTCACATTAGGTCTTGGGCCCTTGTGAATGGTTGGAATTTAATTATGCCTTGCAAAAGTGTTGTGAAGTGTTGTAACACACTTTCACACTTTTCTATGGTTTTATCAATTAACTAAGCACAATAAGCATAATTTTAATCATAATTAATATTAATCTTGCCTTATTTGGAGTGTTGTAAAGTGTTGTAACACACATTCACAGTCCTCTAGGCTTTTCATTAATAATTGGGCTTTCTTATGCTTTAATTGGCCCTATTTTGCACCCACAAGCCTCATTTATTGCATGTTTTTGAGGATAATCTCGACACCAATCAGTAACCAATCATTATTCAGGTGTTCTTGGATTGTGTGTCCTAGATTTAGTGTCTAGCACTCATTCGCAACCTTGGGCGAATGAGTCCCACCTAGGTTTTTTGGGCCTTGATGTAGGTTTCACACATTTCTAGACATTTTTTAATTTTTGGTCCCATACATTACGTATGATGGGACTCATTCGCCACCTAGGGCGAAGGAGTTGTATTCAAATTTAATTCAAATTTTTTGTTGGATTTTATTCTCCTATATTTGATGTCGGCTTGTAGTGTTTTAATTTCAAGAATTCTTGCATAATTAAGTATAAATACAAGGTTCTTTCACTCATTTTCACCTAACAAGCAATCAAGTGACCTAACAAGAAATCAAGTGACCTAACAAGCAATCAAGTGATCATTAAGCATTCAAGGCATTTCAAGGGAAGATTATCAAGCATTCAAGAGCATTCTTCAAGTTTCAACCATCATGTCAAAGATGGCTTTCATCATGTTTTTTTAGAGCTAACAATTGTGATGTAGGGTTTGTGATTCAAGCAAGTGTTTTATTCAAGATTTATCCACATGAAGCAATATTCCAAGTCTACATCTATTGGAGTTATTACTTACATGTTTGCAGCACCTTATTGCTAGGGTTTGGTGAGTTGCAACATTATCTTGTGTTCATTCATCATTTTCCTTTCATATTTCCCTTTCATTTCAAGGTTTAATTACCAACAAGGGGTTTTGACTAAGGTAAACCCCTATTTCCTAGCCCCACAACATTTTTCCCTCTTCTTGTGTGTGATTTTTAGAGCTAGGTTATAGATTTTTCAAGAAGAAAAGTTGGAGAAAAGTTATCAAATCCCTAAAGTTGTCATCAAGCCTTAGAGAAGCTTGGAGAAGGTCTACACATGGCAATTTACAGTTTCTAATCCGAAAACCAATCAAGATGAGCTGAGCAAACCGAGAGGCACAAAATCTAGTTCAAAACTTCTAGAAAATCATAAGTTGACTGATTTTCCACTATTGGCGAATGAGTCCCACTGTACAAGCTTAGTAGTGATTTTTACAGATCTGGATACCCTTTTGGCTAAAACCTGTTTCTGCATATTTTCTAGAAAACTAGACTGATTCACCCAGCCTGGCAAATGAGTCTTAGGCATCACCAACAATAGATTTTTCAGTTATCCAGACCTCCATTCTTCCTTATTTAGCCTCCCAGGTGTACACTTTCAATTTCAAAGTTTTTTGTTACATTTTTTTCATCTTTCTAGGTCATTTAGGGTTATTTTTCATTCAATTAGGTTTTTACATTGTGCTTTTCAATTCATTTTCTTTTTCAAGTTTACACTTGGTGGTGAAGCCCTTATTATACATCATTCAATCCCTAGTATAGCCCCTTTGCAAGATTTCAATCTCCTTTGTATTGAAATCTCAAGGGTTTGTTCTTGAGTGAAGAGCAAGGAAATTGTCTTTCCTTTTAGGTCCAAAACCTTAGAAGTGAGAGAGAACATCCAATTTTATTCTTTTCATTTTTGTGAACCTACATTTAGAATACCTTTTTTTTTTATTTAGAGTCCATCATCATCCTAGATTTAGGTTGCATTAACATTGCATTAGGATTTTCATTGGTTAATTTGCATTCTAGGGTTTCAATTTTTGCATTAGTGAAAGTTCATTTAGCCTACATTTTTGCACTTAATTTCATTGAAAATTATTAAAAATTTGCATTTGTATATCCTAGATCTAGGTCATACAGCATAGAAAACATAAAAATCAATCAAAAAAATCTGAAAATTCTGAAAAAAAATCCCTACTCAGACTCATTCGCAACCTTAGGCAAATTGGTCCCAGTGCAAAATTTTCATTGCTATTTATAGAGTTAAATCTCCAGTTTTTAAGATTTTGTTTGCTTTCATTAATTTTCTATTTTATTTTAGTTGCTTTTTTTTACAGTGCAATCATTAGAATTAGCATAATTTACATTCATGGAAATTGTGGATAGAATTAGATTCCTGCACTTTTCATTTTCAACATTAGTTCCTAGTTCACTTAGATCAGATTGCATTCAGCATTCATTAGAAAATGAAAACTAAAAACTAAAAACATCAAAAGAAACAAACAAAAAAATGGTTAATATTAGAGAAAACATATCATTCAAACCCTTTAGTAGTGATGACTTTATAATGCTAGATGAAGTCCTTGATGACTTCATCTCTCCTAGATCATCCACTAAATTTTTGATACAAGAAGATGCAAGAATTGACAATAATGACAATCATAATTGTTCTTCTTATGATACCTCTCATATTAGTGACGAAGGTATCTTGGTGATAGGAGACACAATCATTGACAATCATGAAAGTCATGTGTGTCCCCCCCTTGGAAAGATACTATAACACACAAAGCTGAGATCATGGCCACTACTTTACCTAGTCTCCATTTATCTCCCAACACCTCCCCTACTTGTGAAATTGCTTTAGTGAATAAGGATACAATCATGAGTGATCATGAAAAACACATCTGTGTGGAGGATATGTTGATATTTGAGAGCTATGACAATCCTACCTCTCCTACTTGGGAAGACATTATAGGACATGGGGATTTAAATGTAGATAATCATGACAATCAAACCTTTTCTTCTCATAATATCTTCTCTGGACATGAAGTCTAAGATAGTTTAGTGTTAGAAGATATCCTTATTGAGACTCATGAGAATCTTATTCCTCCCTTTCCTAATGCCCCTACCATTTGGGAAGACCTATTTGAACAAAATAGTCCAATCATTTGTAACCATGAAACTCATAGTTATCCTTCTCTTGATGCCTCTCCTATGAGCGATGAAGCTACTTTACCAAATTTAACCATAAAATGTGATGATCCTATTGTTTGTCACTTTCCTAAAAGCTCTCTTACTAGGGTAGATATTATGGCACAAGAGAATGAGACCTTAGAGAAAAAGGATGATATTATGGACAACAATCAAATTTCCCCCTCTCCTAATATCTCTCCTATTGGTGAAGAAGATATTAGGGTGTTACAAGATCCAATCGATGAGAATCATGATGAAAAAATTATTGAACAAGAAAATCTAGCCATTACTTCTAATGAAGTCATTTTAGAGGAGCCCGTGTTTGAATGTCATGAAAATCTAGTTTCTTCTCCTAAAAACTCTCCTACTAGGGACGGTATCATGGTGCAAGAAAAAAACAACATTGACACAGTTCTTTCAAAAAATAATAATATGGATTCCTTAGATGAAGATGTTGAAATGAAATTAGGCTCCTCTTCACTAAGATATCATGAAACTACAAACAAGGCTTTTGACATTATGCACATTTGACATCCCTTGACATCAACCACACATGTAGAAATCATACACAAGACTGAAAAAATAAGCAATTTGAAGAAGCCACAAAGTTATTGGTAGATGCTTTGGAAACCTTTGATTTCATGCATATATTCATGGGAGAATACAAGATCATAACAAAAGAGTTAAAAAAGGAAAAATTGAAATTGACAATGGTAATACAAAATTCAAAAGCATCTACTTAAACCACCTTAAAATAAAACACAACATCCAAGACAAAATTTCAAGAAATTGAACAACCACCAAATCCAAAAGAAGTGACAAAAAATTTTGGAAGAGGTTTTGAACTTATAAAGAAACCTGGGAAAGGATGTGATGCTATAGAACAAGGTATCCACATCCCCATAAAGCCTAAAATGCAAGAAATGACTAATGATCTTGGTTATTGTCCCTAAAAGCCAAAGCCTTCATTCAATCTCAACACTATCGCAAAATATTCTTCCAAGACAATTATAACTTTGATGCATCCAAAACTAATAGATATCTCATTAAAAATGTATCAAGTTGACACCTTGTTTACTCATCATAGTAAATAACATTAGTCACTACTACTTGCCATGCAATAGTTGTAGGATCATAGCATACTCACTATTGCATGTCATTCCCTTTTTGCAAGGAGTAGCATATCATCATCCACTCTAGGCTCACCCTTGTCCTACACTAAGTGTGGGAAAGGGGGTTAGTTTTCCTTCTCCTTGTATATCACTTGTCATTGTCGCTTTTGGCTAGTTGATCACCTTTCATGTATATACAAGAGCAAGCTTGGGATGTGGATAATATGCCTTAGGTTGGCTCGCATGTGAAATACTTATTCATCATGTAGCTCAATTCGAAAACATATGACTTGGCATAGGGCTTTCCAAGTTGGCTCTCATGTCTTCTTTCTTGTTTGCATTTCTCATTTTCTACTTTAAAGTAATTTCTCACAACATGGTGTTTAGCAATTTTTTTAAAGTGGGGGCATACATTGGCATTATTCTTTTGCATTTTTCTTGGTTCTTAGTGCAGCCTTCCTACTTCATACGATGTGTTTATTGCTTTGTGGATGACATTGGGTGTAGTGTCATTTAGGAGTGTGATCTCTCTTAGCATATTACATTCCTCTTAGTGGCTTGATGTGACACACTGCATCCCCTAAGTTGCGAATTTTCTATTCTTTGATTTTTCCTCTCTTGGAGACATTAGGCACAATGTTCCCTAAGTTAAAGACCTCTCATGAACTAAGAAAGACTCCTTTGAACATTATTTGCATGTTGCATTTTGCATTTGTTGTTATATGTCCACCTTGCATAACACAACTTGCATGCCTATGGAGCCATCCCATTTGTTCATGAGCTCCAAGCATACAAAGTTTTGCTTGTCTCATGAAGCTTGAAAATTATTTTGCGTAGCACCTTATTAAATTTTTCAAGAGGTATAACTTTGGTATGGTTTGAGCAGGAAGCCCAATCTAAGGCATGACTTTCCCCATAGCCACTTGCATGTGTGTGATTCCATACTAATCATGATTGTATATTTCTCACCTTTTAGGACTTCTCACTTGATGAATAGCTAGGAGTTCTGTTGCCTCAAATTGAGTACGCATTTTTCAAAAAATAGCTTAGATTTGATCCACATTGTGTTGGACAAATGGTCGAAGCTTGATCTAATTCTTTTACTTCCTTTCTCCTTTTCATCTTTGGCAGTGTATGATTGTCCTTGTTGTTGTTCTTTATATCATTTTCATGTGCATTCCTTTGTGCTTATGTTGGTTTTCCATGGGATCTTGGTCTTCGGGGCTTGATCACCCTTCCTGATCATTTTCATCTCATATTGCTAGCATTGGTTCATTGGAATCCCTCTTGGTGCATGTTTTTCTACTTTATTGTGAGTTTGAAGCAGGTTCATCCTCTCACTAAAGTGGGGGCTAAATATTGAAAAATGGGTCCTTTGAAATTTTCACACTCATTTAGGTCCTCCTTATGGATTTTGGCTTAATATTTCCTTGATTTAGTGTTGTAATGTGGATAACACATTCACATTAGGTCTTGGGCCCTTGTGAACAATTGGAATTTAATGGTGCCTCGCAAAATGTTGTAACACACTTTCACACTTTCTAGGGTTTTATCAATTAACTAACCATAATAAGCATAATTTTAATCATAAATAATCTTAATTTTACCTTATTTGGAGTGTTGTAACAAACTTTCACATTCCTCTAGGCTTGCCATTAATAATTGGGCTTTCTTATGCTTTAATTGGCCCTATTTTGCATCCACAAGCCTTATTTATTGCATCTTTTCGAGGATAATCCTAACACCAATCAATAACCAATCATAATTCAGGTGTTCTTAGCTTGTGGCCCAGATTTAGTGTTTGGGACTCATTCGCCACCTTCGGCAAATGAGTCCGACTGAGGTCTTTTTAGCCTTGATGCAAGTTTCACACATTTCTAGGCACTTTTCATTTTTATTCCCATACATTATGTATGATGGGACTCATTCACCACCTTGGGTGAATGAGTCCCGTGTGACCAAAATTCAAATTTAATTCAAATTTCTGAAGGGATTTTATTTTCCTAGATTTGATGTCAGCTTAAAGTGTTGTAATTTTGGGAATTCTTGCATAATTAAGTATAAATACAAGATTATTTTAGTCATTTTCACCTAACAAGCAATCAAGTGACCTAACAAGCTATCAAGTTATTATTAAGCATTGACAAGAGAATTCAAGGAATTTCAAGGGTGGATTATCAAGCATTCAAGAGCATTCTTCAAGTGTCAATCATCATGTTATTTTAGAGCTAACAATTGTTATGTAGGATTTGTGTTTCAAGCAAGTGTTTCATTCAAGATCTGTCCACATCAAGAAAGATTCCAAGTCTACATCCATTGGAGCCATTAATTACATGTTTGCAGCACCTTATTGCTAGGTTTTGGTGAGTTTCAACATTATCTTGTGTTCATTCATCATCCTCCTTTCATATTTGTCTTTCATTTCAAGGTTTAATTACCAACAAGGGGTTTGACCAAGGAAAACCCTTATTTCCTATCCCCACAACATTTTTCCCTCTTCTTATGTGTGATTTGCAGGGCTAGGTTGCAGATTTGTCAAGAAGAAAAGTTGGAGAAAAGTTGTCAAATCCCTAAATTTGTCATCAAACCTTAAAGAAGCTTGGAGAAGGTCTACAGGTGGCAATTTATAGTTTCAGATCTAGAAACTAGTCAGGAAGAGCATAGCAGACCGAGAGGCATAAAATATAGTTCAAAAATTCTAAAAAAGAAAAAGTGGACTGATTTGCCACTATTGGTGAATAAGTCCCACTGTACAGGCTTAGCAGTGATTTTTATAGATCTGGATACCCTTTTGGTAAAAACCTATTTCTGCATATTTTCCCAAAAATTGAATTGATTCTCTCAACCTAGGAAAGAGTCCTAGTCAGCATCAACAACAGATTTTTCAGTGATCCAGACCTCCATTCTACCTTCTTCAACCTTCTAGGTGCACACTTTCAATTTCATAGATTTTTGTTACATTTTGTTCATCTTTCTAGGTCATTTAGGGTTAGTTTGCATTCAATTAGGTTTTACATTGTGCTTTGCATTTCATTATCTTTTCCAAGTTTAGAGTTGCTGGTGAACCCCTCATTATACATTATTCAATCCCTAAGACAACTCTTTTACAAGATTTCAATCTCCTTTGCATTGAAATCTCAAGTGTTTGTTCTTGAGTGAAGAGCAAGGAAATTGTCTCTCTCTTTTTAGGTCCAAAACCCTAGAAGCGAGAGAGAGCACCCCATTAAATGAATTTATTATTATTTTGTTATTTTATTATATTAGTTTCATATTTTTATAGTATTATTATAAGTTTTATATTGTACTAAATTATTTTGTTTCTATAATATTATAATTAATAAATGATTATTTATATATTTTTATTATAACATTGTAATTTATAATATCCATCTTATTATAGTATAAATTTTTTATTATATATTTGTAATCTTCTTACTATTATATTATAATATTTAAAAGACTTATTATATTATATTATCTATTTTAGAATGAATATTATTATTGTAATTTTTTAGTATTTTTATAGTTATTTATTTCTTTAAATTATTAGTTTAATATTGTTATATATTAAAATATTTAAAAAATATAATTATATGTTTATTATTAATATATTTATAACATTAATAAATAAAATTAGTTAAAATTTTCAAATCATAATCAGATTTATCTTTAGAATAAAGGTTAAAGTTATGATGAGGGTTGGAATTGTGTTATTTTTAGAAATTGGATTAGAGTTAAAATTAAATTTATATTTAATGTTTGAGTCACATTTAAGTTTAGGATTACAATTATAATAAAGATAGGGTTAGGGTTATGGTTAGCTTGAGGGTTACTAGTTTTATGATGAATTTTATTTCTCAATAGAATGTTAAAGTAAAATGGATTAGTCTTTTAATATTATCTTAGAATTGAATTGAACAGTTAAGTAAAATATAAAAATAAAATTAATGACTAAATGTATTGTTCATTGAATTAATGACTAATGTTATTGTTCCAGTTGTACAAAAAGCTAATGCACCTTAAGAAATGACTTCTAAAGTGGAACAAAGAGGTGTTCAAAAATGTATTCCATCAGAAGCAGCTTGTACATAAACAATTGGAAGAGGTGCATGATCGTATTATTCTACATGGGCTAGATGATTATTTATATGAGAAACAGAAGCAACTACAAGACGGATGGGGAAAATTAAGTGCGAGAGAAGAAATGTACTGGAGGCAAAAATCAAGAGAGGTGTGGTTGAGGGAGGGTGGCCGTAATACCAAATATTTCCATGCATCCACTAAAATAAAGAGGGCTAGCAAGGTAATTGAATCGGTTCAGGAAATTTCAACCAGGAATTGACTTACTAAGGAAGAAGAAATACAATGAGAATGTGTAAGGTTTTTCTCAGGCCTCTTATCTACACCTCCGAGTAGAGATGAGAAAAATGATAAAGATGAAGTAGAATTTCTGCAAAATATTCCAAAACTTGTTACTGAAGGGGACAATGAAACCTTTCTACTTTGAAGAGCTTAAAAAGGTAGTGTTCTCTTTGGCTCCAGCCAAAGCTCCTGGTCTAGATGGATATACAACTTTATTCTTTCAAAAATATTGGGAAATAGTGTGTTTTGACATGTTATGGGCTATTGAAGAGTCAAGAAGAACGGGTTCTTTACTAGGATAGTTCAATGTGACAATTATAGTAATCTTGCCCAAAGTGAAAGATCCAAAAAAAATTGTAGAATATAGGTTGATTTCTCTATGTAACACAATCTATAAGATATTCACTAAGGAAATCTATCTAAGGTTGCATCCTATCATACCAAGGATCATTTCACAAGAACAAGGTATTTTTGTCCTAAGAAGAGAGATAGTTGAAGGAGCCATAGTGGCCCATGAAACACTACACTCAATCTCCACAAACAAAGATCCTTTTATTATCATAAAATTGGATATGATGAAGGCGTGTGACAAAGTAAATTGGAAGTTTTTGGAAAAAGTTCTTACAAGTTTTGGTTTTAGTGCTAAATGGTGTAGATGGATAATAACATATCTTTGAGGGGCCAAGTTCTCAATATTACTCAATGGTTCTCCTACTGGTTTTTTTAGTGTATCTCAAGGGGTTGGACAAGGGGACACATTATCACCCTTCCTGTTCACAATCATGGTTGAGGCATTCAGTAGATTTATCAATTATAAGTAATCTCAGGGTAGTTGGAGCAGGGTCCAAATCGGGAGTATGGGTTTAGTGGTTACACATTCACTCTTTGCATATGACACTAATTTATTTGGGAAATCATCTATTGCAGAAGAAAAGCAAATTAAGGAGGTTTTAGATAAGTATACTTCAGCATCAAGACAAAGGATAAATGCATCAAAATAAAAAGTTTATGTATTGAATACAAAGGAAGATATTATGGAAAAGATAGTCACAATTCTTGGCTTCCAACAAGAAGAACTACCTTGCACTTACCTAGGAATCCCTCTCTTCTCGAGTCCAAATAAAGCAGCATATTGGGTAAAAGTAATTGATAGACTAAAATCAAGGATCTTTCTTTAGAAGGCTAGATGGTTATCTTTGTTAGGGAGAATATCATTAGTTTAAGCAATTTTATCTTCAATTCCTAATTATTTTCTAGTATTTCTCAAAGCACCCAGGTCGGTGATTTTAGAAATTAAGAAAATCATTAGAGAATTTATTTGGAAAGACAATATGGATGAGTAGAAAAAGGTTCATTTAATAACTTTAGAGGGAATGGAGCAAGAAAAATTCAAAGGTGAGGCTAGAATTCACAATTTAATGAGTAGAAATAAAGCATTTGGTGCAAAATTTGTTTGGAAAATATATGTAAATCCAAAAGCAAAATGGTGCAAAATTTTGCAAGCAAAGTATTTGGATAACTGGGATCCTTCAAGAATTCGGACTATCTCTAATCTTCTGAAAGGATCAATAATGTAGAACTTTTTGATAGCATGTAGAAATTTAATCACCAAATATATCTCATGGGAGGTGAATAATGGAGAGAGCATAAAATTATGGAGTGACTCTTGGAATGGAAATCCTCCTTTGCAGAATAATCCTGACCTATCTTACACAATGGAAACTTTAAAGCATTCATGGGGGGGGGAATTTATAGATTATGTGCAATCAGTTGAGGCTTTTTCAGGTAAATTGATCTGCAAATGCATCTCAGATCCTTCTCTTTCCACACAACAGTGTAATGGGTTGCAAGAAATATTGAATCATCATGAGGTTTTCCTCTCTGCAAAACTAGATAGACTTGTGTGGGAAGCATCAAGTGATGGTAATTATATAGTTAAACAAGGTTATAAGGCTTTATGTTATAATCCACATAAAATTAATCAAAGGGATTTCTTCTTCTATTGGGATAGCAAAACTTTTCCAAAGGCTAGGAGTTTTGCTTGGCTGGCTTTGAAAAAGAGAATCCTAACAAGTGACTGCTTATCAAAGTTAAAAATAGAAGATCCTTTCAACTGAAATTTGTGCAATGAGATACAAGAAGATGTAGATCACCTGTTTGTCAAATGTTGCTTTGCACAACAATGCTAGATTTTTGTTTTGAACAAGCTAAATTTCCATACCCCTTTGCCAACTACTTTATGGGATTTGTTCCAAAGTTGGCCAGTATTATTCAAGTCTGCCTTTTTGCTTGTATCTGGCAAGTGCTTCCATCTTTAGTAATATGGAACTTATGGTGGGAGTGAAATTTACATGTTTTCTGAAAAGTAACATCATTAGTTGAAGTAGTATAGGGAAAAATTGAAAAAGTAGCTTCTGAAGTAGTCAATATCAATATCCAAAAGAACAAAGGTCTAAATTCAGTCTTTACAAGCTTGGATGACTTCATTCTAAGGAATTGGAAGAGCATAAGGCTACCATTCCCAGGGAGCTTGTTGCAGCCAACAATAGTGAAAATTGACACAAAACATGTCAAATGGAATGCCCCCCAAAATGGATTCATAAAATTAAACTTTTGATGGGGCTTCAAGAGGAAACCTAGGGGAATCAAGAGCCAGTGCTTGCTTAAGATATTCAAGGGGTAAGATACTTGCAATTAGTTCAACGCATCTTTCAAAATGCTCCAATAATCTTGCAGGATCAAAAGCATTATTGATAGGTTTGGAAATTGCTGTGAGGATGGGAATTCGACATTTGCATATTGAAGGTGATTCCATGGTCATCATTAATGCTTGTTAAACTAAAATTATTCAAAATTGGAACCTACAATATGTTCTTGAAAGAGCCTGGACTTTGTTGGAAAGGTTTTAACATTACCAAATCACTCATACATATCGAGAAGGTAACAAGCTAGCAGATTGTTTGACAAACATGGGATGCAACAATCAAGAAATTTGTTTAACCCAAGTCATTAGCCATCTTCATGATTATCCTCAAGTTGAGGAAATTGCAAAATAGGAGATGTCCAATTTTGGCTTTGCTTCTCATACAAATGAAGCTTTTGTGCAATCTATATAATTATTAGAGTATAAATAAGTCTAACCAGTTATTAGAGTTTGATTGCAAGTAAATCCCTGCATGTTTAAAGAGGAATGCAAGCTACGTATATTGTTAGTGGTTATATTATTCATTGGCTACCAAAGATCAGAATAGCTTCGCAATTTGATTCATTCATTGGCAAAGTTTGTTTGAAGGCATGATATGATTATTGACAGATAACACAGAAATTAGCAATAATAAACAATCCTTCATTCAGAAGATCCCCTGGCGAGGATTGTATTCAAGCATTAAATCCCATGTGATGAAGTACTATCATGATAAGAACAGGTTTAACAAAGTTATCAATTAGCGGCATTACCCTTATGTGTTTTTTGCAGGTCACTTCGTGACTAGGAAGCACCATTCCCATTGAAACAAAATGGAGGCTACAATGCTTGGTTTTCGAAATGGCACAAATAATAAGGGAAGATTATGTTGATTTTGAAAGGACAACAAGCTTGGCTTTTTTCTCGTAGATCGCATTTGAAGGACATAGCTAACATTGTTATAATTTAGCAGAGTACTTTAGCCCAACTTAGCCAAAATTGGCTTTTCTAAAGCATGAATCTTTCTCAGGCGTATCCTTCTACTGATTACAGTTTAATGCTAACTTGTGTGGGTGCGGAGAGTGGTAGTAAGCCAGGATTCTTCTCATGCGTAAATAGGGAGGATAATTACCGATTGCAAATCTCAAGACAACCTAAGTGTGTCGACATTGAAGGTTGTCGTTTCCAAGGAAATTACTATGAAAAGGGGCATTTGGGATGACGATATGCAAAAATCTTCAAGGTTCCTTCACAGGAGGATACATCAAAACAAAACACGTGTAGGAGGAGAGCTCGATAAATGGTCCTCACAGAGGAAATTTTAAGTCTGTCTTCTTAGATAAGTTTTCATATGGAAATAAGATATAGTCAGTATTACAAAATTTTGCAAATGGGCATAAATTATATCTCAAGTTGATATTGAAATTTGGGTTATAACTACTGAAAATGTATAAGGGGTATTCTAAAGGAGTAAAGGGGTCTTTAATTGGGTCTTTATTGGTAAGTTTAGAAATTTAGGTGAATGTTGAGTTCCTATTATTGGAACATTTTTGTAAAAAACTTTTTGTATCTTATTGAGCTACAACCGGAGGTTTTCTTCCTCGTTCTTTCCTGCCAGTATGCTCTTTTGAACCATCTTTTGTAATATCTTATTAATTAGCTATATTAAATATATTATAGTGGCTTGCCACTTTTGTTAAAATATATATATATATGTATATATATATATATATATAATATTAATATATTTTTTAATTTGGGGAACTACTATAGAAAATGTTAAAAATTAAATTATTATGTTGGGATATGTTTTGGTTTTACCAAAATAGGATGTAGATTAATAGTAAAATCCCTACTTTATTAGTAGATAAAAATTAAATACTTTGGTATCTTGTTTGTACTTATTTTGACCTACTGTTTATTTTACTAAAAAAATCTATAAAAATTTATTAACAATAAATATAAATTCTACAAAAAATGTCAAAGACATAGCAACCTTTCCTTGTAAAAAAATTTGTTAGATTCTACAACTCTTAGTAGTGTAATTTTTTCAATGTAATTTTAAATTCCTATATGAAATAGAAAAATATTGAACACATAAAAAATAGATACTAGACTCAAAAATAATATATGCCTAAATTGAACATGCTAGGGTTTATGGGATTTGTACCATTCACAATCATTAGATCTATAAGATAATTTTCTATGTGGTTCTTTTTAATGTCCATCCTATTTTTTTGGAAACTCAAACTATAGACATTTTATCTTAGCCTTAGAGCATACTAGAACAAATAGAGTTCATATGAGCATTTATGCATATATCAAGATTTATTTGGTATTGTATATATGTATAATGCACATGATTCTATATATCTAAATATGTATATTATGGACATATATGAAATATTCAATTATGTGTATACACACATATACACAAATTATACACATTTGAACTTAATTCACACACATATATATATAATATTTTCCAATGGTATATACATTGGAAAATATACTTCTAGATTCATACGAACATGCATATATATAAACTATACACATATTAATCAATTAGTCTTTGAAATTAAAAAGGAAAAAATAACACAAAACACAATAATCATTTATCCAAATAAGGTTGGGATTGTATTTCTATAGATAATCTTTGAGTGAAGATCTAGAAATGAGAATGAAAAATCTAAGAAATATTGAATTGTAAAATTAAGAAAGAAAGTGTACATATCTAGGTATATAGACAAGAAAATTTAGCAACACCTTGACTTAAGACCCAAAAATTTGAGCATAAACCATTAATATCTACCCAAATATATATTTTCTATGTCCATTTGTACATAAATAATTATGGTTGTTGTGTATTTCTACACAATGTTTACACATATAGGTAATATGCATGCCTATATACCTGACTATTTACAATTGAGAATTTACACAACAAAATTCCTGCCTATTTACAATAGGGTATTTACACAACAAAATTCATCTAGATATACACAAACATGGATATATATATATATATATATATATATATATATATCTAGACTATCTACTAAATCTAGATTTCAAACTAGATTTCAAAATAAATAAATAAATAACAAGTAGATAAATATAATAATCATTTATCCAAACAAAACTTGAAATAATGTCTCTAAAACTAATTCAGAGGAAGATCTATGTGGTTAAGAAATAACTAACAATGAATTGAAAAATTATAAAAGGAAGCATACCTACCAGATAGTAGAGAGAGGGAAATTTGACATGATCTTGAGACATGCAACAAATTGTAGAACAAATCAAGTGAGATCCATCTAATAATTTGATTGAAGAAGCTTTCCACATAGAGTGAAACTAACACAACCAAGCTATAAGCTATTTTATAAGCTATTTTGAGTGCAAATGACATCAAGGATGGAAAGGTATGAACTCATGTAATGATATTCACATATTTGCATATAATGTTTCAAATGGAAATAACATATATGAGTGTATTTAGAGAGATCATTTAAGCTATGTTCATTCATTTATTTATTTTATTCAATAATGAATTTTTAACGTAAATCGATAATGTTAGTTGAGTTTCCAACAATTTACATTCAGATTTTCAACTAATGTTGTTAGGCCAAAAAATAAGGAATTTATCTTTAAGTTGTTTGCATTAATGGTATGCACCCAATTCATTCAGCACAAACATTGGCTTAATTCCTAATAATATTAGTAATATATTAATAAAAAATAAAAATATAATTTAAAAATTAAACATATTAAAGTCTTTATATAATCATTATAAGATATGACACATTAATATTAATTATTACAAATATGTAAATTTTAATAATTGTACCTTTTAATTTTATAAAATAATATTATATAAATATATTATTAGAAATTTCATGAAGACAATTGTTAAAATAAATTTATTAATTATCATTAAATTTATTTTAGTAATAATAATAATAAACAGTTAAAAAAAATACAACCTTTATAAAATATAATTTAGATATATTTTATAAATATTAATATATATTTGGCATAATCATTATATCATACGTTAATATTTATAAGATATGACACATTAATATTAATTATTAAAAATATGTAAATTTTAATAATTGTACCTTTTAATTTTAAAATATAATAATATATAAATATATTATTAGACATCTCATGAAGAATATTGTTAAAATAAATTTATTAATTATCATTAAAATTATTTTAATAATAATAATAAATAGTTAAAAAAATACCTTTATAAAATATAATTTAGATATATTTATTACAAATATGTAAATTTTAATAATTGTACCTTTTAATTTTATAAAATAATATTAGATAAATATATTATTAGACATTTCATGAAGACTATTGTTAAAATAAATTTATTAATTATCATTAAAGGTATTTTAATAATAATAAACAATTAAAAAATACAACCTTTATAAAATACAATTAAGAGATATTTTATAAATATTAATATATTAATACATATTTGGAATAATCATTATATCATACGTTAATATTGATAATTATGTAAATTATATAAATAATATATTAATCATTATAAAAAAATAAATCATAAATATGCAATATGTTGGTTATAATAATGACAAGATGTAGATTTCAATTTTTAATTTATAAAATTGATGATTAAATAATAAATTTTGGTCAAACCTTCTCAACTATTATTTGTACTAAAATATTTATTATTATTATTATTTAATTTACCTATTTATAGCTTAACTTAATTCACCATTTTTATTTTAAGTTTTTAAAAAAAAAAAATCTTTCTAATTAGTATATATATATATATATATATATATATATTGTGTCTATTTGGTTAAGAGTCAAAGATTGAGGGGTATCTATTCTATTATATTCATCTGGGGACGATCTTCGCCTCATCACTTATGATGTCGTCTTGCACTCAACAAGACTTTATCCCTCGTGGACTAACTAAGAATCATTTAACTTCACCAACAGACCAAAAACCCATTAATCCAAAATAAATAAATAATTTTGAATTTCAATTAATCAATAAATACGACTTTGAACAGCCGGCCAAGCACAACATGGTAGGCGCTTTTGAAAGCTATTTTGTTTCATTTCAAGAGCGAGGTTGGCAATTTGCTCACCATATTTTGTTTGCAAATATCTACGATTGTATGTCGTCTCCAAATATCTTGCATTGCGTGGAAGATTTGATAAAGCCGTCACCCATTCTTCTTCTTCAACACGTGGGTTGACCAACCCCACGCCCTCTAATCATTGCACTTATCTTATATACGTGTGGGGTGACCAACTGGAAAGTTTTAAGCTTATAATAGTGTCTATTGTCCAATAGGATTTCTACATTTCAAGAATACCCAAAATGTTAATATTATGGAGAAGTAAGATATGTATATTTTATTATTTGATTTGTGTTTATTATGATTTTTTAATGTGATCTCTTTAAATTTAATCTATTCACTTGGTAGACAATCTGACTAAAATTTTAAATTAATATTTTTTTTTATCTTTTGTTTTTTAAGTGAATATATTATCTTGGATTAGAGTGTATGCGAGGTCTTTTCTATTGGATGACATCACACATGTTGTCTTAGTCTTCTAATTAAATTAGTTTCTTCCTTTTTTCAAGTAATCTCCTTTGCTTATTTCAGGGTTAGCTTATGCAATTTAATTGAAGTACGAAAGATGTCATATTTAACCTACTAAGTTGGAGGACATTAATTTCAATGTATAATTAGATATGCAATATTATAACTCACATATTTCACAAAGGGATATTTTATATTTAGAAAATAGAAAAGATATTGCTAGGTGTTAAGGATAGAGGGATTAATTTTTTTAATATAATTATAAGGTTTTTAGCTAAGATAGTGGAAGGGGCTAGGTGTTGGTTCTTATGAAGAGGAAGTTAGTTGAATTAAAAAAATAAAAATTTAAGATTTGTCTTTTATCAATTTTGGTTTTTATGAGAATATAAAGAAAATTTGGTTATATATTGTTTATGTAAAGATTGTGAACATATTCTTAAGTGTGTTAGTTGATGAATGTGTTTGTATGTCATAGAGGAGAAGTATGGTTGATTAAAGAAAAAATATTTTATATGTACATCTTGTAGAGAATATTAGTTAGATTGAAAATGGATCTTCTTGTAAAAATTCATCGAGAGGGTCGCATACATTAAATTAATGTCTCAATTGCTAATGAGAAGAAAAAAAAAAGAAATTCTACCATTTTTAATAATCTCTTTAATGGGGTGGGGGCCTAGCTCGATTGACTAAAGCATCCTATTGCAGACAAGTGGTCACGAGGTCTAGTCTCTCCTCATCCCCATGGTATCGAAGGGCGTGTCATGCCAACACCATTGATCATGTGAAAAAAGTTTACCAAACGCAGTGCAGTTTATAGGGGGGCTACCTAATTCTTGCAGTCTTAAAACAAATTCGTTTAATATTTTATCTAACATATTGTGGAGATCAATACAATTTATTTAAAGATTGTAACACTATAATGTTAAATACTAGTTATTTTAGTTTTGATGCGTAAACATTAAATGGTTGATTTTTAATTTCTGAAAATTTACCCTATGTAGAAGTATTAATTTATTTTCTCAGTACAACTATTTTAAAGAAAGCAAAGAATGACCTATTGTTTATATCAACTAGTTAGCCTTAAAGTATTTAAATTTTATTTTACATTAATGAGCAATGCAAGATAATTATATCGTAATTTTTTTTTAATTAATTTTCATGATACTAAATCAAATTTCACTTGGATCTAGTCAGTATAGTAACTAAAATTATCTTTTTAGTTGAAAATATGAGGAGCATAAAATTCAATCAATATAATGTACATGCACTATATTTTATTTCATTTTTGTAACAAAAAAGAGTGGTGTCTTGTGGTGTGAAAATGTATGGATTGTGAAGGCATAGATGTCATGAAAATTCAAAGTGATCAAGGATAGTTATGAATTTTGAAGTAGTCATTAATCATGGTGATAGTAAAAAAAATGACTATTTGCAATTGAAATATTTTTAAGGAATGATAAATATGTTATAATTTAAATTTTCTCTTTTATATTATAAAGGAGAAAATATTATGTACACTATTCAAGAAAAAAGATGAATGGTACAAGAAACACCCTCAAATTTTATGTGAGGCCAAGCCTCAACAACAAGATGAAACAACAACAATAAGAGGAAGCTACTTATGTGGAAAGAGCTATAATAGCTGGGGTGGAGGGGGTCATAGTCATTCTAATAGTTCATACATTAGTGAGACCAAAACCATTAGTAATAGGATTCCAAATACTAATAAGACCATATTATTTATTGTCATCCTTTGTAGGTGGTTGATTAGCATGAATAGGAGATAGCTATATCCAAGAACAATAAGTTTCTAGAATTTATTCATCTAGGAGGTGCTTGATCATGAGACTGGCAGTATGTTAAATATAGGAAAGAGGGATATGATCACCGAGAAGAAAAGTAGTCCCTAGCTCTTATAGAAGATGGCTAGGAAGTTTTTAATTAGGAGTGATGACCACCTTTATTATTTTGACTGCATTGACTTTATAATTCATGAGGGGAGTGAACCCTATGGGTTTTCGAAGGTAATGAGACTTTGGTGGCTATAAAATGGGAACTACCCCAATGATCTAACAACACCTATAAATGTTTTAATTCTAGTGTAACTTTTTTTGTCTTAGATCTAGATATTTGTAAGAATATTTAAATAAATCATACCACTAGTGTAAAAAAACAATTATATATCAATATACCAACTAGTAACAATAGTATAATTTTCATCTATCCAAATGTTATAAAGAGTATCCACCCTAAAACTATTCATAATATAGGTAAGTTTAGTAGGAACTCTAGATCAATCACCTAGTAAGACCATATGCCATGTGAAAAAGGATCAAGTATCAAAGGCTTGAAAATGTATTGAAGGATAGGTTACAAAAAGATAGGTTACAAATTTTTGAGCTCTAAGAATAAAACTAGAAAAAGTGCTTTAGAATCTTTCAATTTTCACAATGTGAGAAATGAGAGTTGACAAATATTAGATAAATTAATCTAGTGTCAAGAGGAAGAATATAAAGAAATAATTATATATCAATATACCAACTAGTAAAAATAGTATAATTTTTATCTATCCAAATGTTATAAAGAGTATCCACCCTAAAACTATTAAAATTATAGGTAGGAACTCTAGGTCTTAATCACCTAATAAGACCATGTGCCATGAAAATATATTCAACTCCAGGTAGAGACTTTTTGAACTCTAAGAACATAACTAAAAAACGGTGCTTTAGAATGTTTTGGTGTCTATAATGTGAGAAAAGATTAAGGCTTTTTCATCTATCCAAATATTATAAGAATATCCACCCTAAAACTATTTAAAATACAAATAATTTGATATCATACCATTAATGTCAATTAACCTATTTTAAAATCATATCACTAGTATTAAAAATTAATTATATATCAAATAATTTTCATCTAATAGCCACCCTAAAACAATTCATAATATAGATAATTTTAATACACTTTAACACTTATCTAAATATGAATCAATTTTTAAATTCATATTTTTAAATTATCCTTTTTTAAATATAGAAGTTATATTTTTGTTTTCATGTGTTCAAAATCATTCGTGCCCATCATTGCATACATTATGCCCATGAGGAGGCACATCCCTTAGATCTGCTTTACCAACATCACATCATTCAAATTAATTTATTATATTAGTTTGCTAGATACAAAACTATAGTCCAGAGGCACCTCCCTTAGATCTGCTTTCAAATAATGTATTATATTAGTTTGCTCGATACAAAATTATAGTCCTTGATGATAAGACCCTTCATCTCGGCGTTTTATAACTGTTTTTGTAGATTTATGAACCTTTTCACTGTTCGTATAGATACTACATACATTGACATCACTCCAAATCAATAAATATCTTGATTTCATACTCTGGAGATTATTCTAGAGTCTTTAGGATCTTTCTAACCGACAAAATAATTACATCTTCCAACTTCAACAAACACGTTATTTATACATAAATCTTTTACCCATTTGTTTACTTTCAAAATTCAAATATATATATATAGATATATATATCATCGTAATGTCGTCGGTTGGTAAAGTGCAGGTCATCAGTGTAGGTGGAGGTTGCGTATAAAACTTGAGAGTCCATCGTCTTTTGTCATAGAAGAATCCATGAGCATCCCATTGGATTCATATTATTTTCCCATCGTTATCTTCAAGTTGTGAAGTCATCAATCGACTGTATCTCCGCATGCAAACTTCTGATAGCAAATCATCAGAGATTGACCAGCATTAAGTATAATGTCGTTGTTTTCCCCAACTCTTTTGTCTTGTTCCTTTTGGCCTTTTGGCTGGAAAATGCCTTTTTATTTCCCTTTTCATACAAGATACTTTGGGCTTTCAACCTGCCTCCTGTAACACCAGATTCTTCGATTGATTGATTTGTAATAAAACAATAACATAGAGTGTCAATCAGATTGATATCCCATTTGAATTAGACACGCCATAGCAAGTGTCCGGAGATATACACGCCACGCAATAGCAAGTTATTAGATTCATTATAAAGAATAGTTAATGCCAAAAAAAAAATTATATATCAATATGTTTCTATTCATTCTCTTACAATCTTTGAACCTGTTGGAGATAACAAAATTAAATATTTTAATTTCAAAGTTAACTATGATTTTATATTAATAATTAATTTTAGAGAGGATTGAATAAATTAATACTCTTTTTGAACCTCGTGAGATTAGATTAGACTTTATAAAAAGATATTTAAAAAAATTAAACACAAGAAGTAGTCAATATAATATAAAAGTGTAATATAGTTGTCATCTTTCTCCTACCCTCCTTTAAATATAAATATTTAAAAATTAAAATGATCTACTATTTTATTAAAAACTTATAACTATTTTTATTGATAAAATTCTATATTATATTTATTAAATGTAAACATACTTATTGGATTCATTATAATAAACATGTTAATGTAAAAAATTAATTATAAATATCAATGTTTTGCTATTTGTTATCATATGATCTTTAAAGTAGTTGTTAAAGATCGCAAATCAAATTAAAAATAATATTTTTTACCATTCAAATTAAATATGATATTATAATAATAATAAATATTATAAAAAAATAATAGTCTTTTTGAACTTCATGGCATTGTGATTATACTTTATAAAATTAACTTTTAAAAATAAATCAACCCAAGAAGTGTTATATATAACATTAAAGTGTAATATTGTTGTGATCTTTCTCGTAGCCTCGATTGAATTTATATTTGGAGAATCATAGTGTAAATAGAAGAGGTAGATTTAATTGTACAGTAATGTGTTTGACCTCAATTGCATCCTTCTATTATTATTTTTTTACTATGGTAAAAAAAAAAAATTGAAAGTGACAACCATTAGGATGCAGATCAACTAGACGATTAGATAGACTTTCAACCTTGTAGGCGAGTCAATCAAACTAGGATCCACATCTTTTGTCTATGTGGGCGTCTTTGGGAAGTGATTATGATTGGTTAGTTAACCTAATTAGTCTATGTGACCTATGGTAATGAAAAAAGTATCCCTTCTATTTTTTCTTTCTTGTTTGGGCCCTCCTTGTAAACTAAGTTTAATGGTGCCTTGATTTATTGTTGTAATGTACTTGACACATTCACATTAGGTCTTGGGTCTTTGTGAACTAATGAACAAGAATGGTACCTTGCTAAATTGTTGTGAAGTGTTGTAACACACTTTCACACTTTTCTAAGGTTTTATTAATTAAATAAACCTTAATCCTACATTATTTGGAGTGTTTTAACACACTTTCACATTTTTGGGGGGTTGTCATTAATAATTAGGATTTTTTATTCTTTAATTGGATTTGTTTTTGCATCCACAAGCCTCATTTAATGCATCGTTTTGAGGATAATCCCCACATAAATCATTATCCAATCATAATTTAGGTGTTTCAGGTTGAATGGATTAGATTTACTAATATGGGACTCATTCTCCACCTCGGGCGAATGAGTCTCACCTAGGTTTTTGGGTCTCGAACCTAGTTTCATACAATTCTAAAAAAAATAAAATTGGTCTCATACATTATGCCTAATGTGACTCACTCACCACCTTGGGCGAATGAGTCTTGTATGGCCCAGAATAAAACTTAATTCAAATTTTTGGCGACATTTTATCCTCTTATATCTGATGTTGGCTTGTAGTGTTTTAATTTCAATAATTCTTGCATAATTAAGTATAAATACAAGTTTCTTTCACTCATTTTCACCCCCAAGCATCCAATTATTCATGCATATAGAAATTTTGAGTTCACAAGTAAATTCAAGTGTTTACAAGAGCATTCAAGAGCATCCAAGGGAAGATTATCAAGTGATTTAGAGCATTATTCAAGCATCAAGTATCATGTCAAATATTTTATGCATCATGCTTATTTTTGGGCTAACAATTATGATGTAGGGTTTGATGATTCAAGCTACCATTTCGTTCAAGATCTATCACCTTCAAGCAAGAGTAGAGATCTAAATACATTGGATCGATCTCATACATGTTTGCAACATTTTATTACTAGGGTTTGGTGAGTTGCAACATCATATTTTTCTCATTCATCATTCTCCATTCCTATTTTATTCTATTTCAAGGTTTAATTACCAAAACAGGGTTTGACCAAGGAAAACCCCTATCCACTAACAAAACAATATTTTTCTCTCTCTTTAGTGTGTGATTTGTAGGTTTAGATTGAAGAAAATTTAAAGAGAAAGATTGGATAAAGTTGTCAGAGTTGTCATCAAGCATTGGAGAACATTGGAGAA
The DNA here is from genome assembly GCA_007115665.2 of Sequoiadendron giganteum. Taxonomy (NCBI): domain Eukaryota; kingdom Viridiplantae; phylum Streptophyta; class Pinopsida; order Cupressales; family Cupressaceae; genus Sequoiadendron; species Sequoiadendron giganteum. The sequence continues at coordinate 642,272,910 of CM021104.1, read as the reverse complement.
CACCTACAGGTTGATTTTTAGAGTTTTGGATCCAAAAACCTAAAGGAGTAGATTGAGAAAACTGAGAAGAGAAGATTCAAATCTTGAAGTTTCCAAAAACCCTAATTGGACTGATTCTCCACTTTTGGCGAATGAGTCCCTTTTTTGGTCGAAATTTAGATTTCCACATATTCGGATGTACCCATTTGCCAGATTCCTATTTCTGCATAGAAACCCAGATATTAGACTAATTCTCTTAACTTGGAAAATGAGTCTCACTCAGCATTAAATTTAAATTTTCTAGAATTTCAAAGCTCCTTCTAGTCATCTCTAGATTTACAGGTGCACACATTCCATTTTACAACTTTCTATTTTATTTCATTTACATTTCTAGGTCATTTTGTAGGTCATTGGATCATATTAGGGTTTAATATTACATTTTGCATTGCATTTTTCTTTCCAAGTCTTAACTTGGTGGTCAACCCCTCACTATCTTATGATTAGCCCCTAGGACAACCCTATTGCAATATCTCTTTCTCTTTTGCATTGAGGTCTCCAGGGTCATCTTTTAATGAAATAATCAAAAAGTGGGTGTGCTTTATGTTCTAAACCATACAAAATCACTCCTTCCCCATTTTTTGTTGTTCCATTTTGGTGAACTTGACCTTCAAGCACCTTCTTTTCTGATTTGGAGTGCATCATCATCCAGGATCTAGATTGCATTAACTTTGCATTAGTTAATTGGCATTTTAGGGTTTCTAATTTTTGCATTAGTGAAAGTGCATTTATAAGTTGTATTTTTGCATCTCAAATCATTGAAAATCATATAAAATCTACATTTTTATTTAGGTTAAAAATCATACAAACTAAAAATCGTAAAAATCACTTAAAATTTTCTTTTTTTAAAAAAAAAAACCCTAACTGGGACTCATTTGCCCCTCTGGGTGAATCAATCCCAATCCAGACTTTAAAATTCCTTTTAAAGCATTAAAAAACTAATTTTTGTGCTTCATAATCTTGCTAATAACATATAGTATAAGTATGGAAAGTTTCAAGAACATCTGTTTTATGTATGTATGGCAAATCATCAATGTAGTGAAGTCATTTTTGAAGCATTTCAAAAATTATTTTGGTATTAAAATTTTCACATCTATAGGAAATTTGTTTAGATTTTTGAAACATTGTATAATTTAGATAGATTACTATTGTATATAGAAAATGGGGTTTAGATGCTATCATATGACTTAGGACATAGAGCATACCCACATTCCACCTACTACATTCAAGGACAACCCTATTGTAGGGAGATCTTGCAATAGGGTGAAGCCACAATAGTGGTTTACAATTCGAGTGAGGAAGGAAAACTTCCAAAAAACTCACCCATGCAAAAAAAATTATTTCGAGGGGTTCGAGTGAACCCCTTTACATGTGGAACCCATGTTTCCACATTGTGGAAAGGGGGTTCGCTCAAACCCTAGTTCGAATGAACCCCCCTTTTCCCACCTTCCCACCCTCAGACACAAAAAGACTCCATATGTTTTCACTTTGAAGTTTGATTTGAACATGAAAATGAAAGAATCCTCACCAACCCAACTGGAATAAGGTAGTCCTCAGAATGAGTTATCCAACAAATATAATTTTGATATGTTTTGGTTTTATTATGTATTTGTTTAATTTAGTATTATTAAACATGGGTTTTTCACCGAAGATGAAGGTCTTTGTTCTGCACATGTGGAAAAATAACAGATATCAAAACAAAAATTTGAAAAATGTGAATGCACCATATATTGAAGTCCTCAATCTAACAAAAGAAAAAACTGAATTTCGTTATATACAAAAAAAGTTATGTGTTATACGATCGCGCTATGTCTGAATTGTAATTGGTTTTACTTCAAAACTTGATTAAAGAAAAAATATTCAATAAAAAACTATCTAACCAAGTGGAAACACTAGATATTAGAGTTACAAATCTAAATTCAAAAGAATTAGAATTTTATCCTTCATGGAAAAAAAATTATGCGTTATACGATGTGCGTCACTTTTTAAAAATGTTGTTTTCTGAAAAAAAAAAAAACCAATTTTCATGGGAGATGGAAAAAGAAATGCAATCTAATTCCAAAAATTTTGAAAAAAATATTTTTAGAATCTACAGAAAAAATGTGACAAAACTCTAGTTTGCATCATCTTCAAATTCCTTATGGTTTAGCCGCTATAGGTGCCTGAATGTGAAGATTTAGTTAAAAATAATAATTCTAGTGTCCAGTTTGACCAAAAATTGTAAATCACTATTGTGGGATCACCCAATAGGGTTGTCCTAGGCGCTAATTGTAAACTAATGAGGGGTTCACCACCAAGTAAGAATTTGAAAAAATAAATGCAATGCAAGTTGTAACACTAAACCCTAAGATGATGCAATGACTTACAAAATGACCTAGAAAAGTAAATGAAACATCACACAAAGCTATAGGAAAGACCTTTGTGTGTAGTGTCCCTCTAGTTGATACTATTTTTTTTAGTTTGTTTTGACCATTTGTTAGTCGTTTAGCTGCTTTGGCTGATACATTACATTATTTTTGTTATGACATTGATATTATGTTGGTTGTTATACTCTGTAGATAATACATTTGACATCGTGATCATTTGGTTATGTTCTTATGATGGCATTATGATAGACACGTGTGTGTTATCGTTTATGTTATTTCTGAATGTTAATGATGTCATTATGATATATATTTTATTTTTACGATGTGATGATGCATGTCAGTCCTGGTGAAGGAGATAGTGTAGCATTACTCACTTGTGAGTACCCTGCTACACTGCAACTCTTCTTCATGGTGTTTTTTTTCGATATATGTTTATGTGTTTGACAGTGTCATTTGATGCAGTTTGTAGCTACAGGCATCGAATCCACCTGCTTCTTCAGGTTTGAGTGTGCCAAGACCTAATGGAAATATATTGATCAGAGATAGTGTCATATCCTTTGTCGTAAGCCATCGTTTTTTATAAAACATGTACCCGTTTGTTTCCTATCTATGTTTTGTCGTTTGTTTCATCTTGTTGTTCATGTGTTCGTCATGTTTGCATATTGACTTGTGTAAATTAGATAAATGATTTAATTGGCAAGTATTGATTCTATTATGATTTAATTGCAATACTAGATTAAAATGATTATGTATAGATTACTTTGCAATTAAAGTTAATTATTTCATTATAAAAATTGGATTAAATATCTAAAAGGTTTAGTTAATTAAAAAAATTTAATAGAATATTAATTTAATATTATGGCTTTTTGATTGTGCAGCTTAAATGTTATTAAAATAGATTTTGAAAAATATTTGTAAACAAGATTCGAAAAGAGGAAGTGTTTTCTTGAGTTAATGTTTAATTTGATTTGTTTGATCAATTTCGCTTGCACGCAAACTATCAGTTAAGTTTCGTGATTGCAATTTAATTGAAATTGAATAAAAGAAAAGGTTGTGCAATTTTTGGCACATGACAATTGGGTTTTGGGCTAAAATTTATTTTTGGAAGAAGTTTTTCTACTTTCTTTGTGTTTTGGTTGGAAAAAAATTTGAAGATTGTGAATCTTGAGGCTTCACTCAGATTGGGAAAGACATTGGATCTGATATTTTGTGTTTGTCTACTCCACTCATCGGATTTCGAAGAAGTGCACCAAGGTTTCTTCTATATTTCGTTTTGTTCTTGAATTCAAAATGATGTTATTGAATTTAATTTTTTATATGTTGAATCAGAATGTTGTATAACCTCCCTAAACAATAGAAAACAAGAACGTTATTGATCAATTTGATTAAAACCAAAAAGAAACAATAGAGAGATGAAAATTTATGGAAATTTAGACTTGAACTCCTAGAATTAAAATAGATTATCTGTGACTCCATGTCGACATTTGATCTCTTCGTATTTTCCCCATATGATTACTATGCAAGATTTTTTTTCTCAAATTCATTTCATCCTTCACATCCATTTAGGGGTTTTGTGAATTTATATCTATTCCCATTTATCTCATCTTTACTAAGCGTAGCTATGATCAATCGGTCTCTTCATTAAGATTGATTTGCATACTTGGTCGATGCATCCCTTGGAGTCATTATTTTTCCTTCTAAAAATTATTTTCACCGTTTGTTTCCTGTGGTGATGAGTGATGTATGACTACATATAAATTTTATTTTATCTTATAGCAAGTTGCTTCCAATTTTAACTCGGGCTTTATCAAAGCAGTGTACCGATCTCCATGTCTTTTTGTTGATAGACCTTGTGAATTCCTAAAATGTCGTGTCTCCTCTTTTGTGCATATATATTCTCCTTGGTGATTTCTGCATCATCCTGATCAGTTGTATTATTTATTTTTATATTTAAATCAAGACTGGCACGACTACATTCAATTCATAACTTTTATTCTTAAAATTTTGAATCCTATTTGAGAACACCAAATCTTTCTTCTCTGCATGAGCTTGGTTATGTTGATTGCCTATGTCGTTCTTTATAATACCTTATGCATGCAGAATAGAAATCATTACCATCGCTTCCTTTTTGTGTGTTGGATTATTTATCTGAGTTTGTAATCTTGTCTAGTATGTTTCTCAGCCGCCATACTCGAGTTTATCCCTTTTTTTTAATCTTTTTGTTCGCTTTTATGGAGAGATTCTATTACACGAATTTTTGTCATAGCATTTACTTCTATCGTCTCCTTATTCGCACCTTGATTGCAACCGATAGTAATTTATGTTTCTGGGAAACACGTGTAAATACATGCATATTACCATGCCTCCAAGTTCAGTAAACTATGCCAGATGAATATTCAATGAGATTGAATTTTTTTGCCGAAGATATTGTACAGTTGTTATAGTAGCACCTTGTCTTTGATTAAACTCTTGTTCTCTCTCTCTCTCTCAGCGCGTCGTTGACTGTATGTAATTGAAAAATAAACATATCATGAACGCCTGTGTAAGCTTGCTTGAGACGTGTATTTGAAGTCAGTGGATTAAGGCAATACAATAAGTTTGTCAAAATCGTTTGAATTCTTATCATGTTATTCGCTGGAGTATTATTAGCTTATTTTTGAAGTATTACTCTTACCCCATAATTGCTGCATGAAAAGGTAAGTTTGATTTGGTACTTCATTTCTAGTATAGTTCGATTGGAACTATCCGTAGTTTGTGCCTTCACAATAGAATACCGATATCACTATTTTGGAAACATAAGAGTTTGTAATCGGTATTTATATTATTTATTTTATTTTTTCTCTGCATTGATTTTTGTTTATCTTCCATCATTAATAGGAAACTATTATTGTGTTTTGGTATACTATTGTTATAAAAACATATATTTATACCATAGGATTATTTAGAATGGTAAATTTTAATATTAAGAATTATTTCTTACTTTTCCTAGAATGATTATAGGAGTATAATGTCAATTTGAAATAATAAATAGGACATTTTAATTTTTGTCAATTTTGAATTTTGAACTTTAAATTTCTTGTTGAGTTGGAAAGATTATTATGTAGGAAAATAATGAATTAGACCTCTTAATGTATCAAGTATTATCATGATAATACGATATACTCATAATGCATTTGAAGATAATTATGTATGGAAACTTCATTTTTTTATCTTAAGGGCAATATTGGTGTTGTATTTTCTTAAATTTCTTCTAGAGAATTAAGTTAGTAATTTGTTTTGGGATTCATTGAATGAATTTTTATTATGTTCTTTGCAATGACTAGATTATGATATTAGCCATGCACATTGTGTTTTCTCGTTAATGGCGTTTTGAAATATTATGATTTTGTCTTGTCATGTGGTTTGTATTCGAGATTTTGTTTGCGTGCATGTTGGCTATCTTTGTCATTGTTAGTAGGTGTGTTTTGTACATAGGAGGAGTGGTTTTTGCTAGGGGTCGGAACCCTAAAGAGGTTACCAGGGTAACCTATCGAAAGTAGTTAATCAAGTGAAAACTATAAAATTAGTATTCCAGGGGTTGGGTAGTAATATTTTAACAACTCGGATAAATGTTTTTCCTCACCTTGTACCTTAATGCTCGTTTAGATTAAGGGTAGGTTGATATGGCTTGGAATGGCTTAGTAGATCACTTTGTCTTCTCGAAAAGTGTTCCAATACCACCTAAGTTCGTTTAGGGGCCAGGAGTCAGTAAAGATTGTCAGGTTAACTCAAGACGAGGGTTGGTAATCTAGGAAGATTTGCCAAGGTAACCTAGAACGACTATGTGATGAAACTCCTATCCTTGTACATGTTTGTGGTCTCTTATGTAGAGTCACTTGTGGTTATTTTTTTGCCTCTAGAATTTTTTCATTGTCATATGGTTTTGGTGTCATTCTGTTGTCATGTGTATGTCAGCCATGTGATGTATGTTATGTCTTATTTTATGTCCGTTTGTCTTGTGGACCTGATACTATCTCCTAACACGAGGGGTGGGCTTTCAAGTACCGCATGGTTGGGAGGAACGTGTCTTTTCCTCCATTGGGTCCCCTTGCAGGTGATGTTTCTCGAGACAAAATTGTTCTTGACAGGTTCCTGGATTCACATCGTTCACAGAGTTGGTCGTTGGGCATGCTCGTGAATGAGATTGATTGTTGTACATGTTTGTCACATATATTATACTCACTCATGATGATTACACAAGGCCTTATTGTATTATGATTCTGGATGTACCAAGATTTGTCACAATCTTTTTTGATGTATTTTGAACATGTAATTAAACCTCTTTATGATAATGTAATCAGGGTATGACATAGTCATATGTTTCTTGTATATGGTTCTTTGATGTGTTATTCTTCTAGTATTTATTTTAGTAGCGTAGTTGTGGAACTCTGAGAATGTTTGTCCTTATGTTACTTGTTGTAAGTGTGAATATGTGAATAAGATTAAAACACTTCTTAATACGACATTATATCAATGATTAAACAAATTGAACTAATTCAAAACAGTAATTGATTGAAATTGTCATATTGTTCTCTATCTCCAAAGATTTATTAAATCTAAATTGCTCTCAGATTGTGTAAGCAAATAAGACTGTTAAAATGACTATCTGAAGAACAAGATGATGAAAATGCAATACTAAATGATAAATCAATTAAACTAGCATGATATTGACATGAAACAGATAATTGTAGCTACAAGAGGCAGCCATGGTTGAAGCTTGATTGCTTGATGCTTGAATTCCTGCAGAGTAAGAGTGCAAAAGCTTGATTATCTGGATCCTTTTCTTGGTTCAATGAGGCTTTATTTATAGATTTCCTTGCTGTAGAAATGTACATGAAAAGCTTTGAGAGGCTTGGATTTGATCTAGAGAATTGAATGGTGAGAGATTGAGGAGATTGAGAGAAAGAGGGAGGTTGTCTCTACCCATGAAAACACCAGGCAAGAGAAGAGGAAGGATTGATGGAAGAGGATTGAGAGATTAAATTCCAAATATGTCTCCAATTTGTCTCCAAAACTTCCTGTGAAGTTTCAATCAATTTATTTGACATATTTTGACATAAATTAGACATGGTTTAGACATAGGAAATCTAATTCATTTTTGAGAGAATATAGATTGGAATATTCTTTGTGCAACAATTCAAATATTTTGATTTATTTAAATTAGCAAAAGAAAGATAAATAATTTAATAAAATGAACTATAGGATAGTTGTTTATTAAATTAGACAGAAGAATACGGCAATTAATAAATAAAGTGTTTTGTCTTTATTTAATTAATTTAAGATGGATGTGATAGATTGAAATAGGGATGTGATAATTAAATTGAACAAAGTATTTATTTTTGTTTATTTAATTAAAATGAGATTTGATAATTAAATTGAACAAAGTATTTAATTTTGTTTATTTAATTAAGATGAATTTAAATGTGAAGTATATAAATAAATATTTCTATTTATTCAATAGTAGAGGAAATTAGGATAATTAATAAAATAATTTGTATTTAATTAATCGGAATGCTCCAGACCAATTCTAGGTGTATACACTTGTCACATGTTTCTATTGAATGTTTTAGAAAAACAAAAAAATCAATTATTTAGTTGCATTGTGTTGTTCTCTGGGTTCCATGACGGGGCATTATAGTGTGCACATAGAAATCAGGAGATGGTTTAATGAAGCTCTGAAATGCTATAAAATCTGGCTATTTGACCTACTCGGACTCATTCACCAATCTGGGTGAATCAGTCACAGGAGTAGGTTTCGAGAAAAATAGTATCTAAATCTATCAACAGTTCTGAAAAACACCTATAGTGGGACTCATTCATCACTCTTGGTGACTCAATCTTGTTTCACTTTTTTGGGGAATTTAAAGTTCGGATCTCTACTCCAATCTCTTCCAAACTGATTTCTAGATCTGAATATGAGAAAATACCTACAAAATAGAATATGGCCTTGATTTTCTTATGGGGGGTTTGCCTTAGCCAACCCCTAGTTTGGTAATTAAGCCTTGATAGAAACACTGAAATTTGAATGTAAATGTGAACTAAACCCTAGCCTTAAGTGTGTCTAAGACTAGGAAATTTGAAGTTACACAATGCAATCTTATTCTAATGTGTAAGAATATGATGCATAAATTAAATATGACAATGAATGACTCACTTTAAGGGATCTCTAATCACCCAAATCAGCTCAATAATGCTTGTACCCTCCTTAGGTTGGATGTAGAGTGATAATAGAGGATAGAATCACTTAAGAAACAAGTCCTTAGGCTTGGCTTGATGGCTAGTTACATCTCCCCAACCTAGAATCGATCACAATTCACCATAGACAACCATGATAAAGCCTTAAAAATTCTAGATCTTTAAAGAAAGTGAGCTTGAAGACCTACAAAACACTTTAATGTTGCTCCAAGACTTCAGCTTTGCTTGCTTTTGAAACTTGAATGCTCTTGTTAAAGAATACTTGAAGATTCATGATGGTTGTCTCTTGAAATTTCCCTTGAAAGTGCTTTCTTAGATTGCTTGGATTAAAAAAATGACTTAGAAGCCTTCTTATATAGGTATTAACACCTAATTTACTGTTATTTAGATCTCAAAGGCCGACATCAACCAAAAATTTGAATTAAAAAGGTGATTTTCCCACTCAAAACTTGAATAGACCCCGAATGGGACTCATTCATCTTAGGTGGAAAATGGATCCCACATAGGGGGACTCATTCACCCAAGGTGGCGAATGAGTCCCACCCTAGATTTTTGAGGTGGGTTTTCATAATTTTTGATGTTTTAAATGATTTTGTCAAGTTTTTAGCTATTAAAATAAGCCTCAAGATCCAAAATAATGGGTCTTAGGGGCCTATTAATGATGATTTAAAGGGTAATTAATGCAAGGGTACCCAAAATAGGTCCAAATTAGGAAATGGATTGCACTATCTCCAAGAAGGGAGTAATTTTTTTGTTACCACAATTACTTTCTCATGTTAGCATGTTTTATTTTCAAGCATTTAGTGTTTCTAGAATATCAAATGGCTTGTATGATTCTATTTTCCCTACTCATGGGCATAATGTAGGAAATCAAAGCAAAACCTTTGATAATCATGTTGGATATCCTCCTAGTATCTATCAGATTTGTAAGAATTTCATAACACAAGAGGATGCAAGCATAGAAAATCATAACAATCATACTTATTCTTCTCCTCGTTCCTCTCTTGTTAGTGATGAAGGTATCTTAGTGAAAGAAGATACAAGTATTAAAGGTCTTGATTGTCCCTGTCCTCCTCCCCCTTTGGAAGATATTAGTAAACAAGAATATGAGATCATAGACGCATTTCTAAACATCACCTTACCTAGTCTTCATTCATCCCTTACTTGTGAGAATGTTCTAGTGAAAAAGAATGAAATAATAGAAAGCCATCACAATAAAATTTATCCTTCTCCCAATATCCCTCCTCAATGTGAAGAGGAAAGGTTAGTGTTAGAAGATGCACCTATTGAAATTCATGAGAATCTTGTTCACCCCTTCCTTAATGCTCATACCATTTGGAAACATCTATTTGGTAAGCATGAAAATCATATTTTTCCTTCTTTTGATGTCTCCTCTACTTGTGATGGAGCTACTTTACAAAATCTAACCATGGAATGTGATGAAAATATTGCAAGCTCTCATACTAGGGTAGATAGTATGGCACAAGAGAATTAGACCTTAGAGAAAAAGGGCAATCAAATTGAGCCTTCTCTTAATGTCCCTACTATGGATAAATAATATATTGACCTCCCTTACCTATATTGAAGTCATTTTAGAAGAGCTCAACAAATTAATTTTAGAAGAACCAACCTTTGAATTTCGTGAACATAAATTCATCATCCAATGGCCATAAATTCATCATCACCGCCACTGAATACTTCACCAAATGGATCGAATCTATTCCCATGACCTACATCACCGGCACACAAATATCTAGGTTTATCCTAAACTATATCATTTGTCGATATGGTGTACCCCAATCCATAATCACAGACAATGGCCTCCAATTCAAGAAACAAGAAGTATGCCATTTATGTGAAGAATTCCACATCAAACACCATTTCTCCACCCCATATTACCCACAAGGTAATGGCCAAGCTGAGGCATCTAATAAGACTATTGTTAGAATCCTTAAGAATATTGTCAATGACGTTGGTCATGACTGGCACCTACAGCTTAATCTTGCCTTATGGGATTATTGCACAAGCATCCGTACTCCCATCAGTGCCACTCCATATTCCCTCCTATTCGGGTCCGAAGCTATCTTACCTATCGAGGTTGAAATACCTTCTCTAAGGGTATCCTTAAAGGGTCATATTGATAATGAAGAATACCGTGTCTCTAGGTTACAAGAGCTAGAATTGTTGGATGAACGAAGACAGAAAGCATTAGATCATTTGCAAGCATATCAGAATCGTCTTCATCATAGATACAATAGGAAGGTTCACAATAGACACTTTGACATTGGTGACTTGGTATTAATGGAGAATCCTAAGAACCAAGCTGAACGGGAGAAACCATGTAAGTTTGAGCCTAACTGGTTGGGGCCCTCTATTGTCACAGAAGCCTTTGGATCAGGAGCATACCAACTCTCTACTCCTAAAGGAGAGTTGCTTTTTTCACCTATCAACAATTTGCATCTAAAGAGGTTATATGCTTAAGTTTTTGAGAATCTGTGTCTTAATTTGGAAAAATACAAAAAAATGAAAAAAATGAAAAAATGGTTACCTTGATGAAAACCTGGCAAATAGGCATCTTTGTAACGCCAAAAAAAAAAAAAAAAGTAAAGAGAAATAATACATCCAATAGTGAAAACCGCTTCGGTGGCTCTAAGGATAAGTACCATGGTAAAAACCTAGCAAACAGGCGCCATGTGTAGTAAAGCTCGATCTTTCATCTACAACATTCTATTCAGACTTTTTCACCATCTTTCATAATAAATGGTTGTCTTATCCATTCCTTGGAATGATTGACATCTAGCATCCATTCTATCATATTACCCACTCAATCTTCCAAATCTTATTCCCAACAGGGGGAAAATCCTTGTTCTATGCCCTAAAACCTTGTACATAACGTCACACCATCGAAAATGTCCTGAAAAATCCCAAAAACATTAGAAAACTCCAAAAATCCAAAAAAAAAAATCAAAACAGTCAGAAAATTCCCAAAATAGAGTCAAGTCAATCATGTCAAGTCAGTCATGTCTTGTTAATCATGTCAAGTCCATCATGTTAAGTCAGTCATAGACATAGTCGAACTACGTTGCCTCTGCGACTGGGACGTAGGCAAGGCCATCAATCGATGTGCCCCCAAGGCATTAGGTCAGTCAATCTGGGTTTGTCATGTATCACACACATTTAAATCATGACTCCTTGTATATTCAAAGTCATTGGTCGTGTTGAACTACGAGGTCTCTGCATGTACAACGTAGGCAAGGCTAATCAATTGATGAGCTCCCAAGACCACATTAGGTCAGTCCAATAGGGTTCATTCACAATCACTATCACACAAGTTGCATATCATAGTTTTGGGTATCATCTCATGTCATACATGGTCAACTCACACACACACATAGTTTATCAATCAAGGAATCAAAACATGTCATGCAACAACAAGGAAAAACATCTCAAACTGTCATCAAGTCATTATCAAACACATTGTCAAAGCGATCAACCTATGTCTTAAATGAGATATGTCTTTCTTGTCAATAGACGTCATCACATTGTCATAGTCTCATGTGGCTTGTCACTGCAGCATCATCAGACTCCAACATCTTATACAACATGTGTCTTTTCTAAAACCATGCTTTGTCATGCCTTATACAGATAGTCACCAAGTCAAAACTAGACTCAACGTCTTATTGCAGTATGTGTCATCCCTCACATTACGCTATGTCAAACATCAAACAATCAAAAAATCACACAAGATCAAGTTTTGGCGAATACTTTTATTTGGCTGTATGACTTTATATCTTAGGTTGTCTTATCTTTTTATCGATTTGTGCAAGATCCTATTCCTAGCTTTCTCAAGGATGTCCCTTGAAGGATTTAGAGAAGCAACGATGTCTCAGGACTCTTTTTCTTTGGCTATTGTTTGTCCACTGCCTTTTTAACAATAGTTTTTGAGTCATGTTACTAGTTTCCTCAAGGATGTCCTATCAAGGATTTAGAGGAGCAATGAAATCTCATGACCCATCTTTTATTTGTCTGTTGTCTGTGGTTTGTTAATAGAACATGAGTGGAGCATCTTATCCTTAGTCTGAGTTAAGACACTCCTTGTCTACGACTGTCTTTTTTTCACAGATGGATGGCTTTGTACACTATGATCTATCTCATATCATAGTGTGTACTATCCATTTGTGTCATGTCCCACCCAATGATGATAAAAATAAAGCATAGCATATTTGGAAAAATATCGAAGATTATATATTTCTCAATCAATAACCATTCTTTCTCAATACTAACTTTTTGAATTATCCATGCTAATATTTCTTCTTTTTTGCATCTTCACCACCATTATCTATCCATTTTGAGAGCACACTCATGTTCTTCAAACCCGCCTATCCTCTCGAGGGGGCATACCACTACCTCCTAGTCATTATCCCTTTCACTTGGACATACCCTAACCTGTTTCATGTTGGGGCACGATCGAGGCATATTTTTCTTTGACACAACGCCAAAACAACATTGTATCAAAGAGGGGCAAACTGTAGACACCGAAAATTGGTCTAGGCCTGCGAACACCACTTTTGACATAATTTTGTATTATCCATGGTCATGATTAAATAATGTTTATTATTTAATTAACCTTTCTAACACATATTTCCTCTATTAATTAAATACCCTTTTTAATTAATTCATTAATTCATAAATGACCTTTATTCGACTTGATTAATTAAATAAATCATAATTATTTAATTATGTCGCTAACTAATTAATTCTTCTTTCTTAATTAAATAATTTATTATTTGGTTACCCCCTTTGTCATATTTCAACTATAATTAGATATCTTTATTTAATTATTCAATTTAACCCCCTTTATCTATAATTAAATATTTATTATTTAATTTATTCAATTCCACCTTTACAACAGTCAAATTAAATAAATGATCTTTATTTATTTAATTAAATCTTTTATTTTTGAATGTTGAATTAAATTAGCATTTAATTCATATTTATTTATTTATGTCACATTTTTTTATCAATCACTTGACTAATCATTCACTCACCTTCTGACTCAAGATCTATTTTTAGTTATCCAGTTATCTTCGGATTCAACATCTGATTATCTCTGTGAGAGGACTCTCTGTCACAACTAGTTAGTTAACTAGTTCCAACTCATATGCATGATGTGTTTATTAATTAAATATCTTTATTTAATTAATTAACTCATGTTTGCATTCAAATGCATTATTCTCCAACTTCTAACATTGTCTTTGACATTCAAAGTCTGTTTCTTCTATTTTCGAAGACTCTTAACTCAAGATTAAAATCTTGGACTCCTGTTCTAACTCACGTTCTAACATAGTCTGTATCCTATATTCTTTTTTGACTCGTGTTCTAACTCACGTTCTATCTGACACAGAACTCACATTGCATGGAATTCATCAATCTCATCCTTCGATCTCTCTTTCAATCTAAGTCGATCATTCGAAAACCCAAAATCTATAAAATGGCCTGTCACTATCATTATTCCTCCTCCCGAAAACATACACTTTTGAGAAGAAACTTATCTTCAATATTTTTCTTAGACACTCAACAAAGTTATACTTGCATTCAAACACAGAAATCTGAGGGCAAGAATATTGAAAAGGAAAAATGGAAAAGAACAATCAAGATGATTCGAAGGGGTGAATGCATATTCGGTGAGAGCTTTCCATTAATTTGTTTAGCTTGTTTAGTTTATTTCCTGGTTCTTTGTTGTTTGATTTTAGATTATTATTTAGATTTAGGATTAACTTTGTTATTCGAGTTGCAGATTATTCATCATCATCATTCGAAAGATACCTCTATTTTTAATCTATTGCTACATTTGGTGAACCTGATGTGAACATGCTTCAAAATCCGCACATATTTTCTTCTTTCCATTTTTTCATTTTTTGTTCTTTTTTGTAGGTTTTTCATACGGTGCACTGCATCTATTCCGCAAAATGATGCATATGTATCAGAGAGCCACATCTATGAAAAAAAGAGGCAAATCCGCCATCACAAACCGCATCCGTGAAGTAACGAACCGTATCCACCTATCAACAAAATTTGTGAACCACATCCGCTTGTCAATAGTAGAACCGCATCTGTGGCTCGAAAAGCCGCTTCTGGCTGGTAAAACTTATTCACTTTTTTATTGATTTCCTACACCCATATTTTTAGTTTTCGCTTTTTCGGTTGTTTTGATTTTTGCTGATGTTTGTTTTAGTTGTGTTAAGGTGGAATAACAAGTGTTTGCAAGATGAAGCATAGAAGACAATTAAAACCTAAGACAATTTTTTGTAGGACAAAAGCTGAAGAACAATGAACTACTGATAAATTTGCATGGAGGACCTAATGCCTTTGTGTTAATTTATTTATTTAAGCAAGATTTTTTTTGGTAGATAGATAATCATCGTGTGGGTTAAAAATAATTTTATGTTTGATAGATAGAAAATTGTCATTTGGATTAAAAAGAACCACTGTCTTCTGTGTTTGGTGCTTTTCACGTATTTGTCACCCTTACAATTCAGTAATCGAAGTATCCTCTCCCCTTGCAAAGTCATGCAATCCTGGGTGTAAGAGAAATGGTTACTGACTCTAGAACTTGGGCCTGTCTTGGTGGGAAAAAGTACTCACCCCAAGACGACTCAGACCGGTAGCACGCTAAAGCCAAGCGACTTCCAACCAGTGTATAAAAGTGGATTCTTGGGGAAAGCCCACGAATCACGTGCACTATTTTGACGAGATGGACAAAAATGGACTCTTGCTGACGTTGGATAGTGTCCCACAAACGGAATGCCCTTATTAAACACCTTGTTGTAGAGTTACCAAAATCCTACCTACTTGTTGGCGCAGCAGGGTCGGCCTCATGAAGCCATCTTACATTCTTACGGTTTATGTGTGGAAATTAAATGTATGCCAGAAAATCAAGTCGCATCTTTTAGGGGAAAAACTGCATGTGTCTGTCAAAAAATTCATCATTAATAGTTTGCATGTCACGAGTCGCAACTGTCACATTCTGAGTCGCATGTGTGCATGCAAACCGCATCTATCAGTTTTCAAACTGCATGTGTATCCACAAACCACATTTGTCATAGGAAAAATCACAACTATTAGAAACATCGCATGCACTATCAAAAACCGCATATGTCAACATTTGAACCACAACTATTAGGTGAACCGCAATAGAAAACATGAAAAACCACAAGCTGAGTCTGAAACATCATTGTCACTATTTTCTTTAGGTTCTTAAGATCAACCTTGGATTAGAAACTGGTAAATTCTACTCAAAAACCTTGCATCATTAGGTGTCATATACGTCTTAGTCATAGTAAACGTCTTAGTCATAATCATCCTAAGTTGCATGCATATAGATACTTCCTAAGAAATTTCATATCGTAGAAATAGAGATAAATTTCCTTGTCATTGGATACATTCATGTTCCGGTTTGTCACATTCATTGAACCTTGTCACTTTAGTCCTTTTGTGAATCTTTCCAGCTCAACAGTCTAGTTTGGGGAAATTCACCTTGTCAACTGTTCTTGTCCTACAATCAGGTTCCTTGGTCAAACACAAATCCTTGCATGCATTTATTCCATAGGTGGTAGGTTATACCCGTCTTAGACTCATTTATCATCTTAGTCTACTCGAATTTTTGCATATTTTCCATCCTATCATACGTCATTTTAATACACATGTTTAGAAACCATTTTAGCAATGCCATTTATTGTCAGGAAAATCCAAAAACATAGACATAGGTCATATCAATTTTTAGACATAGTTTGCATTACCCATTTTTGAGCAAATTTTTCACGGTTGAAACAAGGTCCAAAAAGAAACACAAAGCAATGACAGACCCCAATGAATTCATCAATCCATTCGGAAATCAACCATCAGGAAGTAAAAGACCACACAAGCCTTTGCTTGAAAAACACGTCACTAGAGACACACATGGGCAAATTTACATAGAAGACATAGACACAGCAGTGCAAGATCTTGAGTTTACATCCTTCATGGATGAGTGTTTGGAAAATGATCCACAATGCTATCTAGCAAATTTTCTAGTAGAAGGTGCCACACTACCACAAGGATTTGATATTCATACTTTGACAACACAGTCTACTTAACCAACACAAACTGCGACATCAAGTGTGTCTATTCCCTAAATTACCGCAGTGATACCAACTAGCGTATCTAATCAGACATCGTCAATTGTAAGCACAATCCCTTTCAATGTAACACAAGGTTTACAATTTACTTCAGGGGCAACTTCCTCCAACCCCTTTGGCACCAACATGACTGTTAAGAGATCCAAAGTTGGAGGGAATATACCTATACCAAATCAAATCATTCAGACAGGTAGCATACCTATACCAAATCAAATCATTCAGACAGGTAGCATTCCTATACCAAATCAAACCATTCAGACAGGAAGCATTCCTATACCAACTCAGACCATTCAGATAGGGAATATCCCTATACCAAATCAGCATATCCTAACACGATATATTCCCTCGCCAAATCACAACCCGTCACAAAACATGGCGTATCAGAACACCTACATTGATCCAAATAACACAAACACCATGTCCTTGACACAAGTCGACGTCCTTCAAAACCAAATGCAAACTCTTCAACAAAAGATGGATGACATGTCTATATCAGGCAAATGAACTATCTCAATGCAAGATCTATGTCCATGTCCATTTGAAAAAGCGCTCTATATGACACCTTTCCCCCATGGATACATTATACCAAATTTGCCTAAGTATAATGGGAGGAAGAATCCTTTAGAACACATTAGAGAATTCTCAATGGCATGCATGGACATATCATATGACCCCACATACTTGATGCGCCTATTTCCATGAACCCTCATAAGGATAGTGTTGGAATGGTTTTCTAAATTGCCATATGGTATACGATCCTGGGGTGAATTGGCTGAGAAGTTTGTCAAACATTTTACCTTTAACATAGACAATGAAGTAACCATAGCAACCTTGTGCCACATGACACAAGAAGACGATGAGACGCTCATCACTTTCTTCCAGAGATGGAGAAGTCTAGCTAGCTGTTGTCCAGTCGAAATACCCAAAAAAAAAAGGTCACAATATTCCTCGAAAACATCAACCTGAAACTGAGAGGTGACTTACGGGTACACTGTTGCACTTCATTCCTTGACTTGGTACAAAATGGAATCATCCTTGAAAAGGGCCTTATTGACAAAGGTGAAATAAAATTACTAGGAAGGAGCCCAATTGTCCAACATCCAAATGTGTCGAATGATAGAAACAAGTTCTGGTCTAGGAACAATAATGTCACGGATGACGACATTGTTGATGCTAAACACATACATATTGGACCAGTTATCACACTTAGAGGATACAACCAAAATGTAGACATGATGAATAGTCCAGATCAAACAGCTAATTATGTCCAGAACTCGCAACAAAGACCCCAAAGGAGATTTCCTACGTGTGAATTTACACCTTTAGGACAACCAATCGAGGTAGTTTTCAAAGAATTGGTCAAACATAATCTCATCAAACCTTTGGAACCAAGAGAGTATGATCCTAGACAGTTCAAGCCTTCATGGTGGGATGATAACGCTTTTTGTGACTATCATCGAATGAAAGGGCACAATCTCTAACAATGTTGCCAATTAAAGAATATCATCCAAGACTTTGTTGAAAATGGATCCATAGAAGTAAACGGGCAGAAAAATACTAAAAACAATGATCATAAGGTCTTCACAGACCCATTACATGACCACAAAAAAGGAAACGCCTCTGTTTCGGGAACCAAGAACAATCCCTCTGCCAATTACGCAAACTCCAAGTATGACTATGGAAAAGGAAAGACCATATATAGCCTTCAAGCCAAAAATGAACATGTTGATACCATCATCATTAAGAATCATCCAGAATGTAATGTGAACACACACAGGACTAAAATAATTATTACAGGTCCTTCTTCTGAGCCACCCACATAGAGGTCCAAGTTTAGATACAATCTCATCAATCAATTGAGACAAACCCCCGCACAAATATCTATCTTGGAACTATTGACTTTGTCACCAGAACATCGAGCCATACTTGACAAAGCATTGCAGAACACTACTGTTCCCATGGACTTGGATGTCAATTGCTTCGAAGAAATGGTGGGATATTTGACCAACTCGCATCATGCCACATTTTCCCAACAAGACTACTCAACTAAAAAGTCTGATCATAATGACCCATTACATCTTGAAGTCCTGGTCCATCAAACCAAAGTTAGACAAGTCTTGGTAGACGAAGGAGCGGGTTTGAACTTGTGCACCCTAAAATTGGTTAAGGCATTAGGATTCTTAGAAGATTTTGTAGACACTTCTAAGAGTATATTCATCAAGGCTTATGATGATGAGGAAAGGTCATCCAAAGGAGTTGTCACACTCCCTATCAGAATTGGCCCAGCGATCATGAACACTTGCTTCCAAGTCTTGGATCTCACCCTTCCATACAACTTTTTGTTAGGTAGACCTTGGATACACGCAATGAAAGTCATCCCTTCAACATACCACCAATGTCTTAAGTTCCCTTATAATGGCACCAAGATCATGATTGATGGTGATCCAGATCCTTTTCAATATTGTACAAGCCTAAGGGAAATTCCACAATGACAAGTACCTGTTAACCAAGAAGCTTTTTCATCCACTTTATCACTATACGTTGACCCATCACATCTCACTAAGTCCATTTCATTCAAACCACCATCATCCACTCCTAAGCTCAAGATCCAAGACAAGGGTTGTGGCGAATATAATATAAAGGAACCCTTCAGTGTCAGTCAACTAATTTCACCTAAGTCATATGGCCTACCCATGGTAGATAGAAGACATTCATTGGTTACATTTCATGTCCCCCCTACAATGACATTAACCAAATGGGGAGAGTTAAGTGAAGAAATTATGAATCAAGGTGATTCCTGGTTGTATCAAGAAGAACATGAATACCCCTCCCCGTCTATTCAAATAGCTAAGGACCAGTATGGAAAAGGCTTTAAGATAATGCAAAATGAAGGCTATGACGGGCACAGTGGGTTAGGACTATATCAAAATGGAAGGACAGAATCGATCATTGTCTCACCACAACCAAAATACCTAGGGCTAGGGTGTCAACCACTTAGAATTGGGTTTCCTGGTACTTCGTCACTATTTCAAGAGGAAGATTGTGCTTATACAGGTATCAAGACATCTCACAAACCACTTCCTCTAGTCTATGATGAGTCTCATGAACCACTTCCCCCAGTTTATGATGAGTCTCACGAATCACCTCCCCTAGTTTACAATGAATCTCCCGACTCAAGCGATGGTGAATGGGATTCTCTGTCCTCTACTAGTACCATGAACATAGTTGATCTCTTTAGAGAATTGGACCTAAAGGTAAAACCTATACCAAAATCATCTAGTCCCCGTCTTAGGAAACACATGTCTAAAGAAGAATGGAATAAACACTATTATTGGAAAATCCTCAATTGTGCATCTTGGGCACCTACCGAACCCTCTTCTGATGACTCAACCCTTAATATAGTCCCACATCAGAGTATACCTACCCCTAGGAGGAAAAACAAGGAGTTAGTCCAAAACTTATACGACCATGTCAACCATTCTATACTCACCTTGTCAGCGGCTACCTTTAAGAAATTTGACGATGACATGCCCCTTCTATATCCTGAACTTATCGACTGGGATCAACAAGGTACACCTATCATAGATACATTCGAGAACGAAGAAGCAATTGTTGAGTTCATGGGACTTAGAGAAGGAATACCAAGAGGGGATCATAAGGTAGGTTTTGCCATAGACTTGAATGACAAAGCATATTTTGGTGAGTCTATTTACACCTCTAGTCACAAAAATGAGAATAAAAAGAACAAAGACAATGAAAATAAAAATGATGAGTCCCTAGGTGAAAATCGAAAGGCACCTTTCGACGAAGAAAAAGTCAAAATAAAGGACATATCCGAGGGCGAAAACCTCTCTGAGGCACCCAAGAATAGAGCTTTAAATATTCTCCCCGTTGAACAAGAAAAGTCACCGATGTTAGTAGAAGAGGTTGTTGCAGTCAACATAGGTACAAAAGAGAATCCTCGGATAGTATATTTTGCAGCTTCTTTAACAGAGACAGAACAACATGAGTTTAAGGACTTATTCAAAAAGAGACAGATAAACTTTGCATGGTCATATGCTGACATGCCTGGACTAGATCCAGACCTAATATTGCACCATTTACCATTACAGCCAAGTATTAAACCAGTCAAACAAAAGCTAAGGAAAATGCATCCGCAAATTGCTCTATTGGTCAAGGTAGAACTGAAGAAACTCTTGGATGTAGGATTCATAAGGATAATAGACTATGCAGATTAGATATCAAATCTTGTACCAGTGACTAAACCAATTGGGGGCATTCGCATTTGTACTAACTTTAGAGACATCAATAAGGCATGTCCTAAGGATGACTTCCCTTTGCCGAATATCGACATGATAGTAGATCTTATAGCAGGATACGAGATGCTATCCTACATGGATGGTTTCTCTGGATATAACTAGATTAAGATAGAAGCTGAAGACCAACACAAGACAGCCTTCACATGTCCATGGGGCACATACTGTTGGAATGTTATGTTGTTTGGCCTTAAGAATGCAGGAGCTACCTACAAATGGGCAATGACTATGATTTTCCATGAATTTGTACATACTCTCATGGAATATTATGTAGATGACATTATAGCTAAATTAGAAACAAGGGAAGATCATTTGAAGGTTTTAGACAAGATATTCCAGAGGCTAGAGAATTACAATGTCAGGCTAAATCCGAAGAAATGTGTCTTTGGAGTGAAACCAGGGAAACTATTAAGGTATATCATCTCCAAAAGAGGCATTGAAGTAGATCCAGAGAAGGTAAGACCTATCATAGAAATGCCTCCTCCAGTCAGCATTGGTCAACTCAGAACCCTACAGGGGATATTAGAGTCCATTAAGCGTTTCATAGTACAACTGACAGATAAAATACACCCATTTCAGCATCTACTCAAGAAAGGAGTACCATTTGTGTGGACACCTAAATTTCAAGAAGCCTTCCAAAAAATTAAGGAATATTTGCTTACTCCACTAGTCTTAATGTCACCTACAGAGGGAAAACCATTGATACTATACATCTCAACAACTCAGTCAGCATTAGGGGCTCTTCTCGCACAACACAATGATCAAGGTCATGAGAGAGCATTTTATTACATCATTCGTACCTTAGTGGGCTATGAATTGAATTACAGCAACATGGAACATGCCTGTCTTGCGGTAGTCTTTGCTACCCAAAAACTTCAGGACTATATGCTCAATCGACAAACAATGCTAATTGCAAAGATTGATCCACTTAAATACCTCCTAAGTAAGGCAGCTTTAAGAGGCCGATTGGCTAAATAGATTATGATACTTAGCAAGTATGACATTCAGTATGTTGAAAGGAAGGCTATAAAAGGATAGGTGATTGCAGATTAGTTAGTTGATGCACCTATGAAGGCAAACCATCCCTTAGTGGCAAATTTTCCTAATGAATTTCTCTTCAACATTGACATTAAAACTGAATAGAAACTGTACTTTGATGGGTCACATACAAATTGTGTTCAGGAGCTAGTATCTTATTTGTCACACCTCAAGGTGATACCATTCCTAAATCATTCAGGATTGCTTTCCCTTGTACCAACAATATAGCAAAATACGAAGCTTTAGTGATAGGGTTAAAAATGGCAGCTCAGTGGAAAATTAATAGCCTACATGTTTTTGGCGACTCTCAACTGGTAATCTAGTAGGTAAATGATGATTACGAGACTAAGGATGAAAAGCTTGCACCTTACAAGTGAATGGCTGATTGTTTCAAGCAATATTTCAATGACATAACTTTTCAACAAATACCACGTATCTAGAATAGAGCTGCAGATGCTATGGCAACCGTGGATTCCTTGTTGGATATTTTGAGTAATGTGCCTAAGTTCGAGTTTCTGATTGAGCAGGTTTTGGTCCTCGCTTATGATGTCCCCAATACTATGATAGTGTGTACCATTGTTGGTCCTACGTCTCCTTGGTATAAAGACATATTCGACTACCTCACTGATCAAACCTTACCCCAAGACTTGTCTAATAACCAATGTCGAACCTTCATCCGAAATTCAACTAAGTACACCATCATCAAAGAAACCCTATATAGATGTGCCTTAGAAAACGTCCAAATGAGATGTCTTGATGCTGAAGAAGCACACACAACTTTGCGAGGGGTACACGAGGGTATATGCGGATCTCATTCGAGTGGTCCTACTCTAGCGGATAAGATTATGAGACTAGGTTACTATTGGCCTACAATGGAGAAAGACTCATACATCTTTGTAAAGAAATGTCGACAATGTCAAATACATGGAGACTTGATAAGAGCGCCAATGCAGGAGCTTTGTCCAATTACTTCACCATGGCCCTTCGCCCAATGGGGACTTGACCTCATAGGTAAGATATACCCTCCATCATCCAATGGCCATAAATTCATCATCATCGCCATTGAATACTTCACCAAATGGATCAAAGCTATTCCCATGACCTACATCACCAGCACAAAAATATCTAAGTTTATCCTAAACTATATCATTTGTCAGTATGGTGTACCCCAATCCATAATCACAAACAATGGCCGCCCATTCAAGAACCAAGAAGTATGCCATTTATGTGAAGAATTCCACATCAAACACCATTTATCCACCCCGTATTACCCACAAGGTAATGTCCAAGCTGAGGCATCTAATAAGACTATTGTTAGAATCCTTAAGAAGACTATCAATGACGTTGGTCGTTACTGACACCTACAGCTTAATCCTACATTATGGGCTTATCACACAAGCATCCATACTCCCATCGGTGCCACTCCATATTCCCTCCTATTCAGGTCCGAAGCTATCTTACCTATCGAGGTCGAAATACCTTCTCTAAGGGTATCCCTGAAGGGTCATATTGACAATGAAGAATACCATGTCTCTAGGTTACAAGAGCTAGAATTGTTGGATGAATGAAGACAGAAAGCATTAGATCATTTGTAAGCATATCATAATCATCTTCGCCATCGCTACAATAGGAAGGTTCTCAATAGACACTTTGACATTGGTGACCCTGTATTAATAGAGAATCCTAAGAACCAAGTTGAATGGGAGAAACCAGGTAAGTTTCAGCCTAACTGGTTGGGCCCCTCTATTGTCACAGAAGCCTTTGGATCAGGAGCATACCAACTCTCTACTTCTGAAGGAGAGTCGCTTTTGTCACCTATCAACAGTCTGCATCTAAAGAGGTTCTATGCTTAAGTTTCTGAGAATCCGTGTCTTAATCTGGAAAAATACAAAAAAATGGTTACCTTGATGAAAACCTGGCAAACAGGCGTCTTTGTAATACCAAAAGAAAAAAAAAAGTAAAGAGAAATAATTCGTCCAATAGTGAAAAATGCTTTGGCGGTGCTATGGATAAGTACCATGGTAAAAACCTAGCAAACAGGCGCCATGTGCAATCAAGCTCGCTCTTCCGTCTACAACATTCTATTCAGAATTTTTCACCATCTTTCATAATAAATGGTTGTCTTATCCATTCCTTAGAATGATTGACATCTAGCGTCCATTCTGTCATATTACCCACTCCATCTTCCAAATATTATTCCCGACTGGGGGAAAATCCTTGTTCTATGCCCTAACACCTTGTACATAATGTCACACCATCGAAAATGTCCTGAAAAATCCCAAAAACATTAGAAAACTCCAAAAATCCAAAAAAAAAAAAACAAAACAGTCTGAAAAATCCCAAAAACAGAGTCAAGTCAGTCATATCTTGTTAATCATGTCAAGTTAGTCATGTTAAGGCACTCATAGACATAGTCAAACTATGTTTCCTCCATGACTAGGACGTAGGCAAGGCCATCAATCGATGTGCCCTCGAGGCATTAGGTCTATCAGTCTAGGTTTTTCATGTATCACACACATTTAAATCATGACTCTTTGTATATTCAAAGTCATTGCTCATGTCGAACTACAAGGTCTCTGCGTGTACAACGTAGGCAAGGCTAATCAATTGATGAGCTCCCAAGACCACATTAGGATAGTCCAATAGAGTTCATTCACAATCACTATCACACAAGTTGCATATCATAGTTTAGGGTATCATCTCATGTCATACACGGTCAACACAAACACACACACAGTTTATCAGTCAAGGAATCAAAACAATTCATGCAACAACAAGGAAAAACATCTCCAACTGTCATCAAGTCAATATCAAACACATTGTCAAAGCAATCAACCTATGTCTTAAACAAGATATGTCTTTCTTGACAACAAACGTCATCACATTGTCATAGTCTCATGTGGCTTGTCACTGCAGCATCATCAAACTCGAACATCTTATATGACACATGTCTTTTCTAAAGCCAGGCTTTGTCATGCCTTATACAGATAGTCACCAAGTCAAAACCAGACTCAACGTCTTATTGCAGTATGTGTCATCCCTCACATTACGTTATGTCAAACATCAAACAATCAAACAATCCCACAAGATCAAGTTTTGGCGAATACTTTTATTTGGCTTTATGACTTTATATCTTATTTTGTCTTATCTTTTTATCGATTTGTGCAAGATCTTGTCACTAGCTTTCTCAAGGATGTCCGTTGAAGGTTTTAAGGAAGCAACGATGTCTCAGGACTCTTTTTCTTTGGCTGTTGTCTATCCACTATTTTTTTAACATTGGTTTTTGAGTCATGTTACTAGTTTCCTCAAAGATGTCCTATCAAGGATTTAGAGGAGCAATGACATCTCATGACATGTCTTTTATTTTTTTGTTGTCTGTGGTTTGTTAAGACAACACGACTGGAGCATCTTGTCCTTGTTCTAAGTTAAGACACTCCTTGTCTACAACTATCTGTTTTTCGCAGATGGATGACTTTGTACACTATGATCTATCTCATATCATAGTGTGTACTATCCATTTGTGTCATATCCCACCCAATGATGATAAAAATAAAGCATAGAATATCTGGCAAAATATCGAAGATTATATTTTTCTCAATCAATAACCATTCTTTCTCAATACTAACTTTTTGAATTATCCATGCTAACATTTCTTCTTTTTTGCATCTTCACCACCATTATCTATCCATTTCAAGAGCACACTCATGTTCTTCAAACCCGCCTATCCTCCCGAGGGGGCATACCACTACCTCCTCGTCATTCTCCCTTTCACTTGGGCATACCCTAACCTATTTCATGTTGGGGCACAATCGAGGCATATTTTTTTTTGACACAACGCCAAAACAACATTGTATCAAAGAGGGGCAAACTATAGACACCGAAAATTGGTCTAGGCTTGCAAACACCACTTTCGACATAATTTTCTATTATCCATGGTCATGATTAAATAATGTTTATTATTTAATTAACCTTTCTAACACATATTTCCTCTATTAATTAAATACCCCTTTTTAATTAATTTATTAATTCATAAATGACCTTTATTCAACTTGATTAATTAAATAAATCAAAATTATTTAATTATGTCACTAACTAATTACTTCTTCTTTCTTAATTAAATAATTTATTATTTAATTACCCCCTTTGTCATATTTAAACTATAATGAAATATCTTTATTTAATTATTCAATTTAACCCCCTTTATCTATAATTAAAAATTTATTATTTAATTTATTCAATTCCACCTTTACAACAGTCAAATTAAATAAATGATCTTTATTTATTTAATTAAATCTTTTATTTTTGAATGTTGAATTAAATTAACATTTAATTCATATTTATTTATGTATGTCACATTCTTCTATCAATCACTTGACTAATCATTCACTCACCTTCTGACTCAAGATCTATTTTTAGTTATCCAGTTATCTCCGGATTCAAGATCTGATTATCTCTGCGAGAGGACTCATTTTCACAACTAGTCAGTTAACTAGTTCCAACTCATATGGAGGATGTGTTTATTAATTAAATATCTTTATTTAATTAATTAACTCATGTTTGCATTCGAATGCATTATTCTCCAACTTCTAACTTTGTCTTTGACATTCAAATTTTGTTTTTTCTATTTTCGAAGACTCTTAACTAGGTAAGTGCACCAATCTGTGACACAATTTTAGCTCTTAAGATGCCACTTTTTTTTTGGAATCAGAAAAATCTGATTTGCACGAGAAAATGAAGATAGTTACGCTCAAAATTTCAAGATGCGGCAAGAACAAAAGTTGAAGTGCTCCGAGTCTAGTTTCTAAGCTACTATTTATTATTTGAAATTAACAAAGATTAAGGGTCTCAAAAAGGGGTGAGGGGGGGGTGGGGAAATAGTTCCTATTTTTATAAAAAAAAATAGCATAGCGCCTGAGGGCTCCTCCCTTTTTGGTTAACTTTTTTTTACAATTTCAAAAATCCCAAAGGTGAGAAATTAGCTAACACGATGTAGTTTATCCTCCTTCTTTCGGATAATTTTTTTAATGAATATATAATATTTTATGAATTTTCAAAGTGGACACATCTTGAAAAGCTGAAATTTGAGCGTGCTCCCCCCCAATTTTTTTGCAGTCTAGTTTCAAAAAATGTAATTTTTTTCACATTCTAATGAACATGTAAAAATCTATCCTAAACCTAGCACATGTTGGTTTTTGACCAAAAACGAAGCCATTTACAATAGAAGCCATGGATCAAAACCTTAACTAAATCAAAATGAAAAGAGAATTATATATTTAGATAGTTGAGATAGAGGTTAACTCTATCACGGTATTTTTTATAAACTTGCATTGAAAGATGTGCAAATGAGATGGGGAGCACGGTCAAAAATATGAGAAAATTTAGCAAATCCTATTAATTAACATGTCTAAAGCAGGCCTTTTGGCAAGCGCCAAATGACTCATCACATTTGGCATGCGCCAAATTTGGCGTGCGCCAAATGTGATGAGTCATTTGGCGAGCGCCAAATGGCCTACTTTGCACAGAACTAGATTTTCACTTTAGTGGTTTCAGATCTCTAAGAGTTATAATGCAAATTCTAGTTTTTGGAAGATCTTAAAAATTTCAGACTTAGTCAAATTTCAGTAATCAGTATATCAAATTTCAGTAATCAGGAGGTCAAATTTTAGTACTCAGGAGGTTGAATTTCATCTATCTCACTCATTTTCATCTCTTATCCTCTAGACCTCTCTCTCTCTCACTATCTCCATCCCTTTATCTAACAATATCTTCCTTGAGCTCATGAACTATGTCTCTACATGTCCATCTCTCTCTCCTTCCCTCTCCAATATCTATCTCCCTCCCTCCTTCCCTCTCTACATTTTTCTATCTCTCATCCCTCTCCTTTAATCTCTATATATCTCTCTCTACTCTCTACACCTACCTATCCCTCCCTCCCTCCCTCCCTCTCCTCTCTTTCTCTCTCTTTGCTTCCCTCGCTCTCTCCTCCCCTCTCTACTCTCTATCTTGTCATTCTCTCTCTCCTTCCCTCTCTAGTTCTCTCTATCTCACTTCTCTCTCCTTCCCTCCCTCCCTCTCTAATTTTCTCTATCTCCCTCTCTCTCTCCTTCCCTTTCTACTTCTCTTTATCTCACCTCTCTTTCTCCCCCCTCTCTCTCTTCCTTTCACCCACCTTTGCTCTCTACTTCTCTCTATCTAACCTATCCCTATATACATCTCTCTCTCTCCCCCCTCCCATCTCAATCTCTCCACCTTCCTCCTTATCTCTCTAATTTTAAGCTCCATCACACATCTCTATCACCTATCTCACTTCTCTCTTTCCCCTTCCCTCTCTACTCTCTTTCTCTCTATCTCACCCCTCCTCTCTCTTATCTCTCTCACCTATGTCCCTCCATCCCTACCTCTTCCTCCCTCTCTCCTTCGCTCTATTTTTCTCTTTATCTCCTCTTCCCTCTATCTACCTATACCTCTCTCTATTTTTGTCTCACCTCTCTCTCCATCCCTACCTCTCCCTATATCTCTCCTTTCATATCTACTTCTCTCTACCTAGTTGTCCCTCTATACCTATTTCTCTCTCCCCCCTTGCCTCCTCTCTCTCAATATCTCCACCTTCTTTCCCTCTCTAATTCTCTCTCTCACCTCTCTCTATCTCTCTCTTCCCTCTCTACTCTCTCTATCTCTCTCTCCCTCCCCCTCTTTCTATCTCTCCTCTCTCCCTCCCCCTCTTTCTATATCTCTTTGCCCTCTCTCTACCTATATCTCTCTCCTTCTATCTATCTCAACTATCCATCTTTACCTATTCCTCCCTCCTCTCTCTCTTCCAACAAAAGTCACTCTACATCTCTTTGTCTAGCCTACCCCTATATACCTCATTTTCTCTCCCTCTCTCTTTCCCTCTCTCAATCTATCTACCTTTCTCATTACGCCTCTACTTCTCTCTATCACCTCTCTCTCTCCCCCCTTCCCTCTTTACTTTCTTTCTCTCTATCTCACCCCTCTCTCCTTAAATATCCCTCCCTCCCTCCTCTCTCTCTATCTCACCTATCTCTCCCTCCCTACCTCTTCTTCCCTCTCTCCTCTATTCTCTACTTCCCTTTATCTCTCCCTCGATCCCTACCTCTCCATCTGTCTCTCCTTCCCACTCCACTTCTCTATATCTCCCTTTACTCTCTCTACCTACCTCTCTCTCTCCATACCTACCTCTCCCTCCAACTATCCTTACCTCTCTACTTCTCTCTACCTACCTAACCATCTATACCTCATTCTCTCTCTCTCCCTCTCTCCATCCTTCCCTCTCTCAATAGATATATCCACCTTACTTCTTCTCTCTCTAACTTCTCCCTCCCTTCCCCTCTCTCCTTACCTCTATACTCTATCTCTATCTCAACTCTCTCTACCTACATATATATCATCCCCTCACCTCTCTCTCTCTCTCTCCTACCCTCTCTCCCTCTCTCAAGTCTCTCTATCTCTCTCCCATCTACCCTTAACCCTTAAAACCCTCTACCCTCTACCCACTATCTCTCTCCCACTCCCTC
Source organism: Sequoiadendron giganteum (assembly GCA_007115665.2). Classification (NCBI taxonomy): domain Eukaryota; kingdom Viridiplantae; phylum Streptophyta; class Pinopsida; order Cupressales; family Cupressaceae; genus Sequoiadendron; species Sequoiadendron giganteum. The sequence continues at coordinate 642,243,208 of CM021104.1, read as the reverse complement.
TCTCTCTTTCTCTCTCTCTATCTCATTTTTCTCCCTCCTACCTGCTCTCCCTATCTCAATTCTCTCTCTCTCACTCACTCACTCACTCACTCCTATATCTCTCTGTACTAACCTTAGCCCTCTACCCTATATCTCTCTCTTGCTTGATCCCTCTCTCTCTCAAGACTCTCCCTCATATCCCCTCTCCCTCTCTCAAGTCTCTCTCTCTCTCACTCACTCACTCCATCTATCTCTCTCCCCTCTACCCTTAAACTCTCTACCCTTTATCTCTCTCTCACTCCCTCCCTCCCTCCTGTTAGAGTAAAGTATTTAATTAACTTTACTCTCCTCTTAAGATTTCGCCTTGCACACATATTGGTCATTTAATAATTAATATTAATTATTACATGCACTCACCTTTAGGGTTAGGTTTTCCTTTTAGATTTTGATCTCCTTTTATAAGGATCTATCTCTTGTATTTCATTAATGCTTTATTTCATTTTTCTGGAATACATCTTGCACATTGTGAGAGCCAAACCCTCGTCTTAATCTCTCTCTTTCTCTGTGACAAGTTCTTTTCATGCAGGTATTGATTGGGTTCTGTGGATTGGCATTTCTCAAATCCTACATGGTATCAGAGCCAGATCTAATGCAGCTTGTTTAGTTTTTGAAAGATTTAGAGATCTAGGTTTGGTTGCATTAGATCTGTTTTTCGTTTTCAGATTTATTTGGCATAGGGGATTTCCTTTTTTTTTGGTACACTTTGAGCTCAAACGGACCTCACCGTTGAGTTCACAACGTCCAAAAACCCCTAAATCAACTGTTCATTCATCGATTTTTGCTACAGTCGTTCAGGGAAGCAAAAAAAGTTTTACCCTACAGTCGTACGACCCCAGGGCACGTAGATCGAGGTCGAAAATTGAAAAAAAAATTAAAAAAAAATAATAAAAATCAAAAATTTTAGCAAGAAATCCTGTGAGGCCAATGTAAAAGGGTTCGCCGCCCATGCACCGCCCGGCGGCCTCCCGTCCGCCACCGGCCACCGGCGGCTACACCCAACCCGCCACTCCGCAGAGCTCAGCGCCCGCGGGCTTAAGTCGTCCGCCTGAGGTCATGTGGTGACCAGGCGCTAAGCGCCCAGCCCGGTGGCCACTCCACCACTAGCCCGTGGTCACACTGGTGACCAAGGGCTTCTTCTCTAGCTCCTGCGCGCCAGCCCCCTGGTTGGCCATGTGACCAGGGGCCGAAGATCTTAGCCCTTGAGGGCTGTGTAATGTTTTTTAAACCTTTTGAGCTACTTACACAAAATCGGGTGTATCTCAGACGTTTGAGCTCCTTTTTTCGAACGAAAATAGGCATCGGAAAGCTGTTTCCAAGACCGTTCTGATGGTGTAGGAATTTCTTCAAAAATATTTAGTTTGTATGCATTTTTTCGCAGTCAAAGTTAGATGATATTTTTGCACTCCGAGGGGCATAACTTGCTCAATTTTGCTCCATTTTTCGAAAGTGAATAGGCGTCAGAAAGGTGGTTCTGTGCTCTTTCCAGATTTGCAGTTTATTTCACCAGAAAATTCTTCAAGTACACAGAGATTTGTCTCCATCATATACTACTTTCTATAGTTTTTTGGCTTTCAGTTTGTACTGGGGATTAGTTTTTTTGCATTGTGGGGGGGTTTTTTTTCCTACTTTCTGTTATTTACATAAAAAAAAATAGAATCTACAAAGACCAAAAACGAAAAACCCCTTCTGCATCTTCTGTCTAGTTCTGAAAGACCACTTAATAATATAAAAAAAACACATTCAGAGCAGTTGAGGCACAGTTCACAGCATGGCCAACAGATCTATTGAGCTTCTCACACCGCATAATTATCACACTTGGAAGGGTCGCATGATGACACTTCTTCAGTCTCGAGGGTTATGGTCCTATTTGGATGCAGTTCAGCCTCCATTGACTAGTGCCTTTGAGGTTATGCAGCACAGGAACAATATGGATCAGGCTATGGGATTGATTGCTTTGCACATTTTAGACAGTCTCCTGTTTCATCTTGAAGGGTGTCTCACACCTAGGGCCTATTGGACCAAGTTTGAGGGACTTTTTGGCACTATCAACGAGTTTAGAGCATTGCAGATTGAGGCAGAGTTGACTTCACTTGTACCTGATTCTTTTCCCTCCATTGAGGACTTTCTGACAAAATTCAAACAATAGAGATCTCTTCTACAGGGTTGTGGTAAGGTTAAGACTGATACAGAGTGTATTTACCTGATTTTGTCAAAACTTCGTGGGAACTTTCAGATATTCTCATCTACCTTCCATTCCACTATGGATGCCTTGGGTGCATGTTTTACCATGCCTTCTTTTGAGGTGTTTTGTGATCATTTGACACGAGAGCAGGCTAAGATATCACAGTTGGATGCTCTCACAGGATCACCGCACCAAGCATTGGTAGCACAGTCATATCAGGGGAAGCAAAAGCAGAAGCAGAAACAAAAACCATAGACCACAGAGCATTGGAAGGATTCTAGTTCACAGAAGACTTCTGATTCACCTTCTCCTAAGGGGGAATCATCGAAGAAAGATAGACCTAAGTGTGATTATTGCACTAAGCTAGGACATGATGAGTCCAAGTGTTATGAGAAGAAGATAGATGGATATGCAAAACAGGTTTCAGATTTGACAACTCTTCTTGAGAAGAACCATATTCATCACTCTTCTTCATTTACTTCAGGTGGGTCTTCTTCTTCACCATCATTCCAGATAGATGGACAGGCCCCACATAAGGGTCATGCATTATGTGCAACCACCAGTTCACATTCATCTAGATGGCTATTGGATTCAGGTGCTTCACACCATATGGCATCTTCTCAGGACATGTTCTCATCTTTAGAGGCTGCGTCCTCACCACACATATTGATGGGTAATAACACTTATATGAGTGTATGTGGGAAAGGTTCTATCGATATTGATGAGGGTACATTCAATGATGTACTATGTGTTCCATCTTTGTCCACTAACCTTCTCTCCATCTATCAGATTGCTCACAGTGGGACAGGGAAGATAGTTGAGTTCACACCTGATTCAGTGCACATCAGAGACATTCAGACTGGCAACATTGTTGCAATAGGGACAGTTGATCATTCTTCTTGATTGTATGCATTTACACACTTTGGTCCACCATCTCCCTCTCTTTCTACAAGAGAGCATGCAGTATCTGAGGAGAAGTTTGGTCACTTGAACTTATGTGTTCTTCCATCTGTTCATGACACTAGTGTTGAGACTTCTACACCTCTTCCTCGTATTGAGATCACATTTGTTCAGCAGGATACCTCTTCAGTTGTGACTAACATTGTTGCTCCACTCATCGAGCCATCAAGTGCACTTGTTGAGGCCATATCAGAGAATATTCCTTTCCTCACAGATGACAGATTCAGCACACCTGTTATCCCTTCTTCACTAGAGATTACATTTCAGGATCATCTTGAGTTGTTTGATTCACCATTCTATTACTCAAACACTCATTCTCTAGTTCAGTTCTTTAGTAAGCATCATCCAGGACTACCATTTTCACCTCACATCCAGGGATTTCCTCTTCTTTGACCGTTGGATCTGTTTCTTCCTCCAAGGCAACACATCGGTTTGATCATTGGCATAGGGGTTCTCTCATTCTGGGGGGGCTTTGGAGTCTCCACTCTCTCTCATGGGGGGGTATCTGATTGTATATCTGCATATGTTCTTGAGAGAGTCTCTTGAGACATTTCATTTGTACTTTCTTTTTGCATCTCTTTTTGGAGAGGAGTTTTTTTCCATTGGGTTTTCTCCTTTTCTCTGTTTCATAGAGATTTCCTTGTACTTGGGTACCTGATCTGGCCTAGTTTTCGGGACCCAATTTTACTTTCATGCACTGTAGTTCTTTTGCTTTATTGCACTAGTCTGTAGCTGCACTCTTGCTTATCTTAAGGGGGGGTGTTAGAGTAAAGTATTTAATTAACTTTACTCTCCTCTTAATATTTCGCCTTGCACACATATTGGTCATTTAATAATTAATATTAATTATTAAATGCACTCACCTTTAGGGTTAGGTTTTCCTTTTAGGTTTTGATCTCCTTTTATAAGGATCGATCTCTTGTATTTCATTAATGCTCTATTTCATTTTTCTGGAATACATCTTGCACATTGTGAGAGCCAAACCCTCGTCTTGATCTCTCTCTTTCTCTGTGACAAGTTCTTTGCATGCAGGTATTGATCGGGTTCTGTGGATTTTCATTTCTCAAATCCTACACCTCCCTCCCTATCTCTCTCTCAATTCTCTCCCTCCTACCCCCTCTCCCTCTCTCAGGTCTCTCACTCACTCACTCACTCATTCCTATCTCTCTCCCCTCTACCCTTAATCCTCTACCCTCTACCCTTAACCCTATATCCTCTATCTCTCTCTAACTCCCTCCCTCTCTCTCTCTCACTAAATCCCTCTATCTCTCCCCCGTATACCCTTAACCCTAAACCCTAAACCCTTAACCCTTAAACCCTAAACCCTTAAACCCTCTACCCTCTCTCTCTCAAGTCTCTCCCTCCTACCCCATCTCCCTCTCCCAAGTCTCTCTTTCTAAGTCACTCCCTCTATCTCTCCCCCCTCTACCCTTAACCCTTAACCTTCTACCCTCTCTCTCTCTCAACCATCTCCCTCCTACACCCTCTCACTCACTCACTCACTCATATGTCTCTTCCATCTACCCTTAGCCCTATACCCTTAAAATATCTACGCTCTACCCTCTATCTCTCTCCCACTCCCTCCATCCCTCTCTCTCTCAAGACTCTACCTCCTACCCCCTCTCCCTCTCTCAGGTCTCTCTCTCACTCACTCCATCTCTCTCTCCCCTCTACCCTTAACTCTAAACCATAAACCCTTAAACCTTCTACCCTCCCTCCCTCTATCTCTCTCTCACTCCCTCCATCTCTCTCTCTCTAAACCCTCTCCCTCTCTCAAGTATCTCTCTCTTAGTCACTTCCTTTGTCTCTCGCCTCTACCCTCTATCTGAAAGAGGGAGAGGGGTTAGGAGGGAGATACTTGAGAGAGAGAGGGAGTTAGTGGGAGAGAGATAGAGGGAGGCATGTTTAATGGTAGAGGGTAGAGGGTAAAATGGTTTGAGGTTTAAGGGTTTAGGGTTTAGGCTTAAGGGTAGACGAGAGAGAGATAGAGGGAGTGACTGAGAAAGAGACCTAAGAGAGGGATAGGGGGAGAGGGGGTAGGAGGGAGAGGGTTGAGAGAGAGAGAGGAATGTAGGGTGTTGGAGAGAGATAGAGGGAGGGAGGGTTAAGGGTATAGGGTAGGGTTAGGGTAGAGGGTTTAAGGGTTTAGGGTTTAGGGTTAAGGGTAGAGGGTAAAAGGGTTTAATGGTTTAGGTTTTAAGGGTTAAGGATAAAGGATTAAGGGTTAAGGGTAGAGGGGAGAAAGATAGAGGGAGTGAGTGAGTGAGTGAGTGAGTGAGTGAGAGAGACCTAAGAGAGGGAGAGGCAGTAAGAGAGAGAGAGACTTGGGAGAAATAAAGAGGGTGGGATGGTCAAGGGTAGAGGGTAGAGGGTAGAGGGTTCAATGTTTAAGGGTTAAGGGTTTAGGGTTAAGGATAGAGGGGATAGAGATAGAGGGAGTGACTAAGAGAGAGAAAGAATTGAGAGAGGGAGAGGGGGTAGGAGGGAGAGACTTGAGAGAGAGAGGGAGGGGAGATATATAGACTCTCCCTTATCCCCCTTTCTCTCTCAAGACTCTCCTTGGACTACCCCCTCTCTCTCTCTTAGGTCTCTCACTCAATCACTCACTCACTCCCTCAATCTCTCTCCCCTCTACCCTTAACCCTAAACACTTAAAACCCTCTACCCTCTATTCTTTATCTCTCTCCCACTCCCTCCCCCTCCTTCTCTCTCTCAATTCTCTCCCTGCTACCCCCTCTCCCTCTCTCAAGTCTCTCTCAACCCTCACCCTGATACCCTCTACTTTAAACCCAATACCCTTTACCATCAACCCTATACCCTCAAACCTTAAACCCTTAAACCCAAGTAAAATCTATACCCTACTCCCTCAACCCTCGACCCTTAATCCCTTGACCCTTAAACCCTCTACCCTATAAATTAAACCCTCAACCCTCAATTATCAACCCTTGACCCTTAATACCTCAACCTTAGGTAGGTAGGGGAACATAGGTGAGATACAGAGTGATGAAGGGAGAGGTAGGTAAAAAAAGGGATAGGGGAGATAAATATAGGTAGAGAGGGTAGGAGATGTAGAGAGAGGAGAGATAGAGATAATTTGAGAGGGGAGGGAGGGACAAGTATGGAGGAGATAGAGGTGTGTGTGTGTGTGTGTGTGTGTGAGAGAGAGAGAGAGAGAGGAGACATGGTTGAGATATAGTGATTGAAGGAGAAGTAGGTAAAGAGAGGGGGAGGGGAGATAAAGATAAATATAGAGGGAAGGAGATGTAGAGAGAGATGATAGATAGAGAGAAGTGGAGAGTGGAGGGATGGTGGGAGAGGAAAAGAGGATATTGAGGTGAGTGTGTGTGAGAGGGAGAGAGAGTAAGAGGAGAGAAAATGAGGGGACAAAGGAAAGGGGAGAGATATAGAGTAGAGAGGGAAGGAGAGAGTAAGAGAGAAATATGGGTGAGGGAGAGAGTGGTAGGTAGTGGAGTGACAGGTAGGTAGAGAGGGAAGGAGAGAGGGATGGATAGGAGGGATAGAGGGAAGGAGGGAGAGTGAGATGGAGAGAGTGGTGAGATAGAGAGTAGAGAGGTAAGGAGAGCAAAATAGGTATAGAGGGACAACTAGGTAGAGAGAACTAGAGAGGGAATCTTAGGTCTCTCACTCACTCACTCACTCCCTCTATCTCTCTCCCACTCCCTCCCTCTCTGTCTCTCTTTCAATTCTCTCCATACCACCCCCTCTCCCTCTCTCAGATCTCTCTCTCACTCACTCAATCCATTTATCTCTCTCCCATCTCCCACTCTCTCTCCCTCTATCTCATGTATCTCCCCCCACCCCCTCCATCTCTCTCGAATCCCTCTATCTTGAGTAGTCCCTCTCCCCCAAGTACTCCCTCTCCCTCCCACCCCCTCTCTATCTATCAAGTCTCTCTCTCTCTCACTCCTTGTATCTCTCCCATCCCTCTATCTCTCACTCCCTCTCTCTCCTACTCTCTTAGGTATCTCTTTCCCACCCCCTCTCTCCCACTTTGTCTCCCTCTCCTTCTCTCTTGGGTGTCTCCCTCCCACTCCCTCTCCCTCCCTCTCTCTGTCTCTATGGATTAGGGTTTAAGGGTTGAGGGATTAAGCCTAACTTATATCACAATCCCTCTCTGTCAAGCCTCACTTACCTCCCACCCTACTTTCTTAGGTATCTCCTTCCCACCCCCTCTCTCCCACTTTGACTCCCTCTCTTAGAAGTCTCTCCTTTTCAGAGGAACATATTTCACGAGCGCCAAATGGGTTTTACCTTGAAATGGTAAAAATAAGGGTTGACCCCATGATTTAGGCTCACATTCTCCTATGTTTGTCTGGTTCAGTGCTTTATCCAAATCAGAGACACTTTTTTTCTGTAGTTGACTTCATATTGTACCAATCTATGCCTGATCCATCACCTTTTTACCACCGATCTGCATGGTAGACAACGTAGAAGAAGATATTTTGAAGTTTCTACATCATTTTACATTATCTGAGGTAATATATTCATTTTGGTAAATTGAAATGTTTGTCTTTAGTATATTTGTTTGTTTTTGACAATATAAACTAAATTTCCTTAATGATTTTATTAATCATAATAATTGGACTTAGAATTCAACATTGAATTAGATGGGATTTGCATTAAAAAGTTCAATTTTTATGAGTTTGAAGAACAAAAAAAAAAAAACATGACATTTAAATTAACATAAATTTACTTATGAATTCTATTTGCATTGCTTATAGTAGTCCATTTCCAGCATGGCTAGTGGAATTCACTGTATTTCATTCTTTTTGCAACTAATTTGGAGAACTTTTATTTTCATCTAATTTGGAAAACCTCATTTCCAAAGAAATAGTGAATAATGATAAGATATTGCATCACAAACCCTTCTTTGAATCCATATTCTTCATGACTTTGTTGACAATCAAAAATTTGGTTTTGAGAAAAATAAACACAAGATTCTCTAGTTTTCATTTAGGTGGCAGCAATTTATACCCTAGGTTTGTGATTCTCATTGATTTATTGTATTGAATGGTTTCCACCCTTCTCTGCATCATTTTTTTTGTAAAATGCATTACTTACTTTTGTTCTATGTGTGTTTGTGGACATGTAGCATTCAAAGTCATGCCGAGGAAATGACTAGAGCCTCTAACACTAGAAGAGCGTGCAGTTAAAAATGCAAGAAGAAGAGAATCAAAAAATGTAGCTTGTGAAGCAAATGAATTTCAGCCTATAGAGCCACAAACTTATGTGCAATCTAAGAGAGATGTAAAATTGGAAAAACAAAGGCAATGAATGAGGAAACTTCGTGGAAGGATAGGAATGAATACAGAAGTTGGGGGCACATCATCAACCATAGGTGAAGTTCAATGGACATCTCCAATTGAAGACACATTGAAAACAACATGTGGTTTTCTAGGTACATCGGAAATCACATCTCCAATTGAAGACACACCATCAAAAACATTGCGTTTTGAAAGTACATCAGCAAACACATCTCTATTTGAAGGAACTCCACAAACGACATCTCAAGTTGGAGGTACAACATCATTTACATGTCAATCTCAAGGTATGTCATCAATTGCACCTCCAATTGAGGGTACACGATCTATCCCTGATGTTGTTGACCTTCCCAATATTGACACAAATTTACATTTGAGAACTCCTCCTAGAGTTTTGCATAGAAAACTCACATTTTTTATTGATATTGATTCCAATGTTTTGAAATGGATGCCTAATAAGATTCCAAAACGTGCATTTCAAAGATATGCAGAAAGGATATGGAGTTTGTTTTTTGCAAAGCTAAGTGAGGGTGGACGATGCCAACTATTTGTTGAAATGATGAGGCAACTCAAATTTAGGCCCACCATGAAGGCTCTTGGGTAAGATTTTTGAATGACTCAAGTGAAAATTCCATTGTAAGGAACTTGATGAGTGCATACGAGAGAATGGGTTCCACCTCACGCACGAAGGATAGTTGTGCCACACGACATGTGATGACAACAACACTGTTAAGCAGTCAAACAAGGAACAAGGTGAACCTTACAAAGGCAAGTAAGTCTTTGAAAATAAGTAGATCATCTCTAATGAGAGCCAAAGGAAGGCGTGAAAGAGTGGAGGATCCAAATATCAATGAGTTATGGGCATTTTTGGGTAGAGTGCCACGGAAAGACACAAGAATTGCTCAAGGCTTGAGATCTTTAATTGTGAATTATTGGAAGGATAACACAAGGACCTCTCCTAATCAAAGAGATGTTGTAAGAAGGAGAATTGGTACTATAAACCGTGAGCCACATCCAATGCATTATTTGGATACCACTCAAACCCAATTTTTTGCTGATTTTGTATAAAAGTTTCCTAAAATTAAAATATGTCGAAGGTATTTTGAAATGCTAAAGCCTTTTTATGTCAAAATAAATCACACACGCACTACTTGTTGTTGTAGGGTTCATATTGATTTTCCTAACCATTATGATGTTTATCGACGTATATGTGTAGATATGCATACTGATAATGTTTTGCAGGAATGTAACATAATGCCTCCACCTAAATCGTCAAGGAAATTTTTGTCTTCCATTTTATGTGAAAGAGAGGATGGTCAAAATTTTTACAAAAAATCATGTTTGGATGGCACATGTGATCATTGTGGTGGCATGCAACATTTGCCAATTTTCCAACACATGGCTAGCACACACACAATTGGAGACAAAATTGTGGAATTTGGCAAATATACAACAATGGCATACAATCTAAAAGATGGGAAAGAAGCAAAGAAATGTGAATTGGTTAGTGATAATATTCCAGTGTATCAGTTTATGGGCATTTTTCGTGATCAGGTGGTTTATGATTATGCAATGCATACACATAGAGCACAATGGTTGGAGTCATAGCTCAAGTTATGCAAGGACACATTTCCACTTCATCATATCATTTTAGTTGTCAACTTCACTGAGAACTACACACTACAACCATAGAACGAGGTGCAATCATATTACTACAACTCTATGCAGGTTTCTATATTTGTACATATAGCATTCATTCATGCAAATGATAGTATAGAGGAAAATAGGAATGTATTGAGGGAGTATCACTTTTACATCAGTGATGATCGCACACATTCTACAGAGTTTGTTCAAGGTTGCTTTCATATGTTCTATGCTAATCTGGCTAGTAGGGACATACCATTTAGTCAACATATCATATGGTCAGATAATTGTACATCACAATTCAAGAACGCCAGAATGTTTTACTGGTTGAGCAGGATGCATAGGATTAGTGATGTTCAACATATTTGGAACTTCTCAGAGGTCAAGCATGGAAAGGGGGAGCATGATGGAGCAGATGCATGTATCAAAAGAGCCCTAGCACGAGAAGAGTTAAAGTACACAAACAGTGTAAAGTTAACAGATGCAAGATCAATTGTCCAGTGGTGCAATGGTTCAATGGGTCCAAGTAGTGAAGGCAATTCTTTAGTTCGTAGATTTTTTCATTTAGTAGATGATACTAACATTGCAAAATATGAGGATTGTTGTACACTAACAGGATCGAGCGAGCTACACTCTTTTAGAAGCTCCAATGCAGGTACATGGACTATCCATGCAAGAAAGATGGCATGCTTTTGTTATGCATGTACACTTCAATCATGGAATGATTGTGAGTCAACAGACTGGGTTGATGAATGGTCTGTAAGAAGTCTAACCCCACTTGAAACTCATCAGCTCTCGACGGCTCTACAAATCATGAAGATGCAATCATCCATTGCCTTTGATCATGTATCGGACCTAATAGAACTAGGTAATATATCTTACTTACAAGTTTTATTATGTTGCTCAATAAATAAATCTAACAAGATGAACATATCAATGTAGGGCACGTTTATGTGGTAATTGCAGATGAAGACAATGAAGAGGGTACAGATTATTACCTGTGCTGTTGTATTGAGGCCAAAAATAAATTGGAGTCCCAAGTTATAGACGCAAAAAACATATAATATCCTACAAGTTCGGTGGTTGTTATTGGAACATGGCTTCAAAGGTATCCAGTTAAGAATGTTGCATTTTGGTTATTTGAGGACTTCAACACGCATCGGAAAATTCTTCACTATTCGAACCTTGTCATCGCCACCAATGTTCATTTGATCAAATATATGGGTAAACTTGCGAAGAAGAACTTGTGGAAAGTGCGTGAGTCTAACCACGAGGCAATACTCGACACAATAAAGACTAGAGCAAACCCAGATGGTTCCCTGGATTGATTTGTAAGTATGCACATTGAATTTGTAAAGCCATGTTATTGATCACTCTTTTGGACCAACACCTTGCAATAAGGCTTTTTCACATTTACTGTTTGATGTCATATGCATTTATGACTGTCATTGATCCTTTTCTAATTGTGATTGTAGGTAATACTGAAGTTTGTCAAAGTATATAAGAAAAGAACAAATCGGTTGCTGGTGTAAGTGTTCAGTGGTATGAGAAACATCAGTTACTAGTGCATTTTTTGGTTGTCAATCTTCTCTTTCATTTCCATCTCCTAGATTTATCGGATTCTTATATGCTACATGTTTTATGTTAAGCCTCTCAGTGATATATATTTGAAATTTATACGTAGGGTCATCGAGAGATGATAAATTAGGGAAGGGGCACATCACCATTGTAGGACCTTCAATCAACCTCCTTATCTAGCATGCATGAAGGTGATAGTAGGTCTCGTCAACTATATGATTGACATGATTTAGTTATTTCTCTTTTAATGAATTTTATGTGAGTCTATGTCTAAGATTGAGAGGCTTTTGAAAGTTTTTTGTGGACCAAATTCCTATGATACTACACAACCACATAGAGGCTACTACCCATGTGTTTCGTAGGGAGCAGGGGATGTACATGTTTTGAACCATTTTGGAATGAATATAGTTGGGCCAACTAAGGTGGAATGGAAAAAAGAAACTGGGCAGCAACTCCTTTTGTCCTTTTCTCAAGTACAATATATTTCATGATTTGTGTTGGAAATGGGAGGATTATTTCCCTGCATGTATTGCTACAAGTATTGAAAAATGGGAGGATTTTCAAGATGTTCTTCCATCACTATTGTAATATTTGTCATTAACTTACTGTATTTTTTGAAGACTCGACATTCATAAGGACCTATTGTTGCATACACAACCATAGCTCTTGGAGTCTTTAGACACTAACTAACATAGACTTGACAATCATAGGACATTGACTGTGGTGATTGAATTTGATTGTCAAACACTTTATAATCATACACTCACTGTACTTAACAACTGATCACTACTCATTTCTAATCTGTCCTTTTCATTTGCACATTTTCATGTACAGTGACCCTTCACAGTTCCCTTGTGTTCATACATTCATGATTCTTGTCTTAATGAATAACCTTCCTTTAAATATATTGTCCTTTGCTAAAATGATAAGGTAGGGGCAGCGTATGCCTCAGAGAAATCGATGCAACCTAGGTCATCTCTAACATACCTTAGGGTATGACATTCAACAAAACAACTGCTATGGTTCAACCGAATCGATCCCTTAAGGGTGCAAAATGCAAAAGGGCAACAATATTTGACAGGGTATTACTCATAAACCCTGTTGATTATGAAATATCTATTTGAACTTATGAGTTCACGTTGGGCCCCTCTACAATAACCTTTCTCGATTTTCGCTATTTCGGAGGCTTTTTCCTATGGTGGCAAATTTTCACTCAAAGAAAAAGTTATCAAATGCAAGTAGTTGAAAGTTGCAAAGTGGTGCAACTTTCATTCTACAGCTCGTGTGACCAAAAAAATTGTTCCAACATGTCTAGGTGGGTACGTTTACACTAGGAATGGTCCTCTTTCACACCCAAACACTCAAAATCGCTCTGATCTACGTTCAACCGGATCGATCCCATAAGGGTCCAAAGTGCAAAATGGCTGTGAAATTCAACATGCTATTACTCGGACACCATGATGCTTAGAAACTTCTCATCTAAACCTATGAGTTCACGTTGGTCCCATCTACAATAACTTCTCTTGGTTTTTTCTATCTCAAAGGCATTTTCCTATGCTGAAGAATTTTCACTCGGGGAAAAAGTTGTCAAATTCAAGTAGTTGAAAGTTGCAAAGTGGTGCAACTTTTGTTCTACAGCTCGTGTGACCAAATGGACTATTCCAATGCATCCAAATAGGTACGTTTATTCTAGGCATGGTCCTCTTTCACACCTAAACATGTGGAATCGCTCTGAGCTACATTCAACCGAATCGATCCCTTAAGGGTCCAAAGTGCAAAATGGCTGTGAAATTCAACATGCTATTACTCGGACACCGTGATGCTTAGAAACTTTTCATCTGAACCTATGAGTTCATGTTGGGCCCATCTACAATCACCTCTCTCGGTTTTTGCTATCTCGAAGGCATTTTCCTGTGCTGGTGAATTTTCACTCGGGGAAAAAGTTGTCAAATGCAAGTAGTTGAAAGTTGCAAAGTGGTACAACTTTAGTTTTGTAGCTCATGTTACCAAATGGACTGTTCCAACACATCCGAATAGGTACGTTTATGCTAGGAATGGTCCTCTTTCACACCTAAACACGTGGAATCGCTCTGAGCTACGTTCAACCGGATCGATCCCTTAAGGGTCCAAAGTGCAAAATGGCTATGAAATTCAGCATGCTATTACTCGTAAACTGTGCTGATTACAAAATCTCTGTCTAAACCTACGAGTTCACGTTGGGCCCCTCTACAATAACCTTTCTCAATTTTCGCTATCTCAGAGGCTTTTTCCTATGGTGGTAAATTTTCACTCGAGGAAAAAGTTGTCAAATGCAAGTAGTTGAAAGTTCCAAAGTGGTGTAACTTTCGTTCTGCAGCTCATGTTAACAAAAAAACTATTCCAATGTGTCTAGGTGGGTACGTTTATGCTAGGAATGGTCCTCTTTCACACCTAAACATGCGGAATCGCTCCGAGCTACGTTCAATCGGATCGATCCCTTAAGGGTCCAAAGTGCAAAATGGCTGCAAAATTCAGCATGCTATTACTCGGACACCGTGATGCTTATAAAATTCTCGTCTAAACCTACGAGTTCATGTTGGGCCCATCAACAATAGCCTCTCTAGGTTTTTTCTATCTCGAAGGCATTTTCCTGTGCTGGCAAATTTTCACTCGAGGAAAAAGTTGTCAAATGTAAGTAGTTGAAAGTTGCAAAGTGGTGCAAATTTTGTTTTGCAACTCGTGTGACCAAAGGGATTTTTCCAATGCATCTGAATATGTACATTTACACTAGGCATGGTCCTCTTTCACACCTAAACACATGGAATCGCTCTGAGGTACGTTCAACCGGATCGATCCCTTAAGGGTCCAAAGTGCAAAATGGTTGTGAAATTCAGCATCCTATTACTCGGACACTGTGACACTTAGAAACTTCAAGTCTGAACTTACAAGATCATGTTGGGCCCATCTACAATAACCTCTCTTGATTTTTTCTATCTCGAAGGCATTTTCCTGTGCTGGTGGATTTTCACTCGGGGAAAAAGTTGTTAAATGCAAGTAGTTCAAAGTTGCAAAGTAGTGCAACTTTCGTTCTGCAGCTCGTGTGACCAAACAAACTATTCCAATGCATTTGGGTGGGTAATTTTATGCTATGCATGGTCCTCTTTCACACCTAAACACGCAGAATCTCTTCGAGCTACGTTCAACCAGATCGATCCCTTAAGGGTCCAAAGTGCAAAATGGCTACAAAATTCAGCATGCTATTACTCAGACACCATGATGCTTAGAAACTTCTCATCTGATCCTACAAGATCACGTTGGGCCCATCTACAATAACCTCTCTCAGTTTTCGCTATCTCGAAGGCATTTTCCTGCGCTGGCGAATTTTCACTCGGGGAAAAAGTTGTCAAATGCAAGTAGTTGAAAGTTGCAAAGTGGTACAACTTTTGTTTTTGCAGTGCGTGTGACCAAATGGACTATTCCAACGTGTTCGGGTGGGTACGATTATGCTAGGCATGGTCCTCTTTCACACCTAAACACGCAGAATCACTCTGAGCTACGTTCAACCGGATCGATCCCTTAAGGGTCCAAAGTGCAAAATGGCTGTGAAATTCAGCATGCTATTACTCAGACACCATGATGCTTAGAAAATTCTTGTCTGATCCTACAAGATCACATCTACAATAACCTCTCTCATTTTTCCCTATCTCGAATTCATTTTCCTATGCTAGATAATTTTCACTCGGGGAAAAAGTTGTCAAATGCAAGTAGTTGAAAGTTGCAAAGTGGTGCAACTTTCGTTCTGCAGCTCGTTTGACCAAACAGACTATTCCAACACATCTAAATAGGTACGTTTACGCTAGGCATGGTCCTCTTTTGCACCTAAACACGCGGAATCGCTCTGAGCTACATTCAATCGGATCAATCCCTCAAGGGTCCAAAGTGTAAAATGGTTGTGAACTTCAACATGCTATTACTCAAACATTGTGATGCTTAGAAACTTCTCGTTTGATCCTATGAGATTAGGTTGGGCCCATCTATAATAACCTTGCTCGGTTTTTGATATCTCGAAGGCATTTTCCTGTGCTGGCGTATTTTCACTCGAGGAAAAAGTTGTCCAATGCAAGTAGTTGAGGCATATTATCAATCAATTCACTACCTTGTCTATGGCTTGTCATGGCATTCCATCACCATGAGACCACTTTTCTTTGAGGCATTTTTTGAAAAAGTTCAATGGCTTGTCTATGTTATTGCTTACTATTATGCTTTCCTAGATTTTTTCCAAGCATGCATAGCTTGTTTGAAAGCATCTGTTTTAGGCTTTTAGCCATAGCAAGAAGGCAATGAACTATTTGATAAAATTCTTTGGTAGACATATATGAAAAATGTCGTAGCATAGACAAGGGAATGAACTATTTGAAAAAATGCCTCAAAGAAATGTGGTCCCATGGAATGCCATGACAAGCTAAAGCAATTGGCAGCTGCTCCTAGTTATTAGTTATGCAATGTGAAGTAATTGCATAACTGCTTAGGTTGACTTTGTCAAAAGCTATAATGTAATTGAAATTTTGTCATCTATCAGCATCTAGTTATTCATTATGCAATGTGAAGTGATGCTTTGAGTTTGAAAGATGTGTAATGCATGAATAAAAACTACAAAAATCTATTTTCTACATTTCATTAGTTAAACTCTTTATTTTATTTTCTCTCTATATCTCTATGCTATGGAAATGCCTTTCAATTTCAAAAAAGATAGTTTTTATCTCTTGTTATAAAAAGCAGCAGATATACAATGTTAAAGAAGAGTGAAAGCACAGCTAAATTTATCATTTCAAAGCAATTTTTTAATGCATTTTTTCAAACAGTTCACTGCCTTCTCTATGCTATCGCTTACTATTATGCTTTTGATATATTTTTTGAAACATCCATAGCTTGTTCAAAATCACTTGTTTTAGGCTTTTAGCCATAGCAACAAGGTAGTGAACTGTTTGATAAGATGCTTTGGTAGACATGTATGAAAAATGTGGTAACATAGACAAGGCAATGAACTATTTGAAAAAATATCTCATAGAAATTTGGTCTCATAGAATGCCATGATAAGAAAATGCAATTGGCAGCTACTCCTAGTTATCAGTTATGCAATGTGAAGAAATTGCATAACTGCTTAGGTTGACTTTGTTCAAACTATATTGTAATTAAATTTTCAGCATCTTTCAGCATCTACTTATTAGTTATGCAGAGTGAAGTAATGCTTTGACTTTGAAAGATGTGCAATGCAATGTAATCAATGACATGAATATAAACTACAAAAGTCCATTTTTTACAATTCATTAGTTAAAATATTTATTGTATTTGCTCTCTATATTTCTATATGCTATGTAAATACCTTGTAATTGTATTTAAAAGGCTTAATAGGTCAGCTAGGTGGTATTTGCAAAATCAAGTTGTGAATGAATGGTAATTAAGAGAAAAATTGGCAAATTGCCATCTTAGAAGTCTAACAAAGGGTGGTTATGGTGGTTGATCGGCTCAAGGGGTAGTTGGAAGGTGGTATCAAGATATATTGTTGTAATACCCCAAGTTAAGGGTTGATTTTGTTTAGTGGGCTGTGAAGTTCTAATGTTGTTCAGGGGTGTTTCCACCATGAAAGTAAGGAACTAAAGTACTGAAAGAATGGGATTGCGAGTGTCCTTTAAGTTAGGGTAGAGGTATTGTGGGGTGTTTTCACCTTTGGAAGGATTGGGGGACGTCTGGAGTTGTGAGTTTCTTTAAAACCCTTCTTTTTGTGAAGGTTTAGGATGGTTTGTGAGTAGAGGAATAGAACAAGTTCTTAGGGCTCTAAAAATGGGAGAATCTTGAGTTTGGTGATCATCCCTAAGACTTTTTCAAGTTTCGTTGGTTTGGAGGTGAGTTTGTGAGGGGGTTCCTTTGGAAATTAGGCCTAATTGTGAAGCCTAGAGCGAGGGAGGTGTATTGAAAGTTCATGTTGGTCCAAAAGAGTTACTATTGGTTTTTGAATATGTTGTGTAACCCTAAAAAGGGTATCTTAATCCACCTTTAAATAGTCAGGTGTTTTCGAAAGGTTGGGAGAAATTAGGCTTGGACCGGGTTTTGAGTTTGGTGCAGGAGCACCTACACCACATCATCAATTTTTTTTATTTGAATACATCAATAGGGAAATGTTAGTGTCTTTAGGTTTATTTTGTCTAATAAGCTTTGAGAGATCAAACATAATGCAAATAAAGGGTGTTTTGTGTCTTAGAAGTCAATTAGAAATCATATAAGTTGTAAAATGCTGACAAAGCAACTTTAACACAAACAAATGTAATTAAGCGACCAACTAATCCCAAGGTTGGTTATGGGTGTTGGGGAGAATATGGTTTTTGGAAAATTATTTAAAAAGCCTTACAAAAGCTCGAATGAGAGAGTGGAAGAAGTTTTGTAATAATTTTACACAATAAACACCACAGTTTTGAGCTATTTTCTAGAAAAATATTGTTTTCTTGATCTTTTTTAGTGTTGTACAGGCACATACAGGTTCTTCATTGTCTAATTTTTTTAGAGGATGTGTCTATATGTTTTCTAATTCATTTTTTTTCTATTTGGTGTCTTAACTCTTTGTTTGTAGAGAGAACCAACACAAACACTGACTGTCCCAATGTTGCTGAATCAAGGGTTTGAGTGGAAATTTGTGATGTAACAATCAATCCACCTATTGTTTGCTATTGTATCTCAGTGGATTGATTGAAAACATGTAATAATAAGTGTTTCAACTCATTTTGGAATAAGGAGTCATAATTATGTGGTGTTTTTGTGACTGTTCTAAGACTGAACAAGGGTTTTCCAACATGGAAGTGAGGAACCAAAGAGAGGTTTTTAAGAATTAATGCCTGTAAGGGTTATGTGAGGGTCTGATGAGTCTGTGTAGAAGTATTTTGAGGTTTTTGGGGCTTTGGAAGTGTTGAGAGAGGTCTGGAGTTGTATGTTTCTTTAAAACCCTTGATTTTGTGAAGGTTTAGGAGAGTTTCTTGGGTTTTGTGAGTTAGAGGCTCTGTAGACACAAACTAATGACAAAATTTGAGGTTTGGCACCATGACCTAAGACTGTCCAAGGCATTTGGATAGATGCCTAAAGTTGGAAGGGTGGTCCCTTTGGAAAAAAAGGGCTAATTGTGAAGCCAAAATTGAAGTAGGTGTGTTGAAAGTCTATGTCGGTCCAAAAGAGAGACCACTAATTCTTTGGTATGTTGTGTATCCCTGAAAAGGGTATCTCAATCCATCTTGTAATTGTCTAGTGTTTTGGAAAGGTTGGGAGAAATCTAGCTAAAACTGAGTTTTGAGTACTACAAGAATAACCAGTCACAAATGTAAGTTTTGGAAACCTTGATGAATATGACTTAGGGATTGTTGTCAATTGATTCAATTGTCATTGTATGAATTTTGATGGTCTTTGTAGGGTCTTCATGGAGTCTTGTTGTTCATTTGCAAGGTTGAGGAGTTGAGACCCTTGAGTGTGGGTTGATGCCTGTTAGGCTAAATCATTATGAAGAAGAGTTCTTGATTGAGAATTGACATTTCCATTGTTGTGAGTCTTCTCCACCTTGGCTTTGCATCAAAGTGCTACAAGGGTGGATTGTTGGGTAAGGTGTTGAATGAATATTTTGGTTTGATGGGGCTTTGAGGTTGTGTAGATTGCTCAAAATAGGTTGTATTAATCTTGTTAGGAGCCCCTTGAAGGCAGGTTGTCAGACTGATTGGGTTTGAGCCTCCTTGCCTCTGCATTGGTGAGGCACAAGTAATTGAAGCATTCCAAAGGATACAAACCACCACGAATGGAGCTTACTTATACAATACGCTTTAGATGGGGCTTATTGAGCATTCCATAGTAATTAATTAAGTATTAGATGTAAACAAAATCCATGCCTACAACATTCAAACATACAACTTACACGATATGCATGATAACATCATTCAAGAATGGTAGTAGCAAAATAAGAGTTTCTTTAATCAAAAATCTGAAAGGCTATACAATGATATATATTGATAAAAGTATATAAATATATCCAAAAACCAATATAGGCTTAGTACAAAGGAGCCATTTGGACAAAATATCACGTATATATATCAATAGTACAAAACATATGTTCCAAAATGCCACATAGGCATACAACAAACAACACTAATACATAATCATTTCCCTCTAGGGGAAGAAAATAGATCCCGTGTTGCCTTTGAAATTTAGCTGGATGGAGTGACTATTGCTTGTCTTGTCTTTCGAACACGCTCGCTACTCCTCCTCTCTTCACTCTAGACCTTCAACTGATACGATTAAAAGTAAAGATGTTAAAACATATAAATTGAATTATGGAATGGCATATAACAAAATATAATCACTTACCGCATACATATAGTCATCATGCACATTTAAAGCATCACCATGTCCACGATCTGGAGTGACAACCACCTGTAGCAACCATGAAGATAGAAATTAAACTACATAAAATTATCGTGAAAATTTTCTATAATAGACCATAAAAGAGAAAATATAATTTCAAATCGACTAATCTATTCCATACCTCTCTCAATGGATCGGAACTGGCTATTGCTGCAGCAACTCCATGGTCCATCGTGCCACCAACATCACCAGGGCTATCTCTTGTCAACAACTGCAAATGAAACAATATCTCAAGTATCATGTTGATATAGGAGAACATAATGTGGCATGATCAAGGAATACTTGAATGCAATGTTTGTGTTTCTCATCAATTTTTTAGATTTGTATATATGCAAAATTATGAAAACTAGCTAACATAGATTGACAACCCTATTAATGAATAAAGGCTACCTAAGTGTATGTTGTTTGAGGATATGAATCATGAGGTGTGGAGGAACAAGGTGCACTAGGAAATAGTTTGAAATCCGAAGCATGTTATGAGACAAACATTCAAATATAACATTCAACTGTTCAAATGCAATAATAATATCTTTAATACTAGTTGCATACCTATGGACTCATCGTCGAGAATGTATAAGGGTTTGTAGGAATAGAGCATCCCTCATGAATAGTGCAACCTTAAAATTTCATCATATCAAAATTCTACTAATTTAGTTATTCTTAAATTTCAAAATATATTTTAATAAACAACATTAAAATAACTTGCTAAATTTTACCTGAGTGTCAATGTCGAACGTATCACTCAGGAATATCATCTGTGAAAGCCATCACCTCTACAACTGATGTAGGCTATGTAGCTGCATCACGAGCACCCTGATAATCGTACGTGCAAACAACACCACAAGCACCACAATGGTGGGGTGGAGCTCAGGGCCTACACATCTCCTCCACACAAGGCTCTACTAGAGGACTCACACACTGTAAAATGGTCTGGGTGAGTGAGCCAATCGACTTCATCGTGTCCACCTCTAAACTATCCTTAACAATGGAAGGAACAATGACATGCTCCACCATGGGTCTGCCCAAGGCTCTCGGTGCCAACTATGGATTACGTCGTGCAACAGGTCTATCGTGTGTGGAGCCCCCACCTCTACCCTAAAAGTCTAAGATGTCAAAATAGTTTGGCATTTTATTAAGGACAAACTCGCAATAGAGTTTCCTCAAAAATTATTGCGGCACATCATGGTTATTGCATGGAGGTTGGTCAAATACCATCCACCACCACTCCCAAAATTTGTTTCTAATTAAATCATGGTGGCACCAATGGACGAGGAACCTCCTGAATGCATGGGACAAAGGTTCATTGGTTTTTGGGTCTTTAAATAGGGCACACAACTCGGCTTTGCTAATTTTTAGTTTTTTGACATCTGCATATGACAAACCATTAGCACAAAATTATCTCATCTCATCTCTCTTAGTTGACCAAAAATTCATTTGCTCGCTCATTTCTCGTACATGAGTTAAAATTGACTTCAATGATTCAGCAATCCCTCTCCTATAAGGGTGGGTTTCGGCATGCTCGGTTAATCTTGCAATTAATTATTGAATGTCTCTTTTATTGTTTTCAATTTGATTTTGAATATTTTCTTGTGTTCCTTGAGGATGCCTATGAATTGATGGAGGGGTTTCGGGTTGTTCTTGTATAGGAGGCTCTTGATGAGGGGGTGATTGTGAATTCTCAATGTTTTGAGGTGGAGATTCATTCCCTAAGAATTAGAACAAGGTTTTACTATAAAAACCTATTTAAATTTGCATTCCAAATCAAATTCAAAATAAATAGAATAAAAATACACACCTCTTTGCAATCTTCAACCTCTTCGACATGTTGGTGGCATTCTCATGGAAAATGGCAAGCTAAGGATGCAAATAATGGAGGAGATTTGGCGAGTGCGAGTTACAGACCTAAAATTTTCATTCTCAAGCCACAGGTTGAAGACAAAATGAGGGTTCCAAACCCAACTTTTGTATTTCTAGACATTTGGCATGCACCAAATGTATTTTTTGACATTTGGTGTGCACCAAAGGCCTTATTTCGAGGTTTTTTTGATCGTTTTTTCAATTTGGCACCTAAATTATGTCATAGATTGGTGCATTGACCCAACTCAAGATTAAAATCTTGGACTCCTATTCTAACTCACGTTCTAACTTAGTCTGTATCCTGCAGTATTTTATGACTCCTGTTCTAACTCATGTTCTATCTGACACAGAACTCACATTGCATGGCATTCATCAATCTCATCCATCGATCTCTCTTTCAATCTGAGCCGATCATTGGAAAACCCAAAATCTATAAAATGGCCTATCATTATCATTATTCCTCCTCCCGAAATCCTAGACTTTTGAGAAGAAACTTATCTTCGATATTTTTCTTAGACACTCGATGAAGTTATACTTGCATTCAAACACAGAAATCTGAGGGCAAGAATATTGAAAAGGAAAAATGGAGAAGAACAATCAAGATAATTCAAAGGGGTGAACGCATATTCGATGAGAGCTTTCCATTAAATTTTTTAGTTTGTTTAGTTTATTTCCTCGTTCTTTGTTGTTTGATTTTAGATTATTATTTAGATTTAGGATTAACTTTGTTATTCTAGTTGTAGATTATTCATCATTATCATTCGAAAGATACCTCTATTTTTAATCTACTATTAAAAAGTGAACCCTTGTTGATAGTGGCTCAGCATTGAATGTGTGAAGTTTGAAAATTCTAGATAGACTTGGTGTGGATAAATCAAGAATTGAACCTAATTCTTTATCAATTCAAGGATTTGACAACGTAGGAAAACAACTGCTTGGTGTGATTACTTTGCCTATTACAGTTGGAAAGTCTATGTTACAAACTCTTATTCATGTAATGCCTCATGATATTTCATACAATCTTCTTTTAGGAAGACCTTGGATCCATGAGATGCATGCCACTAGTATAGAAACAACAATAAACTACTAAAAAAACTACTAAGAATTGATTATAAATGACTACAGTTGTTCACATGACCACTAGTAGTTTATTGCCAGTCATATATATTGTGACCATATTCATGACTAAACCATTTTTAGTAATTTATTAGTTGTTTTGATTGATCTATTTGGTAGTATATTTAGTTTTTGATTTATTCATTCATTGTTGTGACATGGTCACTTATTTAGTCACTTTTTTTCCACTGATATATTTAGTTGTTGATTTAGTCATTGATTGTTGTAATCTGGGCACTTATTTAGTAATTTTTTATTCATTGATAAATTTAACTAGTCACTTATTTATTTGTTGATTTATTCATTGATTGTTGTAATCCGGTCACTTATTAGTTATAGATTTAGTCATTGATTTTTGTATTTTGGTAGTATATTTATTCCTTTTATTCACTGATTTAACTTGTCATATATCTAGTCATATTTATTCACTATTCACTAATTTGTATCAATTGGTAGTATATTTAGTCTAATTAATTATTAATTGATGTCAATTAGTAGTATATTTAGTCATTTTAATTTACTGATATTTGAGAATTTAAGAATAAAACATAGAAATACACATCAATTATCAATTGCACACAATAAGATAGCCATTGAGAAGGAAAAATTGGTGAACTTTATTAATAAAAGAAAGGTGTTCTAGTTACAACTTACAAATAGAGTATTACAATTGTTATTTTCAGTCACAAGACTAAAAATATGAGTTATAGTATTGTAAATAAATGACTGCATGAAAGAAACTTCTCCAAAAGACTTTTGCAATTTGATGGAAACACATTCTTGAAGCACTTCAGTGTGAGCACATGCCCCTTTCATTTCTTAAAACTTCTACAATGTGGGAAATCTTCCTGGAGCAAGCTGTAACATGTAGAATCCAAGGAGATTGTTGATCATGTCTCATATATGAAGCTCTCTCCTTCAACACAATAAACAATAACCCAGCTACAATATTTCCTCCTTTATATGCAATGTGCCATCTAATATTAGCAACAGGGTGCTACCTTTTCCACCATGAATGAAGTTGTACATCAATACAACCAACAAAATTAATATTAGTCTCAATTTAGAAAGAATAAAAGTGCATTCTATATTGCAAGTTTAAAAAATAAAGTCCAAATATAACAAAAAGATAAATCATTAAAAAATTGCAGCCTTATCAACAAATGCCTTAAACAGAGTGTTCAGCATAGGCCTGAAATATGCATATTGAACCCTTGATTTTAGAACCTTGTTCAAATTTTAAGAAAGTTGATATGCTCAGATTATCGAATGAAGTTGATATTATAGAATGAAGGTTATCAATACTAACCAGACTAGAACAACCTTATCAACAAAAATTTCCTGGAAACCAAGCCCAAGAATGCCATCAAACTTAATTAGACAACAAAATTGTCAACCTTCATTCATGTGTTGTCTGAGTAAAGACATGCACCATGTTAGAATCCATTTATATATAAATTCTATATTAAGTTGATGAGAAAATATCTTTGATATCCAACTAGGAAGCCTTAACATCCAAAAATTACTAACCTGATTTTTCACAAGAATTTTGCCAACTATGACATCATATTTACTTAAGAAACTGTATATTGATCCACTGCCATACTGAATCTCATAGGATTCTCCTTCACAAACAAAAAATGATATATATTAATTTTTACCAACTTCCTTAATATCCCCATGTAAGCAAGCTAAACTAAGTGAGGGTGAGGGTTTGAAGTAGAGTACCATCTTCTTGGTATGTGCTTGACTATGATTACTCATCTTCTTGGTATGTGCTTGAATTTGATGAATTATATCTTGAATGAAAATAGCAAGCTAGCTACACTGTAAAAAATCATTGTTAAAAATTGTTACAAAAATAACCACAAAATCCTATTTAATTAAAACAATCCTTCTAGGTATTTCAATTAAGTTCTAAGAGAGCTAATTTCACTATCCAAACAACCATCAATCTATTTACTATATATAATTTCCCATAATTTAGAATTTGAATGTAATGAAACTAACCATAATTACCAAAGATTTGACACCAAAATGTATTACAAAATGAATTGTTTGACAGAATGCCTCAAAGAGATACATCATCTCATGGAATGAAATGATATGATTGCAAAATGTGCACAAAAAGGATTTTGCGAGGAAGCTCTCAAAATCTTTGAATTAATGAAGCACTCTAGAACATCGACATTGTAAGCTTTTCTTGTTTTCGAGATGGATGCAATCAAGTAGGTTTAGTGTATGAGGGTTGCACATACTTCATACATCATAAACCCTTATTGCATTACATATATAGTTGATCATTAGGTGTGCATGGTTGACCTTCGTACCCATGTTGGCTATCTTGAGAAAAAAATAAACATTATTACTGAGATGCCAGTTAAAAATTTGGTTCTTGTGGATCATATATGAATATAGGTTGAGTATTCCAGCAACACTGCTTTTATAGTTGGATCCTAAAAATTTTGCAACTTATGTTCTTCTCTAAAACATTAATGTAGAAATAGGAAAGTGTGGTGAGGTTCAAATAGTAAGGAGATTGATGAAAGATAGAGGAATTAAAAAGATAACTACATGTAGTTGGATTGAAGGGCATAAATGGGCACATGATTTTTGTGCAACAGGCAAATCACATCTACAAACATGGGAGATCTATGCAAAATTGGAGAAATTGGCTTGGAAAATGAAGGTAGCAGGGTATTTCTAGATTCAAGACTTTTACTCAATGTTGTGGAATAGAAGAAAAAGAATCATTTATGGGTAAGTGCACCAAGATGGTTCCCAAAAATGGGACTTAAGTGGACAACATTTTTCTAAAATCATGAAATACTGACCTTGGACATGAAATTGAGGCTAGTTACACTCAAAATTTTGAGATGGAACAAAAACAAGGATTGAAGTACTCCGAGTCTACTTTCTAAACTACTAATTTATTTTTAAAATGGTTGAGATTAAGGTGTTCAAAAGAGGGACATACACAAATTGGTGTTGTTTTTTTCAGAAAACCATAACATAGCAACTCTTGTATGACCCTCGTACAGTGAAATTTGTTTTAGTATTTTTTAAATCACAATGGTCAGAAGTTAGCTAATAGTATGTAGTTGATGCATGATTTTTCTGATAATTTTTTAATGAATATTTAATTTTTTACTAATTTTCGAAGTGGAGATTTCCTAAAAAATATAATTTTGGCCGTGCTACCCCTACAATTTTTGGAAACTAATTGAATTTTTTTTATATTTTTTTTTAAATTTGTAGAATGGAGTCTAGTTTCTAAAAAATTAATTTATTTGAAAATTTTATAAACAGTTAATTTATAACGAAAAAAATACCACACTGCTTTTTGGCCAAAAAAAAGACATACAAATAAAATAAATTATGGATTAAAGGCTTAAAATTTTCAGAAAGTGAAAAAAATTAAATCGTTGGGTAGCTAATAGAGAACCCAACATTACCCATGTCTTTGAATTTTTTGATATTGAACCACTAGCAATCCTGACGGTGAGCATGAACTCGATTATGTGAAATATGGTAGATTTTTTAAAAACACATCTCTGGTCATTGGGAATGCCTTCCAAGCCTTTGGGTTGGTATTCCAAGGCAAATACCAAGCCTAAGGTTTGGGAATTACCAAAGAAAGATATAATGCGAGCACGTTATAACGCGCTTGCATTATATTTCAATTTTGACATTGTTTTTGCTTCTATGGGAAACATGTCAACTAAGACATAACGTGAGCGCGTTATAACACACTCACATTATGTCCTCCTTTATGTTAAATGCCAATATATTGAATTTATTCTAATATATTGGTATGTTTGTGTGTACATGTATGCTTGTATTTCATGTATGCATGCTTGTATGTATGTTTGTATGCATGTATGTATCAATGCATATATATTGTATGTATGTATGTAAGATTGTATCTACACATGTATGTATGTATGCTTGTATGGATGTAGGATTATATGTACATATGTATTATTCTTTTGTGTATGTATATACATAATTCTTTAGAGGGAGGGAGAATTTAGAGAGAGAGAGATTCTGGAAAGATGGAGAGGGGGTGGAAGTGAGAGTTGAAGAGAGAGAGAGTGGGAGAGAAGGGGTTGGAATGAGAGGGACTTAGCTAGGTAGGCTGGGAGGGATAGAGGGGGGTGGAAGAGAGATAATTGAGAGAGAGGGGGGGAGAGAGAGACAAAGAGAAAAAGAGAGTTATGTAGGTAGGGTTCCAAAGGGAGAGATTTGAGAGTGTGATGGGGTGAGAGGGAGAGACTTGAGAGATAGGTAGTGAGAGGGATTGTGAAAGAGAGGGAGTGGGAGAGAGAGGGAGTGGGAGAGAGAGGGAATGTGAGTGAGAGAACTGATAGAGGGAGAGGGTGTGCAAGGGAGTAACATGATAGAGGTAGAGAAAGAGGGGGGTGGAGTGAGAGGGACTTATCTAGGTAGGGTGGGAGGGATAGATAGAGAGAGGGGAGAGAGACAAAGAGAGAGAGTTGCATAGGTAGGTTGCTAGAGGGAGAAACCTGAGAGAGAGGGGGTGGGAGGGAGAGACATGAGAGAGGGAGAGAGAGGGAGTGGGAGATAGTGGGATAGAGTGGGAGGGACATAGATAGAGATGGATAGAGGGAGAGAGAGAGGGTGGTAGGGATTGATTGAATGAGAGGTACGTAGAAAGAGGGAGACGGTAGATAGAGACAATTAGAGAGGGTAGGAGGGAGGGAGGGAGGGAGAGGTGATATGTATAGATTGAGAGAAATTGATAGGGGTTGAGGGTATAGGGATGAGGGATTAGGGTGGAGGACCTATAAGGTTGATGGTTTCTAGGGTATTAGGGTTTGAGGGTTGAGGGAATAGGGTCAATGGTAGAGGGTATTTGGTTGAGGGTATAGGGTAGAAGGTTTAAAGGTTTAGGGTTGAAGATTTTAGGGTTAAGGGTTTACTTGGTTGAGGGTAGAGGGTTTAGGGTATAGGTTTGAGGGTATATGGTTGAAGTATTAGGTTCAGGGTCCAATGTAAGGGGTAGAGGGTTTAGGGTTTAAGGATTGAGGGTTGAGGGATTAAGGGTTGAGGATTGAGAATTGAGGGTTGAGGGTTTAATGTATAGGGTAGAGGGTAGAGGGTAGAGGGTTTAAGGGTTTAGGGTTTAAGGGTTGAGGGTTGAGGGTTGAAGATTGAGGGTTTAACGTTGAGGGTTGAGGTTTGAGGGTATAGGGTATAGGGTCGAGGGATTAGGGATTAGGGTTGAGGGTCCAATATATAGGATAGAGGTTGTACAGGTTGAGAGATTAAGGGTTGAGGTTTTAGGGATTAGGGTAGAGAGTTTTCTTAGATTTAACAGTGTAAGGGTTGAGCTATTAGGGTTGATGGATTAGGGTTTAGGGTAGAGAGTATTGGGTTGAGGGTAGAGGGTAGAGAGTATAGGGTTTAAGAGTTTAGGGCTGAGGGTTGAGGGTCAAGGGTTTAGGGTTGAGTGTTTAAGGGTTTAAGGATTGAGGGTTTAAGAGTCAAGAGTGTTGATGGATTAGGGTAGAGAAACTACTAAGTGGGTTTAAGGGTTGGAGGATTAGGTTTGAGGGTAGAGGGTTTACGGGTTGGGGTTTAAGGGTTTAGGGTTTAGGGTTTAGGGATTAAGAGGATATAATGGTTGAGGGATTAAGAGGATATAAGGGTTGAGGGTTGAGGTTTGAGGGATTAAGATGGTATAGGGGTTGAGGTACTAGGGTTGAAGTGTTGAGGGTTGAGGGATAAGGGTTGAGGGTTGAGGAATTAAGAAGGTATAAGGGTTGAGGGATTAGGGTTTAAAGGTTGAAGGTTGAGGAATGAGGGATTAAGAGGGTATAAGGGTTGAGGGATTAGGGTTTAAGGGTTGAGGGTTGAGGGTTGAGAGATTAAGAGGATATAGGGGTTGAGGTATTAGGGTTTAATGGTTGAGGGTTGATGGATTAAGAGGGTATAGGGTTTGAGGGATTCGGGTTTAAGGGTTTAGGGTTGAGGGTTGAGGGATTAAGAGGGTATAAGAGTTGAGGCATTCGGTTTTAAGGGTTGAGGGTTGAAGGATTAAGAGGGTATAGTGGTATCCATCTCTCCCACTATCTCCATCTACCCTCTATCTCTTAACCATTTAAACCCTTAACCCTTAAACCCTTAACTCTTAACCCTCTACCCTCTATCTCTCTCTCAGTCTATCTATCCCTCCCTCTATATCTCCATATCTCCCACTATATATTTATCCCCCTCTCCCTCTCCATCCCTCTCTCCCTCTCTCTCCCTATTTTTCTCCCACTCTCCCCCTCTCTCCCTTCCACTCTATATTTATCCCACTCTCCCCTTCTCCCACTCTCCCACTCTTTCCCAATCTCTCTTTCTCTCACTCTCCCCTTCTCCCACTCTCTCTTTCTCCCACTCTCCCCCTCTCTCCCTCCCTCTCTATCTCCATCTTTCCCACTATCTATTTCTCTCCCTCTCCCTCTCCCTCTCTCTCTCCCTCTCCCTCTTTCTCCCCCTCTCCCTCTCCCTCCCTCTCTGCCTCTTTCTCTCCCACTCCCTCTCCCTCCCTCTCTCCCTCTTTCTCTCCCACTCTCTCTTTCTCCCACTATCCCCCTCTCTCCCTCCCACTCTATATTTCTTCAACTCTCCCAATCTCTCTTTCTCCCACTCTCCCCTTCTCCCATATCTCTTTCTCCTCTCACATCCTCTCCCCTCTCTCCCTCCTCTCTGTCTCCATCTCTTCCCTCTCCTCTCCCCTCTCCTCCCTCTCTCCTGTTCTCTCCTCCATCTCCTCCTCTCTCCCTCTTTCTCACCACTGTCTCTTCCTCCCCTTCTCCCCATCTCTTCCTCTCACTCTATCTCCATCTCTGCCACTATGTCTTTCTCTCCCACTCCCTCTCCCTCCATCTATCCCTCTTTCTCTCCCACTCTCTCTTTCTCCAAATCTCCCCCTCTCTCCCTCC
>CM021104.1:642194814-642213067 GCA_007115665.2 Sequoiadendron giganteum | reverse complement strand
GAGTCATGTTGTATCTTATTTGATGTTAAATAATGTTTTGAAAAGTGTTGTCCTATTAAATAGTTCTTTTAGAAAATTGCATTGGTTGGAAGAAATGTTTATTTTTATATTATATTAATGTTATGCTTATTGGTTATTTTTAAAATGATTAATGAAATTAAACTTAAATTATTTAATTTATTAAATTTAAGTATTAAATTATTGTAAGTAAGTTAATTAAAGTTAAATTATTTGATTTATTAAATTTAAATCTCAAGGGATTGGATTTAGTTATTAAATAATTTAATAATAATTATGTAAGTATATTTGATTGTTAAATTAAATTAAATCAAAAAGGGAATTATGAGAAATTGAAATTTTACTTTAAAGTCAAAATTAGGGCCTTCCAAAGAAAAGGGAAATGAAATTAACTTTTAAATTCAATTTCTTGTATTGAATGTGAATTAGGGTTGCATTAGGTTATTTTGGAATTTTGAGGAAATGATGTTTTATAAGTTTAGGGTAGAAAAATTTGGGGATTCTTCTTCCTTCTTTTTTTCACAGGCATGAAATTTTTGGAGAGAGTTTGCACATGAAAGTTTTTGGAAATATTTTCTGTTTGGAGAATTAAATTGAAAAGAGAGAAAATTTTGTGAAGAAGGTGGAGCTATTGGATCAAAGCTAGCTGGAAATTCATTGCATTGTTGAAAAGGAATTGTGAGGAGTTCAAGGGAAGCTCTGCATCAAGAATCTTGTCTATTTCCTGTGGCTTCAAATAACCAGGTTTTCTTTTATTTCTTTGTTTTATTGTTCCTAGTTTAACCTATTTTCTAAATAATAAGAAATTTGCAAACAGGTGATTTTCTTGAAACCCTAGGTTAAACTTCAACATTTTGGTATTCAGATTTGTTTTTCAAAATACAAACCCTTTTAGAAAATTTGTTGAAAAATTCAAAATCAATGTATTACTTTTCCTTGTTTAAATTATTTGAAAACATGGAAGGATGGCTTTCTTTGGTTTTCAGTTATAAATCTCTTGAGCACGAGATATCTATTGTTTGTCAATTTTATTACTGATTTTAAATCTATTTTCTTCGATTTCACCAGTAGATGAAATTTTGAAAAAAAAATATATATATGTAAATATACATTACATATATCATATTTTAAATATGATATAAATAATCTATATTTACATATATATAGATTTTAATTTTCTGTGTTATAAAATTTTGTTATTGTCGCCGGTACGGTGAAGGTACGAAATTCGTACGCTGTCTTTTTGGAAAATTTTTATTTGCAAAAATAAATTATGTGTGGGGGGGGTTCGGCCCCCCACTGTGTTTTGTATTAGTGGGTACGTAGTACCCACTGGGCAGTGCACCCACCACTTCGGGGGATGCACTGTCCCGTGGGGACTGCAGCCCCCTTCATTGTTGTCGGCCGTTGTACTTAAAGTACAGTCGGCGCAGGCGTGGGTTGCGGTCTGCGGACTATGGGCAGGGTACAAGTATCGTTCGTCGGATAGGTACCGTCTGACCCTGCCATATGTTGTTTTTTTTTATTTTCGTTTTTTTTTCTATTTTTAATTTTTTTTTGTTTTTGGTTATTTAAATTTATTTTTTTATTTATCTATTTTTATTTAATTTTATTTTTAATTTTTATTTTGTCTTAATATTTTTTTTATATAATATTTAATTTATATATATATATTATATATATGTATTTTTTTAATATTATAGATATAAATATATATAATATTTAAGATATATATATTATGTATATAATTAATATTATATATTAAATTATTTAACTATATTTAAAGTTTTTTTTTATAGTTTGAATTGCTGGATTAAAATGAGAATGGGAGTTGTATTCTAATAGCGAATATTAGTTTTTAATATATGGTGTTTTCGCTAGTAGAACTTCATATTCAATACCTTGTTAAACATAGGAACATTCAACAATTTAGACAACTAATTATAGTTGAATTTATTATTGCTCATGATTTGATTAAGTTGTGGAGATTATGTATTAATGAAAAATTGATTGTTTAATGTAAAGTCTTGAATGGAATTATTCTACTTTCTTGTGAGAAACATCAGTTAGGAACATGGTTTTAGGATAACCAAATATAGTATTTTTCATTGCCAATGCATGAGTTCATTGATGTATCTTTTAATGATTATTGTGTGAATGAGTGTTGAGTTTTGGTTTGTAAAGTCTTCCAGTAAAACGTGGGTCATTCCCTTGTTAAATTATTGTTTTGATTTTTCCTTTGGGTAGTGTTACAAGTTTTTAGTTTCCTCCTAGTGTTGGAGTGGATTTCTTTGCGGTTGCCTCCTAGGATAGGAGAAAGCATGTTGGTTCAGTTTTGTAACACTTAAGTAACCCTTGGAGTTAGATTGTGTAGTGTGTTATCCAATTAGAAGAGTGGCTTTTGTTAGGGGTCGGAGCCCAAAGAGGTAAACCGGGAAACCTTCAGAAGTTATTTTAACAACTAAGAACTAAAGTAAATGTACTTAGAGGATTAGAATGTAGTTCACATTAACCAAGATAAATTAACCTCACTCATAGACACAAGGGTTTGTTTAGATTTGGGGTGAGTGAGAAGGCCTGGAATGGCAAGATCACTATCTTGTCCTTATGAGAGGTAGTTGATTCTGCTTGAGCTAGTATGAGTGCCGCGATTCAGTTGAGGCCATCAGGATTTTCGGAGCCTATGAAGAATGCCCAAAGGATATCTCATGACAAACCTTGCGATGACACTTTGTCTAGGATAACACTGTGTTATGATGTGCATATGGTTTCTCTAGCACACTTGATTATAATATGTCTAGAAGCAATGTAACCATGATTAGAGTTAGACTTATATTGTGCATATGTGTGGTTGAGTCAGCTTGTATCAGTTTGAGTCTACCTTTGGTTTGAGGTAGTAGGTTTCTCGTCCATGTTATTTGGTTACTATCTCCTAGCATGGGGGGTGGGCCTTCAGGTACCACATGGTTGGGTGGAACATGCACCAAAACCATTGGGTCCCCTTGATCTTCAGTACTTGGTGGCGAGACTTCTGGATGGACATCTCGCATTTCTTACTTTTAATTCTTGTACTTTGTATCTCATAATGTAATGATATTGATTTACCCCTCTTATGTTTTGAGGTGGACCTTGTAATGATCACACTTATATATTTGGACTCATTTTGGGAATGAGGAATGTAATTGATGTATGTAATTGATTCATGTAATGAATACTTTATTTTATCTCGTATCTTTCTATGTTGTTGAATGTTATTACTTGAGTTATTTACTTTCAATGTAATTTAGATGATGTATGTTAATGGGGTTTTAAGTAATCTCAATTATGTAACCCTAGGGGATGTTGTCATTTATAGTTGAACATGTGGGTTTGATTCACTTCTTTTAAGAAAAAATTTAGTACGCTTGTTTAGTGAATTGAAACTTCCTCTAGGGTTGCGTGGCGGGGCATTATACATGGTACCAGAGCCCAGGTTTAAACACTGGGCACTCTGGGATTATGGTGTACCCATTAAGCTTAGTTGCATAGGTCTTCAAGTGTACCTTGTCTAATATCCCTTTTGTTTGTGTGCAGGAGTATGCCTCCTAAACGCGGACGAGGGAGAGGACGTGGACATGGTCGAATAGATGTACCTGAAGGGAGTCGACATGGCTCTCTACCGCATGTTACACTCATACCAGATCAGGAGGAACATCAGGCCTCACAGAATGGTCCAGGAGGCGGTGGACATCAGGATCCTCCAGGGGTCAAAGCTGCCCGAAAAGCTTTGGAAGACGCTCTGGCTTATCTAGGTCCGAAGCGGGTAGATGCAGAGGTTAATCCTGGGGTGAGAGCAGTTCCAGCACAGTCAGAGAGGTTAGCATCTTCTCATATGGGAGATCTGATTCAGTCACAACCACCACTATTTTATGGAGTAGGTACAGGTTTAGAGGCTAAGATTTGGCTGATAGGCCTTGATCGATGCTTCTCCATGCAGCCCTATAATAGTAATACTAAAGTGCGGTGTGCTATTATTCACCTCCGTGGTTTTGCAGCCACTTGGTGGAAGATAGAGGAGCAGAAGCTCCACATTGATATGAGTACTATGTCTTGGGAGATCTTTCTTGAGCGGTTCAGAGCTCGTTTTCTCTCCGATCACTGGCGCCAGCGTAGAGGCGATGAGTTCCATGCCTTACGATAGTTGGCCTTGACTATAGACTAGTATGAGAGGCAATTCTACAAACTTAAACAATTCTTTGGGATAGGTGATGATGAGGGGATGCTCGTGTAGCATTTCATCAGGGGCTTAAACGCCCGTATCAGTGGAGGAGTGTGGATTTTTGAACCCAAGTCTATGGAGGTAGCTGTGGAGAAGGCACAGCTTGTGGAGGAGAACCTGACTATGGCATTGGGAGGCCAGGCAGGAGTTGTTATTGGTAGTAGTGCAGGGGCTGGGTCTAGTGTTTGAAGTGGTCAGTCACAAGGAGCGGTGCCTCCTAAGACTCAGCAGGTATCAGCACAGGGCAGTCATCAGCAATCTTTCCAAGGGAAATGAAAGGGTTTTCAGAAGGGACAGGGTAACAGGAACTGGAGGTGCATGAAGCGTTTCAATTCTGAGCAACCTGCTCAGAGCTTTTAGGCTACCTTTAGACGCAGTGGACAGCAGTCGAGTGCACCAGTAGGAGACAGAGGTCATAGTAGAGGAACAGGTTGTTTCTCTTGTGGTAAGCAGGGCCATATTGCTAGGATGTGTCCCAATAAGAGCACGTTGAGAATCACTCAGAGACCAGCAACGTAAGAGCCGACAGTGGGAGATGCTGGCAAAGGCCATCGTGTGTCGCTGCGGTTGACATTCGTCAGTCTGGGTATCAGGGAGCTACCGCTGAGACTTTTGGGGTTGGTCATCCAGTATAGGATGCTCACCCTCAGGGGTCAAGGTTTTGATTTGATGCAGTTAGGATGAGGGAGCTATATCCCTACTTTTTTGCAGGCTTCTAGGAGTAAGCCTGGTCTTTGGGGGGGAGTATGTAATACCCCTCCGTTTTGCTTCTCGTTTCATGTTGTTTTATGCTTTGCTTGGATTGCAGCTACTTTGATACTGGACACATTTTTATTATGATGTTTTGATCGCTACTCTTGAGCGGCAACTATTATTGTGTGATGTGATTGTCTGATTGTATTTCACATGCTTTGATGAATTAATGATGTTAGTAGAATTATCATGGAATTATTTATGTGAATATTGTTCATGATGTTAGTGTCAGTCTTTGATGAGTGTATTGATGAAGAAGACAGGTTCGCATCACTCGCTTGCGAGCGCCCTGCGAATCCGAGATTTCTTCTTCACGGTGTGAATTATATGCTAGATATATTATGTTGTTTACTTGATATCAGGTTGCAGGTACATGACATCGACGACGCCTGGTTTCACAGGTTTGAGCATGTTGATCCAACGGTTAAGTTGAACGGGAGATAGTAGCTTGGTAACATGTGTCAGGTCTACACCCTAGCCTTAGTGTGTTGTCAGTTCTGAGTATTGAGTCATGTTGTATCTTATTTGATGTTAAATAATGTTTTGAAAAGTGTTGTCCTATTAAATAGTTCTTTTAGAAAATTGCATTGGTTGGAAGAAATGTTTATTTTTATATTATATTAATGTTATGCTTATTGGTTATTTTTAAAATGATTAATGAAATTAAACTTAAATTATTTAATTTATTAAATTTAAGTATTAAATTATTGTAAGTAAGTTAATTAAAGTTAAATTATTTGATTTATTAAATTTAAATCTCAAGGGATTGGATTTAGTTATTAAATAATTTAATAATAATTATGTAAGTATATTTGATTGTTAAATTAAATTAAATCAAAAAGGGAATTATGAGAAATTGAAATTTTACTTTAAAGTCAAAATTAGGGCCTTCCAAAGAAAAGGGAAATGAAATTAACTTTTAAATTCAATTTCTTGTATTGAATGTGAATTAGGGTTGCATTAGGTTATTTTGGAATTTTGAGGAAATGATGTTTTATAAGTTTAGGGTAGAAAAATTTGGGGATTCTTCTTCCTTCTTTTTTTCACAGGCATGAAATTTTTGGAGAGAGTTTGCACATGAAAGTTTTTGGAAATATTTTCTGTTTGGAGAATTAAATTGAAAAGAGAGAAAATTTTGTGAAGAAGGTGGAGCTATTGGATCAAAGCTAGCTGGAAATTCATTGCATTGTTGAAAAGGAATTGTGAGGAGTTCAAGGGAAGCTCTGCATCAAGAATCTTGTCTATTTCCTGTGGCTTCAAATAACCAGGTTTTCTTTTATTTCTTTGTTTTATTGTTCCTAGTTTAACCTATTTTCTAAATAATAAGAAATTTGCAAACAGGTGATTTTCTTGAAACCCTAGGTTAAACTTCAACATTTTGGTATTCAGATTTGTTTTTCAAAATACAAACCCTTTTAGAAAATTTGTTGAAAAATTCAAAATCAATGTATTACTTTTCCTTGTTTAAATTATTTGAAAACATGGAAGGATGGCTTTCTTTGGTTTTCAGTTATAAATCTCTTGAGCACGAGATATCTATTGTTTGTCAATTTTATTACTGATTTTAAATCTATTTTCTTCGATTTCACCAGTAGATGAAATTTTGAAAAAAAAATATATATATGTAAATATACATTACATATATCATATTTTAAATATGATATAAATAATCTATATTTACATATATATAGATTTTAATTTTCTGTGTTATAAAATTTTGTTATTGTCGCCGGTACGGTGAAGGTACGAAATTCGTACGCTGTCTTTTTGGAAAATTTTTATTTGCAAAAATAAATTATGTGTGGGGGGGGTTCGGCCCCCCACTGTGTTTTGTATTAGTGGGTACGTAGTACCCACTGGGCAGTGCACCCACCACTTCGGGGGATGCACTGTCCCGTGGGGACTGCAGCCCCCTTCATTGTTGTCGGCCGTTGTACTTAAAGTACAGTCGGCGCAGGCGTGGGTTGCGGTCTGCGGACTATGGGCAGGGTACAAGTATCGTTCGTCGGATAGGTACCGTCTGACCCTGCCATATGTTGTTTTTTTTTATTTTCGTTTTTTTTTCTATTTTTAATTTTTTTTTGTTTTTGGTTATTTAAATTTATTTTTTTATTTATCTATTTTTATTTAATTTTATTTTTAATTTTTATTTTGTCTTAATATTTTTTTTATATAATATTTAATTTATATATATATATTATATATATGTATTTTTTTAATATTATAGATATAAATATATATAATATTTAAGATATATATATTATGTATATAATTAATATTATATATTAAATTATTTAACTATATTTAAAGTTTTTTTTTATAGTTTGAATTGCTGGATTAAAATGAGAATGGGAGTTGTATTCTAATAGCGAATATTAGTTTTTAATATATGGTGTTTTCGCTAGTAGAACTTCATATTCAATACCTTGTTAAACATAGGAACATTCAACAATTTAGACAACTAATTATAGTTGAATTTATTATTGCTCATGATTTGATTAAGTTGTGGAGATTATGTATTAATGAAAAATTGATTGTTTAATGTAAAGTCTTGAATGGAATTATTCTACTTTCTTGTGAGAAACATCAGTTAGGAACATGGTTTTAGGATAACCAAATATAGTATTTTTCATTGCCAATGCATGAGTTCATTGATGTATCTTTTAATGATTATTGTGTGAATGAGTGTTGAGTTTTGGTTTGTAAAGTCTTCCAGTAAAACGTGGGTCATTCCCTTGTTAAATTATTGTTTTGATTTTTCCTTTGGGTAGTGTTACAAGTTTTTAGTTTCCTCCTAGTGTTGGAGTGGATTTCTTTGCGGTTGCCTCCTAGGATAGGAGAAAGCATGTTGGTTCAGTTTTGTAACACTTAAGTAACCCTTGGAGTTAGATTGTGTAGTGTGTTATCCAATTAGAAGAGTGGCTTTTGTTAGGGGTCGGAGCCCAAAGAGGTAAACCGGGAAACCTTTAGAAGTTATTTTAATAACTGAGAACTAAAGTAGATGTACTAGAGGATTAGAATGTAGTTCACATTAACCAAGATAAATTAACCTCACTCACAGACACAAGGGTTTGTTTAGATTTGGGGTGAGTGAGAAGGCCTGGAATGGCAAGATCACTATCTTGTCCTTATGAGAGGTAGTTGATTCCGCTTGAGCTAGTATGAGTGCCGGGATTCTTTTGAGGCCATCAGGATTTTCGGAGCCTATGAAGAATGCCCAAAGGATATCTCATGACAAACCTTGTGATGACACTCTGTCTAGGATAACACTGTGTTATGTTGTGCATATGGTTTCTTTAGCACACTTGATTATAATATGTCTAGAAGCAATGTAACCGTGATTAGAGTTAGACTTATATTGTGCATATGTGTGGTTGAGTCAGCTTGTATCAGTTTGAGTCTACCTTTGGTTTGAGGTAGTAGGTTTCTCGTCCATGTTATTTGGTTACTATCTCCTAGCATGGGGGGTGGGCCTTCGGGTACCACATGGTTGGGTGGAACATGCACCAAAACCGTTAGGTCCCCTTGATCTTCAGTACTTGGTGGTGAGACTTCTAGATGGACATCTCGCATTTCTTACTTTTAATTCTTGTACTTTGTATCTCATAATGTAATGATATTGATTTACCCCTCTTGTGTTTTGAGGTGGACCTTGTAATGATCACACTTATATATTTGGACTCATTTCGGGAATGAGGAATGTAATTGATGTATGTAATTGATTCATGTAATGAATGCTTTATTTTATCTTGTATCTTTCTATGTTCTTGAATGTTATTGCTTGAGTTATTTACTTTCAATGTAATTTAGATGATGTATGTTAATGGGGTTTTAAGTAATCTTAGTTATGTAACCCTAGGGGATGTTGTCATTTATAGTTGAACATGTGGGTTTAATTCACTTCTTTTAAAAAAAAATTTAGTACGCTTGTTTAGTGAATTGAAACTTCCTCTAGGGTTGTGTGGTGGGGCATTACAGAATAGATTAAGTACTAGATAGAAATGCATAGTTGTTAGAGAAATATAAGTGTGCGTTAGTGTACAATAATTGTGGATATATGAATAAGATATGTATTATGTTTGTGGAGATATGTGCATATAAAGACTAATAAAAACTAAATAAACCAACCCAGATTACCTTATACATTAATCAAGATATTTCAATAAAATAAACTTAAAATTAAATCAAAAACAACATAATATACAAATATTTTCATTACACTTCTCTACCTAATTATTTTGAAACGTTACCACCTATGCTTATTTAAGATTACTTTGCTTGAAGATATTTTCATTATTCTAAAAAAAACAGAAAATACTAAATCATGGAAGAAACTAACAATGTTTGCTTAAGAATAAGAAATTGCTGTTGTAACAAAAAGTTCCCACTATAAAGGTATTCCTTCACTGCATAATATGGCTAAATTTGGATGTAAGTGAATATGATCTCATCCATATGTTTTCAGAACTTTCGGTGTGACCATGTGATATGATATTGTCTTGTCACTAGTGTTATAATCATCACACACTTTATTCCAAGCAAAGATAAGAATATGGGAAAAAACATGCCAAAATTGAATAATAAAGGTAGGGGAGCTGTCAACCATTTAAACATTTCAAAATGTTTGATAATTGATTACTTTTGTCAATAGGAATAAAATAAATATTTATTATTTTTTAATGAAGATGAGGAATAAAATTATTGACGGTTTAATTATTAAATGAAATTATGTTTGAATAAAGTGTTAAAGTTCAAAAGTTAAAAGGATTTTCAGAATAAATCAAACGCTTCTAATCAATAAAATTAAAACAATTTAAAAACTTAAGAAGACATGAATTTATTAGATATGAATAGTTATCAAAATATTAAATTTACTTTCATTACACTCATACTCAACATTACAAATTTGATTTTTTCAATACATTTTCTATTAAATAATATTTTATCATTATCAAAATATTAAATTTTAATTTGATTATACTCATACCCACCATTACAGATTTGATTTTTTCAATATATTTTTTATTAAATAATATTTTAATCTTATTATGAACAATAATGTAAATACCATATAGAAACAAAAATAATATTAAATATTATTATATTAAAGATTAACTGCATACAATTGATTCATTCAGTTAGAACCTTCTCAGTTACCATAAAAAAAATATGACTACAACTACTTTGGATTGCTCTTACACACTGCAAATTGAAATTTATCCTACACCTCTTTATTGCTTTCTCTAGATTGCTCTTAGATATTTTACCAAAATAACATCGAAATTCCTTATTGTCACATCTGTTTCAAAGCATTGTGTAAGACAGCGTTCCTAAGACAATGAATAAGTTTGGAACTTGAATAATTGATCTGTGATCAATCTCACATAAAATGTTAGATTATTATAATAATGTAAAATTAAATCTTATATATATTTTTCAACAGATAATCTATAATTTTTTCAGGAGAAAACTCTAGATATTTTCAAAGTTTGATGGTGATTGTTATTTAGAAGATATTATGTATATCTTTATAATCTTTGTAAAGAAATTCAATTTCTAATAGTAACAGCTGAGTGAAGATTGTAATGATTCATCTTGACAATAAGTAAACAATGTTTTATCGAATAGATATCTTTGAAATATTATAATTTTATCACGTAAATCTGTATCTTCTTGTCTATTATTCGATTATTCTATTTTATGCTTTCTGTTATTTCTTTGCTACAGTATTACTTCATTTTATTGGATGACGTTCTACCACGTCACCTTGATTATGGGTGTCATTGATAAGGATTGGGTGCCTTAGATTCAGATCATACCTGAGAAGTTGAAAATGAGATTTCTATCAGACTGAGAGTGGAAAACAATGGTGGAGTGCATCACTGCGTAATTATGGGAAAATGAAAAGTAGGTATACAAGTTCAGGAATGGGTGATTTATTCAATGTTACAATGTCTTATTCAAGTTCAGGAATGGGTAAATCACTTTTGGTTGTATGACATTTTTTCCTGAATGATAGCAACAGTGGGGACTACTTGGAAGAAACTGGGGCAAGTCTAGAAGTTGAATTTATGAACAGAAATCATTTGCCAGGGACCGTTTATAAAAGCTAGGGAGGCAGGATTTTAACACTGCTTTGCTTAGATGAATTTGTTCTCTCCTGAGTGGTTAAATCTTTTGGTAGTCAAAATGTGTTGAGAGTGTGCAGGATAAGCTGAACTTGTGAGGAAGGTGTTCAAACCATTTTATTCTTTTACTATTATTATATTTTAATTATAATTTGTAATTTATATTTAGGTGACATAAGAGATTTATTGTTAAAAAAAATAATAGATTGTAATTATTTTGGATTATGTTAAATAATCAATATCTATATATATGGAGAGCTCGAAGCTCAATATTTATGTTTGAATTAGGGGAGCTTATTTATAATTCTTTTTTAATTAGGTGATCTAGTAAATCATACTTATCATGTGTTTGAGATTAACGGTTGGAGATATGAATCTAGGTTGCATGTTTTATATCATATTTATTTAGAGTTTTTGTGTGTAAACATGTGTAGATGCAATATGTTATAAAATTAAATTTGAACCCCCCATTTTTAAACATTCCTTAAGTACAATATTTATATTATATTGGATATATCTATTAGTAAGTATGTAAAGAAAATAATTGTACCATAAACATCGACACACTTTATTAAATAAATCCAATCAATAGAAATAAATTGATCTACATAAAAATGTTATAAAATTGATAGTTGCAATAAGTATAAAAAAATTAAATGCAAGGGATTAGGATACTTATCTCTAAAATTAGTGTGCAAATGATGTTAATGTCAAGCAATGTTGATTGGTTCAAATGCAAACTCCATAGGATTCATCACAATACATGTACTTTAAACATAATACATGGAGCTAATTTATGATGTAGGAGATCAATTTTTCAAAGTACACTTCAAAAATTCTACTCAACCTTGCTTTCTTGAATTCAAAATTGTCACAATAGTGTGTAGGGAGATTTCCAACTCAATAGGTGATTGTGTTCTCGCAGGTGAACCCCTTTGTTGTATTTGATTAATAGTGGTGAACAATATCAAATAAAAAATTTAACATGTAAATTTTTATTTGTCTCTTAACTTTAATGATTTTCTTATATTTGCCTCTTATTTCTTGATTGACCTAACATACTTTCTTCAATTAAAGTAAGAGAAGATTGAAGCTCTTTATATAACTTGACATAGTAATTTATCATAAAAACATGAATGTCATGTTAGCTCATAACACCTACTTGAAAAGGGTGAGAATACTAAATTTATATTTACTTTTTAAATTTTGGGTTCATTCCTCCTTATGAAAGAATTGAGTCAAGCCTAAGTGAAAAAATGCCTTATGGATAATGATTATTTTGGGGTAGTGAGAAAATGTATGGAGGTAAATAGAAACATGGAGAAGAGTAAATGATGAATATATGAAATAAGTGCCAATGAGGATGGATTAGATAGGTGTAGTGATCAATCCATGAGACAAACTATATAGGAGCGAATTTGCACCCCTCTCACAAATTCCCCTTTTACATCCTCTACTTTAGAGAAATCAAACCCGACTAAATAATTCCACATCACCTACCTACCTCGCATCCACTTGGCCCTTGTCCTTTTTTTCATTGGGGGAGTTTCTATCAGAGGACGAGTGTGTGACACACAGAAGTTTGTGCGGTGCTTTATTGCCCTTGACAGATTCATGCCTCTTCAATCCACAAGGACATTATGTTCCCCATTGGGGATGAAGTGTAATGCCTCTGTGTTGACCAACTAACCTCAAAACGACTCTTTCCCTCCCATTTTCATCTTCAAATGCATCTATCTCATATTCATTCCAACTTCTACAATCTCTAGGACAATTCTACATACTAGCTCATACTCTTGAGCATTACTTAGAAATTTGTTGCTCCATCAACATCACTGAGAACATGCAATGCTACCATAGAAGATATAATCTTGGTGTCTTGCATGACGTGGTTCATCACTTTTGTGGCCCTGTCAACTTTTCCAAGTTTATAGTCTTGCATTTTCCCTTCATTGGCCTTGAGTGCCTTTGGGTAGAGGTGGTATTTATTCAGTATCCTTCTTTCATTGTGGTTTGATGGAGTAGCATTTTTTTTTTCGTAGTGTTTGATATTCTCCTTTCCAACATTTCCTTTATCATGTTTCTATTTCTCTTCATTTGTTTGGTTGTTCGTAGAGGTGGAAAAACCAAAGCAAGGGTTTGACTAAGGCAAACCCTTATACAAACCCAACACTTTTCCTCTTTTGGTTGTGTGTAGGTACGTGCTCATGTGGATCTTGTTGCCGAATTAGAATCATAGTTCAACATAATCTTCATCACTTTCATCTTGGTCACTTTTACTAGCCTCATATCTTTAGTTATCTCTAGTATTTTATCATCTATATTTTTGTTTAGTACATTAAACTTCATTAGATATACTATTAGTAGGTTTTTGTATTCCATAGTGTACTTTCACACTTTTAGGTTATATGAACGCTAGCTCCCTCGAGAGATGCTATCATTTTGAACTATCATCCTTGACCACCCTAACCACAATAAGTAGAGGGCTCCTGTCCTAATGTGATGCATATTTTTTTGTAATTTTTTCCAAGTAAATAATTAATTATGATTTTTTTATTACAACTTTTAAAAAATATAAAAAATTGTATGTCTGACCACCTTAACTTGGTCAAAACTTCATGAAATTCATTTTTTTTAATGCTATAGTATGCGAAGAATAGAATGTGATGCATGTTTCAGATTCAAAAAATGTGATACCCTTTGAAAGCTATAGATTTTTTTCAATCAGCCTATCAATGAAGACTTTAGTCATAATTTAAATAGAAAATGAATAATAATTATTTATTAAATTCAAATTAAAGCATAATTTATATTGGTGGAAAGCTAAGAATCTCCTTTAAAAAACCTTTTCATTAAACATCAATTTTGGGTAAGAAAAATTTGTCAGGCGCATGGGCCATCATATCACTTACATATCACCACTTTTTGGCCCATCATGATCTTGCACATACCCATGATGCTATTGATATTCGTGTAGAGAATCTTCTGGCACTAGATAGGAGGTTTTTATACCTCATGAATCATTTGGAGAAAGCACCAAATATGGTGAGAGTTTTTAGGCTTGCTAGCAAGGTGAGATACATGTTAGGTAAGGATCAGGCAAGTATAGATTTCCTAAATGGCCTTAATAATCTAACCAAAGAATACATCCTTTCATATGGCACTAGATCGAGTACTACCCGA
Organism: Sequoiadendron giganteum; assembly: GCA_007115665.2. NCBI lineage: Eukaryota > Viridiplantae > Streptophyta > Pinopsida > Cupressales > Cupressaceae > Sequoiadendron > Sequoiadendron giganteum. Next base: position 642,198,727 of record CM021104.1, on the reverse strand, counting down.
GGGGAGGTTCTTGATTCCTATGAAAGATAGATAGGTGTCCCAATGCCTACCACAACTATATGCATGGCTGAAATGGGCCCCTAGATCAATTTTTCCTCTACTTCTCAAAAGCCTAACACTATCAAGGCAAGTAGGATACCCCTTGGTTTCAATTTCAACCTTCCTACTAGCCTTATGTGTGGGGGCTTTGGTGGGATGAGCGGTGGTGGTGCTAGCAGTGGTGGTGCTAGTAGTGGTGGCTCTAGCAAAGGTCATGGTAGTGGCTCTGGTGGGGGTCACACTGGTGGTTCCTGGTGGTGGATCTAGTGGGAGTCACACTAGTGGTTCTCATAGTGGCTCTAGTTGTGGTCACAGCAATGGCTTTGAAGGTGACTCTAGAGGTGGTTCTGGTGGTAGTGGTTCTAGGGGAGATTTCAATGGGCCTTTTTCATCCTTTGACCCTGTTCTAAATGCTCTTCTTTACAATATGGGTCAGATGAAAAACCAGTTGGTGAGCCTTTCCCAAGCCTCCGCCCGACCTATGTTCCAACCTTTTTGTTGACATAGCCTACTATTAGTGGTGATTTTGAGAACTCCTTTCCCCCATAGAATGGAGATTCCTAAATTCGAAAAGAATGGTGTTAAGGGAGATTTGCAGACACGTGTATTAGCCTTTATTTCTATGTGGATGGATTTCTTCTATCATGATGCTCTAATGGAAAAACTATTTCCTCGATATCTCAAGGACACGACACTTGAGTAGTCTTTTTCCTTGCCCAAGAATTCTATATTCTCATTTGATCATCTTGTCAATTAGTTTCTCTATTGATTCTAGTCTAACATCAGTTCGAAGATGACCTTCTCAGATCTTGTCTAATGAAATTAGGGATAAAACAAGAAGATAACTAATTTCATAACATGATACCGAGAGCTCTTTTCACAAATTTCATACCCACTACGTGACTTAGATGTGCAAAATATATTCAAAGGAAACTTGCAATGAGCTTGGCTAGAGAAATTCAACTTGATGAAATACCCTTCCTTTGCAAACTTGTGTACTGTGTTATGGGAATAACAAATGGTGGTTCAATTCGAGGGAACCTCCTCACACTCCTATTCCAAAGGAAAATATATTGTGTCTATTTCAGGAAAAGGAAAATATGTTGCAAATATAGTTACTATGAATAATGATTATGGCTATAGATGCAAATAAAAGTTTACAAAGCTACCTAAATATTATTCTTCAATTTTACAAAAGTTATTGAAGGATAAGATCATAACTATGGAAAATTCCCAACCTTTGAAGGAGGCTTACTTTGATTAGTATGATGGAAATGATTTTTTCAGTACCATCATGTTAACGGGCATGATAGTAAGTGTTGTATATGCCTACATCATGTGATATAGGATCACATCGACAACGGTACCACCCATCTCAATGGGAAGAAGAAAAACACAAATAAGTTAGTAGAGAAGTCCAATAGCGAGTTACAGATCTATATGGGTCCATTTTCATCTCTCTATGAATTTGATTCTTGACACTTGTAATTCTTCTCCTAAACCTTTGGTGTATGTTAATATGGTTTCAATTACTCCTCTCCTGCAACCTGTAACTAGTTTTCTAGATGTGACTTTCACCTCGCATGACTTGCCTCTAAATAATAAGCCCTCTCCCCTATACATTCTTTCTAACCTCTATGGAAACATTGTGACATGGGTCCTAATTGACACCACGAACCGAGTGAATGTTATTATAGAGGATACAATATGGTTAAACTCATTTTAGAGAGAGGAATATGAGAAAATGAAATCTATCATACATATGCACAAAAGTCTCTCTCTTATGCCATATGGCTCTAGAATTTTTTTGTCCTAGTTGGACCTAGGGCTATGGATACAAATTTCAATGTCATCCTACAATCTGATCTATTCAGGGTGAATTTTGGCATTTTGTGGCTAGATTCCATGAATGGAATTGACTTCATTATTCACAAATATTTAAAATTCTCTCACGAAGGTGTTGTGCACATTGTGCATGACACTTGATATCAGTCATTGATGTCCCATGGGGGTTATTCCTTGGATCATTTTTGGCCTGCCCCAATTGATTTTATCCCTCCTAGAATGGACGTAGTTTATCAAAACTATGTGAAGTACAAAACTGGGGGTAAAGGATAGCTAAAAGTGACTCACCCAATAGTGCAATCACAAGATGCCTCCTCTCGAAAGGGAAAGGAGAAGTCTACCCATCCTCAAGGCATCGATTCCACCTCCCTTGTTGAATATGAAATTTGGGTTACTACTCCTAGTTTCCGCATAAGGAGCTTGATGGTGCTTGCTTGGCATAAAGCTAATATTCCAATATACGACCTTCCTATCTTACCTAGGGGTCCTCAACCTACTTTGTATGGTAAGGGGAAGGGTCCCTAGGAGAATTCCTCTATGTCTCAGCCTCCCCATCCTCCTACTTCTCTTGCCTCTAAGGTAGTGAATGGGAAGAGGCATGCTACTAAGGTGTTAGAGCTGACTCACCCCACTGTTGTTCCAACATATTCTCAACCTCTCCCTCATGTTCCTATTCAAGACTCCCCATATGGATGTGATGGACACTTTGCTGGTTGATCAGGAGTCCTCCGTTCCATCTCAACCTCCAACCTCTAGCTCCCAGAGTCATAGGAACTTCCTTGCATATGAGTGAAAGTTTTGATGAAAGGCTCTGGCCACTGAGCAGACCACTCTATAGAGGAAGGGATGGGAATCAACAGTTTCTTCCTTGAGATTTTTTTCTACATATTCCTTTCCCATCTCCTTTGCTTGAGTTCCTTCAGCCTTAGTGCTACTTTTGGCTCCTGCTATGATCATAAGTGATCCTAAATTGAAGAGAGTGCAGGTGTTTATTGCTCATTTATTCATTCTTCCTCTTTTGATGTCCCTCCTAGACATCCCACCATTTTCAAAGCCTGTGGACATGTTGAATACCTTGATGGTGTCCACCACATTCTTCTCTTCCTCCTCCGCACCTTCCACCTCATCCATGGGAATCTCACTACTCCTTCAAAGTGAAAGATGGAGGATGGCCCTAATAGCAAAGGGGGTTGAAAGATAAGTTCACCTTCTTCAAAGGTTGGTTATGCATTAGCATGTTTTGCTATAGTGATGGATGAAGTCCTGACATCCCTAGATTTTTTCATTTCTATTGAGTTTCTCGGTCAGCCTAGCAATGAATCTTAGGCATTGCCTCCCTTGCCTATTAATTTAAAACATGTCACTCCTGTGAAGTGCACCTTTAATTCTATGGATGAAGTCCTGGCCTTATCAATTATCACAAAATCATTGAATTTTACCCCACAGGAGTTGAGTGGAGAAGACTACAAGGGTCCTCCTTCTTTGGATCTTATTGCGGGGTGGTCGGAGGGTTCCCCCTTGATATTCTACCCTTGCATGATCATCCTCATTCCCCTTATAATGATCTAGATTGGGAGGTTGACGACCTCTTAGTCAATGAGAACTAAGGGTTGCCTCTTCTCTATCTGTAGAACAGATTGTGTGTAAGTGTTTGTGTTCCTATGTGCTTGTAATAAATGTTCCTGGATGAACCTTTTCACCCTCGTAGGTGCTTGGATATAAGAGTGTTTATATGTCATAAAACTTTCTCTATTTTTTATATCATTCTTCCTCTATTATGTGTATTGATGTTTGAAAATTAGGGATGATGCAAATTTTTGAGGGAATTTAGGCTTCCCTTCCATGTTGACCCAATTTTTAATTTTTATTTTGTCTTCTCATACATTCTTGATATGGTTTGATATAGTATGGGGTTGATGATTATTCATTAATATAATATTATACTTATTTATCTATATTTATGAGCATCTTTGACCCTAAAATATCACACCACCTTTATATCTCTTGTTCATGATGTTTTCTTCCTTTT
>CM021104.1:642145021-642194714 GCA_007115665.2 Sequoiadendron giganteum | reverse complement strand
CTCTCTCTCTCTCTCTCTCTCACACACACACACACACACACCTCTATCTCCTCTACTATAAGGGTGCAAGGGAGAGATATAGAATTAGGATAGAGGGTATAGACAAAGAGGGAGAAAATAAATATATTAAGAAAACCATATTTCATATAACGTGTGTGCGTTTTGAAGAAGTAGAGATGTTACCGTTTTAGGAAGAAATAATGTTCTCGCGTTATAATGCAAGTGCATTTTGTATTCCACTAAAAAGGGTAAAAAAACTCAATATACCAATGATGTCAAGGTCCATAGCTTGCATATTCTCCTGGTTTTGCACTTGCTCTGACAAAATGTAGCTTTTTGATGATGTTGTGAAGTGTGCAAGCATTTTTTTCACATTCCATCACCTTTTCCATGATCTTTCTACCACCTTTGCATGAAATAGAAGATTTTCCACATTGAAATACATATAATATCAATTGAATTTTGAATTCCATTGAAAATTGATATACAATTGAAGTTTGGAGGGAACAAGCTTTTGAACAAGTCAAATTTCTGTGGAGTTTGAAGAAAGAAGAAGCTAAGCCTACATAATTGGGTTGAACTCCTCCATTTGAAAGTCTAGTTTTTTAGGTATGTGAAGTCTTTACACATTTTCTTTCATTCTATTATGGTTTTCTTTCAATTTTGTTTGTCCTTATAACCTTACATTGTCAATGCACATTTTAAATTACACAATTATGTACACTTGCCAATTACCATTTTAAACTTGACGCAAAGCATCTACCAGGATCCACAAATCATCAAGGGTACTTCTGACCCTAACTTAAATTGAAGAAGATCAACGAACAAAACTCAATCATCTTTTCATCAAAATACTTCAATTTCACTTGATTCAATATTTCCACAAAACATTATAACTTGGTTTCAACTCTTTGTTGGACTCAAAAAATAGATTAACCATCATAAAATTGATTGTAACATAGCATAAATCTTATTAGAAACTCAGAACCATTCAATTTGTTCATAACATCAACACATCAACCAATGATTATGTCATTCACAAGTTGTCTTAAATCTTCCATAATGGCACCATTGTTTACAAACACAAACTATAATTCTTAAGGCACAACCAAACCATTATTTCCTTAATAAATATTTGTTTGAGATAGTTAAAAAAAAATGAAACCTTTCACAAGTCTTCCCTTACAAACTCAGTTCCTTTGTTGATTGTCCACATTACTAGTAGCCAAGAATCTATAAATTGTCACATGTATCTCCCAAACCATGCACACACTTCAGACTATGATACTCATTTTGGACACCCATTCCCTCATACAAAACATATTACAAGATGGATATTATGTCCTTTAGAGAAAATTCTTGTAAACTAGTTGTTTCAGTCTGAGAATAAGCCTAACTAAGCCTTAGTGCAAATAGGGGTTATTGGTTTTCCTACCCCCAAAACCAAAAATTCATAACCAATACATAAAATATCTTTCATTTGTCCTTCCCAAGCTTATAATTCCATTAGAATTTCATTTCCAAACACATTTCCATAAACCCTAAGATCTAAGCTTCATAATTCCCTGTTTTACCAGTCTGAACACAATTTTACAGTCAAGAAAAATTATTTTCTTCACATCGTAGTCCTCACCATATGATTGGTAATCTTTGAAATGTTAAATTACATGCCAAAAGGATTTTTTACACCAAAATTGAGAACTTTCACTAAGTAGAATGGGAGAAACACAATTTCTCAAGTTCATTGTTTACCCTAATAGAGGGTTTGACACTATTAGAGAAAAATTGCAATATCTGACTCAAACGTTAAGAAGAATGCATGAAAAAAATTGTATGTGGGAGGTGACTGAGTGTGACAACACGTAAAAAAATCCAACCAAGCATTCCTTCACGTACAAATTCGTACAAGAGCCTGAAATGGTGAAATTCTAAAGAAAATACAAGAAAATAGTGTATTTATTCATTCAAAATCAGATATTCAATCACTCGGGTATGTGCAGTATCATGATGGGCCAAAAAGTGGCGATATGTAAGTGATATGATGGCCCATGTGGCTGACGACTTTTTTTTAACCCAAAATTAACGAAATGGAAAGGGTTTTTAAAGGAGATTCTCAGCTTTCCACCAATTTAAATTATTCTTTAGTTTGAATTTAATAAATTATTATTATTCATTTTATATTTGAATTACGACTAAAGTCCTGATTGATAGTCTAATTGAAAAAAATATATAGCTTTCAAAAGGTATCACATTTTTTGAATCCAAAACATGCGTCACATTCTATGCTTCACATAATATAGGATTAAAAAAATAAGAATTGAATTTTATGAATTTTTGACCAAGTTAAGGTGGTCAAACATACGAGTTTTTATATATTTTTTAATTTGTAATAAAAAATTCATAATTAATTATTTACTTGGAAAAAAATTATAACAAAATATGCATCACATCGATACATGAGTCTTCTACCTATATCTAAAATATTATAAAAAAATATTATCATTTTATTGTGGTTAAGGTGGTTAGACAGACACCTACTTCTTATTTTTTTCCTAAAATTTAAGTACTACTACATTGAAATTTCAAATTTTCACCAAATAGATTTTTATTTTTTTTAAATAAACCTAGTAGTTTAGAGAAAACATTCAAATTTATACAGATTCTATTCTTACATATTTTTGAAATAATATAGATAACTTATTCAATTTTTTACGTCAAGTTGCCTAACTCTGATTTTCTCAATTTTCATTGCCACTTAAGGGCCTATTTTTTCCATGATGATCCTGCACATACCCACCCACAACTTTCCAAATGTACATGAGGCCTTATAAATGCATTACGTATGTATCTTATCAACTTCCAAGTGCCTCTAAGTGAAAATAATCCCATATGACTTTTCACCTTCCCTATTTCACAGTTTTTGTAACTTTTCACAATTTTGTATTTGTGCAACTTTTGCAAATAGTGACAACTTTACAAAATACACATAGGAATTAAACATCAAACCTCATAATAATTACCATACATGTAAAATTTCTTTAATGACCCTCTAACAACATGGAGATACCCAAAATTGAATCAAATTTCAAAATGGAAGCATAGATTGTCAAGGTGCTCCTACACCACAAACTTATCAAACACTCACAATGTCATTACACTCATTATGATTGTAACTTAGATGATATTTATCTTATTTCCCTTCAAAATCAACTCCCCCAGCCTATCTAACTATTTTTGTAACTTCTTAACTAACTTATCTCTTCACAACTTTGCCAAAAAATGCAATTTGTTGCAAATGTCCATGCTTCCATTTTGAGCCTATCTTGCAATCATGGCATGCCACATTACCACTTTTCTTTAAGGCATTCTGGATTGAAAAAAATCATGCAACATTTATCTATGCTAGGTTAACCTTTATACAGGATGATTGTAAGTATTATTTAAATGAATCCTTGAACGACATATATTTTTCAATTAACTTGAATGGATACATTTTTTAGGAACTAATATTCGTCTCATCACCATCGTATAGATAAAATTATCCAGCATGCCGAAGAAAAATACAAAGAGGAAACTAACAGACGAAGAGAATGAAACCTTCAAATAAAAGGAGCGAGTTCGGGTGGTGGCATATCGTGAAAAGAAGAAATTGGAAACGATTCAAGAAATCAAGCCAATTGAAGAGGAACCTCAACTGTCAAAAAAAGAATAGGAATTGGTAGCACAAAAGGCACAAATGCGAAAGCATCATCGTAAGACAGATTCGGATACCGTAGTTGGAGACACACCCTCTATGGAAAGTTAATATGAAGGGACACCATTAAGCACAAGTGAATATGGAGGGACACCATCTAGCAAAAGTGAATATGGATGAACACCATCTACTAAAAGTGAATATGGAGGGACACCATCTACCTCAAGTGAATATTGTTGGACACCATCCAACACATCTCAAGTTGAGAGTACATCATCACTCAGATTTGACGAAGAAGATATGCCATCATCCCCATGTCAACCTCAAGGTATGTCTTCTTCTCCACCCTCAATTAAATATTGATGAAATTCCTAATGTTGAGATGTATGTACCTAGGAGAACACCACCTAGAATTTTGCATAGAAAGCCAAATTATTTGATTAATATTGATGATGAGATTTTGCAACACATGGAAGGTAGGATTTAAACATTCACTTGTAGAGAATATGTTGATAAGATTTGGGAATGATTCTTTAAAAGGCTAAATGAGACTGCAAGATGTCAACTATTTGTTGAAATGATGCGGGGTGTAAAGTATAGGAACATCATGAAGACTCTTGGGTTGAGAACATTGAATACATCGAGTGAAGACATTATTGTGAAGAATCTAATGGATGCTTATGAGAGTGTGGGTAAGACCTCATGCTCAAAGGATAGTAATGTCACCCGACGTGTCATTACATCGAGTTTAGTAAGTTGTCAAACAAAGAGAGTTCGTCTCATTGAAAAGATGATTGAACACACATGAATTAGTAGAAAAACTTTATCAAGAGCCATTCAAAGGCGGAAAAGAATTGAGGGCAATGATTCAAATGAATTATGGGCATTGATAGGGAGACTGTCACAAAAAGATAAAGAAGTTGTCAAAGCCTTGAGAACACTAATTGAAGAGTATTGGAAGAATAACACAAGGCCATCTCTGAATCAGAGGGATGTGGTAAGAAGGAGAATCAGTAGTCGGAATCATGAGCCGCATCCAAAGCATTTTTTGGATATGACTCAAACCCAATTTTTTCAAATATTTGACAATGATTATCCTCAAATTAGTATTTCTCAAAGATTTTTTGAAATTATTAAACCTTTTTATATCAAGATAAATCACGCATGCACTACTTGTTGTTGTAGACTACATATTGAATTTTCTAACCATTATGATGTTTATCATTCTATATGTGTAGATTTGCATACTAACGATGTTTTGCAGGATTGTGGCATAGAAGCCCCACCAAAATCTTCAAGAGAGTTCTTATCAAAAAAATTATGTGAAATAGAGGATGGCCAGATATTCTACAGCTTAACATGCTTGGATGGTTCATGCGAGCATTGTGGTGGCTTCTAGCGTATGCCAATATGTCAACATATGGAAAGCACAGATGAGGTGGGACAAAAACTAGTAGAGTTTGGGAAGTAAAAAATAGTGGCATATGCTACAAAAGATGGGTCTCAAGCAAAAAGGTGTGATTTGGTTATTGAGAAGATTCTAGTGTACCAATTTATATCCATGTTTCGTGACAATATACTATTTGAGTATGCAATGTATACCCATAGAGCCCAATGGTTGGACATGCAATTCAAGCTATGCAAGGACACCTTTCCATTTGGAAGAATAGTATCAGTGGTTGAATTTGTAGAGAACTACACTCTCCAACCACAACATGAGGTGTAGTCACAGTATTACAACTCCACACAAGTTTTGATATTTGTGCACATAGCATGCATTCATGCATCTGATAGTACAGATGACCAAAGGAAGGTATTGAGGGAGTACCACTTTTACCTTAGTGATGATCGCACACACTCTCCAAAGTCCATGTAAGGTTGCTTCCAAATGTCCTATAGTAGTTTGGCTCAGAGGGGCATAGAATACGACCGACATATAATATGGTTTGATAATTGTGCAGCACAGTTCAAGAACTTGTGCATGTTCTACTAGTTGTGTAGATGCATGTCATTACATGTGTTCAATGTATGTGGAACCTTTTTGAGACTGTACATGGAAAGGGGGAGCATCATGGTGCAGGAGCATGCATGAAAAGAGAATTAGCACGAGAAGAGTTAAAGTATAAAGATACTGCAAAGTTGACAGATGCAAAATCAATCATCGAGTAGTGTAATGATTTGATGGGTCCAGGTAATGAAGGCACATCTTTAGTTCGTAGAATTTTTTGGTTGATGGATGATACTAACATTGCACCATATGAGGACTATTGTACACTAACAAGATCATGTGAGGTACACTCTTTCCTTAACTCAAATGTAGGTTCATTGAGTATCGATACACGAAAGATGGGGTGCTTTTGTTCTTCATGTATAATGCAAGCCTGGAATGATTGTGAGTCAGGGGAGTGGGTTGTTATATGGTTGACAAGTTAGCTTATTCCACTTCACACGTATTGCCCTTTGATGGCATTGGAACTGACACAGATGGAATCATCAGTCGACTTTGACCACGTATAAAATCTAGTTCAACCAGGTGATATATCTACTTGCTTAGTTGTTGAAATTCCATATCATTATTTTACTTTGTACTGTATTCGTAATGTTGATAAATTTCAAGATATTTTTTGCAAATATCAATGCAGGGCATGTTTATGCAGTTATTGTAGATGAAGACAATGGAGAGGGAACATACTATTACTTGTGTCATTGTGTTGAGGCCAAAAATAAATTGGAGGCCCCAGTTATATATGGAGAAAACATCGAATACTCTACAGGCTCAGTTATGGTTACTAGAACACGGCTTAGAAGGTACCCACATTCGAGTGTTAAACATTGGCTATTTCAAGACTTTGGCACACATCATAAGATTCTTCATTACTCAAACCTTGTCATGGCATCCAATGTTTGTTTGACCAAATATGGGGGTAGAACTTTGAAGAAGACCTTGTGGAAGGTCTGTGATTCTGACCATGAGGCAATACTTGACACAACAAAGAGTAGAGTAGACCCGGATGGTTCGTCAAATTAATTTGTAAGTATATGCACATTGGTTCTTATTAATTTATACTTGTATGCACATTAATTTGTTTGATGCCAATTCTATCATCTTCTTTTACTTTGCGTATTTGTAAGTAACATACTAAATAGTGATTTGTGTCCCCTTGCAAAAAATGCAGATATATTAGCCATCCAAGAGAATGTTAGCCAGAAAAGCAATGCAACATCCTTATTTTGATAATCTTGAAAAATCTCAATCATGATTTTAAGCCATTAGAAAAGTGTGCAAATCTTGGTGAGGGACTTTCAAGTTATTCATTTGAAGTTAACCTTATCATGAGCAACTATGATGTAGACATTATAAGAGCATCTGAAATTTCAACTTACTCTATTCATGAGAGGTGTTGTGTGCAATAGGTATGTTGGAATTCCCAGTGAAGATGTATGACCAGGAGTGACTAAGTTGTGAGACTTGCATGCCTATTTGTAAGTTCCTTCCATCTATTTTTATTTCATTTCCAGGTATGTGCAAGATCATCATGGAAAAAATAGGCCCTTAAGTGGCGAAAAATTCAAAAAAATCAGAGTTAGGGAACTTGACATAAAAATTTGAATAAGTTATCTATATTATTTCAAAAATATGTAAGAATATAATCTGTAGCAAATTGAATGTAGTTTCTAAACTACTAGGTTTATTTTATTTTAAAAAAAATCTATTTGGTGAAAATTTGAAATTTCAATGCAGTAGCACTTAAATTTCAAGGAAAAAATAGGTAGGTATCTGTCTAACCACCCTAACCAAAATAAAATGATAATATTTTTTTATAATATTTTAGATATAATCAGAGGACTCATGTCCCAATGTGATGCATATTTTTTTGTAATTATTTTCCAAGTAAATAATTAATTATGATTTTTTTATTACAACTTTCAAAAAATATAAAAACTCGTATGTCCAACCACCTTAACTTGGTCAAAACTTCATGAAATTCAAATTTATTTTTTTAATCCTATAGTATAAAAAGCATAGAACGTGATGCATGTTTTAGATTCAAAAAATGTGATACCATTTGAAAGCTATAGATCTTTTTCAGTCAACCTATCAATCAGGACTTTAGTCGTAATTCAAATAGAAAATGAATAATAATAATTTATTAAATTCAAAGTAAAACATAATTTATATTGGTGGAAAGCTGAGAATCTCCTTTAAAAACCCTTTTCATTTCAACAATTTTGGGTAAAAAAAAAGTCGCCAGCCACATACCCTACACATACCCATCATATCGCCACTTTTTGGCCCATCATGATCTTGCACATACCCTTCCATTTTGGATGCTCTTTATTTTTCTCTTTTACTTTGTGTATTTGTAAGTAAACTACTAAAAATTGATTGATCTCTTATTGCAAAAAATGTTCATTTATGAGCCATCAAAGAGAATCTCAGCTAAAAAACCAACTCAACATCCTTATTTTGATGATCTTGAAAAATCTCAATTTTGATTTCAAGTCATTATAAAAGAGTGTATGAAGCTTAGCGAGGGAATCTGAAGTTACTTAATTGAAGTTAACCTCATAATGAGCACCTATGATGTAGACATTTAAAGAGAATCTTAAATGTATGAGTGACATTGTAAAAGATCTGTAAGAACGAAGTACCTAAGGCATTGTAATGAGATTTACTCAAATATTGTAATTTTGGAGTTCATGTTTGGTGGAGTAGCACCTTGTTCTATAAATAACTTCAATAGGGCAATTTGCAAAATCTGAATTTTGAAATGTAAACAATGTGAAAAAGGTCATGTAAAGGTTATATGTAATTTATTCAAAGTCTCAAAGAGGTCATTAGGTGATTAGAGAAGTGATATAAAACATGTAAGCTTGAATTAGGATGTTTTAGGTGTGTGTGTGTTTATTTGTGCAGGGGAATTCAAGAAACAAAGGAAAATACCTTTAAACATTCAAGAAACCCCTTAACTTGTTGAGGCAACAATTATTATGTATCCAAACCCTCATATCCGCAATTTGTCTCAAAACAAACTCACTCCACCATGCCAAACCAAAACCCTTATTTTATGTTAGTATAAGGAGGGTTTATTGAAATGAATGGTTCCAAACCTTACCAGAACATGCCACCACCTCAGACCTTCTTAAAATCACCTACACAAACTCAAAAGACAAACACCCAGCCTCTACATGCAATACTTTATCAAACCCTAGGGTGAAACCTCATTTTTCATGCCCTTTTCCATCAAAATCTACAGGGGCAGCAGCACAAACCCCATAAAAATTATTTCATTTCACTTAGAAATTTCTCATCTAATCATACAAGATCATGTTTGGCCCCTGTATAAAAACCTCTCTTGGTATTGGCTATCTCGAAGTGGTTTTCCCGTGGCGGCGGATTTTCACATGATGGAAAAAGTGTCAAATTCAAGCTGTAGAAAGTTGCAAAGTGGTGCAACTTTCACTTTGCAACTCATGTGACCAAACTAACTACTCCAATGTGTCCAAATAGGTATTTTTATGCTAGGAATGGTCCTCTTTCACACCAAAACACACGGAATCGCTCTGAACTATGTTCCACCAGATCAATCCCTTAAGGGTCCAAAGTACAAAATAGCTGCAAACTTCAGCATGTTATTACTCAGATACCATGATGCTTAAAAAATTCTCATCTAATCCTACAAAGATTGAGTTTGGCCCCTCTCAAAAAACCTCTCTCGATTTTGGCTATCTCGGAGTGGTTTTCCCGTGGTGATGGATTTTCACTTGATGGAAAAAACATCAAATGCAAGCAGTGCAAAGTTGCAAAGTGGTGCAACTTTAGTTCTACAACTTGTGTGACCAAGTGGATTGTTCCAACACATTCAAATAAGTATTTTTGTGTTAGGAATGGTCCTCTTTCACACTGAAACACACAGAATCCCTCTGAGCTACATTCCACCCGATTGATCCTTTAAGGGTGCAAAGTGTAAAATGGTTGCAAACTTCATCATACTATTACTCGGATACCGTGATCCTTAGAAATTTCTCATCTAATCCTAAAGGATTGCATTGGGCCCCTCTACAAAAACCTTTCTCGGTTTCAGCTATCTTGGACTGGTTTTCCCGTGGCAACGAATTTTCACTTGATGGAAAAAGTGTCAAATTCAAGTTGCGCAAAGTTGCAAAGTGGTGCAACTTTTTCTCTGCAACTCATGTGACCAAGTGAACTGTTCCAATGCATCCAAATAGGTATTTTTATGCTATGCATGGTCCTCTTTCTCACTGAACCAAGCAGAATCTCTCTGAGCTATGTTCCACCGGATCGATCCCTTAAGGGTCCAAAGTGCAAAATGGTTGCAAACTTCAACATGCTATTACTCGGATACCGTGATGCTTATAAAATTTTCATATGATCCTATAGGATTGTGCTGGGCCCCTCTACAAAAATCTCTCTCGGTTTCAGCTATCTTGGAGTGGTTTTACCGTGTTGGGGGATTTTCACTTGATGGAAAAAGTGTCAAATTCAAGTTGTGCAAAGTTGCAAAGTGGTGCAACTTTTGCTCTGCAATTCATGTGACCAAGTGGAATATTCCAATACATATGAATAGGTATTTTTACACTAGGCATGGTCCTCTTTCACATCGAAACACGTGGAATCGCTTCGAGCTATGTTCCATTGGATCGATCCCTCAAGGGTCCAAAGTGCAAACTGGTTGGAAACTTTAGCATGCTATTACTCGGATACCATGATGCTTAGAAACTTTTCATCTAATCCTAAAAAATTTTGTTGGGCCCCTCTACAAAAACCTCTCTCGATTTTGGCTATCTCAAAGTGGTTTTCCCATGGCGGCAAATTTTCACTTGATGGAAAAAGTGTCAAATTCAAGCTGTGCAAAGTCATGCAACTTTCTCTCTATAGCTCGTGTGACCAAACTAACTGATCCAACACATCTGAATAGGTATTTTTATGCTAGGCATGGTCTTTTTTCACACCGAAAAATGTGCAATCGCTTTGAGCTACATTCCACCGGATCGATCCCTTAAGGGTCCAAAGTGCAAAATGGTTGCAAACTTTAGCATGCTATTGCTCGGTTATCGTGATGCTTAGAAAATTCTCATCTAATCCTATAGGATTGCGTTGGACCCCTCTACAAAATTATCTCTCAGTTTTCGCTATCTTGGAGTGGTTTTCTCGTGGCGGCAGATTTTCATTTGATGGAAAAAGCGTCAAATGCAAGCAGTGCAAAGTTGCAAAGTGGTGCAAATTTTGCTCTGCAACTCATGTGACCAAGCGGAATATTCCAACACGTCTAAATAGGTATGTTTATGCTAGGCATGGTCCTCTTTCACACTGAAACACACAGAATCGCTCTAAGCTATGTTCCACCGGATCGATCCCTTAAGGGTCCAAAGTGCAAAATGGCTGCCAACTTTAGCATGCTATTACTTGGATACCGTGACACTTAGAAACTTCTCATCTTATCCTACAAGATTATGTTGAGCCCGTCTACAAAAACCTCTCTATTTTTTTGCTATCTCGGAGTGGTTTTCCCGTGGTGGTGGATTTTCACTTGATGGAAAAAGTGTCAAATTCAAGTTGTGCAAAGTTGCAAAGTGGTGCAACTTTTGCTCTGCAACTCTGTGACCAAGCGGATTGTTCCAATGCATCTGAATAGGTATGTTTACACTATACATGGTTCTCTTTTGCACTGAAACACGCAAAATCATTCTGAGCTACGTTCCACCGGATCGATCCCCTAAGGGTCCAAAGTACAAAATGGCTGCAAACTTTAGCATGCTATTACTTGGATAAAGTTATGCTTAGAAACTTCTCGTCTAACACTACAAGATCATGTCAGGCCCCTCTACAAAAATCTCTCTTATTTTTGGCTATCTCGGAGTGGTTTTCCCGAGACGATGGATTTTCACTTGATGGAAAAAGTGTCAAATTCAAGCTGTGCAAAGTTGCAAAGTGGTGCAAATTTCATTTGCAATTCATGTGACCAAACTAACTACTCCAACACGTCCCAATAGGTAGGTTTACGCTAGGCATGGTCCTCTTTCACACCCAAACACATGGAATTGATCTGACTTGCGTTCAACCGGCTTGATCCCTTATGATGGCATGCAAAACACTGGAAAAGAGAAAAATACAAATGATAGTTGAGAAGTTCAAGTATTCCACACCAAAAACGTATTATCATTGGTGCAGAGCAGCTTGTTTCTCCATTTGATGAAGAAGGTCTAGTTCAGTGGTTTTAGTGATTATCGGATGGTCAATAGGTTGGTCAATAGGTTGTTGTGGGTATTTTGAGCATGCTTTGTCTTGAATAAGGTCAATTAAGACCATTAGGTATGTTTTAGGGTGACTTTTGGTTCTAGTGGTAAAAAATGTGAAAATTTCAATCTTGCACTAGAAGTTGTCTTTGTAGCCTTTGAAGGCAAATTTGTGAATTTTTATATGATTGTGAAAGAATGGAGTTTTTTCGATGTAATAAGGCTATTTGTATGCCATTTGTGTGGGTTTAGAGGTCATTAGATGTACTCATTAGGTTGGAGGAGTCTAAAGTTGCAAATTTGTAAGTTGCTTAAAGCAACAAATTTGAAATGCAACGGTTACCTGTTTTGAAAGTTGGTTTTTAGTTAGTTGAGGGTGTGGATCAGTTAGAGAAGGGTGTAAAACACTATGTAAATCCTTGAGAGGGTCGAATGGAGGTTGTTGATTAACTTTTGGAGAATATCTAATAAGAATTATTGACATTTTTCTCTATTTTGTTATTTTTGATACAAACTTGTTGATCTCGTACTTGGTACGACCTACAACTTTTAGATAAAGAACATATTGGAATCTTTTTATGAATCATTTCATCAGATTCCAATTGTAAACATGTTTTTTTCTTTTAGATAAAGTTGTTTAGCATTAATCAACTAATATTCAATTCAAATCATGAAGGACAACAATGATCAATGCTAGGGCTAACCAATTAATAATTATACACATGAATAATTCAAGCATGTACATGTCAATAAGGGAAGCACATGTACTCAAAAATGCGTAAGCCTCAAAAAGTATACACACGAATACATAGTATACACAAATTAATACAAAGTATATGCACGAATACAAGGTATACACATGAAAACACGTAAGCCACAAAGTATACATTCGAACACACGTAAGTCACAAAGTATACACGTAAGTTGTAGAGTATACACTTGAATACACATAACTCATATCTATTGAACCATCAATTTAGAATGCAAATATCGACAAGCATTGATAAAAGATATTTGTATTAACCAATTATCCATGTAGGCATACATCAATATATGTCGGTATAAGTATAAAATATATGTACAAAATAGACATAGAGGCATACAAGAATCCCATATAAGCATATAATGTCAAATATGTCCAATAAAAATATGTAAAAAACTGCCATGTAGGCATACAATAAAGGGCTCTGGAATCAAAAGTCATTGCTCTCCATGCCCTAGAAATAAATTATTTCCCTTTCCTTTTCGCTTGGATGGCGATAGGTTTGTCACTCATTTTTGTTGCGCTCAAGGAGTGCTCCTACGGCTCCTCCTAGGGTTTAGTTCATGGTGAAGTTTTAACTATTACAATAAGAAGTAAAGACATGAATATATAGAAATTACATTATAAAAAATGATATATTTTACAAAATAATCACTTACCACCATCTCATGATCTCTCTCCATGGGAGAAATATTCTCACGCCCATGCTCAGGTGTGCTCAAGCCCTATATAAACCATACAAATAAAAATTAAACTACGTGAATCAATAATGGTTTGATTTTTCACTAACTAACATCTATAACAACAAATGTAAATTGAAATTCACTAATTTACCTCATACCTCTCCTATCAGAGCCATCGAGGATTGTATAGTAGATGACACACCAATATCCATTGCTTTCGTCACATTCGTAGGTGTTTTGGCTTGCAACATCTGAAAATAAAACAACAAATTATTCAACGTAATCAACGATGTGCATATAAAATGCACAAATCTATTAATTACTTGATTCATTAGTTAAACTCTTTATTCTATTACCTATGTGTAGGTTTGAGTAAATCCACCGCCACTGGGAAGTGTTCCATCAAAACCTCTAATATTAGTCTATTCAACATCCAAAATCGCATATTAAATTACCAATCATAAAATAATGCTATTAACATGCAATAAATTTATAATTGTTTACTAGTTACATACCCCAATGAAAGGTGTACTACATAAATAAGTTGGTGGGGGGCCAGTGTATCTAGTCTCAACACTGTGACCCTACAATTTAATTAAAATCATAAAACATTTTTAGTTAATCTTGCATTTCAAAATCAAAATTTAATTTAAATTAAATTCAATGAACATGCACTAAATTTTACCTTACTATCAATGCCATATGACTCATGCAAAATGCCATTTTCCCTCTCCATCTCCATAGCTGCAAATGGATCCTATGTACCAGTCTTCTGAGTGTCGGTTGGGTCATATGAACAACTAGCCCCACAAGATTGGCATGCATGTGTTCGAATGCCACCACTTGAAGACTCCCCTGGATGGCGTTGTAGAATAGGGCTAGTATGATGGATGACACTCTGGGTCAAAGTGTTGATCGCCTGCAATGTCTCTATGTTAGCACTTTCCTTCACAATGGAAGGCATAACAACGTGCTCATAAGGTGGCGTAGCGTGAGCTCGTCTACCTTGCCACGTAGGATCTGGTTGTGCACCGAGTCTATCCTGAGCTGACCCCCCACCTCTCCCCTGCAAATCCCTCAAATCAAAATAATTTGGGATTTTGTTCAATATGAACTCACTGTATAGTTTCCTAAGGAAATATTGCGGGACCTCGCAATTGTTGCACGATGGGTAATCGAAGACCATGTACCACCTATCATAAAATTGGTCCCTAATCTGTTGGTGGTGGCACCAATGGATAGGAAACCTCTTCGCATTGAGGGTAAGATTTTGATTTGTGTGTGGGTCGATGAATAATGAGAACAAATCACCTTTTGTAATTTTTAAATCCTTTACATCTTTGTATGATAGTTTATTTGTATAATAATCCCTAGCCGCATGCCTCCTATCTTGCCATCCAGTTATTTGTTTGCTAATTGAATCTACATTTTTTAACATATCTTTCAATTAATTTTCTAGGGTCATTCTTCCTACGATTGAACCATTTTGATCACTCAACCTACTAATCAAATCCTCAATTTGTTTTTTTTTGTTCTCAATTTCGCTCATTAAATTTTATTGTGTGTCAGGAGGGGGTTGAGTGATTGTTGTAGGAGGTTGTTGTTGTGGTTGATTTTGATCTTGAGGATTTGGTTGGTCTTCCTATTGAGGATCTTGACGGTTTGTAGGTTGATTTGTATCTCCTAAAAATTCAAACAAATATATATCAAATTCAACTTAAAACTAACTAATTCAAAACAAAAAACCACAAAATCCTTACCTCTCACACCTCATCCTCATCGTGGCACCATAGTTGCGAAGAAATAGAAATTGTTGGTGAATTTTTTTTTGAATTTCTCCTCCTAGAATGCAAGCACAAAAATATGGGGGTTTTGGCTACGGCTACAAGAAACAAACAGTTGAAATAACAATGACAGGTTTTCACTTTTCTTTTAACAAGAAATAACGCAAGTGTGTTATAATGCACTCGCATTATGGCTTTTCAAAAGTTTTTTTGAAAGGTTTCCACAAAATTTCTACCCATTTCCATGCACCTGCCCTTATATCTCACCATAGTGAAAAGTTAGCAATTGCATTTGGCTTGTTAAACATGGCCCTTGGTACAACTATTAGAGTTTTTAAGAACCTTCTAGTATGTTTCGATTTTCACACTGCATCTAAATTCATCTCCAAGATTGTTGCAAGAGAAATTTTTCTAAGAGATGTGAACCATTTCCATCATTTTAAACAGGGACAATTTTCTTTTGGAGAATATTGGTGATGCTAAATGAAACAATCTAAAAAATAGGCTTACACTATAATAATATGCACTACATCAAATATCCAGTAATAATGAAGGGATATCCATTAAAGCATAATAATAGGGATTTTTTGTCATATTTTGTAGTTACAAGTTCCCTACTAGACACACATGAAAATATGGAAGTAATATACACAAGGAAAGAAAACTGTTTCCAAAAAAGTGCCTCAAAGAAATGTGATATTTATTTTTATAATTTAACCATTATACTGCACCATTTTGACATGATCCTTGTGGTGATGCGGGATGTTACCACTACACCACACTATTATTGCTTGACCTTCACGGTAATATAGGATGTTATAACTACACCGCATTGTTCTTGCTCAACCTTCACGATAATGTGGGATGTTACCGCTACATTGCACCATTATTGCTCGACCTTCGTGATAATGTTGGATGTTACCACTACACTGCATTATGTCTTCTTGGCTATTGTGGGAATGCACGAGAAGTAATTGAGTTACTGCCATACTACACATTTATTGCTCGACCTCCATAGTAATGTGGGATGTTATCACTACACCACACCATGTCTTCTTAGCTCCTACAGTATGTCAGTATTATGAGACTTTTCACAACAATACTATGAAACTTATCATGACCATATACTACCTTGACAAAACAATCTTATGAAACTATCCTATAGCTTGGATGACATCCCCAATTAGAAACACGGTAATGGTTACACCAATAAATAGTTAACTAGAAACCATGAATTTTCAATGCATAATGGAGAATATAGAGAGATTTAATTTAGTGAGAAAACATCCTTGAATAATTTTCATCAAAAGTATGACAATCTAAGAGTTTGTAGTAGAAAATTGTATACCCTCAAAGACCTAATAGTCATAATAGACCTAGTGATAGCTTTTAGAGTCATAAGAATAAATTCATAAGAGAATATATGCAAGAGAATGAAAATAAATTGAGATGGAAGGGTAGTTGATAGAGTTGAAGAATCAAACCTGTAGTGAGAAGGTAGGGAGAACATAGTAATTTACAGTCAAGAGCATCATGGCAATTTCTCAAGTGACTATATTTGGGCAAGGAGAGAACTTAGTGACAACATTACCATCAAAAAAATAAGGATACTCAAAACCCTACCAAACCCTAGGGCCTTTTTCATCACCTTGTAGAGATCTCAAACATGCATGAAAATATTTCACAGAGACTAAAATCATCTCTATTTTGATGATCACAAAAAGTAACAAAAAAATAGATTTACAAGTGATGAAAAGAAGTACATGGAAAGTATATAATGTTGAATTTATCCTCTTGTTTTAAACTTACCCATTAACTATCCAATACAATGTAACAAAATATAAATATACAATGAAATATTATGATTAAAAAGATGATAATTTTAACAGTTATCTTAAGGTAGACAAAAAAAATTGTGCAAGTGAAAAATAACACCCTCAGTTTATTCTGAACAAATAATATTTTTATTTACATCATTTTCAAGCAACATTTTTTTAGATCCATCCATCTATACAAAAATAAAATCAAATTTGCAATGATCTCAAAGATCTGAAGGTTTAAAAATATGATATTTTTAGATCTATTCTTGGGTGTATGGACTACAAACTTCATCATAGAAGGATGGGTTATCACCTCATTTAGACCTGGATGTGGAACTACCTTTTTTATTTCCATAGAAACCAAAATAGGCCTAACAAATGCTAGAGGAAACAACCCTGTAAACACGCAAAAGGAAAAGCTAAATCAATAGTAATTTACTAATTTTCACTCAACTTCTTTGTAATCATTTTAAGTACCTGATTCTATTGTACTTTAAATATTTATAATATGAAGTTTAGCTATTCAAATAGATTAAATTTAATTTTAAGTTATAAAGCTAATAAATAGGCTTTAGCAATTCAAAAAAATCCACTTCTAAAATTTGAAATATATTTACTATATCTATTTGTACCGTTGTTAGTGAGTTGTAAACTGTGAATTGCCCTCTGTCCTATAGAACTAAGAAAGGAATAACACTATCAAATATTGATTGAATCATAAAAAACAGTCCAAAAACAATGAAATTTACTATAAAATGGTGACAAAGATTTGTCCTCTAAATCATTTGCACATGGTGATTGAGAACACAATGAGTAAGAAGTAAAAGAGCACTGGATCATAGCACTACAAAATGGTCATGAGTTATGCAATGAATTTCACTATTCTTTTGATCACAAAGGAGATTGAGATAATAACCAACATACTAATGTGCAAAGAGAATGTTCATGGAGTGAAAACTTCCTTACAAAGCAATTACCACAGCAAAGTTTGAAAGGAATTGCACCTGCTATTTTATGTCGATATGGATATGTTCTAACCTATAGTTAATTGTTGTAGCATAATAGATAGGCTAAATAGTAGTTCATATACCATTGTTTCAAATTCTTAATTGCTATACCTTATTCTAGGAGAAAATCACAAGGGGAGTCTATACATAAGACACTATTGTTTCAAATTCAAGATTGTTGGCTCTTTCACAATTGTTTACTTCATTTATTTGATCTAAGATCGCCTATTGTATAGAAGATGCTCTCAAAATCATAGTAAAATTCTTTATTCCAGGATGAGTGTTCAGAATATTTCCCATCATAATAATGAACAAAATCACCAGTCATTAACCTAATCCTTGCAAGAGTTTCATCAAATTCTACTTTTCCACTCTCTTTTCCACTCTAAATTTTATAACCAATTTCATCCATGAAGAATTTCCTCAGCCTGTAGATCCTACTATTAGAAAAATGTATCCCTTTACATTTTCACGCTCATTTTGGACCTCCCTACTAAAATTGGTCTTCTTTATGCCTTATTTGGTCCTATTTTTCATCCACATGCCTTAAAATGCATCTTTCTCAAGATAACCCTGACATTTCATAAATGACCAATCATGATTCAATGATTTTGGTTGTGTGTTCCAGATCTAGTGATTTGGGACTCATACACTAGCTTGGGCATATGGGTCCCACTTAGGTCTTGAGGCCTAATTCTGAACATTACTTAAATAAGACGTTTCTTGGAATTTGTGTCTCACGTTTAAGAAATTGGGACTCATGCGCCTAAGGTGGCATATGAGTCCCACTTAAACCAGGACCTATTTTTAAATCAAATTATTGGCAAGATTTTATTATCCTAGATCTGATGTCAGCTTGTAGTGTTGTAATTTTGAGATATTTGGCATAAACAAGTATAAATACAAGGTTATTTCACATAATTTCACCTAATATTTTCAAGAGAGAAATCTTATCAAGAAATCTAGCGATTCAAGATAATTCAAGAGCTAATTATCAAGCATTTGGAGCAGCATTATAGATCCAAGCATCATGCATCATGTGTGTTTGTGAGCTAACATTTGTGATGTAGGATTTTATGATTCAAGCAAGTATCAAAGACATTATATCATATCAAGATCAAGAGTCAAGATCCACATCCATTCGAGGCATTTCACACAAGTTTTTAGCATTTATTTCAAGGGTTGGTGAGTTGCAACATTGCATATTGTTCATTCATCATTCTTTCATTCTATTTCATTTCATTTCAAGGTTTGATTACCCAAACGGGATTTGACCAAAGCAAACCCCTATTCCCTAACACAACAGCATTTTTCTCCTCTTCATGTGTGATTGCAGATCTAGGTGATTTGGAGCTTAAAGATCCTTTGAAGAAAAAATTCCAAGATTGAATAAAGTTTTCAAAGTTGTCAAGAAGTTGTCATCTTCACAGAAATGCACCTACATATCGGAATTCAAACTTTTCAGATCTTAAGATCGAACAAGACAAAATCTATAGAAGATCACTTAGGGCTACAAAAGTTTCAATCAAAACCTAATACTGGGAATAAATCACCACATTGGGCATATGAGTCCTAGTATACCTATTTTTAGTAGGTTTTTGTAGATCCTGATTTTCTAGTAGAAGATTCTAGATTCTACCCAAATTCCACAAGCAGGACTAAATCACCCAATCTGGCATATGAGTCCTAGTACACTTCAAAAAGCAGATTTTCAAGGTTGCAAACCTTCTTTTGGACATCTCCAGTATTCTAGGTGCTTCTTTTTTTATCCTCAATTTATTATTCTGATTTTAAGTTCCATTTTCTAGGTCACATAGTTAGATTTGCATATTACTTTCATTTCTTTCTCTCTAAGCATTTTCTGAGTGGTCAATCCCATTTTTAATCACACCTAAGGAAACCCCCTTCTCCTAATTATTCCCTCCATTGATTCATTTTGGTTGAGGGGTCTAGGGTTTCCTTTAATGAACTAAGAGTGAAATACCTGTACCTCCCCTTAGTTCCATCTATCAAAAGGTTGACCCCTATTTCTCGTTTGTTCAATCTCAAAAGCCAAAACTTAGAATTTAAATTTAGGACCTTGAAATGCTACCAAAAATATATTTTAATTTGAGTTTATGACCTTAAAGGGGACCAATTTTCCCATGGGCGAATGGATCCTAACCTAAAATTTTAGGATCTAGATTATGTTAGGGCATTAAATTAATTAATAAAATTTATTCAATGTGGGTTATATTGTTGGGAAATAATTAAATAGGCCTTGGTATGCATAATAAAGGGAATTAGTTGCCTATTAATCAAGTTTAAAAATCTGTAAATGAAAGGTCACTAAAATAGGTCCAAGCTATGTGTGAAATTGTACTTTCACTTACAAAGGAGTACAATTTTCTACACTATAGAAAGATAAAATATGGGAAGGAATGATGAATCAATAAAGTGTTGCAATTCACCACCCTTCAATGGGTTCTTGAAGGACTGAAGTCATGCACATCACCTCAAGGTATTGGATCTTTCTTGAATTGCTTCGATACCTACAAAAGGGTTAGCCTTCACAAACAATGAGTTCATGAACATGTATAAACTCGGATAGGATTTGACACGATGTTTGAATCTTGAATTGATAACATAAATCTCTCAAATGCTACTCTTGAATGCTCTTGATTTTCTCTTGATAATAATTTCTCCAATAATTTCCTAGATAGCTCTTGTTAGGTTTTAAATTCTGATGGAATAACAAAGTATTTCTAGGCATTTATTTAATTTCTCACAAATTAAATCCTGATAAGAAACACTTGCATCCTGAATTGGAAATGATAAAATTTCGACATCGACATATTCAAATTTGGGACAAGGAATAATAGGGGTACACTATCGCCATAGGATGACACTATCCTTGCCCTATTTTTCAAAAAATAAGGTATCGGGGGAAAAGAATCAAATGAATGCATTTATTTTGCTCTTGCAATTTCTTGGTAATTGTTAAAAATAGGCCATAGAAGGCATAATTTGGGAAATTAGGTGCTTAATTAGGTCAAATAAATTAAGGGGAGCAAACAATAGTGTAAATTTTTTAAGGGTGACATTTTTTGATGCTACATACCCAAGCTAAGAAAAAATCACAAGACCTAGAGAGAAATCATAAATTATGTCAAACCAAACCTTAGACAACTACACTCCCTTAACCTTAGTGTGCAACTAAGAGACTAGTGGCACCTTCAAAATTTGTAAATTTGAAGTGCCCATATTGAAAATTTTCCCTCTACACTCTCAGAAGTGCACCTAAAAAATCTAACCAAGTGACCTACTTTGGAAGGTCATAATTTGGAGTCTATTAATTTTCATGCAAAACCCCTTGGTCGAAACACTCATGTGACATATTTGAATGGGCATGTCAGTTTTTCAGCTTCCCACGACAAGTTTTTACTAGGTTTTGAAAAGAAAAGCTGAAGGGTTTTGACACTTTTCTCTTGTTTGCAAACTTTCAGTTCTGCAAAGTGGCCTCATGTTCAAGTTAATATTTCACAAATGGATGATTTCCATGATGAAAGGATTGTGGCTACCCATTCTCCCCACATTCATGTGCTTCCTGGTCCAATTTTAGAGTCTCAAGATCTGATTTTCTATTTTTTCGAGATCAAAGTCAAATGCAATTTGTTCAATTTTACATCTGCATTTATGATAGTGTTTCAAGGTGGTCAATTTTGACCCCTAATATCTCGTGAAGAAATATGAATGAATAAATACCCTCTTGCACACCTACTCACTCCATCTAATTGAGCTTTTTTTTCTATTGAGATCCCCCTAGAAGATGGTTTGTTATTTTTTCAAAGTGGTGACTTCATGAGCCTTGATTGTTTTTAAACAGGTGCAATTACAAAAAAGTCCAAGTAAGAAACTTTTTTGATTAATATCTTGCACCTCAAGATATCTTTTTCCAAAATGTCTTTTTCACTCCATTCTTGGATCAAATGTGTGCATGCCTGCTCAGTTTTAGGGTCTCGAGATAAGTTCTAATGGGTTATTTAATTATTTTTTGATCACGACAAGGCCAAACATGGTGTTCCAGATTGTGTCAAGTTTTGCAATTTTAAGGATAACCCATTTCTTATTTTGGTTGGAAACATCTACAGCTCCATTCTTATTGTTAGCTCCTAGAAATGCACCCTTTGCAAAGTATTAAAACTAAGCTTTCTAGAGAAACATGGGATCATTTCAAGGTTGTGGGTCGCCTAAAGTTGAAATGAACCCCTGGATAGGTCGGCTTCCTAGCTGGTAATATCTCTTAAACTACTGAATTAATGGGAAAAAGGAGAAAGATTGCATAAAATGAAACACTAATGTAACTGAAGTGATACACCAAAGATATGGTTAAAATATGCTCACATAATACTGACACAAATGATCAGAACTGGGATGTACCTAAGTGTGCACAGTTCATTGATGTGTGTTAATGCATAAATGTTTTACTAATAGGTCTGTATGCAGAATTTTGCGTAAAAAGGAAGTTAACTTCACAGTTTAACAAAACAACATGCATCAGGTAGACACAATTAGTAACCTGCATGAACAAACTAGTTGCAAAAAGGTATGAACCTGTGAAACAAAGGTATGAGGAAAGTAATTTCAATGTTAACTTCATCAATCACTCACATACACTAATCCGCACGAATGAAAAGACAAGAGATAAATAACCAGTAATAATGAATGTCTCCACTGTGAATCATATTCATAAAAATTGAGTCACAAAACATGCCAAAAAATTCACAAAGGGCTATCACTCCAAGCTAAAATCTGCATATCAAGAACTGACTTACAAAATGAGTCCAAAATGACTAAGTACCAAAACTTTTCCCTCCAAAAGCCACCAAAAATGGAACTAGAAAAACTGTTTGGGTCAGATGGACTCCAAAAGCCTAAAATATAGCACCTGAATCATCTCCAAAAAGGGCTCCAAATGCAATAAAATTCAAACATGACTTAGCCCACCAAGGTGACAACTCGTAATGGCTCCAAAATACCCTCCAAAACTCATAAAGAGTCAAAAATCAGCTCTAATATTTGTGGCATATGTTTGTAAACAACTTTCAACCTCCCTACAAGCTCTCAAAAAGCATAAATATCCATGAAAGAGTCTTGCTTGACAAAACATAAAGGCATAAGAGAATAATGCCTAGATATCCTCAACAAAGTAATGAGAAGTCAAAACAAACCCTATAACTTCTCCTAAATCGACCAGCTCACCGTTTGCATTAAAAGACATAACAATAAGGAATGAAGGCTTATAAAACACCTTAATCCCATTTATTACACCTAAGAATGAATGCAAAACATAAAAACCTACTTTATCACAATCGACCATAAAGGCACAATAATAAGTCAATGTAGGAATCTAAGTGACATTAAGCTCTCCTCAACATTCTCCATCAAGTTTGGTAATGTGGCAATTAGGTGGCTCCTTGTTTGATTTCTTCAACAATGCAAGGTGGTATTTATCTTCCATAAAACTTCTATATTCAAAATGCCTAAGTCCAAAAGGAATTACTATTCGAATGCA
Organism: Sequoiadendron giganteum; assembly: GCA_007115665.2. Taxonomy (NCBI): domain Eukaryota; kingdom Viridiplantae; phylum Streptophyta; class Pinopsida; order Cupressales; family Cupressaceae; genus Sequoiadendron; species Sequoiadendron giganteum. The sequence goes on along the minus strand of CM021104.1, from coordinate 642,171,150 downwards.
CAAGTGTAGGTAACACTTAGCAAATATTGGCAAATATACAAGGGCCACGTTTTTAATTGTCATAACATATTTAAACAAAAATGCCACCAAAATTCAACTTATATATGGCGGTGGAAATAGGATTAGAAACCCTAAAGAAAAACTCGAAACTTCTTTTCATTTCACATTTTGCAAAAGTGGAAACTTCTCCAAGGAGTTCTTCTGCCGACCAAGTGTTTTTTGTGATTCTCCTAAGCTTGTCTTGGTGAAAAGATGGCGGATTTCTGCACAAAAGAGGCATTTCTTCTTGACAAAACCATGAACAAGCTGAAGGTAAGCCTTTTCGTGTTGCTTTATTGTATTTCCTGAGTATTAAATATAAGAAATCCATTCTTCATGGCTGCGGCCTCCTGCAGCTCCTTGATTCATGGCATTTCTCATCATGAAAATATTTGATGATTTTTTCTTTGTTCGTGGCCATGGGTTTCGTTCTCTATAGCTGTAAAAATTCAAGGGCTCCTTCTATTTTTCTATAGATTCATCTATTGGCTGAGCATTTTTATTTTTGAAGTTTTCACAAAAAACACGTGATTACATCTTTTATGTCTCACTACTTTGTAGGTTGGGGATCTACTTGTCTATTCTTCACAAGATATATTTGAGGGCTTCTTTTTATATTGCCTTTTCATGACGTTTGTGGCTTTGTAATTTATTCCCATCTCTACACCATTAACCTCAATGTTAATTCTTTGGTCGTCTGTTCTTGCCTTTACCCCTGTATTCTCTTTTAGGATTTCCTATAGGTTTAATGGCTATGACTTGTGCATTTGCATTAAGTGTAAAAGATACTGCCTCCCTATCTTCTTTTCCTCATTTTTTGGTTTATGTTTCTTTTGGAAAGAAAAAGTATTAAGCATGACTATTATTCTATAGAAAACTCATGATATCTTTGTCTTGCTATAGGTATTCGAGGGTTTCACTTGGTTGAGCATAAATTCTACTCAATTTTGCAATCCCAAACTCCAATTTTTTTCTATATTTTGAAGGAAAATCGTGTTTCAGGTCGAACCCATGTATTTTCTAAACAAAATGAAGATCTTACCCATTTCTTTTAGGTTTCACTCAAAAGCTCAAGGTTTTCAAACAAAAAGGAAAAACCCATCTGGGTTACTTTTAAGCCTGTGTCATGTACAAATTCTTGGACATTTTGCATTTTTTATAGAGATATCTCCTCACTATATATTGTATGTTACTTTTTCTAGATATAAGACCCTAGCTCCTTTTGCAATCCCATCAAATACTAGAAATATGTATTGACAAGACCATCTGAAATGTCAACATTGATCAAATGAGATTACTTCTGAGAAAGACCCCAAAACAAACTCCTTCAAAAATAAAGTCAAACTTAATTAATGTCTTTTCTGCATCAATCAAACTTTATTGAATACTTCATGATTTAATCTATGCAAGGTTTTGAAGAATAAAACTCTCATACATGGCCTTTAAGCAATTCACTGTGGCTTTTCTTAGTAATGCACTAAAACTAAATTCCCAACAAGACTCTCACTATAACATCACATGAATCTTTCTTGTTACTACTCTTTTCAAGTTCAAGATAAACTGTCCTATTACTTTGCATAGAATGACCAAGATGAATGTTCTTGCATAAAAGTATCAATCTTTGTCTTTTTTAACAAAGATTATTAGTAGCTTGTATTTGTAGACAAAACTATCCTGACAAAATATGCAAACCCCTGGGTTGTCATTGTACAATATTTATCATCACTGTAACTTGACTCTACCTTCATGCAAATTATGCTCTCCCACATGTATGCATGGCCTCTATTTACTGGATTTCAAGGATTCACCCCACTATTAGGACTGTTGCATTGCCATGATCACAAATGCTCTATTCTAAGAATAAAACAATGATCCCCATTTCCTACCTCTAACACATGAACATAAACCATATTGGCAATCCACCTAGTTATTCATTTGCCCCAATATGCATTACTCTTGGGATAACAAATATAATATGCTTCTTTAATAAAATGATGATACCATGATCCATGTCACTGAAGCTTTTTTGCTTCTCTTTGTCATAACATTACCATGTGATTCTTGGCATTGTTTTAAAGGACAACACGTTGCCTCTTTTTGTGAGATAATCATTATTTCGAATTACACACCGAGCCTTCTCTATGCATAAAGAACCCGAAAGTATGTGAACTTTTGGTTGTACTATTGAAAGTTGTTGTTGTCAAAGAACATTGTATACTCTTCTGCATTATGATTATGAAGTGATCATGATTGATATTAACTATCTTACACTGTAATCTCATATGCACTTAGAATATTCATAAAAGATTGTGCATAGATTAAAATGATGCAAACATTACTATGAGCTAGGCTCAACCCTTGTGGGAGCCACATTCACCCCACTCATAATATAACTTGATGAATCTGATGAATCACTCAAAAACACTATCTCACCTAGATCTGCACATGAAGCAAACAATGTTAGAAAAATAAATGCATACCCTAAGTGTGTGTAATATTCTTCTTTTTTTGGCTTTTATGGACACTTAAGATAGGTATTACTTTTGATGCACATAGGAATTGATATATGCATGTATGAGTAAATGTGCATGTTCGGAATGCAGACTTTCATTGCTTAGAACTTAACGTTCTAACTAATTTATTTAACCAATATAGATAACCAAACACCAAGCACATAGGGACCAAGGAGCTAAAGGAAACAAAGCAAGTAAATTAGGAGTAGATTCATTCGTAGAACCAGTCATTTAGGAAATGGCTGGCTCCCTTTTTTCATGTTAAATCTCTTTAGCATTCACTCATATATGTATAGTTTAATTCTTATTTGTATCAAATCAGTAAGTTAGTCTCATGGCTTGTTGTGTGAGACACATGTTTACGATTACATTCAATAAGATTAATTTTATCAAAAGATCGTAAAATATTTTAGGTTTCATTCACTTGTATGAATATAATAACTTTTTTTTCTTGTAATCCTATAAAGTTGTTTCATTTGTATAATTGAATGTAGCATAGAGGGTTCAACAAAATGTACCATTGATCTTGAAACATATATGGCTCTTCTTGATTGAGCCTATAGGTGAAAATCTGGTAACACTTATCAAAACTAGAGGTCATATGATACATTATTTTAATATAGTTTGGGTGTGGTGAACACGTCCCGTGAGCCAATTTATAAAGGAGCTATCTGAATTTTGAGGGTTGGGAAAAAATTGAGGAAATATATTTTCTCTAAATAATTGATTATGATCCTATGCAAATTTTCATGACTCCAAGTGTCTTGATTCACCCACAATAAATTTCTTCAAATGGCCCAGAGGCATAATTAAAAGTCATAATTTTTCTAAAGTTTCAAATGTTAATATTTAAAATATTGTGCAAATATAAAGGGGCATTTAGGGAAAATATAAAGTGCATTTCAAATGTTTTGGAGGACAAGCAAGTTTAATTCTTGCTTTTAATTGACTCAAATACATCTTTCACGCTTTCACAATAGCATGAAAAACTCATTGCTTGTGCTTGTTTTGATTTTCCCTTTTCATTTTATTTCAAAAATCAGAAATGGTTAGGCTTTTATGTTGGAGATATATTGATAAATTTCTCAACTTGGATGTTGGTGAGGTTTATTAAGAAATATTAGAATTCAGGGATGCACTTTGTGTGTCACAGCCATTATCGGCTGTGGAAAGCTTCATACATATGGCTTTGATGGAGGAAGATAGAGCTGCTTATTTCCTACTATAAACATTTGCTTATACTGCCATAGCCAAAGCAGCCGAGCATGAAGAAGAATTAGGGAAAATTGAATCAAATCAAGGCAGAGAAGAAACTAGGCTACCTGAGGGATCGTGCATACCATGCAAGTTTGGTGATGACGCCAGGAAGAAACTTGTGCGGTGTGTGCGGGAAATGTTAAATTCTCTAGTAAGGTTTTTAAATGTTGCTCGGTAAATATTTTATAGGATTTTCACTTGCTTTAGATGGTAAAGTATTTTACATGAGGGTAAAATATTTTGCAGGAAAAATATTTTAAAATGCCAAGTGAAATACTTAAGGAAGACCTTTGCCAAGATAAAAGAAAGGGCTCCGTGGAGTAATCGAACAAACTCCACAAGAATAAAAGTGACTCTAACATTTTTTTTGCTCGGTGTGCACAAAAATGCTGATGAAATATTTGTTAGAGTAATAATTTATTACGCTTAATTAATTACATCATACTAGTTAATTAATTAAGTCACTTATTCCTCTAGTTGCTTAAGCTAAACTTAGGCACATTAATAATTGATTAATTATTAAGTGTGCACACTAGGGTTTCATTTAGGGTTTCCCTTTTAGGGTTTCTTGATCTCCTTCATAAGGATTGATCTCTTTGTAATAATAGAGATTCTCATAATGCATTTTATACTTTGAGGTTTGCAGAACATCTTGTTGGTTTTGCATGTCTTTTGCATGTCTTTTGCATGTGACAGGTATCCATTTGCATGCAGGTGATCTTGGATTCTAACATGGTATCAGAGCTCCAGACCTGCTACTGCCTGTTCGTGACCTGAAGATATGGCTTCTCAGTGAGTTTCAAATGCAAGGGTTTCCACACGCATCTTTTCTGCAAGATCTAAGGGTAGCCAATTTTTCAGCACACTTTGGGCTCAAACGGACATCGCCATCGCATTCGTAGCGCCTCGAAATCCTAGGAACGCCTGTCGTTTGGTTGATTTTGGTGATCTTGATCTAGGAGGAAAAATGTTTTTACCAGGGAGGCCGTACGGCCTCCCCAGCATGCATTCCGAGGTCGAAAATTGCACAAAAATTGAAAAATGGTGTTTTTTCGGGCTCTGTGCCGGCGCTCACAGTTATGATGGATTCCACCACCCGGTGGCCACCGGGCAGCCACCAGGGGGCCGCCGGTCCGCCGCCGCCGGGTGGCGCTCAGCCCATACGCCACCTCCAGCTCCGCCAGCCCTTGAGGGCTTCTCATCCTCGGTTGCTGTTCCCATGGAGAACCAAGGGCTCCGCCCCAGCCCCCTGCCCAGCGCCTGCGGTCATATGGCGACCAAGGGCCGAAATTTTTTTCACAGGGGACCGATTTTTTGCGGCGACGGCCTCCAGGCCATCAAATTTATGCCTATGAACCGCTGACATCAGCATGATGTCAGCGTCCGTACGGTGGTGTTTGTCCCCTCCTAACCCTAGTTTTCTCTAAAGAAGCAGTTTTTTTCTTTTTTGTATAACTTGGGCATACGGTATCAAAATTGGGCAAACAAGATATCACCGGAAAGCTGGCTCCGAGCACTATCCTATGGTATAGTTTATCTTTCAGTATTTTCCTATTTTACTGCATTTATTTTTGGTTGAAGTCAGATGTAATTTTTATGCTTCTGAGCTCATAAATTTTTGCCACGATCTCCGATTTTCGTTATCTTTGCGGCATTGGAAAGGTATTGAGGAGCTCTATGTTGTTGTCCATGCACTTTTTTCTGTATCTGTCCCAGGTTTTTGTTAATCCATATTTGGCCCGATGGGTGTTTTGGAGATTACCTGGATATTTTGGCAGTTGGGAGAGTGCATCTTGCATCTTTGCACTTCATTTTCAGTGATACATCATTTAATAATCGACTGTTGCTTCATAGATTCTAGCGTTGTTCCTGTTTGGAGTTTTCAAGTGTTCCGTGGCATTGGGTCTGCTGTTGCATCATTATGATTCCGATATGGTTTCGTGTAGACAGAAGTATCTTTCCTTGCTTGCCAGATTGCGGTTCCAATGTTACTCTACAGTGTTCTTCTAGTGCTTCTTTGCAGCATGTCATATCATTGTAGGGGGGTTTTGTCCCACTGGGTTTTCCTCCTCTACCTCTTTCTTGCATTTGTAAATGGGTACCTGATCAGGCCTAGTTGCCGGGACCCATCTTTTCTTGCATGCATCTTATTCTAGTGTTTTAGCTTCTTCCTAAGTTCATCTTAAGGGGGGGTGTTAGAGTAATAATTTATTACGCTTAATTAATTACATCATACTGGTTAATTAATTAAGTCACTTATTCCTCTAGTTGCTTAAGCTAAACTTAGGCACATTAATAATTGATTAATTATTAAGTGTGCACACTAGGGTTTCATTTAGGGTTTCCCTTTTAGGGTTTCTTGATCTCCTTCATAAGGATTGATCTCTTTGTAATAACAAAGATTCTCATAATGCATTTTACACTTTGAGGTTTACAGATCTTGTTTTGTTCTGAATGTCTTTTGCATGTAACAGGTTATTGCATGCAGGTGATCTTGGATTCTAACAATATTTGCCAAATAAAAAATATTAAAGTATGAGCAGGGAAAATATTGAAGTGGACCACGTGAATAAATTGAAAGGTAAATTTTTAAATTTAAAAAGCAGCCCGATGGTAATATTTAAAAGGCCCTTCAATGGTAATATTTAAAAGGCTCTTCATTTTAAGTAAAACGTAGACATTTAAAGTGAAACAAAATCGTTTGGGCTAATTAAAATAGAGGTGTCACTAAAGTTTTATTTGCCTAATAACTTTTTTAAAGGAAAATATTTTAATGGTGAATATAGTCGTGCGGGTAAAATATTTTACCCAAGGAAAGTTTAAATGTTTCCACCATTAAAAGGGCAGGGGTAAAATATTTTAATGGCCCAAGTGAATATTTTAAAAAGCCTTCATAATTAAATGGTGGGTTTGCTATTGCAGATTTTTAAAGTGAAAGAGCACAGTGGAAATTAAATAAATCAAAGGCTCTATTATAAAGTGATAAAAATTTAATTTCTGGAGGTGAATATTTACAGTGCAGCTATAGAAATAAAAGGGAAAAGTGAAAGGTTTTCATGGGAAAGCAATTATTTCCTCAATTGCAAATTAATGGAAGATGAAGGATGTAGGTGTCTTTCACGAATGGATTTTAGGGCTTCCTCTTTCTCTTCTTATTTTGATTCTTTCTCATTTTCAAGGGTTCCATTTTCTAAAAGTTTTGCAAGGCAGACATAAGTTTTGTAAAAATTGTAAAACTGGGTGAATTTTATAACTGCAGGTCATTAGTCTGGAATATTTAATGTTCTGAATTGGACTTCATAACTATATTTTATCTAATGGTTGTCTCCATGATTGAAATTTTTTTCTCTTTTCAATAAAATACTCAAAGATTATTTGGGTTTTTTCATGCACATTTGTTGCATTTGAGTTGCAATTGTTATTGATTTCTATTCAAAGAATGGTATAATTGCTTTAACGAATGTAACAGGAGTATTGTGTTTACAAATGGATTTGTAAGAATGGTTATTTGATAAAGCTTCATCGGTCTTGTTGTCAAAATGTGATAACATTTCCAAAGATCTTCACAACATGTTTAACATTGCAGGATGAAATGTTGGTTGTATGAATCTGTAGCCCTTTCTCGTGGCACTGGTCAAGCCTTGTGCATCTTTCTTTTTTTAGTTTGGTCCCAAATCTTAAAATCAAAAAACCAATTAAATTATGTTTTCTAAGTTATTTGTACCTACCATGTTCTCCATGTTGTTTAATGAAAATTTCTGAATATCTTAGCCAATGTTGAGTGATTTTTCATGTTCCTTAGCATATTCTTGTGAGAGCACCATTTGTTAAGTAATACCCTATTAAGTGTGTGTCTGAATCTTTAAGTGTTGCTAAAGGGTCACCCCCTAGGTCCTATAGAACCTGAAGTGTAGGGGAAATGTGTTTAAATCTCATTTCTTGTCAGTTGGTTGAATCCATCTTTGAGTTTGAGCATAAGAAATTAGCTAGTCTTTAGGACTCATTTTCTTTGTTGATTTGGAAAACCAATAGAGACAAGATTGAGAAGTTCATTCTTTCTCATTTCAAACCTAGTCCATGGAAAAGATTTCTCTACATCCTTGGAGTGAGTAGAAGAGGGGAAAAATCACCATAATTGACACAACTGTGGGTTCCAAGCATGGGGAATCAATCTTAACTATAGATTTCATGCAAAATGAAAATGTAGACATCATGTTAGAACTGAGATACTCTCAAGAGAAAAAAAAAATGGACTAAAAGAAATAGGTTGTAGATTATGGAAAGTCAACCAAAAAAACCAAGGAAGCTAGAGGACCAATATCAAATCTCATGGGAATAGTCACATGAGTTGGAATCAGTAAGGCAATCTTCAAACAAGTCAAATCCTTTGAATTAAAGTCAAATATCATAGGAAAAACAATAATTTGGTGGGGAAAACATTCTACCACCACATAGGAGAGGTTGGATTACAAATAACATGAGGCTAATATAAAGCCAAATGCCATCTGACAAAGAAATGCCTAAAGAAAAAGGAGATATTTTCTTAGCTAATAAATTGAGTCTAATGTCATTCTTCAACATAAAATATAGTATCCTAAGGGAGAGCCTTCCCAAGGTCAATATTCCCTCACAAAAACTGCCAGGAACCTCAACAAACAAACAACTCAATATTCACCAACATTTTCTAACAATTATGAACTTACTACATTGAAAAAAATCTCATGTTAATGATAATTAAATTTAAAAGAAGATGTCATTCTTTACTTTTTTATGACAAAAATAACCTTGAAGATGTTTAATATTACAATTAACTTTCCATTAAATTGGAACCATGTCATAAATAAGAGAATAATTAATTTTTGGAAAGAGTATAACCACCTTAAAAGTTACATTTGGAATGATTGAATTCTGAGACTAAGATAAGAAACAAATCTTAAATTTTAAATTCATTTCAATTATTTTATATGGTTGCATGAAGTACATACTTGTTGTAATGTGTAAAATTGTATACTCTTAAAGAAAGAGAAAATTTTGTGCCTAATTTGGTCCTATTTTCAACACCCTATCCCTAATTACCCTTTACATCATCATTAATAGGCCCCTATGACCCCATATTCAGCATCCCAAGGCTTATTTTGATCAAACATCTGACTAGAACAACATAAAAACTGAAATCCTTCACTCCCTAACAATCCAACTGGAAAAAGAGCCCTTGTGGGACCAACTCTCCCATATGCACAAATTACTCCCATCTAGGTGGGATTGAGTCACCCAGCTTGGCGACTTAGTCCTATTTGAGCTATTTTTCGGGGTTTAAGCGGGGAAAATCAGGTTTTAAATTTTATTTTCTTGCATGTCGGCCTTGGAGATTAAATTAATGAGCATTTTAGGTGGATTTCCTATATAAACAAGCCTCTAAACCCTAATTCATAATTCATTCATCATTCATCTTCCATCTCAAGCCAAGCAAGCTAAGGTTTGAGCATTCAAAGGTTGATTCTTCATTTATTGCTACAAAAATTCAAGATCAATCATCATGGAAATTTTTTAATCCCATTATTTCATGTGCTTCATTACATTATTTCTTCATTTTAGTTTAGTTACCTAAAAGGGGTTTGACCAAGGCAAACCCCCATACCCTAACAATCAACATTTCTCTCTTTTTTTCCTTGTGTGTTTGCAGATTTAGGTACCTTGAAGGCTTGGAAATAATTAAAGAATAGATTGAAATCTTGTTGAAGATATATCCTTGTTGGCTAGGGAAAAACATCCACAAAAAATCACCCATAGTGCTGAAGATCGGGGTTTCGGATCCAGATACCTGGAGGAACAGAAAGTGCAGACTGAGGGCTTTCGTTTCCACTTTCGAATTTTCAAAAAAATAAAAGTAGACTAAGTCACCATCAATCAAAAATTAGTCCCACTGCACATTTTTTTTAGATATTTCTATAGATTTGGATACCCATTTGGCTGAAACGAGCCCTAGTATAGTTTTCCAGATCAAGGACTAGGTCGAACAGAATGGAATAAGTGTCCCAGTAGGTTAAAATTCCAGAATCAGTAGTATTTCCAATCTTCAACAGATTTCCAGGTGCATGGTTTTTTTTTTTCAGTTCCCTATTCTTTTTTATTTACATTTTTATTCATCTTTCTAGGTGTTCTTGCATATTACAATGTGTTTTCAAACAAAGTGAATTTTCTAGGTTTTGCATTAGTACTTGATCTCTTTTATCAACTCTTTGTATTTATGACCTTCATTTAGATACATTTCCATCCCATCTACATTAATCTTGAATGTACCCCCTAGATCATTTGGTGGAAATACCTCTCTCCTTTTAGGTGAAAAACCCTACAAGTGCAAGAGAACCCCCTTTCCCCTAAAATCTATTGTTCATTTTGGTGAACTTAATTTTTGAATATCTTCTTTCTTGATTTGGAGTCTATCATCATCCAAGAATTAGTTTGCATTGCATTTTTCATTAGTTAAGTTGAATTCTAGGGTTTCTAAAAAAATTCATTAGTGAAAGTGCATATAGGTTGCATTTTTGCATCTCAAGTCATTACAATTTTTTTGTAATTTGGTATTTGCATCTTAGGTTTGCATCATATAGCGCAAAAGATATAAAAATCATCCAAAAAACTCTGAAATTCTGAAAAATAATCACCACTGGGACTCATTCACCACCTTGGGCGACTTAGACCCTTTCCACCCCTAAAACTACCTTTGATAGGCCTAAAAACCTTGTTTTTAAGCTTATGTTTTATGCCCTTACCTATCTATATCAGTGGGTTGAATTTTTGTTACATGCATTTTACTAAATCTAGCTTAAATTGGTTCATTTCATGCATTGCTTCATCTCACTTTTTCATTCACAACATTTCATTTTTAGATCAGTGCATAATATAATCAGTACATTACCTTGTGTGAAATCTAAAAAAGTTGCATTTCATCCTATGCCTTTACATTGCATTTTAAGTTTGCATAACTTTTATTGCATTTAAATTATTATAAATAAGAATTCTTTACATTCATTTCAATTGTGGATAGGATTAGATTCTTTCACTTTTCATTTTCGGCATTAGTTCATAGTTCAATTAGGCTAAATTACATTTGCAAACAAAAACTAAAAACTAAAAAAATATCAAAAAAACAAAAAAACAAATGGTTAATCTTTACACATCATGCAAACCCTTTATTAGAGATGACTTTGACATGTTAGATGAAGCCCTTGATGAATTCATGTCACATAGATCATCCACTAAAGATTTGACACAAAAGGATGCAAGCATCGATAATCATCATAATCATAATTGTTCTTCTCCCAATATCTCTCCCATTGGTTATGAAGGTATCTTGGTGAAAGAAGAGACAATCATTGAAGATCATGAAAGTCTTTCTTGTCTTCCTCCTCATCCCCCTTGGAAAGACATTATGACACATGACGTTGAGATCATGGTCACTACTTTACCTAGTCTCCATTCATTTCCCAACACCTCCCCTATTTGTGATAATACTTTAATGAATAAGGATATAATCATGAACGATCATTACAAACACATTTGTGAGGAGGATATGTTGGTATTAATAAATCCAATGATTGAGAGTTATATCATTATTCCTCTCCTTAGTAATGTTCCTAAAATTTGTCAGGGTCTATTTGAACAAGAAGACCAAATCATTGGCACACATGAAAATCATAGTTTTCCTTTTCTTGATGTCTCCCCTATTTGTGATGAAGCTACTTCACAAAATCTAATCTTGACATGTGAGGAACCTATTGGCTCTCCTACTAGGGTAGATATTAGGGCACAAGAGAATGAGACCTTAGCAATAAAGGATGAAATTATGTACAAAACTCAAATTTCCCCCTCTCCTAATATCTATCCTACTGGTGAAGACGATATTATGGTGTCACAATATCCAATTGATGAAAATACTAAGAATCTTATATGGGAAAACATTATGCAACAAGAAAATTCAACCATTACTAGCTCCCTTACTTGTGATGAAATCATTTTGGAAGAACCAATCCTTGAATGCCAAGAACATTTGGATTGTGGTTCTCCTAAAAACTCTCCTCCTAGGGAGACTATTATGGTGCAAGAAAATGACGAGTCTCCCTTAGGTGATAATAAACAAGTGGTTCTAGATTTTCCTTTCTTAGGGATTCATCAAACCAAGACCATCGAGGTTATGAATGTGCAAGTGCCCACTAGATCCCCCTTGAAAAATGAACCTCATACATACCCTGTGGGACATCCTAAGAATTGTCTAATTCTTTACCCACCATCACAAAAGAAAAAAACTCTAAACAAATCCGAACTCATCCTTTACCCACCTAAGAACAACCTTTCACACCAACCGAGTTACAATGACCTTGCTCACATATATGATAAAGTGTATACAATCAAGGCCAACCTCGAACCTGAAATACTTATGAAGCAACCTGAGATAGGTTGTGATGCAATAGAACAAGGTATGATCCATGTCCCTATAACGTCTAAAATGCAAGAAAGGACTAATAATCTTGGTTATTTCCCTCCAAACAAAAACCTTCAATCAATGTCAACACCATCACAAAATATTCTTCCACAAAAATTTTAACCTTGGTACATCTGAAACTAATAGATATCTCATTAAATATGTATCAAACAAAAACTTTGTTTACTCATCATTATAAATAATATTAGTTTTTTCTCCTTGCCATGTAATAGTTGTAGGTTCATAGCATACTCACTATTGCAAGGAGTTGCATACCATCATCCATTCCGGGCTCACCCTTGTCTTTCTATAAGTGGGGGAAAGGGGTTAAGTAGCCTTCTCCATGTATGTCACCTATCATTGTCTATTTTGGCTATTCATTAACCTTTCATTAACATATAACAGAAATCTTGGTATGTGGACGACATGCCTTAAGTTGATCCGCATGTGACATACTTATTCATGATGTAGCTTAATTCAGAAACATATGACTTGGCATAGGGCTTTCCAAGTTGGCTCTCATATCTTCTTAGCATTTATCCTTGGATACTTTAAATAAATTTCTCACAATGATGGTGTAGCAACTGCTTTAAAGTGGGGGCATACATAGATGACATATTTGGCAAAATTTCATGGCATGATTTTTCTTTTTCTTGTGATGTGTCCTCTTCTTGGTGGTGTCATTGGGTTTGATTTCATACAAGAGTGTACGATCTATTGACATGGCATGATGTGAATGAGGAATCCCATGGGAAATGATCTAAAACTTTGACTTGTCCTCTCTTGCAGACATTAGGTACAATGCTCCCTAAGAAGAAGACCTTGCATGAACAAAGAAAAACCCCTTTAACAAGATTTTTACATGACATTCAAAAACATTTACAAAAAAATGATTACCTTTTTGTTCCCTATCAAATTTATCAGGAGGGTAACTTTGGTATGGTTAGTATGATGGGAAGCTGACACACTGGCATGAATTTCTCATTATACAATAGGAAGTTGACACACTGGCATGACTTTCTCACTAAACCACCTCTTTGGGACAACTCACCCTATTGATGACCTAATGTTTTGTGGCCCCAGAGTGAGCACATCTTTGATCCACCTCATCTCTTCTTTCTTTTAGTTCTTGACATTGCATGATCATGTATCTTGTTTTGTTACATATTATACACCTTGTGTATGTCCTTTTGTGCTTATGTTGGTTTGACTTACGATCTTGGATCCTAGGGGCTTGACAAACTCCTTTGATATTTTTCATCCTTTTGCATCCGCATTGGTACGATTGGACCCCTCTTGAATGTCTACTTTAGTATGATTTTGAAGCAAGTTCATCCTCTCACTAAAGTGGGGGCTAAATGTAATGTAGAAAATTGTATACTCTTGAAGAAAGAGACAATTTTGTGCCTAATTTGGTCCTATTTTAGACACCCTAGCCCTAATTTCCCTTTACATCATCATTAATTGGCCCCTATGACCCCATATTGTGCATCCCAAGGCTTATTTTGATCAAACACCCGACTAGAACAACATAAAAACTGAAATTCTTCACTCTTCAACAATCAAGTTGGAAAAGGAGCCTGTGTGGGACCAAGTCGCCCATCTAGGTGAATTAGTCTCATCCAGGTGGAACTATTTTCCCAACTTGGCGACTTAGTCCTATTTGAGTTGTTTTCAAGGTTTGAGCAGGAAAAATTAGGTTTTAAGTTTTATTTTCCTCCATGTCGGCCTTGGGGATCAAATAAATCATAATTTTAGGTGTATTACCTATATAAAAAAGCCTCTAAACCCTAATTCATAATTCATTCATCATTCATTCACCATTCATCTTCCATCTCAAGCCAAGCAAGCGAGGGTTTGAGCATTCTAAGGCATTCAAGGGCTGATTCTTCATCTATTATTGCAAAAATTCAAGATCAATCATCATGGAAAGTTTTTAATCCCATTATTTCATGCTTAATTACATTATTTATTTGTTTTGGTTTAATTACCTAAAAGAGGTTTGACCAAGGCAAACCCCCATGCCCTAATAATCAACATTTCTCTCTTTCTTTCTTTGTGTGTTTGCATATTTAGGTACCTTGAAGGCTTGGAAATCATTGAATAATAGATTGAAATCTTGTTGAAGATATCTCCTTGATAGCTAGGGAAAAACATCCACAAAAATTCACTCACAGTGTCGAAGATTGGAGTTTTGGATCTGGATACCTAGAGGAACAGAAAGTGATGATTGAGGGCTTCTGTTTCCACTTTTGAATTTTTAGAAAATCCAAAGTTGACTAATTCACCATCAATGGTGAATTAGTCCCACTTCACATGTTTTTTAGAGATTTCTATTCATTTGGATACCCATTTGGCTGAAATGAGCCCTAGTAGAGTTTTTGATATCTGGGACTAGGTCGCCCGGAATGGCATAAGTGTCCTAGTAGGTCAAAATTCTAGAATCAGCACTATTTCCATTCCTCATTCCAGTATTCAACACATTTCTAGGTGCATTCTTTATGGTTTACTTCCTTTTTTTGTTTTATTTACAATTCTATTCATCTTTCTAGGTGTTCTTGCATATTACAATGTGTTTTAAAACAAAGTGCATTTTCTAGGTTTTGCATTAGTACTTGATCTCTTTTATTAGTTCTTTGTACTTAGGACACTTCATTTAGATACATTTCCATCCCATCTACAGTAATCTTGAATGAACCCCTAGATCTTTTGGAGGAAAGGCCTCTCTCCTTTTAGGTGAAAAACCCTACAAGTGCAAGAGAACCCCCTTTCCCCTAAAATATACGGTTCACTTGTAGCATTCAAGTGGAATTAAATTATTATATCTCTATCACATAACATTTTATTATGTAATTCTAAAAAAGAAGATAATTTATATTTTTACCTTGTTTGATCTATTTTAAAGATATAAAAATGTAAAATATTAACTTGATGTTGAAAATAAAATGTTTTGATAGATAAATATTTAATGCATTTAAAATATATATTTGGTGAATCCTATACTTATGGTAGGTCTAGATAATTTACATGATCCATATATAATTGAATTATTTCTATAGATATTATATTATCCATAATCATATGAAATAAAAATTATATTGTATTTTATCTTTTCTAAATTAATTTCTAATAATAATAGACTAAAAAGGATAGAGTAATGAAATTTCACCAAATATGAGAATGATGAAAATGATAATCATATAAATAAATGTATGAAATTAGATAAGGAATTGGAAGGACATTGAAATTATTAATAAATATTTGGCATGTTGTATAGACTTGGATTAATTTAATTTTTAAATATTATGAATTTTGAAAAAAAAAAAAAAAATTAATATGAGGATTAATGTTATTAATCTATATAGAGAATCAATGCAATGTGAATTTGATAAGGCTTATCATAATGATTAAGTAAAACACTAAACAAAATTCAATTTACATTCAAATTTAAATTAACTAAAATTCAGAGGAAATTCAATGATTTTGTTTTTATTTCATGCGTCACAAGCTACAAACATTTACAATCTACAAGTTTTAAATTGTTTCCAATTATCAAATTATATGTTTATGCATGCAACTTTGAACCTATATTTCCCCTTTATATCAATTACTTATCACTCTAGGCAACTCTATTTTCCCCTGCATAGTCCCCTACAAACCTCTACAGCTATGTGGTAATTTTTATTATGTGTTGACCATCCAACAATATATCTACTCCATACCCACACAACCTTTGTTCATTCTCTTCAGCATACACTACATATTCTATATGGTGCATGTCATTTTATTTTTTCACAAGTCTATTTAGAGTCATTGTAGGATCTTGAGGGTCCAAACTAAGCCCTTAAGTGGCAATAAAATCCAGAAAAATAGAGTTAGGCAACTTGACATAAAATTTTGAATAAGTTATTAACATAATTTAAAATATATGTAAGAATAGAATTTGTAGAAAATTGATTGTAGTTTCTAAGATACTATTCCTTTTTTGGAAAAAAGTAAATCTATTTGGTGAAAATTTGAAATTTCAATGCAGTAGTATTAAATTTTCAGGAAAAAATAAAAAGCAGGTGTATGTGTGACCAACCTAAATACAAGAAAAAAAAATTGAAACTTTCAATATAAGTAGAGGACACATGCCCGGATGTGCCACATTTTTTTTGTAATTTTTTGCAATTAAATAATTAGTTATTAATTTTTTATTAGTTTTAAAAAAATATATTAAAACTTATTTGTCTGACCACCATAACTTGATCAATATTTTATGAAATTATTTTTTTCTTTTTTTATCCTATAGTATGGGAAGCATCGAATGTGTCGCATTTTTTGGATTCAATAAATGAGAAATTGTTTAAGAATTATAC
Organism: Sequoiadendron giganteum; assembly: GCA_007115665.2. Taxonomy (NCBI): domain Eukaryota; kingdom Viridiplantae; phylum Streptophyta; class Pinopsida; order Cupressales; family Cupressaceae; genus Sequoiadendron; species Sequoiadendron giganteum. The sequence goes on along the minus strand of CM021104.1, from coordinate 642,154,498 downwards.
AGATATTTTTCAATCAGCCTATCAATCAAAACTTTAGTTAGAATGTAGAAAATAAATAATAATTATCTATTTAATTCCAAATAAGGCATATCTTATATTTTTATAAAGTTGAAAACTTTATTAATAAACCCTTTATGTTTCATCAAATTCGGATAAAAATTAAGTCATCTAGAGCTTTTGTGTCATATCACCACTTTTTGGCCCCCCATGATCCTACCCTCACCCTTTAACTATGGATCAGGTCCCTCCTTTTCTTTTCTTGGAACTAAATTCATTAATAATGTTGATGTATTCAACTTTTACTTGGTGTGCTTCCTCATGGCTATGTTGTTTTTTTCTCCTACCTGCACCCATTCTCCTCCCTTCTCATCACTACCTTTCCACCTTCAAAGGGTATGACTGCTTCACTCCCATTCTCAACACACAAAAGTATTAAAAAAAAGTTTTTGTTTCTACTATAAATAGTATTTTTTTTCACCTTTTTACCATTCATTTTGACTTTGCAGTGTGAGACTCTTGAGTGGGTTTGAGCATTCTTGGGAGTGAATATGTGAAATAATGATGATCACACTATGATACTAGGCTAGAGGCCTTGATAGACTGCATCATGTAGGGAGTGTCACCATGATAGGTAAGTCACATTTTCACTTTCAATGCATTTAGGAGCTGAATTTTCAAATTTTATAAATGATTTGTCAAATATGGGTAGCCCCTCTCCAAACTAGGTGTCTTGGTCCAATTTGGGTGCCCTACTCTAACATAGGCACTAAGATCCTAAATGGTTACCGTATTCCACTAGGGGACACCTTTGTTTAGGTAATTTTACTTAGACATGTTGATTTAACTTAAGATCTATTTGATATTTTTAGAGGAATTGATGAATTGATATTTTGATGATTTATAGGTACCACCACACATGCAAGAGCATTCAAGAGGTTGCATTATAAACTCTTACATGACCATGTTGATATAGTATCACCACTAGAGGCAAGGCACCTTAGAAATGTGGGGTTATTGTGAGTATTTAACACACCAACCATGAGATATCATGATGCTATGTTGATGGCACTAAGGGAGCAATAGGATGCAGACACCTCAACCTTCCATCATCTGATGAGAGAGATTAACATGACACTTGATGATGTATATAGTTTTCTACTATTTCTCATATAGTGTAGACCCATATGCCTTGAGGAGGGGAGGACACGAGATGATGTCCTTGTTGATCAGATATATTGCATCGACTCAGTTGTCCAAGATGGTGGAAAGGGGGAAATATATCTACGATGTCTTCCACATTGTGATGTAAATATCCGAGCATTATACATCATATTTTGATTGTGACAATAATACTTATAGTAGCACCTGATGGGCGAGTCACACACCTTCATGGGGGTTTCATACACACCATTCATGTAATGGAGGGTGAACATCACATGTTCACCTAGGGGAAAACCAGTTAGCTCACCTCTACCATGATCTAGGTTATTATGTAAATTATGAGGGGTAAACCCACAAAAGTGGTTTACAATTCGAGCGAGGAAGGAAAAGTTGAAAAAAATGACCCCATACAAAAAAATTGATTTTAGGGGTTCGAATGAACTATTTGGTTCGAGCGAACCAAAATACATTTGATGATGGGGCCCAATGTTCTCGTCAAAAATCTAATTGTGGAGAGGGGGTTCGAATGAACCCTGGTTCACTCGAACCCCTAGGGGTTCGCTCAAACCCCCTTTTCCCCCCTTCTCCCCCTCAGGCACCAAAAAATTCTAGAATTTTGTTCTTTAAAGCTTGGGTTGAGGATGAAAATGGAGGAGACTTCACAAACCCAACTGGTTGATGGTAGTCCTCAGAATGAGCTATCCAACAAATATAATTTTAATATGTTTCAGTTTTATTATGTATTCATTTTTTTAGTTTTATTAAACATAGGTTTTCACCGAAAAATCAAGCTCTATGTTCTGCACATGTGGAAAATAGCAGATTATCAAAAAAAATTGAAAATATCAGTGCACTAGATATTGAAGTCCTTGATCCAACAAAAAAAAAATTGAATTTCAATACATACTAAAAAATTTACTTTGTATACAGACCATCTATGTCTGAATTGTAATTGGTTTGACTTTGAAACTTGATTAAGGAAAAAATATTCAATAAAAAACTATGAGACCAATTGGAAGCACTAGATATCAGAGTTACAAATTTAAATTCAAAATAATTAGAAATTTTATCCTTAATGGAAAAAAAGTTATGTTGTATACGGTGAGCGTCACTTCTTAAAAATGTTGTTTGCTGAAAAAAAACTAGTTTTCGAAGGAGATGGAAAAATAAGTGCAATCTGATTCCAAAAAATTTGAAAAAAAAATATTTAGAATCTACAGAAGAAAAAAATGTCACAAGTCACTAACTTGCATCATCTTGAAATTCCTCACAGTTTAGCCGCTACAGGTGCCCGAAAGTGAAGATTTAGTTAGAATTAATTATTTCAGTGTCCAGTTTGGCCAAAAATTGTAAACCAATATTATTAGATCACCTTGAGGCATAGGTTTTAATTACATGTACTCTCCTCCAGGTATTAGCATTCAAGCACATTGCATGGATGCGGCCCATGGGGTATCTGATAGAGCTATCTCATGTAACTTTTTTTGATCATATGCTTACCCTTTGAAGAGACCTTAGTAGTGTGGAGATTTACTATATTGGTGAGTTGTTTTTGATTGATTACAAGCTATAGGAATGACATGGAGACCATATAGGAGGCTACAATCCTAGTCTATTTAGCCTTGATACTTAGGAAAGATGTACTAGAATTATTTTTTGATTCAGTATGAGTATATCATTATGCATTTTATTATGATCAAGTGACTTCACAGTTTGATCGTCTTTAGGGAGTCCCTGTTTCCCAACTGACCTATATCTCATCAAATCATAGTGATAGTAGATCTAAATATGTTTATCAACCTACCACCATGGAACTCACCTTGGGAGATTCTACTAATGAGGAGTGAGACACACTTCCCATGTCCAATGTAGATGATGTTAGGGTGAGCAGTACATGGTGGAGCATCACTCATCTAGATTCTATATTTCTTACAAATGATCCTACTGGTGATCTAAGGCCATGGCCATGTTGTAGAGGAGATTCCAAGGAGGACGAGATAGAGAATGATGATGGTATTGGGAGAAGTGGTGATGAGAAGGATTAACTTATGATAGCATTAGGGGGAAATCTAGGGCAGTAAGAGGAGACTGATGATGCCCCCAAGGAGAGACCTAGGTCTTATCCTCATGTATGACAAGAACTTCCTACCAAATACAAGAGAATAAGTGTTCATGAGAATAAGGAGATGAGTAGAGAAACTATTATCATGCCCTATACTCATAAGCCACTCCAAGTGTATCCATAGTTACTACACTTGTAGATCATCATTGGAAATTTGGTAATCCAGTTGAGATGATATACATATTTTTTATGATTTCCTAGAAAACTAGATGCTTTATTTTATATCAATTTTAATTTATATGATGATTATCTAATTCAATGATTTTTTTAATTTTTTTTGTATTTGGTACTTAGGATTGGCTCAAATTTATGGGTCAAGTCATGGTTGAGGTTATCCCTAATGTAGAACTTCAATAGTGAGTGTGTGAGCTAATTATATACCATAGAAGACCATAGGGAAATATGTAGAGATATTTGATCCTATGGTGCAACTAAGAGCTATGTATGAGGAGATTAGAGTAGAGAGAGATCAATCCCTAGCTGATCATTGTGATTTGAGAGTAGGTACATCATCTTCCATCGATCACTCTTAGATAATCCTATAGGAATAGCTAGAGATAGTGTGAGCTAAAAGATATTGACTATAGTAGAAATATATAGAGATATGAGAGGCAACCATAAAACTTAAAGGTGATCTTAGGGTTCTCTAATAGAAAATGTATCCCTCTACATTTTCACACTTTTTTAGGCCTTCCTTGTTAAATTAAGCATAATAATGCCTTGATTTAGTGTTGTAATGTGTTTAACACATTCACATTAGGTCTTGGGCCCTTGTAAACTAAATGAACTTAGTTGTTCCTTATTTAGGGTGTTGTAAAGTGTACCTCACACTAATCGAGGGCTTATTTAATAAATTGGACCTCTTTATGCCTTATTTGGCCTTATTTTTCATCCACAGGCCTTAATTAATGCATCTTTCTGAGAATAATCTTGACACAAACCAACATACAATCATAATTTAGGTTTTTTTGGATTGTATGGCCTAGATTTAGTGATTTCAGACTCATACACCACCTTGGGCGTATGGGTCCCAGCTAAGTTTTGGGGCCCCAATCTAGATTTCACATTAATCTAAGGTTTTCTTAAAAAATGTGTCACATAGCCTAGCCTAATGGGACTCATACACCACTTCTAGCGTATGAGTCCCATGTGGCTTAAACCTAAATTAAATTCAAATTCTTGGTGGTATTTTATTCTTCTAGATCTAATGTCGGGTTGTAGTGTAATTTCATGAAATTTGGCATAAACAAGAATAAATACAAGGTTATTTCACTCATTTTCTCCTAACAAGCAATCAATTGATTTGGCAAGTTGAATAAGAATCCTTATAGAAATTTTGAATTTACAAGAGCATTCGAGACCATTCAAGACCATTCAAGACTTGATTATCAAGTGTTTTAGAGTATCATTCAAGTATCAAGCATCATGTCAAAGTCATTATGCATCATCTTTGTTTTTGAGCTAATAATTGTGATGTAGGATTTTATGATTCAAGAAAGCATTCAATTCAAGATCTATCACATTCTAGCAAAATTCAAGATCTAATATGTTTGCATCACTTTATTCCTAGGGGGTAAGTGCATCAAGATGGTTCCCAAAAAGGGGACTTAAGTGGACAACTTTTTTTGAAATCAAGAAATACTGACCTTGGACATGAAATTGAGGATACATACACTCATAATTTTGAGATGGAACAAAAAGAAGGATTCAAGTTCTCTAAGACTACTTTCTAAACTACTAATTTATTTTGAAAATGGTTGAGATTAAGGGGTTCAAATGAGGGTCGTACACAAATTGGTGTTGTTTTTTTCAAAAAAACATAGCATAGCAACTCTTGTACGACCCTCGTACGGTGAACTTTTTTTAAGTATTTTTAAAATCACAATAGTCAGAAGTTAGTTAATAGTATGTAGTTGATGCACAATTTTTTTGATAATTTTTTAATGAATATTTAATTTTTTACTAATTTTCGAAGTGGACATTTCCTGAAAAATAGAATTTTGGCCATGCTACCCCTACAAATTTTGGAAACTAAATCAATTTATTTTTATTTATTTTTTAAAATTTGTAGAATGGAGTCTAGTTTCTAAAAAAAAAATAATTTGAAAAATCGATTAACAGTTAATTTATAACGAAAAAATTACCAAACACTGCTTTTTGGCAAAAAAAAGACATACAAATAAAATAAATTATGGATGAAAGCCTTAATATTTTCAAAAAGTGAAAAAAATTACATCGTTGGATAGCTAAGAGAGAACCCAACATTACCCATGTGCTTGATTTTTTTGATATTGAACCACGTGCAATCCTGACGATGAGCATGAACTTGATTATGTGAAATATGGAAGATTTTTTAAAAACACATCTCTGGTCATTGGGAATTCCCTCCAAACCTTTAGGTTGGTATTCCAAGGCAAATACCAAGCCCAAGGTTCAGGAATTCCCAAAGCAAGATATAACGTGAGCACGTTATAACGCGCTCGCGTTATAACGCGCTCGCATTATATCTTAGTTTTGATGTGTTTTGTGAATGGATTTTTTGCGTTTTGTGAATGCATTGACAAAACGCGAGCGCGTTATAACGCGCTCGCATTTTGGTCTACATTGAAAATATTTTCTTCTCTTTTTCTTGTCTTTTTCTTCTTGTTATCTTTTAGGGAAAGTATATACATGAAATAAACATTTAAGTATAAGTTTCTTATACTTTAAGTTATATTTCATGTATATACTTTCAAGATGTTTGAGAGTGGTTTCAGATCTCTAGGAGTTATAATGCAAATTCTAGTTTTTGGAAGATCTTTAAAATTTTAGACTTAGTCAAATTTCAGTAATCAACATGTCAAATTTCAGTAATCAGGAGGTCAGATTTTAGTAGTCAACAAGTTCTATCATCTTTCTCTCTCAACCTCTCCTCTCTACTCTTTATGTCTCCACTCCCTCTCTCTCTCCCTTCCTCCCTCTCTCCCCTCTCTCTCTTTGACTTTTTGGAAGATCTCACAAATTTCAAACTTAGTCAAATTTCAATAATCAGGAGGTCAAATTTTAGTAATCAAAAAATTGTATTATTTCTCTCTATCTCACTCATTTTTATCCCTTACACTCTAGACCTCTCTCTCACTATCTCTATCCCTTTTTCTGACTCTCTCTCTCTCTCCCTTGATCTCAATAAATCTCTCTCATTTTCCCTCTAATTCTCTCTACCTCACTTATCTCTCCCTCTCTCCCACCTACCCTCTCTACTTGTCTCTATCTCCCTCCCCCCCCCTCTCTCTCTCTCTACCTACCTAACTCTCCCTCCATCACACCCTACCACTCTCTCTATTTCTCTCTAGCTAACCTCTCTCCCTCCATACTTCTCTCTCCCTCTCTTCTTCCCTATCTACTCTTTATCTCCCATCTCTCTTTACCTACCCCTACATCCATCAAACCTTACCACTCTCTCTACACCTCTCTCCCTCATTCCCTCTCTACTTCTCTCTATCTCACCTCTCTCTCTACCTCTCCTTCCATCTCTACTTATCTTTATCTCCTCTCTCCCTCTCTCTACCTACCTCTCCTTCAAACACTCTTTATTTCTCTCTATCCCACCTCTCTCTCCCTCTCTCCCTCCCTCTCTACATATATATCCCCTCTCCCTCTCTACCTAGCTCTCCATCCATCACAACCTACCACTCTCTCTCCTTTACTCTCTATCTAACCTCTCACTCTCTCCATCCATACTTCTCCCTCTCCTTCCCTCTCTACTCTCTACCTCCCTAATCCTTCTCTACCTACTTCTCCATCCATCACTCCCTAATATTCTCTCTACACCTCTCTATATTGCTTCTCTCACTCCCTCCCTCATTCCCTCTCTACTCTCTCTCTACCTCTCCTTCCCTCTCTAATTATCTTTATCTCCCTTATCCCTTTCTCTCTCTCACTAGATGTCTCCCTCCCTACCTTTTCCCCTATCTACTCTCTATCTCTCCTCTCCCTCCCTCTACCTCTCTCTCTCACTCTCTCTCACTCCTCCCTTAGCCTCTTTCTCTCTCACTCTCTCCTCTTTATCTCACCATTCTCTCTTTCCCTCTTTGTAACTCTCCACTTCTCTATATGTCACCATTCTCTCTCTACATATCTTTATCTCACCTATCCCTCTTTGCCTCTCCCTTCCTCCCCTATCACCCACCCTCCCTCCTTCCCTCTATCTCTATCTCTCTCTACTTCTCTCTATCTCACCTATCCCTCTCTAGCTGCATATCCCTCCATCGCTCCCTACCACACTCTCTCTATTTCTCTCTATCTCACCCCTCTCTTGCCTCCCTCTCTCCCCCTCTATACCTCTCCATCTCTACTCTCTATCTCCCTAATACCTCTCTACCTACCTCTCCATCCATCACTCCCCACCACTCTCTCTATACCTCTCTATATCGATTCTCTCCCTCCCTTATTCTCTCTCTACTTCTCTCTACCTCTTTGTCTTTCTCTAATTATCTTTATCTCCCCTAGCCCTCTCTCTCTCACTAGATATCTCTCTCCCTACCTTTTCCCCTATCTACTCTCTATCTCTCCTCTCCCTCCCTCTACCTCTCTCTCTCACTCTCTATCACTCCTCCCTCACCCTCTTTCTCTCTCACTCTCTCCTCTCTATCTCACCATTCTCTCTTTCCCTCTCTATAACTTTCTACTTCTCTATATGTCACCATTCTCTCTCTACTTATCTTTATCTCACATATCCCTCTTTACCTCTCCCTTACTCACCTCTCTCGCCCACCCTCCCTCCTTCCCTCTATCTCTATCTCTCTCTACTTCTCTCTATCTCACCTATCCCTCTCTACCTGCATATCCCTCTATCACTCCCTACCAAAATCTCTTTATTTCTCTCTATCTCACCTATCTCTCACCTCCCTATCTCTCCCTCCATACCTCTGCCTCCATCTATACTTCCTTATCTACTCTTTATCTCTCATGTATCTCTACCTCTCCTTCCTTCTCTACTTATCGTTATCTCCTCTTTCTCTCCCAACCTCTCTCTCTCTCCCCAATCCCTCCCTCCCCCTATTTCTCTCTCCCCCTATGAGGGTTGAGAGTGTAAGGTTTAGTGTTTAAGGTATAGGGTTGAGGTTATAGGGTTAATTGTATAGGGAATAAGGTTTAGGGTTTAGGATACTAGGTATAAAGTTGAGGGTATATGGTATAGGGATGATGGATGAGGGTTTAGGGTTTAAGGTATAGGATTGAGGGTTGAGGGTTGAGGGTATAAGGTTAAGTGTATAGGATATATGGATTATGGTTTAGGATATTGGGTATATAGTTGAGGGTGTTGGGTTGAGGATATTAGGTTTAGGGTTGATGGTTTAGGTTTTAAAATTTATGTACAAGTTTAAGGGTTGAGGGTTGAGGTATAATGTTCAGGGTTAAGGGTATGAGGTTAAGTGTATAGGGTATAGGGATTAGGGTTTAGGTTGTACGGTTAAGGGTATAAGGTATAGGGTTAAGACTTGAGATTGTAGGGTTTTCTGTTTAAGTATAGGGTTGAGGGATAATGTTTATGGTTTAGGGTATAAGGTTGAGGATGTAGGGTAAAGGGATGAGGCTTGAGGGTTGAGGGATAGTGTTCAAGGTTGAGGGTATAGGGATTAGGGTTTAGAATAATAGGTATAGGGTTGAGGGTATAGGGTATAGGGATTAGGGTTTAGAATAGTGGGTATAGGGTTGAGGGTATTGGGTTTCAGATTGAGGTTTAGGGTTTAGGGTTTAGTGTACAAGGTTGAATGTAGGGTTTAGGGTTTAAGTATAGGGTTGGGGGATGATGTTCAAGGCTTAGGTTATAAGGTTGAGCATATAGGGTATAAGGATGAGGGTTGAACATGTAGGGTTGAGGTATAGTGTTCAAGGTTGGGGGTGTAGGGTTAATTGTATACCTTCTACCCTAAACCTTCTACCCTGTACCTTATACCCTCAACCCTATACTTAAATGGAAAACCCTACAATCTCAAGTCTCTCCCTCCTACCTCCTCTCCCTCTCTCAAGTCTCTCTCTCACTCACTCCCTCTTTTAAGAAGGTATAGGGGTTGAGGGATTACGGTTTAAGGGTCGAGGGTTGATGGTTCAAGGATTAAGAGGGTATAGGGGTTCAGGGATTAGGGTTTATGGGTTGAGGGTTGAGGGTTGAGGGTTGAGGGTTGATGAATTATGAGGGTTTAGGGGTTGAG
>CM021104.1:642060859-642144921 GCA_007115665.2 Sequoiadendron giganteum | reverse complement strand
CCCCATTTCCCATTTCTTGGACCCATTTTTTCAAACAGGGCAATTTAGGTTGCCAATTTCACCGAATTGGCAAGCTAGTGGGCCCACTAGCTTGCTAATTTGGTGAAATTGGCAATATAGTTGCCAATTTCACCCTCTCTCAGGTCTCTCTCTCTCTCCCCTAAATTCTAATCCCTATACCCTATAAACTTAACCTTAAACCTTCAACCCAATGCAATCAACTCTATACCTAATATACTAAACCCTAATCCCTATACCCTATAAACTTAACCTTATACCTTCAACCCTATACCTTAAATCATAAACCCTACACTCTCAATCCTCATCCCTATACCCTATACCCTAAGCCCTAAACATTATCCTTGAACCCTGAACCCTATAATTAAACACTAAATCCTACATTAAACCTTGTACCCTAAACCTTAAACCCAATACCCTAAACCTAATACCCTCAACCCTATACCGAATATTTTAATCCCTAATCCCTATACTCTATACAGTTAACCCTACACCCCCAACCTTGAACACTATACCTCAACCCTACAAGTTCAACCCTCATCCTTATATCCTATACACTCAACCTTATAACCTAAGCCTTGAACATCATCCCCCAACCCTATACTTAAACCCTAAACCCTACATTCAACCATCTACACTAAACCATAAACCCTAAACCTTAATCTGAAACCCAATACCCTCAACCCTATACCCTATACACTTAGCCCTACACCCTCAACCCTATACACATTATTCCAAACCCTAATCCCTATATCCTATACACTTAGCCCTATACCCTCAACCTTGAACACTATCCCTCAACCCTCAAGCCTCATCTCTTTACCCTACATCCTCAACCTTATACCCTAAACCATAAACATTATCCCTCAACCCTATACTTAAAAAGAAAACCCTAAAATCTCAAGTCTTAACCCTATACCTTATACCCTTAACCCTACAACCTAAACCCTAATCCCTATACCCTATACACTTAACCTCATACCCTTAACCCTGAACATTATACCTCAACCCTCAACCCTTAAACTTGTACATAAATCCTAAAACCTAAACCATCAACCCTAAACCTAATATCCTCAACCCAATACCCTCAACTATATACCAAATATCCTAAACCATAATCCATATACCCTATACACTTAACCTTATACCCTCAACCCTAAACACTATCCCTCAACCCTCAACCCTATACCTTAAACCCTAAACCCTCATCCATCATCCCTATACCATATACCCTCAACTTTATACCTAATATCCTAAACCCTAAACCTTATTCCCTATACAATTAACCCTATAACCTCAACCCTATACCTTAAACACTAAACCTTACACTCTCAACCCTCATAGGGGGAGAGGGAGGGGTTGGGAGGAGAAAGAGGAGATAAAGATAAGTAGAGAGGGAAGGAGAGGTAGAGATACATGAGAGATAAAGAGTAGATAAGGAAGTATAGATGGAGGGAGAGGTATGGAGGGAGAGAGAGGGAGGTGAGAGAGAGGTGAGATAGAGAGAAATAAAGAGAGTTTGGTAGGGAGTGATAGAGGGATATGAGGTAGAGAGGGATAGGTGAGATAGAGAGAAGTAGAGAGAGATAGAGATAGAGGGAAGGAGGGAGGGTGGGCAAGAGAGGGGAGGAAGGGAGAGGTAAAGAGGGATATGTGAGATAAAGATAAGTAGAGAGAGAATGGTGACATATAGAGAAGGAGAGAGTTATAGAGAGGGAAAGAGAGAATGGTGAGATAGAGAGGAGAGAGTGAGAGAGAAAGAGGGTGAGGGAGGAGTGAGAGAGAGTGAGAGAGAGAGGGAGAGGGAGGGAGAGGAGAGATGGAGAGTAGATAGGAGAAAATGTAGGGAGAGAAATATCTAGTGAGAGAGAGAGGGTTAGGGGAGATAAAGATAATTAGAGAAAGACATAGAGGAGGAGAGAAGTAGAGAGAGAATAAGGGAGGGAGAGAATCGATATAGAGAGGTATAGAGAGAGTGGTGGGGAGTGATGGATGGAGAGGTAGGTAGAGAGGTATTAGGGAGATAGAGAGTAGAGAGGGAAGTAGAGGGAGAGGTATGGAGGGGGAGAGAGGGAGGTGAGAGAGAGGTGAGATAGAGAGCAATAGAGAGAGTGTGGTAGGGAGTGATGGAGGGATATGCAGCTAGAGAGGGATAGGTGAGATAGAGAGAAGTAGAGAGAGATAGAGATAGAGGGAAGGAGGGAGGGTGGGTGAGAGAGGGGAGGAAGGGAGAGGTAAAGAGGGATAGGTGAGATAAAGATATGTAGAGAGAGAATGGTGACATATAGAGAAGTGGAGAGTTACAAAGAGGGAAAGAGAGAATGGTGAGATAAAGAGGAGAGAGTGAGAGAGAAAGAGGGTAAGGGAGGAGTGAGAGAGAGTGAGAGAGAGTAGAGGGAGGGAGAGGAGAGATAGAGAGTAGATAGGGGAAAAGGTAGGGAGGGAGACATCTAGTGAGAGAGAGAGGGATAGGGGAGATAAAGATAATTAGAGAGGGAAGGAGAGGTAGAGAGAGAGTAGAGAGGGAATGAGGGAGGGAGGGAGAGAAGCAATATAGAGAGGTGTAGAGAGAATGTTAGGGAGTGATGGATGGAGAAGTAGGTAGAGAAGGATTAGGGAGGTAGAGAGTAGAGAGGGAAGGAGAGGGAGAGGTATGGATGGAGAGAGTGGGAAGTTAGATAGAGAGTAATGGAGAGAGAGTGGTAGGTTATGATGGATGGAGAGCTAGGTAGAGAGGGAGAGGGGAGAGAGGGAGGGAGAGAGGGAGAGAGATGTAGTGAGGGAGAGAGAGGTGAGATAGAGATAAATAAAGAGTGTTTGAAGGAGAGGTAGGTAGAGAGAGGGAGAGAGGAGATAAAGATAAGTAGAGATGGAAGGAGAGGTAGAGAGAGAGGTGAGATAGAGAGAAGTAGAGAGGGAATGAGGGAGGGAGGGAGAGAGGTGTAGAGAGAGTGGTAAGGTTTGATGGATGTAGAGGTAGGTAAAGAGAGATGGGAGATAAAGAGTAGATAGGGAAGAAGAGAGGGAGAGAGAAGTATGGAGGGAGAGAGAGGGAGGTGAGAGAGAGGTTTGCTAGAGAGAAATAGAGAGAGGGGTAGGGCGTGATGGAGGGAAAGGTAGGTAGGTAGAGAGAGAGAGAGAGGGGGGGAGGGAGATAGAGACAAGTAGAGAGGGAAGGTGGGAGAGAGGGAGAGATAAGTGAGGTAGAGAGAATTAGAGGGAAAAGGAGAGAGAGATAGAGAGAGATTTCTTTTGATCAAGGGAGAGAGAGAGTCAAAAAAAGGGATAGAGATAGTGAGAGAGAGGTCTAGAGTGTAAGGGATAAAAATGAGTGAGATAGAGAGAGAAATAATACAATTTTTTGATTACTGAAATTTGACCTCCTGATTATTGAAATTTGACTAAGTTTGAAATTTGTGAGATCTTCCAAAAACTAGAAGAGAGAGAGGGGAGAGAGGGAGGAAGGGAGAGAGAGAGGGAGTGGAGAGATAAAGAGTAGAGAGAAGGAGAGAGTGAGATATAAATGATAGAAATTTTTTACTACTAAAATCTGACCTCCTAATTACTGAAATTTGACACGCTGATTACTGAAATTTTACTAAGTCTGAAATTTTAAAGATCTTCCAAAAACTAGAATTTGCATTATAACTCCTAGAGATTTGAAACCACTCTCAAACATCCTAAAAGTATATACATGAATATAACTTAAAGTATAAGAAATTAAATGTCCATATATAAATTTCAACTTATACTTAAATGTTTATTTCATGTATATACTTTCCCTAAAAGATAACAAGAAGAAAAAGACAAGAAAATATTTTCAATGTAGACCAAAACGTGAGCGCGTTATAATGTGCTTGCGTTTTGAAAATGTTTTTTTAATTTTAAAAAATACACATTTTTGAACTCCAAATGGGCGCAATTTTTTGAAATTTTAAACCATAACGCGCTCGCGTTTTAAAACACCCATGTTAGGCTCGGTAATTACCGAGCCTAGGCTCGGTCATTACCAAGCCATAACGCGAGCGCGTTTAACTATAACATGCTCGCGTTTTTGCTATTTCGGGATGAAAAAGTAAGTTGTCCATGAAATGGCTACCCATTTCCATGCACCTGCCCTAGGGTTTCATGAGTTGCAACATTATATTTTGTTCATTCATCATTCCTTTATCTCATTTGATTTCATTACAAGGTTTGACCAAGGCAAACCCCTTTCCAAACTAAACCACTCCAAACCTCAACATAAAACAACAGCAACTCATGCCATATACAACTCATCCTAGAACACTGTCAATCCAACCAAGACACAAAGCAACCTCCAACCAAGTCTCCAAAATACATAACCATGGATTATCACACATAATACACATATGTACCAATACATATCACCGAGATTCATCACAAGACTACACAAGGGTCCTTCTGGACATCGAAAATCAGCACACCAATCCATGATAGAAGAAACCATGAACCAAGAACAACTATCCAACTCAAATAAATCCAACCAAACCAAAATGACCTATCTCTTGTTGTATAAGGTGATCAGCCTCCAAGAGATAGTCATCACACCAAAGGTGAGTAGTGGGTCCTAACTACAAAACAACCTCACATACCCCCATCCTCAACATTTCCTGCATCTACTTCCTCGTACACACTCACCAAGTCCGTTTAATACATCCTTGAAGAGTAATAACAACACAACACATAGCTAATATTGAAAACAACAAAGATAACTAGCTTAGCCACCAAGTTCATAAAGAAGATAAAATTAAAGTTCCATTTCAACAATAAAGAAATAAATACGTGTAATTTCAACACTAAATCAAATTTATAACCTCTAGGGTTATACGAAAATAAGGTCACAAGTTGTGGCTAAACCCTCACAATCAAATATAACAAGATGTTGGCCCTCACAATCAGCCGAAAAGAATCATCAATAACCGAAAGAAAGTTCACAATCTTTAAATTTCACTATACAACTGTGTGACTAGATACTAGCCACAAAATGAGGAAGGAGGAAACAACATCCGACAAGAATGATAACAACCCTCATGTGATGTGGAATGAACACGCAATCTACATGACCCAGAGTGTATCCATGACTCTCAACAAGATACAATTACTGGCTTCTTACATTTACAGGGGTACAACTGCATACATAACCCCATAGGGATATCTGATTTCATAACCCATGGGATATGTAACATAACTTTCCCACCATAACCTTTTATCAGGCTTCTTTCACGCTACTCTTTCCAAAGAGTACATCATGCTAAAGTAAAAGCCATGAACATGTGATCACTTAGCAACTCCACTAACAATTCGCAGGGGCAACACAGTGGGCACAATTGTACCCAGAGAACCTAGTGTTTAAACCTAGGCTCTAATACCATGTGTAACACCCCACCATGCAACCCTCATAAATTTTCAAAAACAGAATAGCCAAAATATCTCCATTTTTCAATTTTTGAATTCAAACTTTTCTAAAATTGAAATTTTAATCATTTTTCTTATTTTTCAATTTCAAGCAATATATCCATAACTAACTTGACTTATTTCAACATCATTAATTTAATTAATTAATAAAATAGATTTAATCAATGATTAAATTATTTAATAATTAAATTAAATTAATAGTAAAATAAATTGCATTTCAACATAAACCAGATAAAGTTAATCGACAATTAAACTACCAAAGCATATATTTTAACCTTTTTCAAACTTGCAATTTTAAACTGAAATCAAGGTCATATGAACAACATTAAAGCAATCATAACCCGATGACACCCGACGACACTCTATGACTAGGGTGACGACTTGGCATGAAAAATATAGCTACTATCTCTCGATTGAATATCGTTGGGCAATGGATACGCTCAAACCTACGAAACCAGGTGGAGTCGATGTCTTGTACTTGTCAACTTGTGAACAAAGAGTATATCCATATGCATATATATGTCATAATTAAAACACACCATGAAGAGGGAATCACGGAATCATAGGGCACTCGCAAGCAAGTGATGTGATCCGTCCCATTCACCAATACAATATTACTAATTGAAAAATCCAACATAATAATTTACTCCAAAGCATAATACCTCATTAATTTGAATAACCACTTATGTTAATTCAAAACATGTCATAATGATAACATCTAAATACAGTATCATCACATCAAGATACATCACCAAATCATGATAAAGATAGTGATCAAACAGTAACCAAGTACCAAGGTCAAAGCACTAACAGAGAATAAGGCGTAACCAAACAGAACACTGTTCAATCAAAAGAGCAAAATAGAGGGGTCTTACAAGACGTGGCTGGAAATTGAAGCCTTTGTAAGGGAGAATGGGGCTGTGATTGGCATTATTGGTGGGGATTTCAATGCAATCCTAAAACCAAAAGAAAAGAGGGGTGGTGCAAGTAGAAGTCTACAATTGTAGGTTGATTTTGAGGCCTTTGTTAGTGGCATTGCATTAATGGATATCCCTCTAGAAAATGGAAATTTCACATGGACAAATAGAAGAAAGCATTTCTGCAATATTGCAGAGAAGCTAGACATATTTTTGTTCTATGGGGATTTAACATGTTTTCCATTTGCTTTGGAAGGAAGCATTCTCCCTTTCTCAGGATCAGACCATTTCCCTATCCTTTGGAAATAACTAGGGAATGGAAGGCCTATCGCTGTTCTTTCAATTTTGAGCAAATGTGGCTTAGGGATCCTGATTTCGCTAAGAAATTATCTGAATGGTGGTAGGAGTATGTGGCAGATGGCAATGGGCTTTACAGAGTAACAAGTAAACTAAAGAATCTAAAACACAAAATGAGAGCATGGAGCAAAGAATGTTTTGGCGATATCTTTGCTAAAAAATGAAGGCTTTAAGATGATCTAGCAAAGCTGAATCAGGAAGTGCTGAAAGAAGGTATGAACAATGAACTCTTTTTTCAAGAGAAATAGTTGCTTCACAATTGTGAAGAAGTTTTGGCAAGAGAAGAATTTTTTTGGCAACAAAAGTCAAGAGATACATGGCTTAGAGACGGAGACCGAAATACAAAATACTTCCATATTTCCACAAAGGCAAGGAAAGAGGCTAACAAAATCTTTGTTTTGAATGGGGAGAGGGATAGGCTGATAGTAGGGCACAAGGCCATTGTTGCTGAAGCGGTTGCTTTCTTTCATAACATTCTCAATAATTGGGACGGATCTAGGGGAATGACACAAGCTGAGTTCTTAAACAATATTCCCTCTTTGGTCACGAATGAACAAA
Organism: Sequoiadendron giganteum; assembly: GCA_007115665.2. Classification (NCBI taxonomy): domain Eukaryota; kingdom Viridiplantae; phylum Streptophyta; class Pinopsida; order Cupressales; family Cupressaceae; genus Sequoiadendron; species Sequoiadendron giganteum. Next base: position 642,137,635 of record CM021104.1, on the reverse strand, counting down.
ATGCCTCTCTTTTGAGACCACTTTCGGAAGAGGAAGTCGAGGCTGCAACCTTTCAACTCCATCCTGACAGGTCCGCGAGGCCAGACGGATTCCCTGGATCCTTCTTTCAAACCTTCTGGGATTTGCTAGGCTTAAAGGTTATGATGGCCTTGGAGGAAGCACGTGCGTTTAGCCAGCTTCTAAAGGAAATTAACTGCACATTTCTTGCGCTAATACCAAAAAAAGAAAAGCCATCGTCTCTGGATGAATTTCGGTTGATTTCCTTGTGCAACACCATCTATAAAATTATGGCGAAGGTGATCTCTAATAGACTCAAGCCAATTATTCCAAATTTAATTTTAGAAGAGCAAACTGGATTTGTGCTAGGGAGGTCTATATTTGATGGAATCATAATCACCCAAGAGGCTATCCATTCCCTCCAAACGAGTGGGCAACCTGGGATGCTTGTGAAACTTGACATTAAAAAGGCATATGATATGGTGGACTGGTGCTTTTTGTGCAAAGTGCTTGAAGCTTTTGGCTTTCATAAAAGGTGGATAGATTGGATCTTTGTATGTATCTCTACACCCTGATACTCTGTGCTCATCAATGGTTAACCTAAAGGCTTCTTTGAGGCTTCTCAGGGAATACGCCAGGGGGATCCCCTCTCCCCGTTTCTTTATATCATCATGGCTGATTCACTGGGCTGGATTATGAGTACAGTAAGGTTTCGGGGTTTTCTTAAGGGCATTCAAATCACTAGTGGTCTCCCAGCTTCCACCCATCAACAATTTTTCGATGACACACTTTATTTCTCTTGTCCTGATTGTCATGAAGCTACACACCTGAAGAAGATCCTGAGGAACTATGCTTTGGCTTCAAGTCAACTTGTAAGTAATCAGAAGTCAGAGATTTTTTTTTTAACACTAACCCAGGTGTGGCTGAACAGGTAGTAGAGATACTTAACTTCAAAATTGGCTCGCTACCAATGACTTATTTGGGTTTCCCCTGGAGAGAGGGGTGCGACCTGGAAAACTATGGGATCCAATGGTCAGTAAAGTAAACAATAGACTGTCATCATGGAATGGAAAATGGCTCTCATAGGCTAGACACATTGTGATGCTAAAAGTTGTCATATTCGCCCTTCCCATCTACCTTATGACGTACCTAGCACTGCCAGGATGTAAGGCTAGGATTATAAACCAAAGTATGCAGCACTTCTTTTGGTATGGATCATCTAAACAAAAAAAAAATCCGTAGATTGCCTAGGAGACTGTTTGCAAACCAAAATAATTGGGTGGTGTTGACATCCGAGACTTGACAAAAATGAATATGGCTTTGGGTGCAAAGTTGGTGTGGGAAATGTACGCAAGGAATGATGCCAAGTGGGCACAAGTTTTGCAATGCAAATATTTGTTGGATGACAAAGCAACATTGATTTTGACTGCGTCTCACCTCCCAAACGGTTCCTATATCTGGAACTTTATGAAACAATGCAAACACATAATAAAGGAGCAGCTAACCTGGGATATTAAAGATGGCAGGTTGGTGAGATTTTGGGAGGACTCTTGGGGTGGATACCCCAGCATGGACAGTAAATTGGGCCATTCTCAGGCTAAGAAAATTCTATCTCAGGAATGGGGACATCATGTACATGACTATTTGGAGCCAAGGGGTGTTGAAGGCTTGCAGGATTATATTTGGAGGCGGATCCCACAAGCCCAGATACCACAAGACGAGGTGGTACGAATTGAGGAGGAGTTACAAAAAAGGGTGGTAGCTTGGTGTAATGGTGAAGATAGGTTGGTATGGACTGGATCTAATTCGAGCACCTATAAAGTCAAAGACAGATATAATGGTATGCTGGATGGCTGGCCTCAAACTCCACTACCAATTCATATTTGTTGGGATCGTGCATGTCTTCCAAAGGCCGAAACCTTTGCTTCGGTGGCTATGAAGGGGAAAATCCTTACAGGTGATAGATTCAGAAAAATGGGTTTCGAGGGACCGACTTGGTGCGTTATGTGCCATAGGGATGAAGAAGATTGTGATCACCTCCTCCTGTGTTGTTACTTTATGCAGGCATGCTGGAATTGTCTATATGCTCGGTTGGGCTAGTTTGGAGCACTTCCAAATGGTATTCGATCCCTATTCAAGTCATGGCCAATTCTTAGGAAGGAGTCACTTTATCATGAACTGTGGAAGATTTTCCCATCTGTGATGGTCTGGGGGTTATGGAAGGAGCGAAATAGAAGGGTGTTTATGGATTCACACAGAGACTTCCCCACCTTCATCAACAGGATTGAAGCAGTAATTATTGAGGTCTTAAAGAACAGTGTGTGGAGAAAGAATCAATGGGATTGGATGTTCACATCCTGGGACTCAGAGGTTAGACGTTCTTGGCATGGGGTGATCATTCCTAATGAAGGCTCACATGTCACTGAGAGAAAGAAATGCGAGTGCCAGAACATTAAGTGGTGTCCACCTTGGAAAGGATGGTTCAAACTAAACTTTGATGGTGCCTCGCGTGGTAATATTGGTGTGTTTGGCATTGGCTATTGTATTTTGAATGATGAGGGAACTATGGTGGTAGAACAATCGGCTCCACTCTTAGAAGGGACGAACACGGTGGCTGAGCTAAATTCCTTGATTTTTGGTCTCAAGCTTAGTAAGCATTTGGGACTGAGACAGCTTGAAATAGAGGGAGATTCAATGGTCGTAATTCAGGCCTTCAAAGCTGGGAAAATGAGAAATTGTAAGCTTCAGGGTCTATTGGAACAAGCTAAGGAATTGGTTATTGGCAAGTTGGAGTACACAATCTGTCACATATTCAAAGAAGCTAATGGGAAAGCGGACAAGCTAGAAAATGATGGGGTAGATGGTTTGGCAATGACAAGGATTTGTAGGGACTTTGGTATCCATTCTTGCTCGATGTAAAGTGTCAGAGGCTGGTCGGGCTTCGAAGGAGGGAAAGTGGTGTGTTCTTCTTGTACCATTTCTACTTTGAGTCGGTCGATGGCAGAAACTAGTGCGGGCTATTCCAGGCATACCTGGTGGCTGAAGGGATTTTTCCAGAAGATTAAAGTGGGGTTCTCCATGGATGAAATGATGTGTAACGTTGGGGTGATGGTGGTGGTTTTTGGCTAACTGCATTCTGGCTCGAGCTCTAGGTGATGATACACGAATAGTCTTGAACGTTGGTGTTTTTTTTGTTGATGGGTGGGTGTCTGGTGGTCTATAAGGTTCTCATCGCCGGGGTGGGTGGAGTCTAAGGAAGGTTATATAGTTTTTTGTTTGGAAGGTTGGGTCATTTGAACTTCTACCTGGCATGTAGGCTTGGAATGTAATGCTTTCTTCTTAAAATCAATGAAATCTTTATTTATCTATCAAAAAAAATAATGATCTAATTAATATGGTACATAAAATACTAAATTCTATGTTAACAAGTAATTACTCCCTTAAGAAAAATTAATCAAAAATTTAACACAATTTTTTGTCATGGACGAAGCAATGTGAAATTAAATACATAAAATATATTAACTATCTAACATACATGCTTTAGACAATAGCATACCATTCAAAAATAAGATTAGATGAATTAAAGCATAAAATCTACACAAATTTATATCATTAATAAGTTATTTGAGAAATGTACCACCCATTCTAGAGAGCTTAGATGCACCCAATCCATAAAATGTTGTGATGATGTAAGGTCCTAACCAATTTGGACTAAACATTCCTTTTTCACCTAGCACAATGTTCACATTGTGTTTATTTTAATTAAGCACCAAATCACTAACCTTAAATGAACTATAAATGACATGCTCATTGTAGTTGCATTGAAGAATTTTTTATAAGCTTGTAGATGTTCAAGAGCATGTATATGTTTTTTATTAAGTATCTCAAGCTATTGAATCCATTGTTATTAATAATAATTGGCATCTAGGATGGCATTTAGAGAAATTCACAATGAAGGAATTTCTAACTCTAAAGGCATGATCACATTGGCATCACACACAATGTTGTATGAAGTGGTATGCATAGTTGTATGAACACTTGTTCGGTAAGACCATACTACATAAGAGAGTTTAGTATATACAAATTTTTACCATGTTGATCAGGGATAACTTTAGTGGCGAATCTTCGCCAATTGGCGAATTCTAGGAATCTGAAAAATCGAATTTGGCGAATTTACCATATCTGCAAGGTGTTCAAATCACTAGGAATTCACAGACTATCGGTCCAATGCATGTCCATTCGCCAGTAGTTTTTTTTTATGAGGCATGTTTAGGCAATAAATTCGCCGTAACAAACTACGCGTTTCCAATGCACCGATCAATTTTTTTGCCTGGAATCCCGGGGAGCATGTCAAAGTCACCTACATATTCGCCAATACTATTAAAACAACATTATATGAAGACCCATTTCGCCAATTAAATTTTACAAATAGTTGCTTGTGAATACCCATTTCACCAATTAAAATTTATAAATAGTTGCTTATGAGGACCTATTTCGCCTTGAAAATTTCAAGGTATCATTGTATAAGCACGCGGGATTTGCCAAATTTTTAACATACGATTTCAAAATCCCACGGAATTCGCCAAATATGGATTGATATAAATACAATTGAAACTGTTATTTATTCTTACACATTTTGTTCAGTTTTACACATTTTGTTTGGTTCTGAGGTTCTACTTCTCAATTCAGAAGTCAGCGAAAGCCGAAAACGTAGACTCAAAGGTGAGTGATCATTTCTTCATACTGTTATTAGTTATTAGACTATTAGTTGTAATAATAAGATTTCTTTATCTGTTTTCCATTCTTGCTTCAGTCTTAAACATAATTTTAAGTAGGGAATGGGATCTATATTCTCTATCAGTCTGTCCTTCTTAAACAAGAAGACATTTTTTTCCAGCTTTTATTCAAAGTGAGATCAATATGTCGAGCAGCAAGGGTAAGACTCCTGAGCAAGCGGGTAATGAAGAGACTAGGAGGCCATCAAAATGCCCAAAATGGGGAGGTACCATATAGTCTTACTTTGGAATTGGAAAAGCTTCTAATCCATCAGATCAAGGTGGAGCTACACCATCAACTCTTCCACCAAATATTATTGAAGATGGAGATACATCATCAACTCTTCCGCCACAGGAACGTCAAGATGAGATTTTCATTGTGTTAAATCAAAATGTAACAAATGAGGATGGCAATACTATAGAAGATGTTCCAAGGGATACCCTGGATAGCCAGAATGAGATAATCGACTTGGATGAGGATGATGTTGGTAGCAAGAAAAGAAAAGGCAAAGCAAAATTGGGGCGTGAGTGGGAAATGACAAGGAATTTTCAAATTAGTTAGTTGTCGAAGTACCCATTCCTTGAACCAGTGGGGGTATCAAATGAAAATGATATTGAAAGGGAAACAGAGGTCAGATGTAAGATTTGTAGTTGGAAATGTGGAAGAGACAAGACAATGCAGCTAAAGCTTGACACTATAGAAAAGCATATCGGTAAAGTTTACGAAAAACAAATCATAGACGGAAAGGAACAATCAGTCGTACGATGGAAATCAAAGGAAGAATGTTTTCATGTTAAGTATGCCACAAATTATGGAGAGCATAACCATAGAATGTTGAAGATTAAAAACTGTGAAGGTACACTTGAGGCTCATTTTGGAAAAGCCATGGCAGCAGCAAATCTGTCAAAAACTGTTCAGATGAATGTTGTTTTTCATATTTTGTCCAGGGGGCATCCTATGACAAACTACCCATAATATTTTGATTTATTATCTTATTTGAGTTTTTCCCACTTTCCCTTCTCACATTGGTTAGTAAACGCTGGATGGGAATGGGTGAACTGTCTTGCTGCAGTGGAAAAGCAAGATTTAAAGGAGAAATTAAAAGAGTCAAATTTCATTGCATTATCTTTAGATGAAGTTACTATGGTAGACAATACTTCTTGGGTCTATAGGCTTTCGTATACTATAGAACAACATGTTCGCCAAGCTCATATTCTTTGTGTTCGTAAAATAAAGGACAGTTCAACATCGTAAAATCTATTTGAACTAGTCAAGAAATCTTTGAATGAATTTGCACGTATGGATGAGTTGACAATTGCCAAAAAGTTGGTGTGTGTAGGAGCTAATGGAGCTGCAGTGATGCAAGGTCAAAGGAGCGGTCCTTGCACAAAGTTACAAACTACTTGTGTACCATACATGCTTGGCATTCACTGCATGGCCCACATAATGAATTTAGCATTCAAAATTGTAAGCAAGTTTCCTATAGTATCAAAAGTTGAAAATCTAGTTTGCGAGATCTATGCATACTTCTACTGAAGTCCCAAACGTTTCCTTGAATTTCAATATTTTGCTGAGGGAATAACACCTGGAAACAAGCTTCTCAAGGATTTCGATACCAGATGGATCTCCCTACATGAACCAGCGCAACGATTTCTTTTAGAATATCAATCCTTGATTGGAGTGATGTACGAGCATCGTAGCACAGTAGACAAAGCTCCTTACCTCTTACATAGGTTAAGCGATATAGAGACACTCTTGACTTTAGCTAGTCTTCTCCCCATGTTGGATGAGATGAACAATCTTGTGAAGAAAGCCCAAGATAGAACTATGTATATTTATGAATATTCCAATCTACATAAACTTACATGCTTGGCCCTCGATCATCTATATCTAGATCTAACACAAGAAGGCGCAAATTATTTGATGTGGCAGAAAATTGCTGATTTGAATAATCTTAATAATTATTTAAAGTTTAATGCAAGTGGGCACTTATGTATTTGTGTACGTGGACATGAGATACCAATGTACCATTGTAAGACAGGCATTGGTAGGCGCTCTAGAAAAGAAGTACCTATTAACGAGGAAGATTTTAATGGCATTGTTAAATCTGTTAGTGATAATTTGAAGGAAATTGTAAAATCTCTTTCCTCAGAGATTCATGAAAGATTCCCTCAACATGAAATACTTGAAGCCATGGGTATTGTGTATCCTCAATTTTGGGTAAACCGAGATAACCCAAAATATTTTCATGATCAAGTAAAAATATTGATTGAACAGTTTTCAGAAAAGGTAACATACAATGAACAAATAATAGAAGGAATTTTAGATGAAAATAAGCTTAGAAAGGAATCTCGTATTTTTGCAATAGCTATGAGGGAGCAGTATAAATCCATGGGCAAAGAGAAGGCCTTTGAACTGGGATCAATAAAAAAGGTTTGGACAAGCTTAGGTCAGAGTGAAATATTGCATGGTTCGATGTTAGAATATTTCAAACTTGTTGATTTATGTCAAAAAATGATATTGGGGTCGGTGGAGGATGAGAGAGTTTTTAGTACATTGGGGTTTTTGAAATCAAAGTTAAGAAACAAACTGGACAAGAATTTGGAAAATTGCTTGAGGATGAAAGGAACTGCATATAATGTCAAAAACAATCCTTTTGAAAGGGCACTCGCAATCTGGAGGTCCACATGTGAAATAAGAGGGGCCGGGTTGTGCAACACAGGCTCTCCAATTCCAACAGCCACCGGTACTGGTGGGAGTGGCAATGGGACTAGGCCTGGGACAGATGACAATGATATTGAAATTGACACAAATCAAACAATGAATGTTGAATTTGAGACACAGGCCGAAGAAACTGCAGAGCATTCTCAGAATCAAGATGAATCTTTTACTTTATTTGAAGATGAGGATCAGTTTGAGGACCCTGACTCCATTTGGGAAATGGGAGATAATTAGTAGGTTTTAGGTATTTTTTCTGCACTTCATGAATCAGTTTCCATCATTCGAAAGTCCAAACTGTAGTTGATGTCTGATGATATTTTATATTGTATTCAATGAACATTAAAATTGTGAATCATTTCACTTCATGATATCTTATTTTATATTGCACTCAAGCACTGCATGTCAACTTGAATCATATTCCAAACTGTAGTTGATGATTTTGTATATTGTATTCAAATAAATTGTGTATCATTGCACTTCAAGTTCAGAATATTTTATTTTATATTGCAGTCCAAGTCTCCATGATATTTTATATTGTATTGCACTTCATGAATCATAATACATATGCCAAAGTCAAATTGTAGTAACGTAGTTGATGATATTTTATAAATTATATAAGATTCAATACCATCGGGCATCGGCCTAACAATGCTTCATCGGCGGAACCCCCATCACAATCCCGCTGATGGCCCAATAAAAATAGCTCACAACCTAGTATCGGTGTAACAATACTCTATCGGGCTGACTCCTAAGGTGCTCTCCCGATATATCGATAGAGTCAAGTTGTCAACAAAAGTAACCATGAATTATAATTTATGACCATGGGCATGAATTATAATTTATGACCATGGGCATGAATTATCTTATTTTATCAATAATCACAAAAATATACCACACTTTGATTTTATGAACAATGCAAATTGAAGAAATTTGTGTGACAAGATCCATATTATAGCCTACATTCACATTGCATCCATAAATACTAGTATACATATATTAATTAATAATATATATAAAGAATGTTGAAATCTATCAATACTTAACATTGTTTATTATAATATTAATTAATAAAATATATGAAAAACTAATAATATATATAAAAAGCTATTTCTACTATTTATATATATATTATTAATAATATATATTAAAAACTATTTAAGCATACATATCTTTGTTTGTAATTTTAATCCAAAAGTATTTAAATTAACAACTATTTATTGGGAAGCTTTTAATTTTAAAAAATTCAAAAAATAGAAAAAAAAAAACATTTTATGTGCTTGTTATTTTTAAGCAGCACATACTTCCACTTTCCTGTCATTTTCAATGAAGCTTCAAAAAGTTTACGAATATTCCTTTGTTGCTTTCACTGTATAATGCTTTCAGCGTAATTAAACAAAATTTGAAATTATGTAGTGATGTAGTCCTTCCCCCATTCCTAACAAAATTCAATACCATCGGCCTAACAATGCTTCATTGGCGGAACCCCATCACAATCCCACTGATGGCCCGATAAAAATAGCTCACAACCTAGTATCGGTGTAACAATACTCTATCGGGCTGACTCCTAAGGTGCTCTCCCGATATACCGATAGAGTCAAGTTGTCAACAAAAGTAACCATGAATTATAACCATGGCCCATGGCCATGAGCATGAATTATCGAATGCATAAAGTATATCGGGGGAACTATGGTGCATCGGGGAAACATTATCTAGCGTCCCACCAATAGAACGAAGGATAGGTGTCCATCGATGGAGAGGGTGGCTATCGGTGAAAGACTGATGTGACATCCTGTGGCATCGTGCTGCAGTGCATTTATGAACCAGAATTGAAGTGAATTATATCACAAGTTGATCGCATAGTTGTTACAAAATCCTAGAAGATTTCGCTTAGGCAGAAGCAAAAAGGAAAAAACTTGGATTTCTGATGCAGAAAAGACCGGTGGACTGTGGAGGCGACTTGGCGAGACTCACATAAGTACTTCACTTTCAGACCCAGCTGAGAAGCTATTTTTCTCAAAAGCTTAAGATTTAAATAATGGAAGAGAGTACAGACAAACTTAAAGCTAAAAAATAGAAAACCAAAAAGCCTAGGAGACTCCTAAATGAAGACCTGATAGATCAATGTCCTGGGTCGAGGCCGAGACCCAAGAGGAGTGCTTAAATGAATCCTTCCATGGATCGATTATGGAACAACCATAAGGGCTTAGGGGATATTTGGACACCGCAACAAGGGTACAACCTCTTCATGTACCATTACAGAAAACAATTTAGGTTCCAACCAGTCTACAATCCATGGAGGTTGAACCTGGGAAGACTTGTGGTGCCCAATGTGTTTGTGAATCCAGAGCTAATTAAAGCTCTTGCTATCAGATATGACCCCAAGAAAATAACTATTCAGTCGCATGGCAGGGGTGACATGATTGTTATTTCTAGGGATCTCATTTCTAATGTCTTTCAGTTAGAGTGTTCACTGAATTTATCATTCACGCTCAAAGATCTCTTGATAGAGTATCACGACATGGATACCAGCTATAAGAGATGGAAATTACCTTTGCATAGGCCCAAGGATGAAGGAGGCCAACTCAGGAGGTTCTCTAGCAGTGAAAACCCTCCTTTCCATGAAGATTTGTTCGAAGAGTATTTCCGATACACTTATTATTCAGCTGGTCAGGTTTTGGGAGTAGAGGTTCCACCTCTCATGTCAATTTCCCCAATGGTCTTAGCTACAGACATACAAAGCAAGGATTCCAGGCCATTTGATTATGCTAGCTACTTGGCCAACGCCCTACATTGAGGGCTCGAAAAGATTAAAAATAATAATGATAATATTAATTTTGAACACTATTCTTTGCTTATGCATTTTCTATTGTACGAGGGACAAGTCAGAGGGGTCTGGAGTGAAGAATTAAGGATAAAAGATATAGATGAAAATGGAGATTTTAAACCTATACAAATGTGGACTTCATTGTGGGACAGCCGATTTGGTAGGTCTCATTACCTTTATTTAGAAGAATATTTTGTAAAACCATTGATGAATTTGTTGGGGTATCTGTGCAACTATAACCTATCCCCATAAGTACAAAGATTTCTAAGACCAAAGGAAAATGACCAGAGAAATAAAGTGAATCATAACTGGGGAGATTGGTATGCTTTCCCTGATTGTACAGTGATAAGGGTTTATGGGTTCGAAGGGGCTCCACACTTGATGCCACGAGTAGTTCCTAACCGAATTGCTTTTTTAGAAATTGTGAGGCAATTGGCAAAATTTGATTCTAAACACCTCAAAGGACATAGCAAACAATCAATTATGCCCAGCACCTTATGTTTTGGAGACTTTACAATGGTTTCCAATGAAGGATATGGAGAAATTTATGGTAAATTAGCACAGTACAACCTACCTCTAGGTGATGTAAGGAAACAATTTGATGCAGAAGGGTTTATTCACAAGGCGAGATTATCGCAGGGGCTATCAGGTTATGAACATTTGTTCTCAATCAAAGATGTCATAGGAAACCATGATGAGGCTTCCACCAAGGAAAGAATGGCCGCCTATAACAAGATTATTCTTGCAGAGGAATGGAAGAGGAAAAATGTCCCATCTTATTCAAAGGCATTTGGTGAGATACAGGATCATTTAACAAGAATTGAGCAACTCATCGCTCATGTCAATGAACCGGTAAAGGATGTTCCCCCAGTTGTTTTTAATGCACCTCATGTAGCCTATTCAGGAGTACAAGTTGAAGACATAGAGCCCTTGGATTACATACCTTCACAGCCTACTCTTGAGGTATGTTTTTATGTAGATACTGATATAAGTGAAGAAGAGCAGAGTGATGAAGAGGGTGAGCAGGTCAAACAAATCAGTGCTCCTATGATTGCACAGTACGATCCCCCTCAAGAGCAGAATATTGTAAGATTTGAGGCATCAAATGAACTATCTGATGATGTGAGGGTCATGGTTGGACAACAACTTATTTCTGATTGTGATTTTGTTAAATCTTCTGAATTTAAATCATTTGTTTATGAATATAAAGGTAGAAAAATGAGACAACAGATGCAGGATATCACTCCTGAACATGAGGCAACCGCTCTAGAGGAATTGAAAAGGGAGGTAGAAAAGGAAATGGAGTCCATCACTCTTGAAAGAGGTAGGGAATTGCTTCAAGAAGTTGGAGTGTTGCTCCTACCAGGGTGGGATATTAGCTCTTCAATTGTATTTGATAGCTTCAAAAAAAGAGGGGATACGACAATGAACTTAACAGAAGAAGCAAGTGACAAAATGTATTCAGGATTTGGGTACAACCCAGATGAAGCCACCTTGCTTATTTGGTCACTGTATCCCCATGATAAAAGACCTGCTATAATTAGTAATCCAAACCAAGTGTTTGGTCATCTCTTGGTTCAATGAGTAGTGGATACCAACCCTATGGAGACAGCAGAATTGAACATAAATGTGGAAAAATTTACCAAAGCACAGATCGATAAACTAATTAAGGAAAATGACAAACTAAAGAAGGAGCTAGCAAATCAGCAAGAAAAAACATCTTCCTCCTCCACATCAGAGTTGTACTCCCCATGGCTTGAAAAATATAAGAGAGTGCTTGATGCATTGGCTGATGCAGCCTATTGGAAGAATTGCCATCTGAAATCCTAGGGGAAATGCAAAGAATTGGAGAAAGAAGTGAAAACCATCAAATATAACACTGTATCTAAAATGATAAAAGAAAGGTTCAATAAAATGATGAAATGTGCTTTTGAATATTGGGAAGTATTCAATCAGACACGCATTGCATTGGTGGAGAATGAACGATTGCAACCTAGAATGATGGAGAAAAAAAAGGAGCTCATAGATAAGAATGCCATGAAAGGACAAATATTGCTGACATATAACAAGTTGCTAGAATCACATAACGGATATCATAATAGGCTTAGGGAATATTTTGACTCCTTTGATTCAGTCCCACTCCCGACACTTCATTTTGGCATTAGAAACCCATGAGAATATGATGATTGGAAGGAAGAGCTTGATGGGCTTCTGACTGTTGCGTTGCAAGAAATAAATGACGAGGATATGGTTTTACAAAATAGTCATAAGCAACTCGAAAAAATAATGTCTCTGGAATATGATATGAAAGAGGCGATCTCTAACGTGGACACCTATGCTAAACAAGAGTACATCCATCACCTCTCTGTAGTCAATATGTTTATTAGCCAAACTGTAGATTTGTCAGAATCAGATCCAACAGGACAACCATCAGATTCAGAGGAAGAACACCAGCTGACAGCATGATGAGCACCCTATCATGGAGTACAAGCCTTGAACAGATCTTAGGTGGTCAGTGATCAGGGGCTTCTTCTTGGAGATTAACGGATCGATGAATTCACCTGCGGCATTGTTTTATTTATAATTTGAGTTATGTTTAGTTGTCAAAACGTCATGACTTTTTGCAAGGGGTTTGTAGCTTGTTGCCTCTCATATATAAGAGAGATCAATACCCTAATAGGAGATCAATGGATCATCACATCATTTTTCATTAGATTTTAGAGTAGAAAATAGTAAGAAGATAGATAATAGATTGCACCAATTCGCCCATCCATCTCATATCATAAACTATTTTTATAATGCATATCATTTGAACTTTGAAGATCAATACAATGGAGAAGGTTACACATATTTACTGATTTTCTTTCAAGTGTTCAACTGTTGTGGATTCATATGCTTATAAGTTATTAACTTATTTGGCTGTCTCCAAAGTGGTTGTTTATGTTATTCAAATTGTTTATGTTATTCAATTTGTCAGTACATTGAATTTGAATTCTTCAGGAATAGGGGCTGTGACCATGGGGTTTTAGAATTATTTATGGACATGATCATTGATCAAGTAGTAATGTGGGCCACAAAATGGATCTTGTCACACAAATCCCTGTAATTTGTGCTAATCATAAAATCAAATGTAGTGTATTTTTGCAGTATGTGGGATGTGGGTGAGGTGTAAGTTGGTGGATACTAATCAGGATTTTTAGTCAAAACATAGCAGAAGCTAATAGTTCAACATCCATAACTTATAAGCTTTAGCTCTACCAAGAAGTAAATATAATGAGCTAACAGTTCAACATCCATAACTTGGAAATGGAAGCTCTACCAAGAAGTAAATATAATGACCTAACAGTTCATCACTAGTTCAAATGATAAAATAAATAATACAGAATCCAGATAATTGAACATCATCACATTACTGAAGTCTGAATTTGAGCTTTTTAATTGAATTTCACATTAAGGAGTACATATTGACATTGGCAATGCAAAATCTTGCCAATGCCCAAAGACAAGTCTGCACAGAGCTGAGTTGGAACTTCGAAACTCATATTATCAAAGATTGAAAATAATAAATCAAGTCACTGTATCAACTTTTCTAGCAACTTCCACTCTTCAAGTGGTGGAATTGCCATTTTCTCTAACTGATGTTGTTTGACTTGAAGTTTTGTTAACATTTCTTGATTGTAATTGGAAATCGAACCTGTCTTGAATTCTTCAATCAATTTTGCATTCAAGGTTATCAGTGTTCTGATGGAATCCAAATAGTTCACATCTTGGTTGTGAGGTAACTAGTCCAAATAAATCTTCCTTGCACCTTCCATCTTCTTTCTGAAAGCATCCTTTCCAATGAATCGCTCATTTGTGTCAAAAGGCTCTTGAAAACCAAGCTCTGTGAAGTTCCTTACCTTTTCATCCACCACCTTCATCTTGTCTGCAACCAAATGCAAATATTCCTTTGTTCCAGACATTCTCGAACACTTCTCAATGATAGATGACAACTTCATTGAGGTTTCAATCCGATTAGTAATCCCTTTTGATTTCAGATCATTGTCACTGGCTTTGTAGACTGTTTGTAGAACTTCATTTGTAGATTTCTCTAATTCTAGCACCTTTTTGTTGTCCACTAAATATATGTTGAGCTTCTTATAATGTTGTCTGGTAGCATCAATCAATTGAAACATGTCACACAAATGATCAAACCTCTACATTATTTCATCCCAGATCTTTTGTTTCATATGCCTCACTGTATCTCTACAAAATGCAGATAACTTATTTTGAGAAGACTTAATTTCTTCATTTGCTTCCATTAGCTCTGTCTCCAATCTTTCATTTTTTTTTCTCTGTTTCTCCAATTTTTGTTCCCACTGCGCATTTCCATTTCGCAATGTTTAGTCTTAATTTTTCTGAAATGGATTTTTCCTCATCATATTTCTTGTTGCTCTCATCTAGCCTTCGCTTCAGGTCATTCACTTCTCTCTCATTTGATTTATCCTCATTGCTTGTTGATGTAGAGACAGATTTTATTATTCTTTTTTCTAATTCATTGCTCTTGTTATCTGTTGCTTTCCTCTTTGCTTTCTCACTTGCTAGGTTTTCCTATAACTTTTCTATTTGGCTCTGCAACCTTTTCTTCTCTCTATCTTTCTTTAGCAATGATGTGTACACCAATTCATTGTTCTTCTTTGATACATTAATTTTGTCAATATTTTTCAGGCCAGAAAAATCCAATTGAAAATTGTTTACTTGGTATTCAGATCGATCCATCTGATTTGTTGGTTTGTTTTGAACTATGGGAACAACAATTGTGTACTCCATGATTTCTTTATTTGTGTCAAATGTGGGTAATACCATGGTTGTTGCAGTCTCTGAAGTTATAGCAGACGCACTCTCCATCAGTTGCTTCTTTTCTTTTTTATTCAAGTCTGATTTCTTTTTAAACTCTTCAATGAAATCATAACCTGGGGAGGCAGGAACAATGGAATGCTTGAATGGTGAAGGAATAGGAGTACTTGCAGTTGCTAATGATGTCACACCCACACTAAATTGATTTGTGGGAGTTTCTGTAAATAACTCCTTTGTGGTACTAGTGGATCCACTGATAGTGTGACTTTGACCTATCAAAATCCTTTGCCTCTTTTGATTTCCTTGATCACCTGATGTTTCTGTGGTATCTTTTTTTGTTTTCCTCTTAGTATTGTGTGTAATTTTTCATTGTTGCACATGTTGACCACTACTAGTACTACTACCCATACCATCGCCACCAATGGCACTCCCAGTTGCACTAAGTTGTCCACCAAGGGCATGTCCTAGTTGTGATTGTATCTGACCATGAGGATGAGGACTAGAAGCTCTAACAAATTGATTTTGTCTTGTATCCCCTTGGTCAAATTTTTCACCTCCAAGGCCAAGGCCAGATTTATCAACTGTTTTTCTATGCTCAACACTTTATATTGTCCAAGGGCCTCCGCCTTGTCCTTTGAACCCCAAAGGACCACCTTCATAACCAATTTTTTTAAGTATGGTTGCTTCTGAAGTATATGTTGAAGCATATTCTGGTTTTGTGGCCTCACTTAAACCAGGTTTGTAATTGGCATGGCTTTGTTCTTCTTCTTCCATATCAATATCATCATCAGATTCATCACGTCCATCAAGATGCCCATGCTCTATATTCCACAATTTGCTAAATTCCTCATCTTCTTCATTATTATCATACTCTTCAAGAGCTCTTGGATCACCTAGGTCCTTCCTCATAGACCAAAAGGCAATAATTTTTTATCGTGACCATTTTTTATCTATAAGTTTCATCTCTAGAGAACCTGGAATTTTTACTCTACTAGATGGTTTATCACTTTTTACATAAAAAATTTTGTATGTCCTGATTGTCTTTTGGTGCAATGCCATAATTTCTGTTGACAATTGTTCAAAAGAAATACCATTCTCAATAGCACTTTTCTCCATTGCTATTTCGACCTCATCCCAAGAATCCTTATTTCTCAAGTTTTCAAGCAAGGGTTTCCTTTGATGTTGAATTCTATTTGCAGCATTCCTATTGGCCACAATCATTGATTTAATGATGTCACATGGATCATAATGCCACTGACAAATAGGATCAAAGTCAAAAAAAATCAAAAGATTATGTGCCACACTAAATGCTTTTCTCTTGAATGTGAACCCTCCACATGAAAAAGGTAAAGAAGGAAATAAGGTCTTCTTTTGCTAACTGAGAAAGTGTAGTTCATTAGCACTCTGCACCTGCCTTACATATTCCAATGCAAAAACCCTTTTTGTCACATATATTGGAAGTTTGTATGGTTGTACTCCCGATCCATAAAATCTTAGCACAGTGTATTCTTCCATTAAGTACCAATCAACCAATTGTATTTCTTTTCCTAGTTGCATGCAATTTCTACATGACATAGGCAATCTAGGCATTGGATTATTTGTAATTACTTGATGCAATGGAGCCAAAAAGTAGTCTACAAAATGACTGTAGTTCCTTTGAGAATCATGCATCCTTATTTCATTGGTCCATTCATATACTAGAGCCATTTTTTTTCCTCTGCATTATTGTAGGGCTTAATCTGAAGCTTGTTGGTTGAAACATTCCTCTAAATTTGAATAGAAAAAGATAGCACAAGTAGGTTGTGAACCTAAATGTCTTCGTGGAACCTGCTTTAATCATTAAAAATTATTTATGCATGGATTCTACAATGTGTTGTGTATAATTATATTTGACATGTTCTTTAGTATAATGGATATTATATACCATTTCAAGGAGGCTTGCACCCACGTCCAAATTGCTATCCAGACCGAGGCAAAATGCAAGCATGGAAATAGTATCCTGAACCCATGGTTTAAAAAAATCCAAATTATAAGGAGGCTTATGATCACCTTTCAATTTGTTTCTATCCTTAACTATTTGATTTAAGAAATCATTTTTCAGCCTTTCTTGCACTGCTTCATAATCACTAGCAAGCTTTTCTAGGTCAATGTGGTGGTTTCCAAATTCTTCGGTTGTAAACCCCAACACTTTTCCAAGTTCTTTTGTATTAATGGATAACAATTCTTCTTGGTTATCTTTATTAACAATTTCTATTTTCTTATCATCATAATTTTTGGCACAGACCATAATAAATTATGGGCAAGGGAAAACTTCATGTAACATCATGCGCCCTAATCCAGTTACCCACGGTGCACTAATACTATCAACTTTTGTTTTCTTTGCAGCCTTATTCTGAGATGAAAATCTAAGTTCTGATGTATGCCTACCATAGATTTTAGGATCATAAATATCATGGTACCCATTGGTGAAACCTAGGGTTTTAAGTAATTCTGCATAATGCATTTTTTTATCGGACACTGTTGTAGTGGTATTGGTGGTAGACATGCTTGTACAAATGTGAAGTTGTGTAATTTGAATTCCCTAATAAGTAATACCTATTAGTCCTCCTTAATTTTAATGAATTCTTGAGTCTCTAAAGTCTAAAACCAAACTTTAAACTTTGACAAAATAAGATTTTAAGAAATGTCAAACGATGAAAGTTGAAATGTAGCCACAGGAATTCTTTCACTTACCCATATTATGAGTCCCGACGCTTGAAAACTGGAATGGCGTTGTTGGAAGTGGAACTGTGGAATCCAAAACAGGGTGGTGCACTACAATGAGCAATCTAAAGATTGAAGACTTTAAAAATCATAGTACAATTTCAAAGTGCAAAGTGCTTTAAATGTTTTTTTTCTCGTAATTGGAACGTAAAAGTGAATGGCACGTCTTAGGAGTTAGGTCTACCCATCGCTTTGTGCATGTCATTATGGAATGCAACTACAACCATACATCAAATGTTCATCCAACGGTTGAAACTTGAGTATTTAATGATATTAACTTTTAAAATAAACATTAAACACTTGACAGTTAACACTTAGCAGTACAAAGTGCTTTAAATGCTTTGTTTCTCGAAATTGGAACATTAAAGTGAATGACACGTCTTAGGTCTACAAGTTGCAAATTCTTCACCGTTGATCTTTTTAAATCTAACGGTTATAGGGTGATTCTGAAGGTTTAAGTTGGGAATCCCATAGCTCTGTGCATGTCATTATGGAATTTGATGGTCTATTAAATATTTGACCGTTTTTTCAATTTTAGACCATATATTATAGCTATAAAATTTATTAGACCGTATAGTTTGACTTGCTATATTTTTATTAAACCGTAAAAAATTAGTATATAGTATTTTAATTTATAATATATATCATTTTATAATTTTTATTATAAAAAGAAAATAGAATATAACTTTTTTGAATATTTTTAATATGAATTTAGAAACTTTTGACTTTTTTATAATAGCTATCATTTTTTATATTAATATATATGATTCATAATATTATTATAAAAATATATATTAATTTAGAATCTTTTCAAAATAAAACATAATTATTTTTAATTTTTAGAATATATTTAACAAGATTTATTTTTAATACGATTTTAGAAACTTTTGTTAATTGTTAATTATAACAGTAGATTTTTATATTTATCACTAATAATTATCATTGTTTTCTAATTTTTCAAGATAATCCATTTATAAAAGATTTTATATAAAAATTCGTAAATTAAACAATTTTTTTGATAGGCATTTAAATGACCAAACCGTCATAAAATTTTCATATTGATTGTTTTCTATTGTCATAATCTTAATCGTTGATCTTTCTAAATCTAACGGATATACAGTAATTCTGGAGGTTTAAGTTGGGAAGCCCATCGCTCTATTCATTTCATTACGGAATGTAACTACAACCATACATCAAATGTTCATCCAACGGTTGAACTTGAAACTTTAGTAATTTACTAATTTATGATATTAACTTAAAAAAATCAACATGACACATGTGTTTTAAATTCAATACCATAGGCATCGGCCTAAAAATGCTTTATCGGTGGAACCCCCATCATAGCCTCGCCGATGGCTCGAAGGCGAAGACTCATAACTCATAATATTAACTTTAAAGCTTAAAAATAAACACTAATCACTTGACAGTTGACACTTAGCAGTACAAACTACAAAGTGCTTTAAATGCTTTGTTTCTCTAAATTGGAACATTAAAGTGAATGACACGTCTTAGGTCTAGACTCTACAAGTTGGAAATTCTTAATCTTAATCGTTGATATTTCTAAATCTAACAGTTATAGGGTGATTCCGGAGGTTTAAGTTGAGAAGCCCATTGCTCTGTTCATTTCATTACGAAATGTAACTACAACCATACATTAAATTTTCATCCAATGGTTGAACTTGAAACTTGATTAATTTACTAATTTGTGATATTAACTTAAAAAAATTAACATTACACATGTGTTTTAAAGTCAATACCGTAGGCATCGGCCTAACAATGCTTTATCGGTGGAACCCCCATCACAGCCCCGCCGATGGCCCGAAGGTGAAGACTCATAACTCATAAGGTGCACTCCCAATCCCTGATATACCGATAGAATCAACAAAAGTAAGCACATCGTTGTAACACATAAACATCGATGGAACGAATGATTGCATTCCCCTGATGGCCCGATATAACCATGAATTCTCAAGTGCATATTGCATAGAGTATATTAGTTAATTTCTCAAAACAAAAAAAACTGATTTGAATATATTAAATTATTAATAGACAGTGACACTAAAGTTCCAAACTCATAAAACAACTCTTTACTCTTAAACGTAAATGAATAACGAAGATTCAAGAATAGCACAACACAACCATTTATTTTATTGCAACTGAATTTCAATGTCACATTATTACATATCTTTTTACAGACAAGTAGCACTGTAGCCCTTGTTTTGTATAAATAACATATGTCAGTGTGTCACTTTAGTACTTTACATAGACAAAATTTAATAATTTATTCCAAGTTGTTGCTCATTACAATGGATTACAAATTCATTCCAATTTCCAAGCTTTGTTGCTGAAAACCTAATACACATCTATCTCTAAAAATAAATGTGGCTCTGAAAATAAATTCATGATTCCAAGCTTCTACTGGTGGATTTACCAACCATGCTGGGCAAAGGGGGTTCCAATCACTCTTGGGGAAATGGGAGTTGTGAAGATACAAAATGTACTTATCCCCTTCAAGAACCAGAATCATACAGAAGATGAAAAACAAATGTCTCTTTGAAAATAAATGCATGGGGCTTGCTTGGCCAACCATGCTGGGGAAATGGGAGTTGTTAGAATACAGAAGGAGAAACAAATCTACTCCCATCTTTTACCTACAGCCTCTATGCATTCGGATAGCACTTATCTCCATCAAAGCTCCTCATCCTGGTTCAAAACCCATCTGAAAATTCAAGTTAACCAAATCAACTTCTTTCCAATTCCACCCATTCTGAACTTGAAGGAAATTCGTCTTTTACTGATTACTCTGTAACTACATAATTGTAGGTAGGAGAATTTACAGTATCCCCAATACTGCATCATCTTCTTCGTGAATCCTTATTAACCCTAGAAAATAAAAACCCTTATGGCACTATCTACTAATCACTGAATCACTATCCCTATTTATGGGCCACCAGTGCCGCTACCAGCCTGTATAATTAAAATTTCTAATTTGATTGACGTCTTGCTATGTTCCAACTTGAACTCTACCTCAAGCTAACAAGCTGTCAAAATCACTCATTCAAATGATATGAAATCATTACAAATCTTGTTTCATTAAAGCTATATGAGTTGTCCAAGAAATTGCTTCGGATGTTCATATCACATATGGCATTAATTTCTGCCAATGCCACTACCAACCACACTTTCTTCAAAAAGATTGAGAATTTAAATGAAATGAAATGTACAACATTGAGATTCGAGGCATTGAAAAGAGTGAATGAGCGATGAATTAATCTAAACACAAAGTCTCAGAGATGAAAAAATAAGCATTCTGAATTTGACCTAACACTAACAAATAAACATTGAACAATTATCATGAAGAAACACAATTCATTCATAATTAAAAGGAAGCATTGATAAATACAAAGATTTAGAAATATATTATTTTATCTCTCTAATGCCAAAAATGTGGTTTCATAGACCTGTCACCCCACACCCTATACAATCAAAATTCAGAAAGCACTCAAAAGCTAAAACTATGCCCCCTTATCATTATGTGTCAAAAATTCACAATTCACTAAAGGATTCATGTATGTTGTTAAGCTGCTGGAGGTTCTGGGACTCTGTACAGTTCCAACTGCATTTCCATAACAAAATTATGAAATTCAACACATTCTTCTTCTTCTTCTAAAACAAAAATTACCCTGTTGTACTCAGCATAGCTGGTTTTCTCTTTCCACGCCACTGAACGTAGCTAGGAAATGATGTCGAGTTGCTCTTCTTTAGGCCAATTCAAATTTGGCTGCATGAAGGCCATAATTTTATCTTCCCATACCCTAATATCGGCTGGAAGTACCATTTTGAGGAAACTCTGAGTATGGAGTTCAAAATGCTGCCACCTTTCCTCGTATGCAGGCTCACTTAACTTTACCAACAAGAAGTGACAATCTACTACTAAATCCATTTCTCCAAACTCCTTAATACCTTATTTAAGATCTATCCTTTCAGAGGATTTAAAAAATTAGGTTAAATCTATCCAGTTGGTGTTTGAGAAGACATCCCTTAATGGCATCGTACAATTCATTAAATGAGTTGTCACTTCGAAAGTTGTGCATCCCGCCGAGGTCACCCAATCGTTGAGAAACAGAACTTTATAACCATTTGTATGGTAATAAAATCTCAACCATTGATTTCTAGAAATCTAACGATTCTAGTGATATTTCGGAGGTTTCAAATCACAAGTCTAGTGATTTAGAGATTTACTTCCGGAATGCAACTACAGTCGTCCATCGAACGGCCCATATGATTTTTATTTCGCCACTGAATTTTTTTATTATTTTGAGATTCATTTTAATTCGCCAATGAAAATATACTTTTTGCTTTGAAAAAAGGTTTTAATCGCCAATGGAAAAAAAATTATGGTTTGAAAAATGGGTTTATTCGCCATTGAAAAATATTTTATTCGATTTAAAAAAATTGCAATTCACCACAATTTTCCATAGACTTTGAGGGATTATAAAAGATTCGCCAATTGGGATTTTTTTTCTCGAAAAACGAAAAAATCACCAATAAAATTAATATTTTTCATCGAGAAGTATACAGGATTCGCCAGAATTTTACACCTGCGCCAAGGGGGGGATTTCTTAAAGTTATCCCTGATGTTGATAATTTTCTTAAGAGCTATTCAAATATTTTGTTAGAGGCTTCTACTTGACCATTAAATGATACACCATTATTACAAACCAAAGTAAAAGGAAGACCAAATTGTGTGATAATGTTATCAAGGATAAAACAACAAATAACTTCAATTGTCATGGATCAAAGTGGAACCACTTTAATGCATTTCATGAAGTAATTTTTAAGTGTGATAATAAATTTATTTCCTTGGGAAGAAGGGGAAAGATTTTTCCAATAATATCTAAGCCCCACATGGAAAATGGCCAAGGAGATATTTGAGAATAAAGTTCATGGATAGGAGAATGAATCATATTGTTATGTTATTAACATTGAGGGAACTTTTTGACAAAGGAAAAAGAATCTTATACTAAAATATTTCAACAAAAAGACTCTTTAAATTTGTCCAAGTGTATCTCCAAATAGATTTTATTTGTTCCAAATTTGAAAAAGTACCACCTAATTCCTTCTTACCATGTTAATGTGTTTTTCTATGTGAACATTTTTTACATCTTTAAATTTCTAGTATATTTGTTTGTTTGTGCATTTGGATTATGTTTGTAAATTTCATTGTGTATCAAATAGCATCATAGTAGTAAATATGAAACATCATTTAGTGTTGTTTCCCCTTTCTATTTTTAATAAAAAATTAAAGAAGAATATGATAATCACCAACTATTGTGCGCCAAAAATGACTGGTAACAATAATTCTTCGAGAGAATTAAGTTAAACGTATATGACTAATTCTAGGCTTTGACAATTTAAACTTCTACCTTTGAGAAGAGATTATTTATAATTTACATTATTTCTATTTTATATAATAAAATTAGATAAAAGTGATGGATTTAGAAAAAGAGAATGCAACAAATAAATGGACCATGGTAGTGAGTGGAATATAGAAGATCAATTGAATAAGGAAAAAATATTGCAAACCAACCCAAATCCAAGTGGTTTGTTCATTTAAAATAGGAAATATTTATTTACTAAAACCCAAAGTTTGATGACAAAATAATTAAGAGAATGCACACTTTATTAGAATAGAATGTAGCTCAATAAACAATTCATAGAAAAGTTTTAGAATTTAAAGAGCCTTGAATTGTTGAAAAGTGTAATTAGAATAACAAGATTCTATTGATCAGTTACAGTATTTTTCTTTGGTTTATTTTTTTTCAATATTTTGATCTTTGTTTTGATTAATTTTTTGACCAAAATTATTCTTATACAAGGTCACTATGATCATTTCATACGTTAGTGTGATTTGGATGGTATATATTAGGGTAAGGTATTTTTTTTTATGCCATGCGTGATGGTTGTCTCATCAAAAACCCATCAAGAGTGTTAGATGACTTTGAATCTTGGGGCATCCTATTGTTTTTTTATTTTCTTAAGATTCAATCCATACATTGGATATATTGTCACCTTAGGATTATATACCTAGTACACAACATCCATTGCTATATTAAATGAAGGTTGCTAATCTCAAATTCAACATAATACAAAATCATCATTTCAACCATAGTAATATTTCTTGCATCCATATTTAAATTCTTTTCATTCATCATTTTCCATCTTTGATCTAATATTTTCTTCATCTTATCTTATTTTGAGAGATCAACCATACAATTTATGAATAGAAAATCTCTCAATGGGACACCAATCACATCAATCATCTCATTTTTTCTAATTTTTATTTCTTACCCAACTAGGGTTTGGTATCATTATCTTCATCTTCACTGATTTCATATTCATCCTTTTTATTTTTTCTTCCCAACTAATTTTTTTCTTTGAAACAATGTCACTTTGAACATTGCTTCAAGAGAGGGAAAAATATAGACATTAAAAATATTCACCTAATTATTCCATTAATATTCAATAAAAGAATTTATAACATTATCCATTAAATATTATTTTCACCATCACTATCATTTATTAATATTTATTCATTAAATTACCATTTACCACATATTGTCATTTATTAAATAATAATCATTTGATAATTCATTTTTTATCCCTTTAATTAAATAATATTTAATCTAATTATCTATTTTCATATCATAATTTATATTATTTAAGTATCATTTAACTCCTCTTTTCTCTTCATTCATCTCAAGGTCATCACTAATCAATTAACTTAGTCTCCATTTAAAAACCCTTTCTCCATCCATTAATCAACTATTCTCATTTTATAAATTCAATCTTCATTCTTCAACCAACTCAGTATCTGAATGGAAACTAGATCTACATAAGTATTCATCAATTGAATTTAATAAAATAATTCATTTTCATCTTCTCATGAGTTTAAAATGACAATTTACTATTTATCAATTGAGTTGACTCCATAGTCAATTTATATAACTAAATCCTTTATCCTTATCCTCATATTCCATTTAGTTTTTCCTTATAAATTATCTAAATATAGTATTTTCTTCTTCATTTTCATATCTCACATCTTTTGGAAATCTATTATCTATCATCAATCAAAATTAATCAAAATCAAAGTGTTATGTTGTTCGGCTTTAGCATCCACACCCAAAGACAAATAAACATATTTCTTATTCTATAGGTTTGTAATGAGATTGATAAAATAGGAATTAGATTTTATTTCTTTTGATTTTTTATTTTATTATTCTATTATCTTTCAATTTTAATGCTTAGAGCTAGTACCAAAAGGTTTACAACCCAAAAATAAGCTTAATGCAAGTGTACATGAACCTATTCCTATAAAGAAAAAATAGTTCATAAACATTTCCTATAATAACATATGAGAAAACAAATGCAAATATCATACCATAAACATTATTTGTAGCATAAACATAAACACTTTAGAAATAAAAAAAGAAAGAAAAAAATATATAAAATGAGCACACAAAATATATTAGAACATCCTTATGAAAAAAATCAAACCTCCAAAGCATAAAACAAATATATTCTAATAAAAATAATCACAATACAGTATTAAGCTCAAGCCTTAACATGGAGATCAACATCATTATTCTCTAGAGGAAATCTAAAAACACAACCCCTGGAATAATGTTTGATACCATTGATCTATATCTCAAGAATTTAGTATATAGTTAAAACCAAAACTAGAAACCACCAATGGTTTCTAAAACCACGAGAGAATAACATGGGTAAAAATGCAATGCCCAAAGCCCATGCAAATCCTAATTTCTAGATAAAGGTGAGTTAACTAAGACTTAATTGAGAACTTCTTCTTCTAACTTGAGTGCTCCAAATTGATCTTATCTATCTTTTTGGTAATTTTTTGATGAGAACTAATGATCTTTCTTGATCTTCACCAAGTCCATACTTAAGTCCCTCTTTACATGATAATTCTAATCTAGCAACTCTTACACACCTTACAAGCTGTCAAAGTTGCACTTAACAACTCCCGTGACAACTAAGTGATAATTAAAAATTGTCAAATTACAAACTACAAGAGACAATTAGTGTCACTCCAAATAGGACAACCCAAACATGTGTGTGCACAATAAATAAATACAATCGTATAAGTAATATGAAGATTGAAAATGTAAAGTTGAGACACATTTTCCCAAATTTGATTTCATACTTGGATATTATTACAAATTCTTCAAGTCTTCATAACTAAACAACAAGATGAAACAATTAAAAATAAATTTTAAAGAAAATGTAAATGAGCTATAAATGGAGGAACTTGCCTATATATTTCAACAAATTATTGTATATAGTTGATAATGGATGTGTAATGTAGAATAAATAGACTTTCATTAAATATAGATATCCTTTCAACATGGGCATTATTTTTTAAATCTGACATCCATTTTACTTTTTGGTGTAATTAAATTCAATAATTTATTGTTACATCACAACACTATTTAAATTGGTCCATATGTTTAATCCTATAAAACTAAGTTCTTTTAAAAAATTACTATGATAACAAATTGAAACAATATCATTTATATAAATGATATGTAAATCTATGCCTTTTGATCTTTTATATGTTCTATTATTAAATAAATAAAAAATTTACTTTGAAGTAAGTTAAATCACAATACTATTTATTAAAAGTGAAATTTAAATACTCACGGCTGAAAAAGCTTCAACAATTTAGATTTTATTTGTTATTTATTAATTTTGTCAATAATTTATTTATTATATTAAATTTTTATTACAGATTTTTTATTATTTGGATTTTATGTGAGTTACTCAGCTCCAAACTTACAATTGAAAGAGCTTAATCAATTGATAAGATGTGATTTCAATTTCAATTGAAACAAAACAAAATCAACAAAGCATATTTAAACATTTATCAACATGTTATTTATATTTAAATCTTTCGATGATTGTTTACTTTCAACGCTCATAATGCCAAAAAAGCTTAACTATCAATTAAAATATGATTCCAACTTAAATTAAAATAAAATTAACAAATAAATTATTTGAACTCTTGCCAACAACTTATTCATGTTTTATTCTTACTTCAACTCATAAAAAAAATTTAAAAAACCATATAATAACTTATATAAAAAGTTGAAAAAGTTAAAATAACACACGCCTACAGAGAAGCCAATGCTGTCGCGGATTTTTTTGCTAATGAAGGAGTTAAGCGTGATGATTTGTGTACTTGGCTAAATTATAGCGATCTAAATGTTGAAGTTTGTGCCCTATTAAATTATGATAGATCACATGGTAAGGCGTCGTGCTAGCCCTTCAATGAGGACAGGTCGGATATCTCACATCATAAACATTAGATTGTATGGTATCGAGCCCGGTGGAGTAAATTGTAAGTTTACCCAGCACGCTTTGTGGGTGTTTAGATTTGGCGGGGCAATTTTTAGAAAGGACTGTGTTTGGTTCTTTCTCTCTATGTTGGTCAATATGGGTGGGGACAGAAAGCGATCTGAGCCAGACAACTGCGATATCCACATGAAAAATGCAAAGGTATGGAACAAGATAAAAAGCAGAGGTCTGTTACCCTTTCTCGAGAAGCTTCATGGTTCTGATATGGAGGCTACAAAGCTCTTTGCCAAGAACTGGCATGATGGAAATCTGACTCTGTTCGGCAGTAATGTTGAGCTCAACGAAGACTTAATTGCCAAAGTCACTGGTTTACCTACGGATGGTAAGAATTTTTTCAGGGACAGGGCTTATTCGGATGAAGCTGTTATCAGATTCCCGAAAAATGATAAGGAGAAGCAGAACCTGATTAAAATTGGGAACAACTATTTTGATGTTGATTCCATCAAGTCTATATGGCGGAAGGTGCTTCGAGCCATCATGGAATATATCACTGTGGATGGCCGCTTCACTAAAGTCTACGGGTACCACTTCACCATCCTCAACCATTTTTGCCATAAGGTTAGGGTTTATATTCCTTACTATCTTTTTTTCTCTCTAAAGAAAAGTTTGGAGGATAACAAAAAGAATCCCAAAAGATTCTCTATCCTCCATACTGGTTTAATTAGGCTCATTGTTGATTATCTGCATAAGCACGCCCCTGCTACCTCAGAAGCCAACCCTGATATTGACAGTGAGGATAATAAGCCCAGTGGCTCGAATTATATGCCTAGCCCTAAAATTGGGCCTAAAGACCCTAGTCTGCAAGTTGGCCCTTCCAGGAACTCGGGTAAAACCCGGAGTGTGCTTAAGCCCATATGTCCTCCTCCTAAGAGCAGTCCTATGGGCAAGTCCACCCAGGCTAAAAGTCTTATTTCTTATTCTGAAGAGTCTTCTGAGCCGGAGGAAGCCACTACCTATACTTCTGAGCGCTGTGAGGGCCCTACCCCTGACTTACAGAATGTCGATTCCCCTGTTAATGCTGGTAAAGAGCCATCCTTGGATTTCTTTTATCTGGCTAAAACCAACTCCGAAACCCACTCTAAAATCTTGGACTAGACTCTCTCCGAAATTAACGAGCTTAAAATCAAAAACCGGGCCCTGCAAAGCAAAATTGAGGAAATGGGAGTCAAGGTTGCGGATTTGGGCAAGAAAGATACGGTCCACAGCTACAAGATTATAGATAATGAGATTGAGGGCTTAAGAATCAACATCAAAACTATTGCTGAACAGAACCACAAAATAGCAAGACAGAATGCAATAATAATCAACGCTATGACCGAAAAACTTGATAAAGCCCAGCAGGATTCCTTGGTGGTGGATCTTGATGACACTGAAGAAAAAAGTCAGGAAACTGATGGTGGTATATCTAGAAGAACCAGAGCTAATTTAAAGCGGAAGGCTCCCTTAACCCCGAAAATGGTGCAGACATTCAAACAGGGGGTCACTGATATGCAGGCGTTGGAGGCAAAGACTGAGACTGTCCTTCGGTTTCTGAATTAATCTTGTGTTTTTTTGCTGTCTTTTTCTTTTTGACCCTCCTGATCTTTTTTGTCCGATTGCTGCTGTTTTTTGTTGGGCAGCTGTTTTTTTTTTGTGGACCATTGGTGGTCCTTTCTCCATCTTGTAAACTTTGTGGTTTCGGGTCCCTGTACAACCTGTTTTACCCTTTTATCAAAAACTTATATAAAACTTCTACCACATGTTCACTTGTATTTAAATCTTACTTTCAACCTTCATATTAAATGAAACCAATCAATATGATGTGATTTCAAAGAGAAATGTTCATATACACGTGAAACACAGTTGGTAATGCTAGCAAAGTGCAGGTCATCAATGAAGTTGCAGGTGCCAGTTGCGTGTAAAATTTGTATGAGCAATCACTTACCGAGCTTCATGGAAGATGAATCTGTGGACCCACATTCCTTTCTCTGATAAGAATTTGTGACCATCCCATTAAGTCGATAGTTTTGTCCCATCGATATCTGGAGTTACGAAGTCATAGGAACTTCTGATAGCAGATCATGATCAGAAAGCGAATACCATAAGTGAATGTCTTTATCTCTCCCAATTTCTCTTCTTGTCTTCATGTTTGCGGCAGTTTTTGGTGGAACACTTCTCTTTATTTCCCTTTTTCATACAAGATTCTTTTGGCTTCCCATCATGCCTCCTGTAACAGCACGAGACATTTGATTTATTCGTATGGGCAATTACTTATTCAGATTCATTGAACATGAATTTGTTGGTCCACAAGCTTTTCTCTGATGAGAATATATGTCCATACCATTGGGTTGATATTTTTTTGTCCCATCGATTTCTTCCAGCTATAAAGTCATGAATAGATTGTATTTCGTGTGAAAATTTCTGAAAGCAGACTATCAGAAAGTGAATGCTCAAATGGATGTCCTTTTTTCTCCAACCTCTCTTGTTTTCACAGCTTTGGCTGGAACACTTCTCTTTATTTTCCATTTCATATCAAATTTTTTTGGCTCTCCATCGTCCTTCCAGTAACAGTTGATTCTTCACAGATTGGCAATTGATGATTGATTGATTTGTAATAAAACAATAACATAAAGTGTCAATGTAATTGAAAACAAAGTTGAATTCGTCATGTCATATCATCCATTCACATGTGTTACTTCTTTTTATCATTGATAATAATTAATTGATTAGTAGTATTTTTTATTTGTTTCTTTGATTATGGAAACAATTAAAATATCAGATTTTTTTGGCTCTCCATCATGCCTCCAGTTTAAAGCTAATTCTTCACAAAGATTGACAATTGATGATTGATTGATTTGTAATAAGACAATAATATAAAATGTCAATGGAATTGAAAACAAAGTTGAATTCGTCATACCATATCATTCATTCACATTATATACATGTGTTACTTTTTGTATCATTGATATTTGTTAACTGATAAATAGAGTTTTTTATTTGTTTCTTTGATTATGGAAACAACTAAATTATTCAATAGTCAAATATGAAGTTTTCAGTCTCGAAAAAGACATAAAGAAGCAAGATTAAATAATTTCATTTTAATTGCTTTAATCATCAAATTGTAATTGTAATATTTAAATGAAAAAAATGGTTATTAGATTGATAACAATAAAAGAATTAACATGAAAATTAATTTTAAGTATTAATTTTATTGTTATTATTTTATAATCTTAAATTGTTATTAAAGATATTAAGATAAAGAAAGAATATGAATTGGCATTTCGTTCTCTTTATAGAGGAATATGGTATTATACTATTAAAACATAAAGAAAGAATATTATTTGACATTTTGTTATCGTTATAGAGGAATATGGTATTATACTATGAATCAATATTTTTGAAGATTAGAATAAATTAATATTCTTCTTGAACTTCATGCCATTGTGATCAAATAAAGAATATCAAAAAATAAGAGACAAGACATAATCTAAAAATAATCAATGAGACCTATGGTTAGAAATCTTTGATGATATAAACATCAACAATAGACCAAACACAAGTGAATGACAATAATGAAGACATAAAAATGTATATTTAGATGATAGGAAAACAACCTCCACTCAACCATACTACTTTAATGGATTCACCTTGATATCCTCCATGAAACTAGATTAAGAATGGTTAGATGTTTTATAAAAGAAGTCAAATCCTCTAAGTTTTCCATATTTATGTATAGTGTAGATTGGTCTACATCTTAATAATTGAGTCACCATGGTGTTCCTTTTAGGTCATTAATTGAAATTATCAATTTTATACTTATGTGAAAACCAATGATAACAATGTTCTATATTATTAGATTTGAAATAAATTTCTAATTTATTATGTGAAATGTTTGTATAATTATGGTTCTATAAAAAAATTCACAAATATAAATTTTTTTATTATAATGAAGTGGTGGTAAGATTTGATCAATTGTTGTATTCATTGTAATGATATTTATGAGAACCTACAAGGCTACTAATGTCTCTTTCGATTTTTTCAAATTATAAATATGTACCACAACTTAAAAAAACATTTTTAGCATTGTAGCATTCTCATTATGATTTATTTTAGTGCATTATTTTAGTCACTAATGATTGAAGAATTTATCTTATTTTCATATGAATCCTCAAGTTATTCTTCAATTATTTTCAAATTTACTATTTTATATTTAAATCCAAAAATGTTAATACATTTAAATTTATTCCATCCTTTATTAGAATTATCTTTTAACTAAAT
The DNA here is from genome assembly GCA_007115665.2 of Sequoiadendron giganteum. Lineage (NCBI taxonomy): Eukaryota > Viridiplantae > Streptophyta > Pinopsida > Cupressales > Cupressaceae > Sequoiadendron > Sequoiadendron giganteum. Next base: position 642,106,026 of record CM021104.1, on the reverse strand, counting down.
TAAATATTTTTGAAAAAGAATCTCATAATATGTACCTTAGTATCTTGTATATTGAAGTATTTAAGAAAGGATGGTGTAAGAAATCATACTATTTATCCATTGGATTTAGAAATTATTGGATAACTTTGAAACCAATTTAAACTAATTTAAATTGATTTTGATTTCTTCTCTATTAATATTGGTGTTCTTTTATTTGTTGTTAGAGTATATTTTCAAAGTATAATTCTTTGTAACAAGAATTAGGATATTATCTAAACACATAATTGATTTTTGTGTAATATCTTAATGTCTTGATTTTGTTAGATACGAGAGAAAATGAGAGAAAAATAATATATTAATATATCCTTTTACTAGGATTACACAAATTATCACACAACAAGGAATATAAGAACACCATAAGTAGAACTGAATAACAAAAATCACCATAAATTTAATTTAGATTGCATCACCTATTTTCAAAATTTGAATATTGTATTTAGTCATTAAGAAACCATCTCCCAAGTGTTTTCAATATAATACCATTGTGATAGTCTATCATATATAGCTCACTTAAACGATACTAGAAATTTTCAATATAAGAAACTAATGAAATCACTTGTTTATAGAATGCTCAAACTTCATAAAAAAACATAATTATAAGTACTGATTTCCAATAAATTAGTTGTGTTTGTAAAAAATTAGGTGACATTAAATTAAAAAAAGTGATATTTTAATTATAATATGATTCTTATTAACTTTTGAAATTTAATGTGTAAACTAAAAATAAACAAAACATAAATTTTAAGTTATCAAGTAATATTAGAATAATAAATAATATCTTTATTTTAATAATTATTTACATAAAATAACGAATAGTCTAAAAAAAATAATAAATATCATTATTATATTAAAACAAACAAAGTATAATTTTTTTTTTTAAATCAAATACCCAACGATTAAATTGAAATGGAAAAATTAACCAAAATATTTTAATATACTTAAACTACAATAATATTAAAACATATTTTATTATTAAATTATAATTTTTTTAAAATATAATTAAAATATGCCCGCTAAAATTTGTCACCAATCTTAAGATTGGAAATGGCATATTGATTTAAAGTCACTGGAAAAACATTTCCGTTAATTTTTCAGTAAACATTGACAACAATTTTGATGATGACGTAAGATTCTCCTTCAACTACACCACGTAATTTCCGCTATTTATCTCTACAGGAAAGAGAAAAATCTACTTTTATGCTGGTTAATGTTTGATTAATTAGGTTATGAATATTTATTTAAATCAATTGTTTAATAATATTTTTAGGTGTTTTTATTAGTTTATAAGAATTTCATATGTGTTAATTTAAAAAATAGTTTTATAAGAAATAAACAATTTTAAAAGTATTATAATAAATTAGTATTGATAAAGATTTTTTCAAGAGTTTTTATAGTGACATAATAATTTATTTTGACAAAAGGATAAATATATTAGTAAAAGGAATCATAAAAATTACATAAATATTTTTAAACAGCAACAATTAATGAATAAAGGAGATAGACTCAAAATTTCATAAAAGATGAAGAATCTATTCAACATAAGAAGTCAACCTTAAACTAATTAACTCTTATATTTTGCTTCTCAAAAATCTCCTCTCAAAGTTTCAATTAATGAATTCATTTAGACAAAGAGAACTCCTCCTAAAATAATTCCCAAGTCATACTAAATTCTTTGATCTAAAAAGTAATTTCATTTTATCTATCTTGCACCTATTTCTTCTATGACAAACTATTACCAAATACATACTTGTTCCACTATTTAAGTTTGAAAATTACAAATCAAAACCATTAAAAAATAGGAATACATAGTAGTACCAAAGGAAGACTTACCCTCCATCCACAATATTTATATGTGCTCATGTAAAACTTGATTCTAAATCCATGTAATCCCCATGTTTTATGCTAGGACATTAATGAACAAAAGATGACTAAACAATTTTTACAACAATACAAAAGTAGTAATACATATCCATACAACAAACCAACATTGACAAGATGTCATATGCGACCCATGATGACACACTTGTCATGCACACCAATGCAATAGAATGAGGACACAAGCAAAATACTTAACTCTATCCTAGGATAAGACACAAGATCGATAGAAAAAATTAGACATGAAAGAAAGACATAATTCCTATAACTAATAGAACAACAATCTAGCATCTGTACTAAGCCACCCTCCAAATTTCACTAGGTTGTGACAAATAGAAAAGCTAAAACTCCCATTTAATTTGTATTTTTTTCTCGAGGGAACCTTTCTTCTTTTACCCTTGATATCCCGATAAGGTATTGAACCTCACCCATTTCTAATATCTAAAGGTGTTATATTTCTCCTTCTCTAATACCCATGTATCAAACTTGATCCTTTTTTGATACTCTAACAAAGTATCAAACTTCACCCTTTTTTAATACACCAATATCGAACTTCTTCCTTCTCCAATACCTGAACAAGGTACCAAACTTATTGATACCCTGATATCAGACTTCATTTTCCATAACCCTAACAAGATATCAGACTTCTTGTATCTCTGACACCCCAATAAGATAAAGGCAATTAAAAAAACACCCTAGAACTTAAAAGAATGAAAATTACAAGATTGAAACTCTCATCTAAAGAAAACACACATAAATTCACACATCACATGGCATAAAAATGATGATATAACATACGAAAAGTAACTAGAAGAATCAAGTCTAATCATTTCCATAAATTGAAACAAATATTTCAGCATAACAACTTCTTTCCAAAACAAGAATCCAATACCAGCCATAATGGATCATAATGCAATATCTTATAGTTACACATGAATCGACTGTATTTACACGTAGAATTGTCTGACAGTATATCCTCAAAAAGAAAATATCATAAGTGAATGTCCTTGTTTCTCCAACAACTCTTTGTTGTCTTCATGTTTTCAGCAGTTTTAGCTGGAATGCTTCTCTTTATTTTCCTTTTCATATCAAATTTCTTTGGCTCTTCATCATGCCTCCAATAACAGCCGATTTTCCATCACAATGAATGAAGACTTTTAATTACGTCCACAAGGCCAAGCAGCCTATGGGACCCACGGAACAACAGCAGAAAGAAAATTACACAACAACAACCTGGAAAGAAGCCACCGCCCAACAATTACTTGGTCTCTCTTTCCTTTTAGATCTTGGATCTTCTGCTATGTATTTTTATCAAATAATCAGCACTTTTTGTTATTTTCTCCACCTCAAACAGACTGTAAAAGTAATTGATTGATATAGATAATTGCTTATTGAGATTCATTGAACATGAATTTGTCGGTCCACAACCTTTATTCTGACAAGAATCTATGACCATCCCATTGGATTGTCATTTACGTCCCATCGTTATCTTCGACTTATGAAGTCATGAATAGACTGTATTTCCGCGTGGAAACTTCTGACGAACAAACCATCAGAAAGCGAATTCCATTAAATGGACGTCCTTGTTTCTCCCAACCCCATTTTTGTTCTCTTGTCCTCACAGTTTTGGCTGGAACACTTCTTAGCTATATCTTCCATTTCATACCAGATTATTTTTGGCATTCCGTCATGCCTGTCGTCACAAAGATTGACAATTGATGATTTATTGATTTGTAATAATACAAATAGAATATAGTGTGAATCAAATTGCAAACCAACTTGAATTCGCCTCGCCATGCAACTATCCGGATTACGTCGTCATGATATCATATTATATATATACGTGTTTCTTTTTGTGTCACTGATAATAAATGACTCATTAGAAGTAGTTTTTATTTGTTTCTTTGACCATGGAAATAACTGAGTTATTCAATTGTGAAATATGAAATTTCAATCGGTTGAAAAAGACTAAATAAGGAAGATCCTTGCATAAACTTTAATCAACTTATTTGATCTTTTGAAATTAAAATAATAAGTTATTGTTGTCTTTATTGATAAATTTGTACTATTTATTATTTGAATGTAAAAATAGTTGTTACAATATGAAGATTAATTTTAACTGTTAATATAATATTATTGAATTTTATAATTTTAAGTTGTTATTAATTATTACTTGATTAAAAAAGAATATTAATTGGAGTTTTGATGTTTACAAAAATGAATATGATATAATAATGTGAATCGATTTTTAAAAAGATTAGAATAAATTAATTTTTTTTTTTGTTAAGTTTCATTTATATGATTAGAATAAAGACATGTTAGAGATAGGAGACAGGACATGAAGTGCAAATTTTCAATGGGGTCTATGAATAAAAATATATAATGATTGGACCTCAATAATGGATCAAATAGAAGACAACTACAATAATTTGAAGACATAAATATATACTTGGGTTATAGGAAAGCAACCTCCACTTGACAATACTACTTTAAAATATTTAACCTCATATCTCTCATCAAACTAGAAGTTAAGTAATAGAACATTGTGAGTAGATGTGTTATAAAAGAAATCAAATCCTCTATTTTTTTTATATTTATTATAGTTTACTTTGGATCTACACCTTTATAATTGAGTCCCCATGGTGTTTCTTTTAGATCATGAATTAAAATTATCAATTTTATAATTATGTGGAAACCAATAAAAAATCATTCTATATTATTAGATGTGAAATTAATTTCTAACTCATTGTGTGAAATGTGTGTACACAATTATTGTTCCATCAAAAAATTCTAACTTTTGATGCACTTTCAATTCCATAGATAAAGAGAACCTTTAGGTGAAAATAAATACAATTTTAGAAAATCAAAATGAAAAATGAATATGGAGTTAAGTTATTTATTGCATCCTGGTGATGGATCATGGAGTTTGATCGAAAACATTGATGCTAAAAAATAACACACAGTTTAAATCCAGAAATCTAAGCAACATAATACTATGGACTGTGGAAACAAAATGTTGATAAATCGAAATTAGTTATAATAAGAACTTACAAAAAAATTACTCGATTTAAATATTTTCCATATTAGTATAAAAATTAAATTTGCAATTGATCAATTGTCTTTTTTTGTTGTCCCCTAGTTTAGCTCCATCTTCTCTTGCATTGTCTTGTGTTTCAAATACCTTCTCTAAATTGATGTAAATATCACATACATGTTGTATATTACAATCAAGTATATTATTTGTCAATTATTTTCTCTTATTTGTAGACCTCCAAATTATACTACTTATATCAAATAAAAATGTTAAACAAATAATCATTTCATATGGATCTTCAAGATATTCTTCAATTATTTTCATATTTAGCTATTAAAAATTACAAAATTATAATGCATTGGAAACTCTTTCATCCTTTATTAAAAAAAAAAATTAATTCTTTAAAAAGAGAATTTCATAGTATTTACGATAACTTTGAAAGTAATTTAAGTTGCCTTTGATTTCTTCATCTTTATTATTGGTGTTTTTATTTTATGTTTGACTATATTGTCAAAGAATAGTTCTTTGTAATAAAATATAGGGCATTTTTCTAAGCATGTAATTAATTATTGTGTAATATTTCATGTCTTAATTTTGTGAGAAGAAGAAAAATGGAAGGAAAAAATAATGCATTAATAAATATTTAACTAACTTTATACAAATTGTCACACTACAAAAAATATAAAAACTCTATAACAATAAAAATCACTATACATTTAATTTAGATTGCAACAATTATGGAAAATTTTAAAGATATTGGCTAGTCATTGATGAACCATCTCCCAAGTTTTTTCACTACTAAACATAGAAAAAGTGAGACCCCAAGATTTGACCCTAGGTTTTATGGATTTTTTCAAAATATTTTATTAAAGATTGAATGATATTGTGAGGGTTAATGGATTTGACAAGGTATGTGATTGACTTACAACCTAATAGGTGTTAATGTATATGTTGTACTTTATGCATACACTTGCCTTACTTAAGCCTACTTAGGTATAGATCATTGACTCATTCTCATTAAGGTGTCATCTCATTGACTATTTCTCATTGAGGTGGCAATGTTGATAGGTGTCTTGAGAGATGAAAACTTAATTGTGACATGTCTTCCTTCATTTGTGGTAGGAAAATTGCCACATCTCCATGTGTGAGGAGTCATATCTTCATTTTATGGAGGTTGGTTGCCTCCCTCACTCCTATATATGTACACCTTTTTTTCCTAATATATTTGGGTCAACTAAATACAATCTTATCCATTGTTCATTTGTGCTTTTCCTTTATCTCCTAGATCTCCTAATTTATTATATGGTATCAAAACATTAGGTAGAGAATTTTACAAGCTAATAAGTGAATTATTTCATAGTATTTAGTTTGAAAATTGACCCTACCCTTGAGACAAATTGATCCTTAAAATTGAAGGCTCTCTACTGTGTGGAAACACGTTTTAATCTCTTGTGATATTAATCTCACTTAGAGGTCACAAATCAATTGCAAGGTTGAATCAATTTGTAGAGGGGCGGATTCTTGGCTCAAGAATTTGCAATCTCAGTTGGGGCATTTGAACTAAAATTTACCACATTCTTTTTACAGGCCGCTTCATTCATCTAAGGTCATGATTTATATAATCTAGGTTGATTGTTGTAAGCTACCATTTAAATGGCAGCGTTTAACTTCCTTCAGGCCACTAAATATGCTATAAGGAGACTTGAGATCACCATCGACCCCCTTCAAAATCCCTTTGCAGCCACCAATCAGAAGGGGATGTCGCAATTCAATGTTGGCATAGATTGTGTTGAATATCTCTGCATATCCATGATTAAGGACAACAAAGCCACAATTTACCTTTTGTTGTCATGATTTTCTTGTTTTTCCTAATTTATCATTGTACCTTCCATTGAGAGTTTCAATGAAACAGGGAGGGAGTTCACCAGGGAGTAGACTAATCGGCAAGGAAGGAAGGCCGGTAGGAGGGCTAGGACAAAGAGTGGGCATCCATCCGGAACCATGCATCAGGATCCCACTGCCTATCTCAAAGGGAGGTTGGGAGGGAGGCAGCACCCTACTTGACAAAGCACTTGTTGAGGGAGCTCAATAAAACAGGAGGTTGGATCGGGAAGAAAGGGCTTCCGTTGAAGACATGAAGGTGGTACCCTTGGCATACTAGCTTCAACTGTCGGGGAGACTAGCTAAAGGAAGGAAGCCAAGCTATAATTCCCCCCCACCCTGCAGGGAGGGAATTATAGACATCTGATCAGGGACCTAAACAAATGAACAGCCCCTAACTATTCGCATATATCTCTGCCATGAGCTCTTATGTATAGTGATTGAAAGGTTGGAATACTTTATTGTTTGGCCAGCTCGGACCTCAGCGAAGTGGGAAGTCGAGGATTAGAAAAACAACCCCTCCTTAACCCCACCGACCCCCCTACGGGGCCTTAGAGCGCTATATCTCCCGCCCCCCCGGTGGGGTTGGGACCAACCAAGCTTCGCTACTGACCGAGGCTCCGCCACCTGCCCTTCGGGACCCGCTATAGTAGTTGCCCCTTAGAATAGTAGGGGGGTCAGTGGGGTTATAGGCAAATAGGTCGGTCCCGAAGCAGGGCTGGTCGGTGGGGTTGCAGGAATAGAGGACGGTTGCGGTTTTCTCGGGCGGTGTTTATCGGGCGGTGGGCAAAGCGGGAGAATAAGAAGAAGAATAAGAATAAGAAGAAAGGCATATAGGACGGTGGGGTTAATAATATTGGACTACTTTCCCTGCATCATGAAAACCGTACGTTCACTCGTTTCGGGCACCTTCCTTCCTGCTATCTATAGTTCCTCGAGCCGACCATTACTCGCATCTACCTACCTCAGCCCTTCTACCGGTACCTTGATCACCTATGGCCATTCTCAACAGTAGCACCATCTTCTCGAGAGGTGTTCTTATCTGCTGAAGGATGAGTATTCAACAATCAGACTAGCTTCAACTGCCGGGGAGACTAGCTAAAGGAAGGAAGCCAAGCTATAATTCCCCCCCACCCTGCAGGGAGGGAATTATAGACATCTAATCAGGGAGTTTGATCAGGGACCTAAACTAATCTGCTATACCCGGGGCTGCCATTGATACCTATACCTGGTTCATCGGGGCTGCCATCATAGTTACGGTATTAGTTCCGGAAGGCCTTCCATTTCTTGTTATATCCATCCTTTGTTTTGATGCCTTCCCATAGAGCTTTGTTTTGATGCCGAGTGAAGGAGCATGCTTTCAGAGAATTCACGAGGGAAAACCCTCCGGAGCCAGAAATAAGAACTAGTTCAACCGGAGCGAACTAGCAACACCAGCGAGGCTGCATTGCAAACTAGCAACACCAGCATCTCCTTGTGCCATCCTGAACCGGGAACTACTATCCTTCTATGGGAGTTTCGATTAGGAGGTGTAGGCGAGTGGTAGACTGGGAGTTCAAGTGTCGTATTCTCCGGGGGATGGAGCAAGCTGTTTCCTGTCCTAACTCAACTCCTCCGGGGCTAGGATGTTCTATCCAACCATACGTTCTATCGTTGGGGCGGGCGCTTACTTTCTCCTAGGTTCTCGATGGGCTGTAGGGTGAAGAAGGGTTGTAGTGTAGGAAAATGTACTCCTTTACATTTTCACATTATATTTGGGTCCCCTAATTAAATTGGACTTAATTAAGCCTCTAATTGACCCAATTATGCATTGAAAAGCCTAATTGTTCATGTTTTCAAAAGGGGAAACTAGTATCAAACAATTGCAAACATTAATTAATTTTCCTTGGAAATTGAGTGTCTTTGATTTAGGTCTTAGGACCCATTTGCCCAAGGGAGAATGGGTCCTCGTTAAGTTGAGGACCCCAATTTTTAATATGTTTTTGGTGGAAATTTCATGATTCAAATTTAATTTGCAGTTGTTAGCCTTTAATTTTTAATTTTTGGGAAATTAGAAAATTACCTATAAATACAAGGTCTTTTTATCAATTCAAATCCTAGAAGCAAGCTAGAAAGTTTATCCAAAATTCAAAAGAGTTAAGATTATTGTCAAAGGTATTCAAGAGCAGATTTCTCAACCATTTGATATAGCATTCAATATCTCAAGAATTATTTCAAAGTTATCTTCATTCATGCATGTTTTTGGAGCTAATTCTAATGTAGGTTTCAAGAATTGAAGTCAAAATTTCAAACATCAAGATCAACATCCAATTAAGCCATTTCATGCAAGATCAAGACCTTGGAGACATGTATTAAATTTTAGTCCTTCAAGGATCTCCATTCAAGGGTTTGGTGATTTGCAACATAGCATTGTTCATTCATCATTCCTTCCTCTCATGTTTCATTTCATTTCAAGGTTTAATTACCAAAACAGGGTTTGACTAAGGCAAAACCCCATTCACCAAAAACGAACAATTTTTCCCTCTTGTTTGTGTTGCAAATTTGCAGGTTGAAGAAGGATTGAAGATTGATCCAAAGTGCAATTTTGCAAAGTTGTCAAAGTTGTTAACATTATCATCAAGCCATGAAAAATCACTTGTAGAATTTCATTTTGACTTTCTGACTATGAATCCAAAGGAATCGAGAGTGCAAATCTAGGAGCAGAGGATTATTAAAGCATATTTTGAATCCCTATAGCAAGACCCTTTCGCCCTAGGGCAAATTTGTCCCAAGAGGACACTCAATAGGAGCTTTTGGTGATAGGAGCGTAATTTCACACTCATCTTGGATCTATTGGAACTTTGTGGATTCTATTAGATTAATGTTTTAAATTTGTGTCACCAAAAAGTATAGCCTTGACACTTTTCACTCATTTGGGCCCTTGCCTATGGATTTTGGACCTCTTTTTACCCCTTTCCAAGCCTTACTCCAAAGTGTTGTAAGGTGTTGTGAAACATTTTCACACTTTCCTAGGGTTTTCATCACTAAATCAACCCTTTCTTATGACATTATGACCCCTTAATGCACTTATAAACCTTACTTTAGTGTGTTTTGTGAGACAATCCTTACAAACATCATTAATCATCTTTTAATTCCTAAAAACTACTCAAAATTCCCATGTGGACTAGGTCGCCACCTTGGGTGACCTAATCTCATGTGGCATAAAAATCAAAATAAACTAATTTTCTTTTGGGATTTTGTCTCCTAAACCCTAAGGTCGGCTTGTGTGGGGTTTTTTCAGGGAAATTAGGGCATAGCTTGTATAAATAAGGGTTTTTCCCTTCATTTTGCACCTTCTTCTATCTCCTAATTTTCATTTTTCTCCTATCTCATTCTTCTACTCGTCACTCTTCTCAAGAAAGCTAGGGTTTGTATTCTAAGTCATCAAGACATCTCTCAAGAAGCATTCAAGGGCTAAATTATCCATTGTTGCAACTCAAGATCTATCATCAAGGAAAGGTAAAATTCATTGTTTCATGCTTCATTTCATTATATTTTCATCATTTTGTTTAATTACTCAAAAAGGGTTTGACCAAGGCAAGCCCCCTGTCCTAACAATCAACAAGCTTTCCCTCTTAGTGTGATTTGGAGGTCTTGTATGTAGATTTAGAAAAGAACCAAGGTGGAATAACCTTCATCAACTTGCCAAAGTTCTTCAAGGTTGGATAAACCCTAGTTGGAGCTTGGAGAACACTTGTAGACCAAAATCTTCACTTTCGAGACCAGATACCTAGAGGAGCATAAAGAGCAAACTGAGGGCTTCTATCTCCACTTTTTGATCTTCAAAAATTTAGAAGAGGACTAAGTCACCAACAATGGTGAGATAGTCCCACTGAACCTTCCTTTCAAATATTTTGGTAGATCTAGATACCCTTTTGGCAGAAACGGGCTTCGATGTAGTTTTCCAGATCTGGGACTAGGTTGCCTAGAATGGCGTAAGTGTCCCAGTAGACCTAAATTTCAAAATCAGTAGCTTTTCCAATCTCTTTTCCAATATGTAACTCATTTCCAAGTACACCCCTTCATTTCTATTCCTTTTTGTAGCAGTTTTTTTATGTTTCTTAGGTCATTTTCATATCATAATGTGTTTTCCATCACTTTGCATTTCTTAGGATTAGCAATAATAAATCATTTATATTTTTAGTTTATTGCACTTAGATCATTTCATTTAGACATCATAGTTAGACACATTCAATCGGATGCCACACATCACAACCCCTAAATCCTTTGAATGTAACATTTAGCATTTTGGTATCCCTCTCTATCCTTTTAGGTGAAAAACCCTAGTGGTGTTACAAAACCCTAAGTGGGGACCAAAATATTTGTTATTTTGGTGAATGCGATGTTTGCATACCTTCCTTTCTAGTTTAGAGTCCATCCTCATCCTAGGATTAACTTGCATTCTAGGGTTTTAAAATTTGCATTAGTGAAAGTGCATATAGGTTACATTTTTGCATCTTAAAACATTAAAAAAAATTGAAATATTGCATTTTTATCTTAGGACTGCATCATACAACATAAAAACCACCTATACCAATCTAGAAAATCTACAAAAACTAGAAAAAATCACCAGTAGGACTAAGTCGCCACCCTAGGCGACCTAGTCCCTTTAGGCCCTTGAAACTGCCTTTTACAGAGTTAAAAACCCTATTTTTAGGCTTCTATTTTGTGCCAGTAACTATCAGTATCCATTCATTGTGTTTTTCTTACATGAATTTCATTAAAACTAGCTTGAATTCGCTCATTTAATCCATTGCTTATTTTTAATTTTGCATAAAATACATTTCTTTTTCAGATTGTTGCATAGTGTAATAAAAAAATTACCTTGTTTCCCATCTGAAAATTGCATTTCAACATTTCACTTTAAGCCATTGCATTGCATTTTGTTTCCTTTCTCTTCATACCATGATTTCTTTTAAAATATGTGGCTTTGATTTGTTTTCAAATGGCTTGCATAAATACAACATTCCTTCTTATGAGTTCAATGTAGATTACAATAATGAATTCATTAAAGAACATGTTAATTACCAAACCATTGACACAATTCTTAACATTACACTACCCCTTGATGAGGATGCTAGTGTTGGAAACCATAAAAATCATACTTGTTCTTCTCCCTATACCTCTCTTATTAGTGACGAAGGTATTTTGGTGGCAAAAGATACAAGCCTTGAGGGTCTTGATTATCCCTCCCCTCATCCTCCTTCCGAAGACACTAAACAACAAAATGATGATATCATAAACACATTTCTAAACATTTCCTTACCTAGTCTTCCTAACCATGATGATCAAAATTTTCATTCTTCTAATATCCCTCCTTGATGCCAAGATGATAGGATGGTGTTAGAAGATATACCTATAACAAATCATGAGACTCTTGACCCTCCCTTCCCTAATGCTCCTATCATTTGGGACAATCTATTTGAAAATCATGATGGTCCTTTTCGTGATGCCTCCCCTCCTTGTGATGAAGCTAGAGGTAAACATAGGGTAGAAGCACAAATATGAGTCCATGAAAAATGGAAGTTGTTGCCTTAGGCAAAAAAATGAAATCGTCTTGCAAAAAATGGGATCCCGTTTAGGTTTGGGACCTCGAGCCAAAAACAGGATCCTGTTTTTTAAAATTTTAATTTTTGGTCAGGGTTTTTCTTTGTTTTTTGGTTCAGGAAAAGGCTTGGGGACCCGAACCTAAGCTTTGGACCTGGTTTGACCTGCAAGTTGAAGGTCCATGCAATGTCACAAAAAAATACTGACTTTGGGCATATGGCTGACAACCTTTTTGCAAAAAAAAATGACTAAATTAAAACCCATTTTAGATGAGACAATGTAGATTCCAAATATGTAATTTTTTTACAATTGGATTATTATTTTTATTTTTCATTTAATTTCTAATTAAACTGGTCCATAAACTTTAAATATCAGGGTTTTTTACTATTTTAATAACTTTTTTTCAACATAACATTTTGATGAACGGATTGCACGAGAAAAAAATGTAGACAATTCTCTTCAATTTAAAATATATATGTATACATATGATAATTTTAGGTCATCTTATGCATGCCATACATGATGATTTTTCAAATCGACAAATATGCCTAGTAAAAATTTAACAAAAAAAATATATTCAATAAAATATTACAAAAAATATCGAAAAACAAGCTTCAATGAGTCACAAATATTTTCCCAAAAGGATTTTAAAAAATAAAATAATTTGGGTCAAAATATGGATGTCGTACACGTGCATGGTATGGTAAAAAAAGTGACTTTAAACAATGGTTTTTAGAAACACCTATTGAAACTCAATTTGTACAATCTGGGTATTGAAATAAATTAGATATTTGGAAACTAGACTCTGAGTACTACATTTTATTAGTAGTGACATTTTTGAAGATTTTATTTCTAAATCCTTCAAATTTTAAGGTCAAATGTGTCAAATTGTGAAAATCAGGGAAAATGCTTCCACTTTTTGGCCAAAAAGTAAACTCAACTTCTTGCCAGCACCCCATCTTACAAGCTCTCCTACTAGGGTAGATAGTATGGAACATGTGAAGGAGACCTTAGAACAGAAAGACAATCAAATAAACCTCTCTCCTAATCATCCCATCATTGATCATTCCTCTACTTGTGACGAAGTCATTTTAGAAAAACCAAACCTTGAATGTCAAGAACATGCGGTTTGTAGTTCTCCTAAAAACTCTCCTCCTAGGAACAGTATCATGATGCAAGACATGAGTAACATCGACAATAGTAATATTATGCCCTTACAAGAAGATGCAGAACCTATGTTAGAATCTCCTTCCCTAAGGGATGTTAATATTATTCAACCTCAACTCATCCTTTCTTCACTTCAAACAAACATAAACCTGAATCAACCCTCTACCTACCTTAGAATCATGTGTTGCCACAATCAAGTTATAATATCGTTGCTCATACACATTAGATAAGAAAAAATCCATGACAAAAACCAACCTCAAAACCATCACCTTTACATAATCCTCCCATTCTTCCTGTTGCCCCTCGATTAAATTCACTCATTAGGGAGTATGACCTCGTTGACCAACTAAGGAATACTCCTGCTAAGATATATTTATGGTACCTTATTCAAGCCTCCCCTCACTATCACAATATGATGCAGGAAGCCTTACAAAAAATTCCTATCCCTTCTAATGTGCAAACAAATGGCATAGCATCTATGATTCAAGGCTTGAATGTTGACATTGTTTTTCACCAAAGTGAGCTCCCTCCTGGGTGTTGCAACAATAATGGGTTACACTTTCTAGGACATCCTATTTTTTTCCTAAAATCACATATTTTTGGAAAATATAATGATTTAAGCCTTTAAAGGTTCCATTTAAATTATTTTAATTAAAGAGGGTTTGATCAAAGCCCCTTAGATCAAACCCTCTTGGATAGAACCTCATTAGTTTTAAACCATACCCAGAATGTTGATAAAAACCCACTTTTGATTTACCTTTTGGGTGATCAAATGAATTGATTTAAAATTTATGGTTTGTAAGTATGTAGCCCTTATTATAAGCTTCTCAAAAAGTATAATTTTAAATATATTTAATTTTATTATTATATTTATTTTTTATTTCTTGTGAATGTAGGTTTTTCAATGAACATCAAGTTCTTTGTTTCACGCATACAAAAAAATAGGAAAATAGAGAAAAAAAATCTAAAAAATACTTATTCCAACAAAAAAATAATAAGTTAAGTCAAATTCATACAAAAAAAATTATGTGGTCAAAAGTACACCTCTATCCAAATTATAATTACTCTGACTAAGAAAATTAATTAAAAAATATATATGTAACAGAACTATATAAAAAAATATTCATGCACTAGATATTGGTGTGAAAAAACTCTATTTTAAAAATTAGAATTTTATCATTTCTATAAAAAAAAGTTATGTGGTCTAAAGTAAACATCACTTTTTTAAAATGTTGTTTAGTAGAAAAAATAAGTTATTAAAAATTAGATAAAATGATTCACAATTTTTTTTAATTTTTTTTTTAATATAATTAGAATCTACACACAAAATCTCACAAATCACTAGTTTGATTCATCTTCAAATTCTTAATGGTTTACCTTCTATAGGTGTAAGAAAGTGAAGATCTAGTGAAAAAGTTGATTTCATCTCAAGTTTGGCCAAAAAGTGTAACCCATTATTGTCGGATCACCCTCCTTTGGAAGTGCAAAAACAAGATGAAGCTTTCATGATCATATCTCAACAAAAACGAATAGGGATAAAGCGAACCCTTGTTGATAATGGCTTTGTTGTTAATGTGTGTAGTGTAAATCTCTTGGATAGGTTCCATATCAATAAATCAAACATTCAACCTACCTCTTTATCTATCAGTGGATTTGACTGTAAAGGAGAAAATATGCTTGGTGTGATCACTTTGCCTCTTATAGTTGGAATGGCCACATTAGACACACTTATCCATGTTATGCCCCATGATCTTTCATATAACCTCATTTTAGGCAAGACATGGATTCATGCTATGAATGGAGTGCCTTCCACTCTTCATCGTAAGATGAAGTACATATACAACAACAAAGTGTACACACATGACACCGATCCTAAGTCATTTAGTGTCTTACAACTTGAGAAAAACAAATCCAAACCCTTCAACACCCACCAAATAAGTGGAACCTGTAAAACAAACATCCTTAGATGATAATTAAGGTTCCTTAGACTTCACACCTCCTTTACTAGGAGAATCCAAGATCACAAACAAAGACTCTGGAAATGGAACCATAGTCTTGTCCCCACAAGACTCGATAGATCTTTCACAAGCATCCACCTCACCTACTTTAGACAAAGAAGAAAACTACGAACCCTCACCCGATCCAAAAAAGTTGAAAATGCTCGATGGAAAAGGTTATGAGCTCATGAAACAACTTAACTATAGTAGAAAAGGATGTGGTGCTAATGAACAAGGTATCCACAACCCTGTCGAGCCTATCACACAAACAACACATCATGGTCTTGGATTTTTTCCTTTCATCAAAATCATCAAACCTTCCTCCAACATCAACACCATCCCAAATCAACCTTCTAATCCAACCTTTGAAAGTGATCCTTTGCAACAATTGAAACTAACAAATGACCCTTTTCTCAATGCCAATGTCATCTCGCAACCTACTACTAATTTAGATTTTACACACTCCTCTAAAGGAGTGTACAAAATCTCACAATCTATAGCACCTTGCGTAGGTATGACATTCTATACTAAGCAAGACCCTTCTTTGTTTCATGATAACAGATCACCTTCTACCCTTGATCAAGAGGGTATCTTGTTGAGACTCCACCAAGATCACTTGATCTCCCTTCCTCCGCAAATTGGAAATAAATATTCCAACAAACATTCCCTTTGTGCCTACCACCTATTTCATGGGCATTCTACCAATGAATGTAAGGCCTTGAGTAGAAAAACCCAACATATTAAGGAGCTTGGTGCTCTCCCTTACATGGGGCACCTAATTCCTCTAATCGATATTGATTTTCACTCTACCTTGCATCTCATCAATCCTTTTGGCTCACTCTTGTCCTGCACTAAGTGGGGGCAAGGGGTTAGGTAACATCTTCCCTCGTATATCACTTGGCATTGTCTCTTTTGGCTAGTTTTTAACCTTTCATGAACATATAAGATAAATATTGGGATGTGGACGATGTGTCTTAAGTTGACTCGCATGTGACATAATCCCCCTTTCATGATGTAGCTTATTGGAAACATATGACTTGGCATAGGGATTTTTGAACAATCTCTCATGTCTTCCTCGTCTTCTACTTTAAAGCACTTTCTCACATTAATGGTGTTACCAACTGCTTTAAAGTGGGGGCATACATCAGCACTCACATTTCAATGTGTGATTTTATTTTTCTTGTGATTCCCTCTCTTGGAAATATTAGGTACAATGTTTCCCATGATGAGAAATTGCACAAGTTTGTCCTCTCTTACAAACAAGATGAGACCATTTGCACTTTTCCTTTCTTGGAGACATTATACATGATGTTCCTTAAGATGAGACCTTGCATGAAAAAAGAAAAATCCCTTTGAACATTCCTTACACCATCAAAAGAATTTCCTTTTATGGCGCCTTATCAAAGTTATCAGTTGGTATAAATTTGGTATGGTTTGAGCGGGAAGCCCAACTAGCAGCATGACTTTCCCCATAGCCCCTTGTCTATGTGTGAGTACATACCAGTCATGGGTATGTTTCTCACCTTTTGGGATTTCTCACCCAGTGGAAAACCAAAAGTCTCGTCGCCCCAAAGTGAGTACACATCTTCTTTTGGACAAATAGCCTAGATTTGATCCACAAGTAGTTGGACAAATGGTCGAAGCTCTGTCCAACTTTTTCCTTTCTCTCTTCTCTTCATTCTAGTTCTTCTCATCGCATGATCATGTATCTCGTTTTGTTGCAAATCATTCACCCTTGAATGTGTCATGTTGCACTGATGTCTTCTTGACTTAGAATCTTGAATCTTGGGGTTTTGACCACCTTCTTCATTTCTCACCATTCTTCGTCATTTCCATTAGGCTAATTTAGTATGATTTTGAAGCAAGTTCATCCTCTCACTAAAGTGGGGGCTAAATGTGTCACCAAAAAGTGTAACACTTACACTTTGCACTCATTTGGGCCCTTTCCTATGGATTTTGGACCTCTTTTTACCCCTTTTCGAACCTTATTCCAAAGTGTTGTAAGGTGTTGTAAAACATTTTCACACTTTCCTAGGCTTGTCATCACTAAATCAACCCTTTCTTATGACATAATGACCTCATAATGCACTTATAAGCCTTACTTTAGTGTGTTTTGTGAGACAATCCCAACAAACATCATTAATCATCTTTTAATTCCTGACAAATACTCAAAAATGCCCAGGTGGACTAGGTCACCACCTTGGGCAACCTAGTCCCATGTGGCATAAAAATCAAAATAAACTTAGTTTTCTTTCAGGATTTTGTCTCCCAAACCCTAAGGTTGGCCTGTGTGGTGTTATTTCAGGGAAATTAGGGCATAGCTTGTATAAATAAGGGTTTTTCCCCTCATTTTTAACCTTCTATCTCCTAAGTCTCATTTTTCTCCAATCTCATTCTTCTACTCATCACTCTTCTCAAGCAAGCTAGGGTTTTTATTCTAAGTCATCAAGACATCTTTAAAGAAGCATTCAAGGGCTAAATCCTCCATTGTTGCAACTTAAGATCTATCATCAAGGAAAGGTAAACTCCATTTTTTAATGCTTCATTCCATTATCTTTTCATCATTTGGTTTAATTACTCAAAAGGGGTTTGACCAAGGTAAACCCCCATGCCCTAACAATCAACAATATTTCCCTCTTAGAGTGATTTGCAAGTCTTGTGTGCAGATTTGGAAAAGAACCAAGCGGGAAGAATCTTCATCAACTTGCCAAAGCTCTTCAAGGTTGGAGAAACCCTAGCTGGAGCTTGGAGAAGACTTGCATACCAGAATATTCACTTTTCGGACCAAATACCTCAAGGAGCAGAAAGTGCAAACCAAGGGCTTCCATCTCCACTTTCTGATCTTCAGAAATTCAGAAGAGGACTAAGTCGCCAAAAATGGAGACCTAGTCCCATTGAACCTTCCTTTCAAATATTTTGGTAGATCTAGATACCCTTTTGGCAGAAATAGGCTCGGTGTAGTTTTCCAAATTTGGGACTAGGTCACCCAGAATGGTGTAAGTGTCTCAGTAAGCCTAAATTTCAGCATCAACAGCATTTCTAGTCTTTTTTCCAATTTGCAACTCATTTCTAGGTGCACCCCTTCATTTCTATTCATTTTTGTAGCATTTTTTTATGTTTCTTAGGTCATTTGCATATCATAATGTGTTTTCCATCACTTTGCATTTCTTAGGATTAGCAATAATAAATCATTTCTATTTTTATTTTATTGCACTTATATCATTTAATTTAGACATCATAGTTGGACACATTCAATCACACACCACACATCACAACCCCTAAATCCTTTGAATGTACAACATTTAGCATTTTGGTATCCCTCTCTATCCTTTTAGGTGAAAAACCCTAGAAGTGTTAGAGAACCCTAAGTGGGTACCAAAATCTTCGTTACAAAATTGATGATTCGTGTTTTACATTACATAGTTGCATTCATTTGGTCTTTTTCATTTATCTCCCAAAAGTGCATTTCAAACTAATTTACCTTGTCCTCAAACATACGAAAAACAACAAAATCTCCTTTAATATTGACTCACCCAAGGGTTGAAAGTCAATATTTCCCTAGGGGGTCTCTTTTTCCTAATGAACTTTGGAGGATAGGTGCATCATTCCCCCTTTTTACCATTTCACTTTGGTGAACATATTTCCCTATGTTTCATATTGGTCAGCACAACATTGTACATCTTAATTTCTAAAATTGAAGTCCATTCAAATAATAGATCTAGGAATTTCAATAGTTTACATTGCATTGCATTATTTTTCATCTCATTTAAGGTTTTAAATTTCTATCTTGCATTGTTTAAAAATTTCAAAATACAAACAATTACATGCATATTACATTGATTTTGTATAGTACTTGCATAATAGTGCATTTTCAATCATTCACATTCATGAATTTGGTTAAAATTGCATTTCAAAAAGTGTAAATTTGTTCATAATTTTTCACTAAATTCACTTAAATTAGGACACCTAAATCTGGAAAATTCATTCACTGAAACCAGAGTTTGCAACCTGAAGCTGGAAATTCAAGCATTAAGCAAGAAATCCAAAATTTGATTTTTCGGAACCTTGACCTAGGACCCATTCACCCTAGGGTGAATCAGTCCCTATATATGTGCTTTTTCAAATTTTTGGGCAGCAATTTGTTTTTGTTTGCTTCATTATATTATGTTGTTAAATTTGGGTTTCAATTTCAGAAATAAAAAAAATTGTAATTGTTTGCATTAAATTCAACTTGATCAAATTGAGTGCATTGTTCGAAAATCAAAATTAACATTAAAATACATTATTTTTTAGGTTTTTGCATAACATAATCAGTAAATTATCTTTTTATAAATCTGAAAATTACTCTCTTTTTACATGCATTGCACTTCATACCTTTTGGTGTTGATTGCATTTATCTAGTGCCTATTCTTCATATTGGGTGCACTTACATTTGGTGTAACTTGTATGAGCTTCACAACCTAGTGTGCTATTACCAATACTATAGTTAGATGTAGCTCGAGACTCATGTCATCTTGCACTATTACACTCATCGTGGATCTTGATTTTTCCAACTCTTTCACTCATAGTGTTGATACTAGTCAACCCACTATGGACCATAACTTTGATACCTTATTTCCCATGACTACTTTGCTAGAAACCAATGCGACTGATGTTGAGATAATAGTTGCTAATGTCCCTCAAGAACAACTAAAACAAATAGATGAATATTTAGAGAAATTGTAAATCTTTGTGAGAGTTGAATAAATTGTTGGTATTATAATTCTTATCATAGATAACATGAGGAAAATGCTTGGTAATGAACAAGGAATGGAGATTGTGCATGACATAGCTCGCATTATTGATAAACACGTTCCTACAGAAGCTAGTTGTGCTCAAACTTTGGGTTACACTCAAATTCAAGGTGGTAGTTAAATTCCTCCTTCCACAACTATGACCTCTATTCCTACATACACTAATCCAACATTTACAACAACAAAACAACCCACTAGAAATGTCAATGTCGCCTTAGGTATTTCCACTAGGAATCATTTTAGCTTTGTGCATTCAAATATCATATCTCCTAATCCATCTCCCCTCACAAACTTATAATTCAATTTCCCACTGAATACATATACACCTCCACCATAGGTTAGTTGAGGGATGGGAACCCCCTGAATGTGACCAAACTGTCTAATCACTCGATCATAGTAAAATGAATAATATTATACTCATAGCAACCAACATATAATTTATCGTGGTGCATCCTTGCAAGATTTCATGATGGGCTTATCCAAGGCTACATATTCTTACAGGGTCTCCAAATTGCATTCATAGAATCTACTCAATCAAATATAATGTACTAGTATATCAAGTTTTCATACTTGCATGACCTCTTCAAAGGGTAATAAAAGGCTTAATTATAAGTCCATGCTATCTATATGGGATATCCCATAGGCTACATACAAGTTATGTGCTCAAACATTGACACCTAGAGAAGATGGAATGAAATGATGTTTTTTGATTCATAATGAATATTGCATGATATCATAGTATAGGTGCACCAACATGATTCTCCCCTAGGTGAACATGATTTTTCACTCCTCCATCACTTGTATAGTATGTATGAGGCCCCCATGTAGGAGTGCTAGTCATCTATCTAGTATAACCACCAATTTTATAGCCGTGATCATGATTCAACGAATGATATGAAGCTCAACATCTCCATACAATAGCCATCACACTTGAATTCATCCCTTTCCATCCTATGGAATATGATTACTAATGCAATAGTACTAGTTGAATAGGATCTCATCTGAATTCCTTCCTGACGAGAACATGATTATACTAAGAGGAGGGTGAATTAGTATAACAAAAAAAAATCAAATTAAAAATTAATCAATAACAATAACAACCATGCAATATTTAACAATTAAGAACACAAAATTAATTTGGAAACCTTTGTGGGAGAAAACCACAACAAAATATTGCTTATATAAAACTTTTCTTTACAACTTTGTAGGAATCAACCCACATGATACACTATTCCTCTCAATTCTTAGGCACCAACCTACTAGAGATATAACACCCACTATTAAGCACCAACTCAGTGAGAGACACCAATCTCTCCTATAGAACCAACTTAGAAATCAAATTTTGAACTTCAATGTTGCTTATTCAGAAAATTATGGACAACTCAATAGATCCTTTATTCATTCACTCCATGATTCCCTTCTTCTTATTAACTATATAAATGTATGTTCATGATCACATAAGTTTACATATTCTTTCCACATACATATCCTTTGTAAACCCCTTACACTCATTCACTTTTGTTCCATTATTTGTTCACTTCATGATATTTATTTTCCATAAATTTTTCTTTATAAAATACCTCATAAGTCTTGTTCAAATTCGCCATATAAGTATGCTTAAATCTACCATATAAGCCTTCTCAAATCCTCATGAATACTATTTCAAGGAACTTCATAAATCTTCTTATATTTCTTGTTCACTTCATTGCTTCGCACTCCTTTAAATCTGCATATATATATATATATATATATATATATATATATAATTGTTTGTATATATAATTTTTCCTTTATTTCACTCACTCTTTCAACACTTCTCACAATCTTTATATTTTTTTTTATCAAGAGTGGTGACCCTATGAAACACATCCACTTTACAAATAGAGGTGACTCTTATAATTTGCACCACTTAACTACAATTAATAAATTATATTTTTTTTCTTTATATGGTAGTGTAGACTTAACTCATATAATCATTGAATTTTAATTTACTACTCCATTGATATTTTTTGTTTTCTCATTGGCTTAATCACTAACTTCTTTTGTTAGTTTCACTACATTCTTAATTATTCTCCTTCATTAATCTTGGTCGATCTATATAAATGTGAAACTATATTCTTGGTCGACCAATTAATGTATAAATTTCATTTAATTTTAATCTATCTTTATTTTATAATTCAACATTGTTTCTATTAGTTTTATTCACAACCTTTAATAGTTTTTAATAGCTTCCTTTAATCTTTTCCCTTCCTAATATTAATTGTTTCAATGTGTTGTATACATGTTGCACTTCATAATATATATTATGTTATAATACATTAGTTGATCTCATATTTATATGTGCTTTTAGGAATAATAATTGATGTTATCTTCAATTTAATCAATGCACATTAAAAACCTCTAGTCATTAATCTTTGTTGGTCTTTAACCTTCATTATTTTCATTTATGGTCACTATTTGTTCACTAAAATATATATGATATGATCTATCTTGGATTTGAACAATGATTAGTGACCTTTGACCTTCATACCTTCATGCAATGGTGCCCTAGACCAATATGGGTGCCCCTAACTAGCATGGGCACCCCTAACTAGGAAAAATGTCTTAGTGTTTGTGACTCATTACATTATTTTGATTTATCATTTTATTCAAAATAATGAAAGATTTATATTTGGATGATAGGTATCACCACACATGAGGGATCATCTAAGGGTTCACCTATACAATCTTCTTCATGACCACCACCCTTTTCTCTATGTGGCAAAGCAAAGTCAAGTATATATTATTAGTTTATCTTGGGTTTATACCATGCCTATGATGAGATATCATGACACTATGTTGATGGAACTCATGGAGTGATGGTATACAAACACCTCTACCTTTTTCTTGTCGATAAGAGAGACAAAAATGATATTAGAGGATGTGCCTCATTCTATGACTACCCATCCAGGGTAGAATTTTGAGCCACGAGGAGGGGAGTGTTAGAATATTGGTATTGATGTCAAAGATTATGGATCAAATTGTTGGAAGTTATTTCCTCTTCCAACTTGATCACTCCACTTTGACCTTATCTATATTTTTGGTAATGTGTTCATGAGAACTAAATATCATCCTTGATCTTCTCCAATTCCATACTTAACTTCCTTTATACATGGTAATTATAATCTAGCAACTCTTACACACATTACAAGCTGACAAAGTTTCATCTAACAAATCCCATGACAACTAAGTGATAACTATAAATTGTCAAATTACAAACTACAAGTGACAAATAGTGCCACTCCAAGTAGGATGAACCAAACATGTGGGTACATAATAAATAAATATAATTAAATAATTAAATATGAAGATTGAAAATGTAAGCTTGAGACACATTTTTCCAACATTGATTTCATACTTGAGCGTTTATTACAAAGTGTTCAACTCTTTGTAACTAAAAAACAAAGTGAAACAAATCAAAATAAATTTTAGAGAAAATGTAAATGAGTTAGAAATGGAGAAAATTCACCTATATCTTTCAAAAAATTATTATATATAATTGAGAATGGATGTGTAATTTATAATATGTGTACTTTCATTAAATA
Source organism: Sequoiadendron giganteum (assembly GCA_007115665.2). Taxonomy (NCBI): domain Eukaryota; kingdom Viridiplantae; phylum Streptophyta; class Pinopsida; order Cupressales; family Cupressaceae; genus Sequoiadendron; species Sequoiadendron giganteum. The sequence goes on along the minus strand of CM021104.1, from coordinate 642,082,070 downwards.
TAAATATCCATTCAAAATGGGCATCAGTTTTCAAATCCTATATCCATTTTAGTTTGGTGTAGTTCAATTCAATAATTTATTGTTACATCAAAACACTATTTAAATTGCTCCATCTATTCAATCCTATAAACAATTATTTTTAAAAAAATATTATGATAACAAATTGAAACAATATCATTTATATAAATGAAATGTAAATATATGTCTTTTGATCTTTTATATGTTTTATTATTTAATAAATAAAAATTAACTTTAAAGTTAAATTTAAATACTATCTATCAAAAGTGGAATTTAAATACTCACCCATAAAAAAACTTCAACAATGTAGATTTTATTTTTTATTTATAAAAATTTCAATAATTTATTTTATATTAATTTTTTATTAGAGATTTTTAATTATTTAGATTTTATGTGAGTTGCTCAATTCCAAACTTACAAATGAAAGAGCTTAATCAATTGGTAAAGTGTGATTTCAATTTCAATTGAAACAAAACAAAATCAACAAAAATATATTTAAACATTTATCTACATATTATTTATATTAAATCTCTAAATGATTATTTACTTTCAAGGCTCATAATACAAAAAAAACTTAACTAATAATTAAAATATAATTTTAACTCAAATTGAAACAAAATTAACAAAAAAAAAATGAACTTATAAATTTTGTCAATAATTTATTTATTATATTAAATTTTTATTAGAGATTTTTTATTATTTGAATTTTATATGACTTGCTTGTTCCAAACTTACAATTGAAAGGGCTTAATCAATTGATAAGCTGTGATTTCAATTTCAATTGAAACAAAACAAAATCAACAAAATATATTTAAACATTTATCAAAATGTTATTTTTATTTAAATCTTTCAATAATTGTTTGCTTTCAACACTCATAATGCCAAAAGAAAACCTTAAATATTAATTAAAATGTGATTTCAACTTAAATTAAAACAAAGTTAACAAATAAATTATTTCTAACTCTTACAACAATTTATTCATATTTTATTCTTTCTTTTTTGTCTTTTTGATAAAAAAGGCTAAGCCACTGAAACTTTATTAAATAAAAGAAATTACATCAGTTTATGATAAAACTCGATCTTAAAACCAGAAGAGCCCAGAGTAAACAAATGCAAATGAAAGCATACATCATAGAAACCCAACCAATGAAGAAACCCAAATAAGTGAAACAGAAATCACCCACCATTTTTTTTCTTATTCCAACTCATAATAAAAATTTAAAAACCCATATAATAACTGATTTAAAACAAAACAAAAAAATTGAAAACTTTTACCAACTCTTCACTTATATTTAAATCTTCAATCGATTGTTACTTTCAACCTTCATACTAAAGGAAACCAATCAATATGATGTGATTTCAAACAGAAATTCTCAAATACACGTGAAACACAGTTGGTAATGTACTTAGCAAACTGCAGGTCGTCAATGCAGTTGCAGATGCCAGTTGCGTCTAAAATTTGTATGAGCAATCACTTATCGAGCTTCATGGAAGATGAATCTGTGGACCCACATTCCTTTCTCTGATAAGAATCTGTGACCATCCCATTGAGTCGATAGTTTTGTCCCATCGATATCTGGAGTTACGAAGTCATAGGAACTTCTGAAAGCAGATCATGATCAGAAAGCGAATACCATAAGTGAATGTCTTTATCTCTCCCAACTTCTCTTCTTGTCTTCATGTTTGCGGCAATTATGGATGGAACACTTCTCTTTATTTTCCATTTCATATCAGATACTTTTGGCTTTCCATCATGCCTCCAGTAACAACAGATTATTCATCAAGGTTGACAAGAGACTATTGATTGATTCGTATGGGCAATTACTTATTGACATTCATTGAACGTGAATTTGTTGGTCCACAAGCTTTTCTCTGATAAGTATTTATGACCATTCTATTGGGTTGATATGTTGTGTCCCATCGATATCTTGGAGTTATGAAGTCATGAATAGATCGTATTTCGTGTGGAAACTTCTGACAGCAAACTGTCAGAACGTGAATCTATTAAATGGATCTCTTCTTTTTTTTCTCGCAACCTCTCTTTTTGTTTTCTTGTTTTTGGTTGGAACACTTTGTTTATCTTCCATTTCATAGCAGATTTATTTGGCTTTCCATCATGTCTCTAGTAACAAGTAACAGCAGATTTTTTTATAAAGATCGACAATTGATGATTGATTAATTTATAATAAGACAATAACATAAAGTGTTAATGGAATTGAAATCAAAGTTGAATTGTGAAATAAGATGTTTCGAAGGATTGAAAACTACTTAAGAAACAAGATAATTGCATAAAGTATCTTTTTAATCAATTAAAATGATAAATTATTGTTGTTTTTTATTGATAAAATTGTTCTGTAAAAATGGTTATTAGATTGAAAATTAATTTTAAATATTAATATAATTGTTGATTATTTAATAATTTTAAATTGTTATTAAAGATTATAAGATAAAAATAAAATATTAATTGGTATTTTGTTTTCTTTAAAAATGAATATGATATCATACCATCGAAAGAAAAAGAAGAATATTAATTGACATGTCTTTACAAAAGAATATGGTATTATACTATGAATCAATATTTTTAAAGATAAGAATAAATTAATATTCTTCTTGAACTTCGTGTTATTGTGATTACAATAAAAAATCATAAAAAATAGGAGACAAGACAAACCAAAAAAATTCAATGACACCTATGGATAGAAATCTTGTTGGTATGTGGTGAGTAATCATTCTATATTGTACACTCTTCATGTATCCTCGCCGAGATCCGGGGCTGGGCCCAGCCTTGGGCGGGGGTTCGAGGGCGGCAGCCTCCAAGAAAAAATTTTCTCCTACTTTTTCGCGGCATTATCGAAAAAAGGAAAAATACCGAAAAGGGGAAAATCCCGACTTTGTATAACCCTAATCCGGAAGCTTCTAAAAAGAGCTAGTTATAAGGGTTTTGATATAGAGTTACAATATGATAAGAAAAAGGCTATTATTCGCGATATTGTAATAGGGTTTTTACACTAGTTAATAAAATCATTGCATGGCTGCGGTTTGGTGGATGTAGCCCATATTGGGTGAACCACATTAAATTCTCTGTGTTATTTTTCTGTGTATGTTTTTATTTCTTGGTTTATCTAATAAAATCTGCATTTAGCTTTTAGATATTTGCCTTCAAAACCTAACAAGTGGTATCAGAGTGGGTTGTTTTTCGATTATCGTCTATAGAAAATTCTTATGGTTGAGTGGGAGTCTCATGGTTAGGTGGGAGCAATGGCAGACGAGGGTAAGTTGAAGGTTGATAAGTTCAATGGCCAGAACTATCAGTTATGGAAGATGCAGATGGAGGACTACCTCTATCAGAAGGATTTATCGCGGCCATTGGAAGGGAAAACCAAGAAACTCACAGCAATGTCGGATGAGGACTAGGATATTTTGGATAGAAAGGCACTTGGCAATATTTGTTTATGCTTGGCACAATCAGTGGTGTTCAATATTACAACAGCAAAGACAACTCTAGAGTTGATGGAAACCCTAGCAAAGTTATATGAAAAGCCTTCCGATTCAAATAAGGTATTTCTTATGAAGCGTTTATTTAATATGAAAATGGTAGAAGGCGGGTCAGTTACTAATCATTTAAATGAGTTTAATATAGTTACCAGTCAATTAACTTATGTAAAAGTAAACTTTGATGATGAAGTTAGGGCTCTTTTGATTCTTTGTTCTTTGCCTGAAAGCTGGAATAGCTTGGTAATGGCTGTTAGCAATTATGTTTCTGGTTCGAATACATTGAATTTTGATGATGTTGTTGGTGTTATTTTGAGCGAGGAAATTCATAGGAAAAGCTCAAGTGGAACATCCACATCAGGCAATGTTTTGAATGCAGAAAGCAGGGGTAGAACAAAAGAGAGAAGAAACAATTTTGGAAGTCATGGGAAGTCACAAGGAAAATCAAGTTATAGAAGGTCCCAATCTAGAGACAAGAGGGATTGTTGGTACTGTGGTAAGCCAGGTCATTTAAAGAAAGATTGTTGTTGTCAAAAAAATAAAGAGGTAAATGTGGTAAGTAATAAATCTGATGAGGATGCTTTGATTCTTTCTCTTGACAATGCTGATGATTCTTAGGTGTTAGATTCAGGGGCTTCATTTCATGCTACACCCCATAGAAATTATTTTCTTGATTATGTCCAGGGAGATTTTGGGTTGGTTTATTTGGGAGATAATGAACCCTGTCAGATTGTTGGAAAGGGAAGAATCAAAATTAAGTTGCAGAATGGGAATCATTGGCTACTACATGAGGTAAGGCATGTTCCAAAGTTAAAAAGAAATTTAATTTTTGCAGGGCAACTAGATGATGAAGGTTGTGTTGTTACATTTAGTGATAAAAATTGGAAGGTTACAAAAGGTGCCTTAGTGGTAGCAAAAGGTGTGAAAGTAGGCACCTTATATCTTTGTACAGGTCATACTATTCCTACTACTTTAACTATTGCAGATAAAAATCAATGTTCAGGAACAGATGTTGTTGTTCAGCAAGAAGAAAATCAAATAGTTGCTGCAAATTCTGAATCAGCACTATGGCATAAAAGACTTGGGCATATGAGTGCAAAAGGTATGAAAGTACTTCATTCAAAGAATGTGTTACCAGGTTTAAAATGTGTTAATATGAATTTCTGTGAAAGTTGTGTTTATGGAAAATAAAAGAGTTAGTTTTCTCAAGGATGGGAAACAAAAGAAAGATGAGAAATTGGAGCTTGTGCATACGGATGTATGGGGACCAGCTCAGGTATCTTCTCTCGATAGCTCTCATTATTATGTCACATTCATTGATGATGCAACTAGGAAGGTATGGATTTATTTCATTAGGCAGAAATCAGATGTATTTGAAACTTTTAAAAAATGGAGAAGCTTGGTTGAGAATGAGACAGGTAAAAAGCTGAAATGTCTTAGATCTAATAACGGTGGTGAGTATTGCAACAAAGAGTTTGAATATTATTGTTCCTCTAATGGTATTCATAGGCAAAAAATAGTTCCAAGGACTCCACAGGAAAATGGAGTCGATAAGCGTATGAACAGAACAATAATGGAGCATGCACGAACTATGAGATTACATGTTGGGTTGCCTTTAAACATGTGGGTAGAGGTTGTAAACACTATTGTTTATTTAATTAATAGAGGTCCCTCTAATCCTTTGGGTTGTGGTATTCCAAAGGAAGCATGGATAGGTAAGAAGGTAAGTTATTAATTTTTGAAAACCTTCGGTTGTGAAGCATTTGCACATATAGATTCTAAAAATAGAACCAAGGTTGATGCAAAATCAAAGAAATGTATATTTTTTGGATATGGCATTGATGAATTTGGTTATAGGCTTTGGGATTTTGAAAATAAGAAAATTGTGAGAAGCAGGGATGTCATATTCAATGAGAAACTGTTGTACAAAGATCTATTTCAGTAGCATGAGAAGACAAAACAGGATTATGCAGTGCTGGATAATATTGCAAACAACAATGTTCCAGTGGTTCCTCATGCTATGCAACAACAACAACAACAACAAATGCCACAAACTCCAGTGAATGTTAGGCAATCTTCAAGGTTAAGTAGACCTCCAGAAAGATTTTCTCCCTCTTTGTACTCTATTTTATTAATTGATGTTGGTGAACCAGAATGTTATCATGAAGCTATGCAGGTGGATACCAAGGTTCAGTGGGAGCATGGAATGGAAGAAGAAATGGACTCCTTGCTGAAAAATCAGACTTGGGAATTATGCAAGTTGTCTGCAGGTAAAAAGGTTTTAGCAAGCAAATAGGTTTATAGGATGAAAGAGGAGGATGGAGGTAAGAAAATATTTAAATCCAGATTAGTTGTAAAGGGATTTGCATAGAAACAGGGTATTGATTTTGATGAAATATTTTCTCCAATTGTTAAAATGACCTCTATTCGTATTGTTTTAAGTATTGTGGTTGTTGAAGATTTGCATCTAGAACAGCTTGATGTTAAAACTGCTTTTCTCCATGGTGACTTGGAAGAGGAAATATATATGGAACAGCCACAAGGATTTGAGGTCAAAGGTAAGGAGAAACTAGTGTGCAGACTGAAGAAAAGTTTATATGGCTTAAAGCAAGCACCTCGACAATGGTATCTTAAATTTGATAGTTTTATGGTTGAGCAAGGCTACAACAGGTGTAATTCAGACCATTGTGTTTATTTTAAGATGTTAGGTGAAAATAGCTACATTATTTTATGTTTATATGTTGATGATATGCTTGTAGCGGGGTCTAACATGGATCACATAAAGGAGTTAAAACAATAGTTAGCAAATTCATTTGCTATGAAGGATTTGGGGGCAGCAAAACAAATCCTTGGTATGAAGATTACAAGAGATAGGAAAAATAGGAAATTGTTTTTATCTCAGGCTGATTATGTTAAAAAGGTATTGCAGAGATTTCATATGGAGAATGCAAAAGTTGTCAGCACACCTTTGCCCAATCATGTAAAATTGACTAAGGATATGTGTCCAAAGACACAAGAGGAGGAAGGAAAAATGTCCAAGGTACCATATGCTTCAGCTGTAGGTAGTTTAATGTATGCCATGGTATGCACGAGACCAGATATTGCACATGTTGTAGGAGTTGTTAGCAGGTATATGAGTAATCCCATAATTGAGCATTGGAATGCAGTCAAATGGATTCTCAAGTATTTGAGAGGTACATCGAATAAATATTTATGTTTTGAGGGCTCTAATACATATTTAAAGGGCTATGCTGACTCAGATTTGGCAAGGGATATCGATACCAGGCAGAGTACCACAGGTTATGTATTTATCATTGGTGGGACAGCAATAAGTTGGATTTCTTGGTTGCAAAAGGTGGTTGCTTTATCCACCACAGAGGCAGAGTATGTGGCTGCAACAAAGGAAACAAAGGAGATGATATGGATGCAATTTTTCATGGAAGATTTGGGAAAACAAAAGGCTGAAAATTACTTGTTCACAAACAGCCAGAGTGCTATACATCTTGTAAATAATTCTGCCTTGCACTCTAAAACCAAACACATACAGTTGAGGTATCATTTCATTCGGTCAATGTTGGAGGATGGACAGGTAAAGCTGGAAAAGATACATAGATATGTTTACTAAGGTAGTGATAAGGGAGAAGTTGAGCTCCTCTTTAGCTTCGGTTGGCCTTCAAGGTTGAATTCAAGTATAATAGAGCAGTAGGGTCCAAGGTGCTTATTTCTAGTGGGAGCTGTAAGTGCGGCGATGGCGTCCAGGTTCAGTCTCCAAGTGGGAGATTTTTTGGTGTGGAGCCTAATTAGTTTCCAAGTGGTAGATTGTTGGTATGTGGCGACTAATCATTCTATACTGTACCCTAATTCGGAAGCTTCTAAAAAGAGCTAGTTATAAGGGTTTTGATATAGAATTACAGTATGATAAGAAAAAGGTGATTATTCATGATATTGTAATGGGGTTTTTACACTGGTTAATAAAATCATTGGATGGATGTGGTCTAGTGGATGTAGCCCATATTGGGTGAACCACGTTAAATTCTCTGTGTTATTTTTCTGTGTGTGTTTTTTTTTCCTGTTTTATCTGATAAAATCTGCATTTAGCTTTTAGATATTTTCCTTCAAAACCTAACAAATCTTTGTTGATTGAACATCAACAATGGACCAAACACAAATGAAGGACAATAATGAAGACATAAAAATGTATATTTAGATGATAGAAAAATAACCTCCACTCAAGCATAGTACTTTAATGAATTCACCTTGATATCCTCCATCAAACTAACTTAAGCATGACTAAATGTTTTATAAAAGTAAAATCCTCTAAGTTTTTCATATTTATTTATTGTGTAGATTGGATCTACACTTTAATAATTGAATCATCATGGAGTTTCTATCAGATCATGAATTGAAATTATAATGAACTGGTGGTAAAATTTGATCAATTTTTTTGCTCATTGTAATGAGATCTATGAGAACCTACAAGACTACTAATGTCTCTCCTTATTTGTCAAATTGTAAATATGCACAACTTAGAAATAATTTTTAGCATAATAACATCTTCATATTATGATTTATTTCAGTGCATTTTTTTAATCGCTAATGATTGAAGAATTCATCTTATTTTCATTGTGCACTTTCAATTTCATGGATAAAAGAATCATTGGTGAGCATAATAAACACAATTTAAAAAATCACACCTAGTTATAATAAGAACTTACAAAAGTTTATGTTAGATATAACTGTTTTCCACACTAGTATATAAAAGTGAAATTTTTTTATTTTCTTCATGTGTGTTTTCCATAATTTTAGCTTCATCTTTACTTTTGTTTCCTTATATTTGATTGCTTCCTCTAAATTGATGTATCACATACATGTTTTACATTAGAATCAAACAAATTATTTATTAATCTTCTTTTATGTAGACCTCCAAATTATAATACTCCTATAAAATAATGTTTAAACAATGAATCATTTCATATGAATCAAGTTATTCTCCAATTATTTTTAAGTTTACTTCTTAAATTTAAATCCAAAATTTTTAATGTATTCAAAACTCTTTCATCCATTATTATAACTATTTTTTAATTAAATTAAATATTTTGAAAAAGAATCTCATAATAATTACCTTAGTATCTTGTATATTGAAGTATTTAATAGAGGATGGTGTAAGAAATTATTTGATCACTTTGAAATCAATTTAAATTAATTTAATTTTCTTTTGATTTCTTCTCTATTAATATTGGTGTCATTTTATTTGATGTTTGAGAATATTGTCAAACTATAAAAAAAAAATTAAAAGATAGGGTATTGTTCTATAAATCCAATCAAATTTTGTGTAATATTTTAATGTCTTGAGTTAGCGAGAAAGAACGAAAAATGGGAGAAAAATAATTTACTAATTTATATCCTTTCACTAGGATTACACAAATTATTGCAAGTTGCAAGGAATATAAGCACACAATGAAGTATAATTGAATAATAAAAATCACCATAAATTTGATTTAGATTGCACCAACTATTTTCAAATTTTAAAGATTGTATTTAGTCATTGAGGAATCATCTATTGAGTGTTTTCACTAAAATACCATTGTGATAGTCTATCATATGTGGCTCGCTTAAAAGATACCAGAAACTTGTAATATATGAAACTAATGAAATGAATTGTTTATAGAATGCTCAAGCTTCATAGAAAACATAATTGTAAGTAGAAATTTCCAATAAATTAATTATGTTTGTAAGAAACTAGGTGACGCTAAGTAAGAAAAGTGATATTTTAATTGTAGTATAATTTTAATTCTTTTTTAAATTTAATGTGTGAACTAAAAATTAAAAAAACATAAATTTTAAATTATCAATTAATATTAGAATAATAGATAATATCTTTAATTTATTAAATATTTTCATAAAATAATGAATAGTCTACAAAGATAATAAATATTTCTATTGTAATGCAACAAACAAAATATAGTTTTTAAAGAAAATCAAATACCTAACAATTAAATTGAAAAAGTAACTGAATTATATTAAATTGTCCTTTTTTAAATGTTCACTATCTTTCTATGATGGATCCTTAAATGTGATCTCAAATGTTGATGCAAAATAATTATACAGAGTAAATCTAAAAACTATATACATCAAATATTATAGATTGTGGAAATATGATGTCTTTATATTAAAATACTTAAGTTGTAATAATATTAAAAGTATTTTTATTATTGTGTTCCTTAATTACAACAAAATACATAACTCCTAATTAAAAAATGTTAATTATGACATTATGTCTAATGAAATATGATAATAATAATAAAATTTTAAAAATGATGTCACACATTTAACCTAAAAGCTCATCCCCACAAAGACAATAGCTTATGAATTTCCATTACATCATGCATGCGGTAAGAAATTTGCCTAAGATAATCAAGTATGCAAGTACATTGTACAAGAAATATCAGTTTGGTAAGCAGACAAGGATAAGTTTCAACTCTGAAGAATACTCTTCTTGTAGACCATTGGGGTTGGTACATACTAATTTGTGTAGACCTACTAGAACAAAAATTCTGCAAGGAGAGAGGTATTTCATGCTTTTTGTTAATGATTTCTTTAGGATGACATGCGTTTTTATTGATGATTTTTCTAGGATGAAATGGGTTACCTTCTTGAAAGATAAATCTAATGCTTTTAGTAGATTCAATATTTTCAAATCTATGGTTGAGAATGAAATGAATGAAAAGATAAAATGTTTGAGGTTTGATAGAGTAGGTGATTTCACTTCAAATGAGTTCAATGACTTGTGAAAAATATGGAATAAAGAGGCATCTGTCTACTGCTAGAACTCCTCACCAAAATGGGATACTGGAAAGGAAAAATAGGATTGTTCAAGAGATGGCAAGGACCATGCTAATGGAAGAAAATATGCCTATTTTTATTGGAGAGAAACACTTCATACTACAGTCTATATTCTTAATAGAGGATTGTTGAGACTTAACAACACTAAGACTCCATATGAGTTATGGTATGGAAGACTTGCAATTTTCAAGTACTTTAGAGTCTTTGGAAGAAAATGATACATCGTAAGAGATGAAGATGTATTGGGAAAGTTTTATTCAAGGGTTGATGAAGGTATAGTTCTAGGATACTCATCTAAGAGTAAGGCATATAGGTGCTACAATAAGAGATTAGGAAGAATAGTTGAAAGAACTAATGTGAAATTTGATGAAGATCTACATCAGAATATGAATGATATTGAGGACTACATATCAGATACACCTCCTTACTTAGATGAAGATGAAGAATCTAATATGTTGAAGAGAAAGAAGAAACTTCAGAAAAGCTCAGCAAGACTCCTGCAAAGTATGTTCAAAGAAATCATTCAGAAGATCGGATCATTGGAAAAAAGAATGAAGGAGTGCTAACCAGAATAAGACTTGCAAAAACAAGTGAACAAGTAATTTTTTTCTTACTATCAAAGGTAGGACAAAAAACTTTTGTTGATGCTAGCAAATATGAAGGGTGGATCAGAGTAATGGAAGAAGAATTGAATCAAATTGAGAAGAATCAGAATTGGGGATTAGTTCCAAGGAATGTGGACAAGAATGTGATGGGAACTATGTGGGTATTCAGGTAAGTTGAATGAGGAAGAAGTGGTAAGAAACAAAGAAAGACTGGTTTGTAAAGGTTATTCAAAAGTAGAAGGTATTGATTTTGAGGATCTACTTTTTATCTGGTAGCAAGAATAGAAGCAATTGGAATGTTTCTTTATTTTTCTGCCTAAAAGGACTTCAAACTGTACTAGATGGATGTCAAATCAGCTTTCCTGAATGGAGATTTGGAAGAGGAAGTCTAGATAGAGCAACCTGATGGATTATGGTTATTAGAAGAACCAAACATGGTATGCATACTCAAAAGGATTTGTATTATCTCAAGAAAGCTCCTAAGGCTTGGTATGCAAGGTTGGATAAGTACTTACTTTAGCGAGGATTTTATGAAAGGTACTGTAGATAGTAATCTTCACTTCAAAATTGGAGATAAAAGAATTTTGATAGTTGTTGTGTATGTTGATGACATAATCTTTGGTCGAAATGATGAGTTGTGCAAGAAATTTTTTGAAGAGATGTAGAAGGAATTTGAAATGTCTATAATTGGTGAGTTTCCTTTCTTTCTTGGTCTTCAAACTGGTCAGCTAAATGATGGTGTTTTTATTTCTCAAGCAAAGTATGATAAGGAGATGTTGAAGAAGTTTGGGATGGATGATTGTAAACTAGTTATTACTCCCATGGTTATTTATTATCATTTGAGTAAATATGAAGAGTCTCCTTGGTTGATCAGAAGCTATATAGATCTATGATTGGAAGCCTTATGTATCTAATTGATTCAATACCTAATATCATGCATGTGGTATGCTTGGTGTAAATATTTCAAACAAAATCCTAAAGAAAATCATGTGAAGGCAGTCAAGAGAATATTCAGACACTTGAAGAGTACTTTGGATTTTGGTTTATGGTATCCAAAAGGTAATGAATTTGATCTGAGTGCTTACATTGATGTTGATTGGGCTGGTTGTGTTGATAATAGAAGAAGTACAAGTGGTGGCGCTTTCTTTTTAAGAAGTAGATTGGTTTCATGGCATAGTAAGAAGCAAGATTCAATATCCTCGTCTACTACAGAAGTAGAGTATATTGATGTAGCATCCTATTGTAAGCAAGTGTTGTGGATGAAGCAAACATTGAAAGATATCAAGATACAATATAATGAGCCTATTCCTATTTTGTGTGATAATACAAGTGCTATCAATATTTCTAGGAATCCAGTGATACATTCTAGAACCAAGAATATATCAATCAGGTATCATTTTCTAAGAGAGAAGGTTGCAGATGAATAATTAAAGTTGGAGTATGTTCCTAGAAAAGATCATATTGTAGAAGTTAAGGGTAATTTCTCCTCCTTATTGCTAGATGCATAATTGGTGCATCTATCCAATGGGAGTAATTCAAGTTATATATTTTTTTCTGGATTGATGTTAGCTACCTCTCAGGGGGAGAAACTAGTGGTTGTTGATGGCCGAGGAAGTCTATAAGCTATTTCAAAAATTGAAGGAGAGAGAATTATGCAAAAAAGGGTAGAGAAAGTTTCCCTTTACCCTTGATGTAAAAGGGGGAGAAGTGTGAATATCAGATTGGTTTTTCCATCAATTTCAAAGGGGAAAATTTTTGCATGTTGATTTTCATTGGTGTCAAAAGTGTGAGTTTTTTTGTCATTGATGTTAGATTTTGGTTTTCAATATTGTAGTTTGGCTATTTGGTTGTTAGAGTATTTATGAGATTATTTGCATCACTTCATTATTGTTGTTGTGCTCCTGTAGTTTGGAAGTTAGCTTCATATGTTTTCATAGCATGTGTGTTCCAAGTTTCAGTTCATATGTGTTACAAGAGAGGTGTTTTGGAATCAATAGTTTGAAGGTTGTGTTATTTCTGTGAAGATGCTCAAAGTGGTGCAAAGTTTGGCTCTGTATTCCTCCGCTTTTGTAGATATGGATGTATAGATCAGAATTTAAATTTTTTGTGTTGTGAAGGTGCTATATCCAAATTTTCATGTCTTTAGTCCTTTCATGGAGAAATTTTGGTGTGAAAAAGTGCAGGATTGTACTATTTGGTGGCTAGTTTCAATGTATGTTGGCTTGCATCAACTTGTTGTTGCTTGAAGTTGTGAAATGGATGTATGATAGTGTTCCTGTAAATTTTATGATATTTTATATTACTCTGCAAGTTTTTTTTTGGCTCCTTTAAAACAATTTATGATCTCGAATGAAGGTGTTGCTATATTATTTTTCCTAGCCGACTGAGGTATATTGAAGGTGTGCGCCACAAGGTCTTTGTTACGCATAGTTCAAGGAGTGTTTGAAGGTGGTGTATGGTTCATTCCAATTGATCTATGAGAAGTGCAAATAATGTTTAATCATTCATGTGTCATGCCCCAAAATTAACTCAACACAAACCAAACACAACTACCAAAAAAATTTAATTTTGTGAAAACTACTGAGAATTTGAGTTTTAAATATTAATCTAGAATTGTTGGAATCATGTTTACAATTTCATCTCATCATTTTAACTATCCCAATTTACTTTTTTCTCTAATTGACTCTAAGACAACAAAAAATTTACCCTTTTTAATTGTTGGAATATGAATAACATCCTTCCTAGCTACAATTCATTGTTCTAGTTTAACATTAAAGGAACATAATATTGTATAATAAAAACTTAACTATTGAGAGCTTTAAAAATGATAAACAAACTACATTAAATAAGAAATCTACACAACCTAAAAATGTGAAAGATAACTCTAACACCAATGACTAAGTACTTCCACTTCATCATCGTAACTTAACAGTAGATTTTCCTTAAAACAAGAGTTAAGCGATAGACAAAAAATCCACCTATTGGTTAAATTTAGTAATTCTCATTTGAGTTATCTTCATATTATGAATTATGAGTTCATGGGTCAAGTTGAATCAAAGTTTTATTTTCCCATTTAAATATTGGCAAAACTATTAAATTTCTTTAAAACTATTGCTTACCCAATTAGGATAGATTTTCAATTCTAATTCAAGTAGAACCTACTTTTATATTAAATGCCATATTAAATTTTCCTTGACCACATTTATTTTGAGGTGATAACATCCAATGATATTAAATAAATTCCAACTATCGTTTGTTGACCAAATTTAAATCAATAAAAAAAAAAATTATTGATACTAGTTTTCTTACAAAAGAATAGTTCTACCGATTATTACATCACTTATAATTTTTGAGAAAAGATAAATAAAACTCCTTAAATACCAACCAAATTGTAAAAAACCAAATTGTAAAATTCACTTGTTAATAAATGGTTAAATATTTACATAATTTCTACTAAGTTTTCCATCTAATTTCCTATAAGAATTTACACATTTATTTATGAGTAATTCTTAAACTGTAATTACTTAAAATTTTATTTAACTATATATTGAAATTCTTACTTTTATCTAATTATTTTAACCCATTTCTCTTTAATAAATCTTAACTATTGTCTATGTTATATTCTACTTAATTTACATTTAATTTTGTTCCTAAACCAAATTTCTAACTGGCCATTACTTATTAACCACAACTAAATTTTTCAACTAATTACATTTTCCTTATTTGTCTGGCTTAATTCCTTACTTAAGGATGTCAGATTCAAGAAGTGGTTATTATTTCCATATTGTTCTTGGAATAAATCTTGTTCTTCTTTTTCTAGATTTCAATACGATCAAAATTTTTAAATGATTTATGATTCTTGAGTTTCATCCTATGCATGTTTAAATCTTCAAGTTTCCGATTGCAATGAGTTCCTTTGATCAACAATATTCATAGAAAACCAGTTGGAAAGCATATGTTTTTACATTTATGGCATTAGAGGAACACACAAATTCATGTTTTTATCACAATTAATTATTTCTAAAGGCCAAACCCAAGGTGCATGGTGCGACCCCTAGAACTACTACTAGCCAGACTTAAGAGAAGAATATACACCCACATCCCTCTACAACTACAAGTTTTAGGCATTTGTTAAAGTAAGGTTTAAGAGGTAGATTGGATGCATTGCCTTAGGAAATTTTGTGTGCCACTCAATGAGGATAGCTGCACCTATGGTGGCGGCCTCACAGGCCGACCACCCAGGTCATGGCCAAATTCTTTAATTTTTTCTACTTTTCAATTAAATTTATTTTAGAAAAAAAATGATCCGATAGAAAGTTATTAGCACCAATGAAATTAATTGCTATTAATATTGAGTCATGTTCGACTTATGTTTATTTACAAGTTTGCAATAACTAGATATTCATAAAGTATTAATCATGTTTGCAGAATTATAGATGTTTCAACAATAATCTCTGTCCTTTTAAAAAATGAAAGAGTTATTTAGAATATTGTCTTCATTGATTTAATTCATTTAGTTTTCCTATCTCCCCTTGTTCGCATGAATACCAACAATCTAAGTTCGTGGTCTTTTCTTTCCTTTTATTAATTTTGAATTTTGATCATACAATATTGTAATATCACAACATTCAATTCATAACTAAAGGGAGAAGAACAGCCATTATTTCTCTTGTACAAATAATCTCTAGTCTTCAATTTTTTTTATTAAATACAAAAGAACAGAAGGCATAATTTTTCTAAAAATAAATTCAACTTCCTCTAGTTTTCTTTTAGAAAAAAATAGATCTACAAAGAACACATTTAAGACAAACATAATACTCTTCTTTTGCAACCATTCATCTGGGCTATTTTAAATTGTTATGCCTTTTTTTACAATACTCTATGTACATTTTACTAACAAGTTACAATATGAATGCAATTTTTTTTTTTTGAAATCACAAGTAAATTTCTTTTCATTCAAAGGAAAGAAACTTGAACAACTCCAAATGTATCTTCAACACCTTTCTACATTCAAGGCCCTAAATAAAAACAAACAGGAAAAACCATAGGATGCCAATGATCTCTCCACTCATCCATAGGGTTGTGAGATAGCCCACCCCCGAGCATGGGGTAATCTCTTTGTTTTGTTTTTTGAAATCCCAAGTAACAATTTATTTTCACTAAAAAAGAAAATTCAACAACTCCAAATGTGTCTTCAACACCTCCTTTTGCATTCAAGGCCCTAAAATAAAACAAAGAGGAAAAACCACAGGATGTTAATGGACTATCCACCCATCCATAGGGTTGTGAGAAATCCCACCCCTGAGCATGGGGAATTCACTTATCTATATGGATAGACTCAACACAAGACATAAACACATTTTATATAAAAATACTTCACATATACACAAACAAGCATTCACATCAAACTCTTCCTAAATACACAAAACAAATATCTAACACATTGGTTTTCCATAAGGGAAAACCATTTACAGGGAGTAGGGGCTCATGGGGAACATGTGAATAAACATCATAATCAAACCTCCACAATAAAACTCTACATAAACTCCACACCAACACCACATCAACACCACATCAATGCCACATCAACTCCACACCAACAGCGGATCATCTCATGGTGGGCTCTCCTCCTTCAGATGGTTCTTTTGTGTAGGTTGACCCTACTGATTCATCCAAGGAGTATGTTTCTTTCTAGGCTCCTCTTCCGGATATCCCTTTTGTGGAACCATTATTGCCTCGAATTGTTGTCATTGTTCAAGAATAGCTTGCCCAACCCTCGTTGAATGCCTCTATTGGTCCTTTGTTTTCTCCTACCTCCTCTTTTGCCCTGTCAACTCCCTCATTGTGTTGTGGCTCATTGCACGTGGTGGTGGTTGTGGATCCGCTCCTCTCGCCTCGCTCGATGTACTTCATTTTTTATTCTTCCTGGTTTGTTGTGTTGAGAAAGAAGAATGGACTCCCAAGATCGGTCACTACTTTACGACCTAGGGTTAAGGGAGTCAGATTAGTCCCCTCAGGTTCTGGGGTTGTCTAGTCCTCGTCTATTTTTCGACATCTATCTGTCAGTTGTTTTTGTGGGTGGACTATATTATTTTCTTAGTTCATTCATGATTTGCACTAGCTTCTTTTTGGCCATGAGGGCTTTCTGTGTAAAGCGTATAGCACCCTGTAAATACTGCTTATTTAATTGAAAGCAAATGTTGCTTAATTAATCAAAAACACTGCATCAATGCCACATCAATACCACAACCTTAACATCCTTATCCCTCCCAATAATCAATCTGTAGAAAATAAAATGGAATACACATATCCTCATATATGCAAGGGTACTCAGACCCTAGTAATGGCCATTACCCACAAGGGATACTCATATCCCAAATAATAAAATTCCCTAATGTGTGGGAGTCACACCCACTCAAACCTTTGCACATGGAGGACCAAAGTCTCCTCTTCACAAGAGGGGGTCAACTCCCCTAAAAAGCACACAAGAAAAGGGACAACACAAAACATACAACAAAACACATCACATCAAGAAACCCTCAAATCAAAACCTCATAAAACAAGGTTTACACATTATTGCATAACATCAAAGAAGAATAATACCTCAAATCAATATTATCCCAACAATGGTAGAATCTCTTGGATGGAAACCATCCTCCTCCAAGCCTTCTCTTTGGCCTCCTCCTCTTCCCAACACACTCTCCCTCTACTCCCTCTTGAGAACTCCCAAAACAAAGATAACAAAAATTCCAAAACACCAAATGAGCAAGGTAACCTTCTCCTCTCCATAAGGAATTAGTTTTAAAGGGGAGGGAGAGGTAACTTCCTCCCATAACCAACAAGACTACCCAACCACTCTCACTTTTTTTCCACTTTTGTGACTGGGGGTAAAAAGGGTCTAAACACTTTTCTTAAGATTATAAATAATAAAAATGACATCCCAACTTATACATCTAGATCCTACGCTAACTTTTAACACATAAAACACACCCTAGACCTCCTAAAAATGGATTAAAATTCACTTTTAAAAAATTGCAACTCAAAACTTGCACAAAACACCACATAATACATGACACTTTAAAAATCACATATTCTAACATAATGACCAATAACCCCATAGGATGTCATGCCTAGGTCCTATTTCACACAAACAACCCAAAGTGGCTAAGTGACTCCTCATTAATTCCACCACCATCTAAAATCATCTTACACTCAATGAAAGGTGTGAGTACAATATACACATAAATATATAAATACAAAATAAACCCATCACATTTACATATCATCACAAATCAATTGATCAATCATAAGATATCATATACAATACATCATTTCGCAATGCATTAGTCAAAAATAACCATATCGAATGGGTAAGTTCGCCAAGATGGTTCCCAAAAAGGGGACTTAAGTGGACAGCTTTTTTCTGAAATCAGGAAATACTGACCTTGGACGTGAATTTTAGGATACTTAGACTCAAAATTTTGAGATGGAACAAAAAGAAGGATTCAAGTGCTCCGAGTCTACTTTCTAAACTACTAATTTATTTTGAAAATGGTTGAGATTAAGGGGTTCAAACGAGGGACGTACACAAATTGGTGTTGTTTTTGTCAGAAAAACATAGCATAGCAACTCTTGTACGACCCTCGTACGGTGAACTTTTTTTTAGTATTTTTAAAATCACAATGGTCAGAAGTTAGCTAACAGTATGTAGTTGATACATGATTTTTCTGATAATTTTTTAATGAATATTTGATTTTTTACTAATTTGCGAAGTGGACATATCCTGAAAATAGAATTTTGGTCGTGCTACCCCTACAAATTTTGGAAACTAATTGATTTGTTTTTTATTTTATTTTTTAATTTTGTAGAATGGAGTCTAGTTTCTAAAAATGTAATTTATTTGAAAAATTGATGAACGGTTAATTTATAACGAAACAAATACCAAACACTACTTTTTGGCAAAAAAAAGACATACAGATAAAATAAATTATGGATGAAAGACTTAACATTTTCAGAAAGTGAAAAAAATTACATCATTGGATAGCTAAGAGATAACCCAACATTACCCATGTGCTCAATTTTTTTGAGATTGAACCACGTACAATCCTGACAGTGAGCACGAACTCAATTATGAGAAATATGGTGGATCTTTTAAAAACACATCTCTGGTCATTGGGAATGCCCTCCAAGCCTTTGGGTTGGTATTCCAAGGAAAATACCAAGCTTAAAGCTCGGGCATTTCCAAAGCAAGATATAATGTGAACGCGTTATAACGCGCTCGCGTTATATCTCACTTTTGACATGGTTTTTGTTTTTGCATGGAATATGTCTACTAGCACATAACGCGAGCGCGTTATAATGCGCTCGCGTTATGTCTTACTTTATGTTAAATGCTAATATATTAATGTATGTTGATATATATTTATGTACGTGTATGTATGTATGCTTGAATGGATGTAAGATTATATGTACATATGTATTATGCTTGTATGTATGCATTTATGTATGTGATTAGACGAAGGGAGAATTTAGATAGAGTCTAGAGAGATGGAGAGGGGGTCGAAGTGAGAGTTTAAGAGAGAGGGAGTGGGAGAGAATGGATTGGATTGAGGGGGACTTAGCTAGGTAGGGTGGGAGGGATAGAGGGAGGGAGAGAGAGAGAGAGGGGGGTGGGAGGGAGAGAATTGAGGGAGAGGGAGAGAGAGAGAGACAAAGAGAAAGAGAGGGTTATGTAGGTAGGGTGCGAAAGGGAGAGACTTGAGGGTGTGAGAGGGAGAGACTTGAGAGATAGGTAGTGAGAGGGAGTGTGAGAGAGAGGGAGTGTGAGAGAGATGGAGTGGGAGAGAGAGGGAGTGTGAGTGAGAGACCTGAGAGAGGGAGAGGGTGTGAGAGGGAGTGACCTGATAGAGGTAGAGAAAGACGGGGGTGGAGTGAGAGGGACTTATCTAGGTAGAGTTGGAGGGATAGATAGAGAGAGGGGAGAGAGACAAAGAGAGAGTTACCTAGGTAGGTTGCCAGAGGGAGAGACCTTAGAGAGAGAGGGGGTGGGAGGAAGAGACATGAGAGAGAGGGAGAGAGAGGTAGTGGGAGAGAGTGGGATGGAGTGGGAGGCACATAAAGAGAGATGGATAAAGGGGGTGAGAGAGGGTGGTAGGGATTGATTGAACGAGAGGTACGCAGAAAGAGGGAGACGATAGATAGAGACAATTAGAGAGGGTGGGATGGAGGGATGGAGGGAGAGGTGAGATGTATAGATAGAGAGAAAGTGATAGGGGTTGAGGGTATAGGGTTGAGGGATTAGGGTGGAGGACCTATAGGGTTGATGGTTTCTAGGGTATTAGGGTTTAAGGTTTGAGGGTTGATGGAATAGGTTTTATGGTAGAGGGTATTTGGTTGAGGGTATAGGGTAGAAGGTTTAAGGTTTAAGCATTTAGGGTTGAAGGGTTTGGGGTTAACGGTTTAGGGTTAAGGGTTTACTTGGTTGAGGGTAGAGGGTTTAGGGTATATTTTTGAGGGTATATGGTTGAAGGATTAGGTTTAGGGTCCAATGTAAGGGGTAGAGGGTTTAGGGCTTAAGGATTGAGGTTTGAGGGATTAAGGGTTGAGGTTTGAGAATTGAAGGTTGAGTGTTTAATGTATAGGGTAAAGGGTAGAGGTTTTAAGGGCTGAGGGTTGAATATTGAGGGTTTAAGGTATAAGGTCGAGGGATTAGGGTTGACGGTCCAATATATAGAGTAGAGGTTATAGGGGTTGAGAGATTAAGGGTTGAGGGATTAGGGTTTAGGGTAGAGAGTATAGGGTTGATGGTAAAGGTTAGAGGGTAGAGGGTAGAGGGTAAAGGGTTTAACAGTTTAGGGTTTAAGGGGTTAGGGTTGAGGGTCGAGAGTTTAGGGTTGAGTATTTAAGGGTTTAAGGTTCAAAAGGGTTGAGGGATTAGGGTAGAGAGTTTACTAAATGGGTTTAAGGGTTGGGGGATTAGGGTTGAGGGTAGAGGGTAGAGGGTAGAGGATTGGTTGTAGAGGGTAGAAGGTTTATGGGTTAGGGTTTAAGGGTTTAGGGTTTAGGGATGAGGGATTAATAGGTTATAGGGTAGAGCTTATATGAGTTGAGGGATTCATAGGGTATAGGGGTTGAGGGATTAAATTTTAAGGGTTGAGGGTTGAGGGTTGAGGGATTAAGAGGGTATAGGGGTTGAGGGATTAGGTTTTAAGGGTTGAGGGTTGAGGGTTCAAGGATTAAGAGGGTATAGGGGT
>CM021104.1:642028061-642060759 GCA_007115665.2 Sequoiadendron giganteum | reverse complement strand
ATTAGGGTTTAAGGGTTGATGGATTAGGGTTTAAGGGTTGAGGGATTAAGAGGGTATAGGGGTTGAGGGATTAGGGTTTAAGGGTTGAGGGTTGAGGATTAAGAGGGTATAGGGGTTGAGGGATTAGGGTTTAAGGGTTGAGGGATTAGCAGGGATTCAAGGATTAAGGGGAGTATAGGGTAGAGGATTAGGTTGAAGAAAGTTTGAGGGTTGGGGTTGATGGATTAAAGCAGATGGTATAGAGGGGTTGAGGATTAGGGTTTTAAAGGTTGAGTGTTGATGGTTGAGGGTTGAGGAATTTGAAGGGATTAAAAAAGAATTATAGGGGTTGAGGGATTAGAGTTTAGGGGTTGAGGGTTGAGGGATTAAAAGGGTATAGTAGTTGAGGGATTAGGGCTTAAGGGTTGAGGGTTCAAGGATTAAGAGGGTATAAGGATTGAGGGATTAGGGTTTAAGGGTTGAGGGTTGAGGGTTGACGGATTATCTTTCTCCCACTCTCACCACTCTCCCCCTCTCTCCCTCCCTCTCTATCTCCCACTCTCTCCCACTCTCTTGGTCTCCCACTCTCCACTTCTCCCCTTCTCCCACTCTCTCTTTCTCCCACTTTCCCCCTCTCTCCCTCCCTCTCTATCTCCCACTCTCCCCCTCTCTCCCTCCCACTCTCTCTTTCTCCCACTCTCCCCCACTCTCACCATCTCTCCCTCCCTCTCTATCTCCCACTCTCCTCTTCTCCCCTTCTCCCACTCTCACCATCTCTCCCTCCCTCTCTATCTACCACTCTCCACTTCTCCCTTCTCCCACTCTCTCCCACTCTCTCTTTCTCCCACTCTCCCCCTCTCTCCCTCCCTCTCTATCTCCCACTCTATCTCCCACTCTCTCCCTCTCTCCCTCCCACTTTCTCTTTCTACCACTCTCCCCTTCTCCCTCCCTCTCTATCTCCCATTCTCCCTCTCTCTCCCTCCCACTCTCTCAGAAACTCCTATACTCTCAAAAATACACTAAGAAAACCAAATTTCACATAACGCGCTCACGTTATAACGCATGCACATTTTTTACTCCACTAAAATGGTAAAACAATCTATATACCCATGATTTGAAGGCCCACAGTTTCCATATTCTCCTGGTTCTACACATGCTCTGACAAAAAATAGATTTTTGATGATGTTGTGAAGTGTGCAAGCATCTTTTTCACATTCCATCACCTTTTCCATGATCTTTTTAGCACCTTTGCATGAAATAGCAGAGTTTCCACATTGAAAGACATATAATATCAAATGAAGTTTGAATTCCATTGAAAACTGATATACAATTGAAGTGTGGAAGGGAACAAGCTTTTGAACAAGTCAAATTATTGTGGAGTTTGAAGAAAGAAGAAGCTAAGGCTACATAACTGGGTTGAAATCCTCCATTTGAAAGTCTAGTTTTTAAGGTATGTGAAGTCTTTACACATTTTCTTTCATTCTATTATGGCTTGCTAACATTTTTGTTTGTCATTATAACCTTAGGTTGTCAATGCACATTTTAAATTACCAAATTATATACACTTGCCAATTATAGAAATTTAGAACCATTCACCAAAATTCATCCTTTAAGACAACTCCAAGCCTCTCCAATTCCTCTAAAGGGTCCAAACACCTTCCAATACCTCTGCACAAACTGATGAAGTATAAAGGAAGAAATCAACACCTTTCTTGACACACTTATTCAACTATATTTCCCTTCACAAAACATTTGATTCGTATACTCAAATTAGCATTAAGAGTTCCCAATTCCTTAAGGACCTTCAAAACACCTTGAAAATATTGAAAATAACTAATTACAATCAACTAGGTTCCTCAAAACATCAACCAATGATTATTTCATTCACAAGTTGTTTTAAATCTTCCATAATGGCACCATTTTTTACAAACACAAACTATAATTCTTAAGGCACAACCAAACCATTATTTTCTTAATAAATCTTTGTTTGAGTTAGTACAACAAAAATGAAACCTTTTAGAAGTCTGCGCTTACACACAAACTTAGTTCCTTTTTTCACTATCCACATTACTAGTAGCCAAGCATCTACAAACTGTCACATGTATCTCCCAAACCATGCACACACTTCAAACTATGATACTCATTTTTGATACAGAGTTAGAGGACCCAAAACCATTGAAGATGTCAAATTTCCTTCAAGAGCCATCTAAGAAGATTAAAAAGGCGTAATGGACCAATCCCAACACTCCTCCAAGCTGGACAACAAACAAAAACATTATTTCCCAAATTTCACCCTTGGAATCTAGTTACTGTGCAAAACCAGTTTTGGGCCCTTAACTCCAAAACTTTCAAAAACACCAAGAAAATAAAAGAATGATTGTAGCACCAATTTCAGAGTTGCAAGACATACCTTAACCCATCACATGACTCCTTTGGGACAACATTAAGAAAACTGACCTTTTTCACTATTTTAGGCCTCCAAGTGGGCCAATTTTACAAAGGAACTACCGTTAGATCTTCACACTAGACTTCCAAACCCAAAAAAGTCTTTAATTAGGTCTCAAAACAATATAATTTCTAGGTCTTAGGACCTTACCTGCTCAACTAGGCTTCCAATACAAAAACCCCCATTTTTCAATGCAAAGAGGGAGGGTTTATAGAAACTCCTATACCCGGGCCTTCCTAGACCATTCCAAAGCATCAAACATCTTCAAAATACCCTAAACAAGGTCGAAATTTCATTACATAGACCACTCCTTCAACACTTTTTTAGGAACTAATATTCATCTCATTACCATGGTACAGATTAAATTATCCGCCATGCCGAAGAAAAAGACAAAGAGGAAACTAACAGACGAAGAGAACGAAACCTTGAAAGAAAAGGAGAGAGTTTGAGTGGCGTAATATCATGAAAAGAAGAAATTGGAAACGATTGATGAAAACAACCTGATTGTAGAGGAACCTCAACCGTCAAAAAGAGAATGATAATTGGCAGCACAACAAGCACGAATCCAAAAGCATCGTCATAAGACAGATTCAGATACCGTAGTTGGAGACACACCCTCTAAGACAAGTGAATATGAAGGGACACCATTAAGCACAATCAAATATGGAGGGACACCATCTAGCACAAGTGAATATGGACAGACACCATCTACTACAAGTGAATATGGAGGGACACCATTTACTACAAGTGAATATTGTTGGACATCATCCAACACATCTCAAGTTGAGAGTACATCATCACTCAAAATTGATGAAGAAGGTATGCCATCATTCCCATGTGAACCTCAAGGTACATGTCTTCTTCTCCACCCTCTCTCGAAGGTATGCAATCTAGCCCACCTCAAATAAATATTGATGAAATTCCTAATGTTGAGATGTATGTACCTAGGAGAACACCACCAAGAATTTTGTGTAGAAAGCCAAAGTATTTTATTAATATTGATGATGAGATTTTGCAGCACATGGAAGGTAAGATTTCAACACGCACTTGTAGAAGATATGTTGATAAGATTTGGAAACGATTCTTTGGAAGGCTAAATGAGACTACAAGATGTCAACTATTTGTTGAAATGATGCGGGGTGTAAAGTATAGGAACATCATGAAGACTCTTGGGTTGAGAACATCGAATGCATCGAGTGAAGACACTATTGTGAAGAATCTAATGGATGCTTATGAGAGTGTGGGTAAGACCTCATGCTCAAAGGATAGTAATGTCACCCGACGTGTCATTACATCGACTTTGGTAAGTTGTCAAACAAAGAGAGCTCGCCTAATTAAAAAGACTAGTGAAAAAATGGGAATTAGTAGAAAAACTTTATCAAGAGCCATTCAAAGGCAGCAAAGAATTAAGGGCAATGATACAAATGAATTATGGGCATTCTCAGGGAGACTGTCATGAAAAGATAAATAAGTTGTCGAAGCCTTGAGAACACTAATTGAAGAGTATTGGAATAATAACACAAGGCCATCTCTGAATCAAAGGGATGTGGTAAGAAGGAGAATTGGTAGTCGGAATCGTGAGCCACATCTAGAACATTTTTTGGATATGACTCAAACCCAATTTTTTCGGAAATTTGAAAATGATTATCCTCAAATTAGTATTTCTCAAATATTTTATAAACTGCTTAAACCTTTTTATGTCAAGATAAATCACACATTCACTACTTGTTGTTGTAGACTACATATTGAATTTTCTAACCATTATGATGGTTATCGTTCTATATGTTTAGATTTTCATACTAACGATTTTTTGCAAGATTGTGGCATAGAAGCCTCACAATAATCTTCAAGAGAGTTCTTATCAAAAAATTTATGTGACATAGAGGTTGGCCAGATATTCTATAGGACAACATGCTTGGATGGTTCATGCAAGCGGTTCGGTCGCTTCCAACGTATGCCAATATGTCAACATATGGAAAGTACAGATGAGGTGGGACAAAAACTAGTAGAGTTCGAGAAGTATAAAATAGTGGCATATGCTACAAAAGATGGGTCTCAAGCAAAAAGGTGTGATTTGGTTATTGAGAAGATTCCAATGTACAAATTTATGACCAAATTTTGTGATAGTGTACTATCTGAGTATGCAATGCATACCCATATAGCCCGATGGTTGGACACGTAGTTCAAGCTATGCAAGGACACCTTTCCAGTTGGAAGCATAGTATCTGTGGTTGACTTTGCAGAGAACTACACTCTACAGCCACAACATGAGGTGCAATCACAGTATTACTAGTCTACACAAGTTTTGATATTTGTGCACATAGCATTCAAACATGCATCTAATAGTACAGATGAGCAAAGGAAGGTATTGATGGAGTACCACTTTTACATTAGTGATTATCACACACATTCTCTAGAGTTTGTGCAAGGTTGCTTCCAGATGTTCTACAGTGGTTTGGCTCAAAGGGGCATAGAATACGATCAACATATAATATGGTCTGATAACTGTACAACATAGTTCAAGGACTCGTGCATGTTCTACTGGTTGTGCAAGATGCATGTCATTGCAGGTGTTCAACATATGTGGAACTTTTGTGAGGCTGGACATGGAAAGGGGGAGCATGTGTGAAAAGAGCATTAGCATGAGAAGAGTTAAAGTATAAAGACAGTGCAAAGTTGACAGATGCAAAATCAATCATCAAGTGGTGTAATGCTTTGATGGGTCAGGGTAATGAAGGTACATCTTCAGTTCGTATATTTTTTTGGTTGATGGATGATACTAACATTGCACCATATGAATATTTTTCTACACTAATAGGATCGAGTGAGGTACACTCTTTCCTTAGCTCAAATACAGGTTCATGGAGTATCGATACACGAAAGATGGCATGCTTTTTTTCTTCATGTACAATGCAAGACTGAATGATTGTGAGCTAGGGGAGTGGGTTGACAAATGGTTCACAAGTTATCTTAGCCCACTTCACACTTCTCACCCTCCGACAGCATTGGAACTGACACAGATAGAATCATCGATCAACTTTGACCACATATCAGATCTAGTTCAACGAGGCGATATATCTACTTTCTTAGTTGTTGAAATTCCATATCATTAGATCTTACTTTGTACTGTATTCGTAATGTTGACAAATTTCAAGAGATTTTTTGCACATATCAATGCAGGGCATGTTTATGCAGTTATTGCAGATGAAGACAATGAAGAGGGAACAAACTATTACTTGTGTCATTGTGTTGAGACCAAAAAGAAATTGAAGGCCCCAGTTATAGATGGAGAAAACATTGAATACCCTACAGGCTCAGTTGTGGTTACTAGAACATTGCTTAGAAGGTACCCACATTCAAGTGTTAAACATTGGCTATTTCAATAATTTGACATGCATCATAAGATTCTTCATTACTCGAACCTTGTTGTGGCATCCAATGTTCATTTGACCAAATATGGGGGTAGACCTTTGAACAAGACATTATGGAAGGTCCGTGAGTCTGACCATGAGGCAATACTTGACACAATAAAGAGTAGAGTAGACCCGGATGGTTTGTTGGATTAATTTGTAAGTATATGCACATTGGTTCTTTGTAATTTATACTTTTATGCACATTAACTTGTTTGATGCCTATGCTATCATCTTATTTTATAGTGATTGGTGTCCCCTTGCAAAAAATGTAGATATATGAGCCATCGAAGAGAATGCCAACCAGAAAAGCAATGCAACATCCTTATTTTGATGCCTGCATGCAAAATATGTAAGTGCCTTCCATCTATTTTTATTTCATTTCCATTTTGGATGCTCTTTATTTTTCTCTTTTACTTTATGTATTTGTAAGTAAACTACTAAGGGTTGATTGATCTTTCGTTGCAGAAAATGCTAATTTAAGAGCCATCAAAGAGAATCTCAGCCAAAAAAGCAATGCAACATACTTATTTTGATGATTTTGATAAATCTCAATTTTGATTTCAAGCCATTATAAGATATCATGTGAAGCTTAGCGAGGGAATCTCAAGTTACTCATTTGAAGTTAACCTCATAATGAGCACCTATGATGTAGACATTTAAAGAGAATCTTGAATGTATGAGTGACATTGTAAGAAATCTGAGAGAACGAAGTGCCAGAGGCATTGTAATAAGATTTAATTACATAATGAGATATACTCAAATATTGTAAGGTTGTATTTCATGTTTGGTGTAGTAGCACCTTGTTCTATAAATACCTTGAGTAGGAAAATTTGCAAACTTTGAATTTTGAAATGTAAACAATGTGAAAAAGGTCATGTAAACAATTTCTACACATTTTTCTGTAACTCGTGTGACCAAGCGGACTATTCCAACATGTCTGAATAGGTATTTTTATGCTAGGCATGGTCCTCTTTTGCACCGAAACACGTAGAATCGCTCCGAGCTATGTTCCACCGGATCGATCTCTTAAGATTCCAAAGTG
The DNA here is from genome assembly GCA_007115665.2 of Sequoiadendron giganteum. NCBI lineage: Eukaryota > Viridiplantae > Streptophyta > Pinopsida > Cupressales > Cupressaceae > Sequoiadendron > Sequoiadendron giganteum. The sequence goes on along the minus strand of CM021104.1, from coordinate 642,053,879 downwards.
CAAAATGGCTGCAAACTTCAACATGTTATTACTTGGATACCATGACACTTAGAAACTTCTCGTCTGATCCTACAGAAAGGCATTGGGCCTCTCTAGAAAAACCTCTCTCAGCTTTGAATATCTTGGAGTGGTTTTCTCATGGCGGCGGATTTTCACTTGATGGAAAAAGTGAAATTCAAGCAATGCAAAGTTGAAAAGTGGTGCAAATTTCGCTCTACAACTCATGTGACCAAAGTAAATGCTCCAACGCATCTGAATAGGTATTTTTATACTAGGCATGGTCTTTTTTTGCATTGAAACACATGGAATCACTCTGAGCTACGTTCAACCGAAATGATCCCTTAAGGGTCCAAAGTGCAAAATGGCTGCAAACTTCAACATGCTATTACTCGGATACCGTAACACTTAGAAACTTTTTGTTTGATCCTATAGAAAGGTTTTGGGCCCCTCTAGAAAAACCTCTCTCAGTTTTGGCTATCTTGGAGTCGTTTTCTCGTGGCGGTGGATTTTCACTTGATGCAAAAATTGTCAAATTCAAGCAATGCAAAGTTGCAAAGTGGTGCAACTTTCACCACTCTGCAACTCGTGTGACCAAACTAACTACTCCAACGCGTCTAAATAGATATTTTTATGCTAGGCATGGTCTTATTTTTCACTGAAACATGTGGAATCGCTCTGAGCTACGTTCCACCGAATCGATCCCTTAAGGGTCCAAAGTGCAAAATGGCTGCAAAATTCAATATGTTATTACTCAGATGCCATGACACTTAGAAACTTCTCATTTGATCCTATAGAAATCCGTTGGGTCCCTCTAGAAAAACCTCTCTCGGTTTTGGCTATCTTGAAGTTTTTTTCTCATGGCAGCGGATTTTCACTTGATGGAAAAAGCATCAAATGCAAGCAGTGCAAAGTTACAAAGTGGTGCAACTTCCATTCTGCAACTTCTATGACCAAGCGGACTGTTCCAACATGTATTTTTATGCTATTAATGGTCCTCTTTTGCACCGAAACACGTGGAATTGCTCTGAGCTATGTTCCACTGGATCAACCCCTTAAGGGTCCAAATTGCAAAATAGTTGCAAACTTCAGCATGCTATTACTTGGATACCGTGACACTTAAAAAATTTTTGTCTAATCCAACAGAAATTTGTTGGACCCCTCTAGAAAAACCTCTCTTGGTTTTGGCTATCTTGGAGTGGTTTTCTCGTGGCGGAGGATTTTCACTTGATGGAAAAAGTGTCAAATTCAAGTTGTGCAAAGTTGCAAAGTGGTGCAACTTTCACTTTGCAACTCGTGTAACCAAGTGGACTATTCCAACACATCTGAATAGGTATTTTTACACTAGGCATGGTCCTCTTTCGCACCAAAACACATGGAATCGTTCCGAGCTATGTTCCATCGGATCGATCCCTTAAGGGTCCAAAGTGCAAAATGGCTGCAAACTTCAACATGCTAGTACTTGAATACCATGACACTTAGAAACTTCTCATCTGATCCTATAGAAAGGAATTGGGTCCCTTTACAAAAACCTCTCTCAATTTTGGCTATCTTGGAGTGGTTTTCTCATGGCGGCGGATTTTCACTTGATGGAAAAAGTGTCAAATTCAAGCAGTGCAAAGTTGCAAAGTGGTGCAACTTTCACTTTGCAACTCATGTGACCAACCTAACTGCTCCAACACATCTAAATAGGTATGTTTATGCTAGGAATGGTACTTTTTTGCATCGAAACACGTAGAATCGCTCTGAACTATGTTCCACCGGATCGATCCCCTAAGGGTCGAAAGTGCAAAATGGCTAAAAACTTCAGCATGCTAGTACTCGGATACCATGACATTTAGAAAATTCTCGTCTGATCCTACAGAAAGGTGTTGGGCCCCTCTAGAAAAATATCTCTCTATTTTGGCTATCTTGGAGTGGTTTTCTCATGGCAGCGGATTTTCACTTGATGGAAAAAGTGTCAAATTCAAGCAGTGCAAAGTTGCAAAGTGGTGCAACTTTCGCTCTGCAACTCGTGTGACCAAAATAACTGCTCCAACGCATCCGAATAGGTATTTTTACGCTAGGCATGGTCTTTTTTTGCATTGAAACATGTGGAATTGCTCCGAGCTATTTTCAACCGGAACAATCCCTTAAGGGTCCAAAATGCAAAATGGCTGCAAACTTCAGCATGCTATTACTCAGATACCGTGACACTTATAAACTTTTCATTTGATCCAACAAAAAGGCATTGGAACCCTCTAGAAAAATCTCTCTCAGTTTTGGCTATCTTGGAGTGGTTTTCGCGTGACGGTGGATTTTCACTTGATAGAAAAAGTGTCAAATCCAAGCAATGCAAAGTTGAAAAGTGGTGCAACTTTCGCTCTACAACTCATGTGACCAAACTAACTGCTCCAACGCATCTGAATAGGTATGTTTATGCTAGGTATGGTCTTTTTTCACACTGAAACACGTGGAATCGCTCTGAGCTATGTTCCACCAGATCGATCCCTTAAGGGTCCAAAGTGCAAAATGGCTGCAAAATTCAGCATGCTATTACTCAGATGTTGTTACGCTTAGAAACTTCTTGTCTAATCCTATAGGATTGCATTGAGCCTGTCTACAAAAAAATATCTCGATTTTCACTATCTCGAAGTGGTTTTCCAGTGGTGGCGGATTTTCACTTGATGGAAAAAGTATCAAATGCAAGCAGTGCAAAGTTGCAGAGTGGTGCAACTTTTTTTCTGCAACTTGTGTGACCAAGCGGACTGTTCCAACACATCCAAATAGGTATTTTTATGCTATTCATGGTCCTTTTTTGCATCGAAACATGTGGAATCACTCCAAGCTATGTTCCACCAGATCGATCCCTTAAGTTGGAGGAGTCTTAAGTTGCAAATTTGTAAGTTGCTTAAAGCAAAAAATTTGAAATGATATTGAATGGCCCACTTAGCACTCATTTCATCTAAGTGATGCTCATAGAGGTGAGGCACTAGGCCTTCTTGGGAGGTCACCCATTCCAGTATAATCCAGCTCAAGCGCTTAACCACAAAGTTTTTTCCTGAAGGTTAAGCCCACTTAGCTTGCAACCCCATTTGCAAAACCTTCAACAAGTGTTGTGCCTTATGAAACATTCATTATAGAGCCCCTTTAGCTCATCAATTGATAAGTAGGAGGTATTTTCTACAATGTGTCAAATTGTGATATTACTATCAGGATTCCATTGAGCAGTCATTTGTAGTATTAGATATAGCTCTAGCTTCTACAATATTAATGCACATGATTGCAGATAGTTTCAAAGATCTAGATAACATCAATAGTTCACATTACTCAAGAAGGATGAACATCTTAAAGACATTTGCGAAAATCAGGACAAGTAACCTTCTTGTGGACTTAGGGTTGCAATATTTGATCTACAACATATTCCACCATTTCTTCAGTAGGATCAAGAACACACATAATGAAGGTGTGTTTTTAGTCATGAAATATTATGGTTCGAACTATCCAGGAGAGTGATTTTTTATCTCGACCAACCATATCTATACCATGGTTTGTTTGGAAACAAGGATGGGTTCTCTCTTCATGGGCATATACATTATTCCTCGATGTGTTCACACCAGTGTTACAAGACTAGGACTCAGCTCGGACTTGATAAGCCATTTTTTTACTTGGACTCGATCTCGGAGCCCAGACTCGACAAACAAAAAAACCTAAGAAATTCAAATATTTGTAAGGATTTAAAACTTGTTTCATGCACCCTTTAATAAATAAACCTTAAAGACACAATAGCATCATCAAATAGAAATTACTATGATCCCATACACAAACATACATCAATCACATAAGTATAAGCACAAATTTTAGCTGAAGGAAATAACACATTTAGATATATAAATATTGTGATATTGCTATCAGGATTCAATGTGTAGTTTTACAAGTCAAAATCATTGACCCATGATTCATCAGTAGTGGTTCACAAGAACCCATCTCTCATGATAATGAATGGTTCATAAGGAGAAAGATAAATCTTCATACATTTCTTCTATCACAAATGAGATAAGTGCTTGGTTTCATGAAGGTCATGAGACAACCATTAATGGGGACTGGATACATGAAGAAATGATGGAGAATGATAATGGCTTCAGACCTGCTATAAAGGGAAAAAAATTGTTTCAATGATGTAAGAGGTTTTTGGTTTCACTACCAAAATGAGCCGACGAAGAATGCATGTGAAAATCCTTTTGACCTTGAGGGTGTACTTACTCCATCTCAAGGATCATGCATTGAGGATGACATAGATCAATGCTAGGGCTAACCAATTAATAATTATACACGTGAATAAGTCAAACATGTACATGTCAATCAGGGAAGTACAAGTACTCAAAAACATGTAAGCCTCATAAAGTATACACATGAATACATAGTATACACAAATTAAAACAAAGTATATGCACGAATACAAGGTATATGCATGAAAAAATGTAAGCCAAAAAGTATACACTTGAATGCGTGTAATTCACAAAGTATACACGTAAGTTGTAAAGTATACATTTGATTACACGTAACTCATATCTATTGAACCATCAATTTAGAATGCAAATATGGACAGGCATTGATAAAAGATATTTGTATTAACCAAATAGCCATGTAGGCATACATAAATATATGTCGATATAAGTATGAAATATATGTACAAAATAGCCATATAGGCTTACGAGAATGCCATCTAGGCATACAATGTCAAATATGTCCAATAAAAAATATGTACAAAACTGCCATGCAGACATACAACAAAGGACTCTGGAATCAAAATTCATTGCTCTCCATGCACAGGAAATAAAATATTTCCATTTCCTTTTCGCTCGGATGGCGATAGGTCTATCACTCATTTTTGTTGTGCTTGTGGAGTGCTCCTACTACTCCTCCTAGGGTTTAGTTCATGGTGAAGTTTTAACTGTTACAATAAGAAGTAAAGATATGAATATATAGAAATTACATTATAAAAAATGATATATTTGACAAAATAATCACTCACAGCCATCTCACGATCTCTCTCCATGAGGGAAATATCCTCATGTCCATGCTCAGGTGTGCTCAAGCCCTGTATAAACCATACAAATAGACAAAAACTACGTGAATCAATAATGGTTTTATTTTTCACTAACTAACATCTATAATAACAAATGTAAATTAAAATTTACTAATTTGCCTCATATCTCTTCTATCAGATCCATCGAGGATTGTATAGCAGATGTCACACCAATATCCATTTCCCTCGTCACATTTGGACGTGTATCGTCTCGCAACAACTAAAAATAAAACAACAAATTATTCAACGTAATCAATGATGTGCATGTACAAACTACAAAAATCTATTAAGTACTTGATTCATTAGTTAAACTCTTTATTCTATTACCTACGTGAAGGTTTGAGTAAATCCACCGCCATTGGGAAGTGTTCCATCAAAACCTCCAATATCAGTCTGTTCAACATCCAAAATTGCATATTAAATTACCATTCGTAAAACAATGTCATTAATATGCAATAAACTTATAATTGTTTACTAGTTACATACCCTAGCGATAGGTGTACTGCAAAAATAGGTTGGTGGGGGGCCGGTGTATCCAGTCTCAACACTGTGACCTTGCAATTTATTAAAATCATAAAAAAAGATTAGTTAATCTTGCATTTCAAAATTGAAATTTAATAAATTAAATTCAATGAACACATGCACTAAATTTTACCTGACTATCAATGCCATATGCCTCATGCAAAATGTCAGTTTTCCTCTCCATCTCCATAGCTGTAGACGGATCCTATGTACCAATCTCCTGAGGGTCGATGGGGTCATGTGAACAAGTAGCCCCGCAAGATTGACACACATGTGTTCGAAGGCCAACACTAGAAGACTCCCTTGGATGGCATTGTATAATAGGGCTAGTATGATGGATGACACTCAGGGTCAAAGTGTTGATTTCCTACAATGTCTCTACATCAGCACTTTCCTTCACAATGGAACGCATAACAACATGCTCATGAGGTGGCCTAGCGAGAGCTCGTCTACCTTGTCGCGTAGGTTCTGGCTATGCACCAGGTCTATCTTGAGCTAACCCCCCACCTCTCCCCTGGAAATCCCTCGTATCAAAATAATTTGGGATTTTGTTCAATATGAACTCACTGTATAGTTTCCTAAGGAAATATTGTAGGACCTCGCAATTGTTGCACGGTGGGTAATCGAAGACCATGTACCACCGATCATAAAACCGCTCCTTCATCTATTGGTGGTGGCACCAATGAATAGGAAACCTATTCACATTGAGGGTAAGATTTTGATTTGTGTGTGGGTTAGTGAATAATGAGCACAAATCACCTTTTGTCATTTTTAAATATTTCACATCCTTGTATGATATTTTATTTGCATAATTGTCCCTAGCCGCCTGCCTCCTATCTCACCATCCAGTTATTTGTTTGCTAATTGAATATACATTTGTTAACATATCTTTCAATGAATTTGCTAGGGTCATTCTTTTTGTGGTTGAACCATTTGGATCACTCAACCTATTGATCAAATCCTCAATTTGATTTTTGTTGTTCTCAATTTCACTCATTAAATTTTGTTGAGTGTCAAGAGGGGGTTGAGTGATTGGTGGAGGAGGTTGATGTTGTGGTTGATTTTGATATTGAGGATTTGGTTGGTCTTCCTGTTGAGGATTTTGAGGGTTTGCAGGTTGATTTGCATCTCCTAAAAATTCAAACAAATAGATATCAAATTGAACCTAAAACTAACAAATTCAACCTAAATCTAACAATTCAAAACAAAAACCATAGAACCCTTACCTCTTATAGCTCCTCGTCATCGTCATGCCATCATTGTGGAGAAATAGGGATTCTTGGTGAAGAAATTCTCCTCCTAGAATGTGAGCACGAGATTCTAGGGTTTTTGGCCGCGGGTGCAACAAAAAAACCAGTCAAAATGCAAATGAGAGATTTGTGTTTGTTTTTTTGTTTTTAATAGTCAATAACGAGAGCGCATTATAATGTGCTCGAGTTATGTCTTTGTAGTTGTAGCCATCGAGACCTTACCTAGGTTTAACATAAACATAACACAGGCACGTTATAATGCGCTTGCCATGTGAGGGAAAATAGAGAATTAAATAAGTCAAAGTAATTGATTTATTCTGCAAGTTGCATTCTCTAGAGGATTTTAGTGAGAGGGATTAACATAATCAAGTTTTTTGATTAATTTAATAGGAGATTTGATGATTTGACAATTTTGACTCAAATAGATGAATTAATTTAAATCAGAATTGAGAGAAAACGCCTAATTAAATAAATGATTTGATTTATTTAACTAAGGAGGAATATTTTAGATTAAATCAAATAAGGTTTAATTTATTTAATTTAATATGAGTACTTTAGAGATTTTAATCAAATAAAATGATTTATTATATTAAATTGATTAATTTAATCAAAGGAGGTGACAGACCTAATCAAATGAATAATGATTTGAATTAGATTAAGAGATAGAATTATGATGAAATGTTGAGAGTATTCTAGAGGAAATGATGTTAGTAAATCGGGATCAAGTGTGCTAAACCGAAAGTGTACATTTTTCATGTCTACAGTAGCCAAGTGTTTGGAGTTCTAGAGGGTTAAGGTTGAACATCAACATCCTGCTAGGTTGTTGTACCGTCATGAGATATCTGAGTAGAAGTGGGATGTGATTTCTATGGATTTCATTGTTCTATTGCCTTAGTCATTTAGGTGACATGATGCTATTATGGTGATGGTTGATGAGTTGACCAAGGTGGCTCATTTTTCACCTATCAGGACTACTTATGTAGCTCTAGCAGTGGCACAGGTCTTCCTGAATGATATAGTGATGCTTCATGGTGTTACACGAAAAATCATTTCAGATAGGGATCCCGTGTTTACATTATCTTTTTGGATGTCCTTTCAATATGCCTTGGGACCACAACTTAACTTTAGTACTACCTGTCATCTTGAGATAAATGGTCAAACAAAGAGGGTCAATCAAGTATTTGAGGATATGTTGCAAATGTATGTTATGGATCACCAGTCTAGATGTGAAGAATATTTGTACTTAGTTGAGTTTACTTATAATAATAGTTTTTAGAATTCTATATGGATGCCACCTTATCAATATTTGTATGGTAGGCCTTGTAGGACTCCCTTGAGTTTGGACCACATTGAGGACACAATTGTGATTGGTCTTAGGATGGTTCAAGAAATGAAACGATGGGTAGTGTTAATTAGATAGTGTTTGTAGGAGGCACATGATAGACAAGAAAAAGTATGTAGATGCCAAGAGGGTTGATCAAAATTTTATGTTGGTGATAAGGTCTTTTGAGGGTCTGATCACATAAGAGTCCAATCCATTATGAAAAAGGTTCTAAGTTAGCCCCTCATTTTTTGGATTGTTTGAGGTGTTGGACAGAGTGGGTTAGTGTTTAGCATTGCCACCTAGTATGCCTTATGGGCATGATTTTTTCCATATCTCTATTCTTAGGTGGTATATACATGATACTTCTCATATTCTTGATTGGGATGGTTAATAGGTGGATGAGGGAAGAAAGTTGGCCATGGAGCCAATATGTATTCTAGGACAATGTACTTTGGCTCTTCGAGGGAAAAAGTTGAACCAAGTCAGGGTCTAGTGGAATATGTACAAAAGTCATCCCCTATGACCCCCATTTCTAATACAAAAGTCATCCCCTATGACTACAATTTCATTAACTAGCTGAAGAGAACCCCCGCCCAAATCTTCATCATGGAACTATTGAAAATTTTCGTCGCCCATAGGAAGATCCTTGATGAAGCATTACATGCATCTACCATCTCCGCCACCCTTGACATAGAGAAGTTTCAGGCTATGGTTGGTAACATCGTTACCCCAAATCTCCTTACATTCTTTGACCAATACTTCCCCTTGCAGCCATATCATAACCACGCACTTCACCTTCAAGTGTTGGTCCATAAAAAGAAAGTTAAAAGAGTCCTGGTGGATGGAGGTGCAGGCCTTAACATTTATTCTCTCAAACTTATAAAGAAATTAGGATTCGTCGAGGATTCCATTAACAAGAATAAGAGCATTACAATAAGGGTGTATGATGATCAAGAAAGAGTGTCTCAGGGCACTATCAAAACCCCCATCCAAGTGGGACTGGTAACTATGGAGACTACTTGTCAAGTCCTCGACCTCAACCTACCATACAACATCCTCCTAAGACGTCCATGGATCCACAGAATGAAGGCAGTCGCCTCGACATATCACCAATATATCAAGTTCTCACATCAAAATGAGGAGGTCACTATATATGGGGATCTCGAACCCTTTGCCTATTGCAAAAACTTGGAAGCCAAGTTTTATAAAATCCCCCAAGTACCAAAAAATGATGAAGGCCCATCCACTTCATACATCGACCCAACTAACCTCGCCTCCATTTCTATGACAGAGACACCCACCATCCCTAACATATCTAACATCAAAAACATGATCCAGGACAATGGATGTGGTGACTACAGAATGAAAAGGAATGCATTTTTTGTAGGAGAGTTACCACAATCTCCTAGGTCACACAGGCAACCTCAATCAATTGAAACACCCGTTTGCACCCTTAGGGAAGATCCTTTTGGATTCCGCCATTGGGGAGATCTAAGTCAGAAAAGTGTTGACGAAGAATATATTACAAGCTTAATATACCATGATGAAAAACCTGCACCCACCTTACCGATGGAGGAAACCAATAGAGGGCTACGAATGATGCTTGGTATGGGGTATAATAGAAACAAAAGCCTTGGAAGGAATAATGATGGATGCCTGGAGCCCATCATTGTAGAGAGAAGAATGTAGAACCTTGGCCTCAATTGTACTCCTCTGAGTATAAGTATACATGGCAGAGGTACTCCCAGTAGGGTAATCAGGTCCTCTCCTCAAATATCAGCAACTACCCTTAGACCACCAGTATGCCTAGGTATCCCACTTGATAACTTCACCTTTAACGTCACTGATGTTTGCGCTAGTAGTGAGGATGATGATACCATAGCAGGCCTTCCTAGGCTCTTTGAGGATTCCACCCTACTAATGATTAGTGCCTCACCAGCTCAGTCAAACCAACAAACCCACCAAATCACCTTAGTGTACCCTCAACTCATCAATCACGACCACCGTGGACCACCAATTCTAGACTCATTCAAAAACGATGAGGCACTCTCATAATTCATGGGACTAAGGGATACAGTTCCATGTGGGGATCACAAGGCAGGCTTCAACATCACATTGGACACCCGGGCATATTATGGGGAGATGATTGAGTCCTTCAGTTGCAAAAGAAAAATATCGAGAATAAGCTCAGAGTTATTGAGTGAAAACCACACTATGGCACTCTCTAACCATAAAATAGTAAAAATAAAGGATGCATCCAATGGTGAAAACCTCTCTGAGGCACTGGAGGATGAAGGATTCAATCTCCCCCCTACTGCTCTACATCAAGAAAAATCAGCAATCTTGGCGGAGCAATGTAATCTCGTTAACTTGGGAACAAAGAAAGAACCACAAATCACTTACTATGCTCAATCACTTCTGATAGAAGAACAGGAACTGCTAGCGGCATTTCTTAAAGAAAGCAATGTAAACTTTGCATGGACCTATGATAACATGCCAGGTCTAGATCCTCAAGTGGTGGTTCATCATTTGGTTGTTTACCCTGGAGTGAAACCAGTTAGACAAAAGTTAAGAAAAATGTACTCGCAAATAGCCTTGCTAGTCAAGATTGAGTTACAAAAACTCCTGGATGTTGACTTCATACACCCGATTGACTATCCAGAATGGGTATCTAACCTTGTACCAGTCTCAAAACCAAATGGGGGCATTTGCATCTACACAGACTTCAGAGACCTTAACAAAGCATGTCCTAAGGATGATTTTCCACTACCCAACATTGACATGATAGTGGACATGACGCTCGGACATGAGATGTTGTCCCTAATGGATGGCTTCTCAGGGTACAATCAGATAATGATCACAAAAGAAGACCAGCATAAGACAGCCTTTACATTTGCTTGGGGCACCTATTGCTGGAATGTGATGCCATTTGGGTTAAAGAATGCAGGAGCTACATACCAAAGAGCCATGACACTGATCTTCCATGACATGATTCACAAAATTTTCAAAGATTATGTGGATGAAATATTGGCTAAATCAAAGAAGAGATAGGATCACATAGCAACTCTAAGTGCAATCTTTGATAGGCTGGAAAATACAAGGGCGGGCTCAACCCAAAGAAATGTGTCTTTGGGGTGCAATCAAGAAAGCTGTTGGGGTACATAGTTTCAATGAGAGGGATAGAAGTGGATCCCGCAAAGGTAAAATAAATTCTTGATATGGGAGCGCCAAGAACACTAAAGCAACTCAGAGCATTACAAGGTAGACGATAGTCCATCCGAAGATCCATAGCACAACTGGCAGATAAGCAGATTTCCTATTCACATCTACTCCACAAGGGAGTAGCATTCGGGTGGGATGACAAGTGCAAAAAATAATTCAACAAAATCAAAGAATATCTACTTACACCACCTATGTTGATGCCACCCATCGCAGGGAAACCATTAATCCTATATATCTCAGCAATAGTAGTAGCCTTGGGTGCTCTTTTGGCTCAACACGATGAGAATGGTACAGAGAGGGATATTTATTACATCAGCAGGACAATGGTTGTCCATGAGTTAAATTACACATTTATTGAAAAATCTTGCCTAGCAATAGTGTTCGCTTCATAGAAATTCTAAAACTACATGCTAGCACATAAAATCAAGCTCATTGCCAAGATAGATCCCTTAAAATATCTATTGTTAGAAGCTATGCTCACGGGAAGGATGGCTAAGTGGAAAAAGCTCCCCTTTATGCAGACAACCTGCTCATATCAGAGTTTCCAGATGAGTCCCTTTTCAATCTTGGTGCAGCCAATCATTGGAAACTTTACTTTGACGATTCCCACACACAACATGGATCAGGAGCCGACGTGTTCTACATCACCCCACAAGGGAATTTCATACCAAGATCTTACAAGTTGGCATTCCCCTATACAAACAACATTGCAGAGTATGAGGCTTTAACCATAGGTCTCAAAATTGTGGCATAGTGGTGAATTATGGCACTAAAGGTCTATGGATACTCAGATCTTATCATTAACCAAGTCAATGGTGAATACCAAACTAAGGATGATAAGCTTACACCATACAAGAAGGTGGTAGAAAACCTCAAAGAATCTTTTATTGATATCACCTTTGAGAAAATACCAACGGAAAACAATAGAGCAATTGATACAATGGCAACAATCGAATCCTTGTTAGATATCCCTCACAATGTCTCGAAACAGAAATTCCTAGTAGAGAAGCTTCTTGTACCCACTTTCGAGGTACCAGAGATAGAATATGCATGTGAACTCGTTATTCTTGGTGATCTTTTGTACCATGACATTTACATCTACCTGAGATTAGGAATCCTCCCAGCCGACATTACCCTGAACCTCAAGCGAACCTTTGTCAAAAGGTCCTTATGATTTGTCATCCTAGGAGAAACCCTCTTTCGTAGAAGCATCGATGGAACCCTGTTACATTGCTTAAAACATAAGGAGGCCTTGATTTCTTTCACTGAGGTACATAATGGAACTTTTGGTTCGCACTCGAGTGGTATGACCTTGGCTAATAAGTTGCTAAGAATCGGGTACTACTAGCCGACAATAGAAAGAGAGGCACATGACCTTGTCAGAAGGTGTCTACAGTGCCAACAACATGGAGACCTCATTCATGCACCAGCTCAAGAGTCGCATCCTATCATAACACCATGGCCCTCTTCACAATGGGGGCTCGATCTCATAGGTAAAATATCACCCACCTTATCCAATGGCCATATGTTCATTATCACCACCACCGAATATTTCACAAAGTGGGTTGAGGCAATCCCCATGACCTACATCACTGGAAAACAGATATCCAAGTTCATCCTGAACTACCTCATCTGCCTATACGGTGTTCCCCAATCCATCATCTCAGATAATGAGACACCCTTCAAGAATCAGGATGTCCATGACTTGTGTGAAAAATTTAAGATCCAACACCACTTTTCCACCCCATATTACCCACAAGGAAATGGCCAAGTAGAAACTACCAACAAAACCATTATGAAGATCCTTAAGAATATAGTCAATGACTCTGGTCATGATTGGCGTTTGTAGTTAAATCCTGCCTTTTGGGCCTACTGCACTAGCATCTACACGCCAACGGGTGCCACCCCATTTTCCCTGGTCTACGAATCAGAAGCCATACTCCAAATTGAGATCAAGCTCCCGTCCCTGAGAATATCTTTGCAAAACCTCATCACAGATGAGGAATACAAGGTTACAAGACTAAATGAGTTGGAGTTACTAGATGAACGATGCATGGATGCCCTAAATCATCTACAAGTCTTCCAGAATCGCCTAAAACAGAGCTACAAGAAGAAGATCGGTCAATGCACCTTCCAAGTCAGTGACTTTGTGCTAAAAGAGAACCAAAAGAATGTGCCAAACCTAGATAGCAAAGGAAAGTTTGAACCCAACTGGTTGGGACCTTTCATCATCACCACAAGCTATAAATCAAGGGCATATCAGTTGTCAACACCAGAGGGTGAGCCTCTGCAGGAGCCCATGAACAGTTCTCACCTCAAAAAAATTTATGCCTAAGAATTTTCAAGGTATAGAACCAGAAAATACAAAAACAATCAGAAAAAGTCTTGAAAAAATGGTCACCTTGATGAAAAACTGGCAAATAGGCATCTTGGCAACAACAAAAAAATGAAAAAATGCAAAAATCCAAAAAAAAAATTAGAAAAGGGATTGAAAACAGTAAAGAAAAAAAATCGTCCTCTAGTGAAAACCACTTTGATGGCGCTTTGGACAAGTACCTTGGTGAAAACCTAGAAAATAGGTGCCAAGCGTAAATAAAGTACTCTCTATCCACTAGGATTTGCATGACTCACTCGTCCATTCCATCACATTTCAATAATCATCCATCCACCCATCCGCTCGCATCCATACCATAGCCTAAGTTGATGCCCATTCCACCATAGTACTACTTGGCATATTCCTAAGGTCAGTTTTTCCTTCCTATTAGAAGTAGTCTATTGCTTAACACTGGGGATATGTCCTTGAAACTGGCACTGGATCGAATTTCTATATATTTTTGTGCTCTTCCCAAACCATCAGACAATCAAAAACACCCAAATCATTTGAAAATCCAAAAAACATGTCAAAATATCAAAAAAACTTCAAAAAAAACTTCATCATTGAGTCTTGTCAGCCTTCCACCTTGTTGAACTATGTCATCTTTGAGCTTGAATGTAGGCAAGGTTGATCTTTGATCAACCCCTGAGACAGTTATGTCAGTCCTTTAGGCGTCCGTCGCATTGGCAATCCATTTGCCCGTCTAGTTTACACAGTAAGGTCAGTCCTTTAGGCATTTTTCGCATTGGCAATCCATTTGCCCGTCTAGTTTACACAGTAAGGTCAGTCCTTTAGGCATTTTTCGCATTGGCAATCCATTTTCCCATCTAGTCTACATCTCAGTTCAGTCCTTTAAGCATTTGTCGCAATAAAATGGCAATCCATTTGTCCATCTTATCATCAAGTCAAGTTTGTTGTCAATCAAACTGTGTGGTCTCTGCGTGTATAACGTAGACAAGGCTAATCTATGGATCAGCTCTCAAGACCTCTAGGATAGGTCTTTAAGTTAGTCTCTTCATCATAAATCTTGAAAATACCAAAAACATTTGTATAAAATCTCAAAATCCCAAAAACAACCTCAAAATATCTGAAAAACCCAAAATGGTGCATCCATCTCATCTTGCTTTCATACGCGGTACTCATCACTCATAATAAAATCAATCATCGCCTTCACCCTTTGGTGAGTCAGTCAGAAGAAATTTTAGCAGGTTCCAAAGTGAACACCTAATCGTCAGAGTCTTAAGCCTAAGTTAGTAAGCAAGCAAGTTGGTCAACTCAGAGTATCAATAACTTATCACCCAAATCAGTCTCACCAAAACCTTGATCACTACATTTCCTAGGATGAAGCTTTCCTGTGATGGACATAAGCATCAGGTACCCCATAGTATTTTAGTCTTGGCTAGCAGTATGAAGAACATTAGCTTGATTGTTTACTTTATCTTGGTCTTGTTTAGACTTATCTTATTTTTCACTCATTCCAAGGACCTCTTGATGATGCCTAAATAAATTAGGTTTAGAGAAAGAGAAATGGGGGCAATGATCATTATCTTTTTATCTGCTGTGCTTGTGGGATACCCTTGTAAAATGACTTAGTTGTATATGTTTTTTTTGGTTTGTAGAGAGGATGTTTTAGATATCTTTTTGACCACATGGGAAGGCTTGCTTTTCTATGTTTTAGCTCGAGATGTTTAGAATGTTTGAACTACATCCTGAATGAAGCATGTATGTTAAGTATGAACAAGAATACTCCTATCTAATTTTCAAGTCAAATTCCATCACACTAGGTACCACGCCATCATGGTCCTTTATACCTTGATGCATCGTACCTATGTGTGTTATCAAACATAACGTAACTGACCCTTTTAAAATCCCAACTCCTAGCAATGCAAATCACCATCATCCTAACTAACTCTTTGATTCTCAATTCTTCTATCTTCCTTCCATACTAACATGGTATCATGACAGTAATCATAACATCACCAATGCATACACTTTGCATCTACATAATCATTAGCATATTGCATCATATCATTATCTTAAGGGAATAATACAAATTTGTTATTATAAGCATCTTAAGAAAGCATTACAACATGCATAATCATTTGCATCCATTACCATTTGCATATCATTACACCATCATTAACATACATTACATCCATAAGATCATCATTAAAATACATGAAAAAGGCACAAAAATAAATGCATCCATGCATCATATTACATGAACATAAGAAATATCAACATCCCATAGCATCACATCAAATTAGAATGCATGCATACATATCATAAAAGGTGAACCATCTCATATATATCATCAAAAATATATTGTTATGATACAAATTGGATCAAGTATACATCGAAATACATGGTACAATAGGGGCAACAATATGGCCCATAAATCAAAAGTGCAAAACTGTTTGTGATCAAAAGGGCTAGCCCTGTTGGCTACTGCCCTCCTGCCTGTCACTGTGATCCTCTGGAGGTCACCTCCCTGTCTGCTAGGAGAAGTTTGGCACTCTACCTACTGATGGCACTACCTATCAGTAATGTTGTCGATAGTACTTGGCCTCCTTGACAGCCTCTTTGTAATCTTGAGTATCAACTGATCGGCCCCAGGATGTGGAAGCTACGCTCTCTAGCTGTCTTCGTCGACCAATCTCCTGATCCCTCTTAGATCATGCATGATCTCTCTCAGCAGTAACTGCAATAACCTGCTGACATGCCTGATCTCTCTCTATGGTCAAGACCTATACCTAGCCCTACAATTGTTGAATCAATCCATCCCGAGGATCTGGTTATCCCGCTAACTATGTTGCTGGCTGATGTTATGGTACCACCTAGGGCTTCCCATCTTGTCCTACTCCCTATTATGTTGGGTCTCTCAGAGGTGACTGCTAAGGAGGTGGTACACCTCCCCGACCTCTACCTACTGCCCTGCCCTAGCCCTCCAACATGGGATCACTACCCTGGGAACTGTCAATCTCAATGGAGGTTAAAACCATGCCCTGTATGCTGGAGTGACCCCTGCATCTGCTGGCCCCTGATCATATGGCCATGGTCGGGCCACTAACTATCTAAATGAGGACACTACCTCAGCTGCTGGAATAGGTTGCCCACATGTTGTCTCCTTTGGGTTACAGGAAAAGAGTGCCATGTTCTGATCATCGGGCATGTCCTGCATCTCGCCAAAATGTCTGACTACCCTATCAGGAAGGTACCTCTCTGCCATAGTATTCTCTCAGCCCTGCATGAACCTATCCTAATGAGCAAAGAATTTTTTTTGTACGTCATCATACCATGGGCCTATGCCCATCCACGGCCTCCATATAAACTTTGTCATCTCATCTAAAACCCATTGCTAGTAAGCCACACCGTTCGTACCCAAATGGTTAAAGTGGATCTCTGCCCTGTCGTACTGCCACACATTAGGATCATCAATATCTATAATAATTGGTGTCACAACTGGGAAAAGCACTAGGATCTACTCCCATGCCCAAATGTGTAGAAGGGTAACTCCAACCCTGAGAGCTCGACCATCCAGGTAAGAAAACTCATTCAAATCTTTGTTTAAAGAGGCCAGCAATACTAGTCCCCAGGCAAAGCACTCTCGACGAATGCACATCCGCTACCATGCCAATCCCCAACCTAGACTGAAATATCAGCCACGCCGATCAAGAGCTAAAAGACCAAAAATAATGGCAGCCACAATCAACTTGTAGGTAGGAGCCCTTCCCCAATACCGCTCCAAGTCTATCTGATCATTGCAAAGGATAAGCTCGTTGATGCCAATAACATCAAAGCAGGCATCCCTACCCTCCTCCAGATCATAGATCACTTGGGCTCCATGGATGGGTAATCGGAGGATGCGCGAGACATCCTCAAGGGTAATGGTGGCCTCGCGAGTAGGAAGATGAAAGGATGACGTCTCGCTGTGCCACCGCTCAGCTAGGGCAGTCATCATACCCAAATGTGCCCAAACAAGAGGGACTTATGCAACGTGCCATAACCCAAGAATCCCAAGTTTCTCTTGGAGAGATACGTGCATACCCTGTAATCTCTCAAATACTAGCCACCGATGCTCCCTCGAATGAAGTACCTCACGACTCTCCTACGCAAGGAAAGGTGTCGCGTCAGTTTCCCTAAAGAAAATTTGCTACCCGAATCATATTTCACTTTTGGAATAGCAAAAGCGGTGCTGTTCTCAAAAGTGACACAGTTTTTAATGTTCCAAACTGTGTCGTGCAGTAGACTTTCGCCCCCCCTTTTGACAAACTACACCGTGCAGTGCTACTTGTGTGTGCGGCCGGGTTTGGAGTTGGAACCCTCATTCCCTAAACGGTGCTGCGTGGTGCTCTATGCATAAGCGGTTCTATATCGGACCGCACAACCACGACTTAGCCATTTTCGCAGTACTATATACTATTGCACAACCTCAACCTAACCTAAACCCTATTTAATGCATGAATAATGAGAAACTTTAAAGTTGGATACCAGTACATACCACGGGTCCCACAGCGACTGGTCGCTGATGCACTCATACCCGCTTCAACACATGCTTGGGAAGCTGTCGTTGTGCCATCTCGACCAAGACTCAGAGCTCAAGGTGTCAATTTTTCAAAGGTTTAAGATTGCAAATGTATTGAAAGTGACCCCTCAAGGTCTATTTAAGCCTGAAAAATTAGTGAATTTTGACCTAATTTGACCCTCCAACTAGGGTTTTAGATCCCCGATCCCATTTTCATCCAACTGAGCGCCATTTTGCATCCTTTCTAGCATTTTAATACATTTTTTGGGTATTCTGGGGCATTTCTAGCCTATTCAACACTTTATCCACTTTTTTCGCGAGATCATCCAAAAAATCAAAAAAATTGTCAAATCTCTCGAGGGGGTAATATCCAGCAATATCCTTCCACTATGGCAACAGTGGGGCATCTGAAAAAATCAAGAAAATTTTCAACTTTTGATCACAGTAGTTTATTCTTTGAATCAATGCAACAAGTACATTGCTTCAAAGATGGGCAAAATGTAGACATGGAAAATGTACACTTTCGGTTCGGCACACTTGATCCCGATTTACTAACATCATTTCCTCTTGAATCATACTCTCACCATTTCATCATAATTCTATCTCTTAATCTAATGAATCATTATTCATTTGATTAGGTCTATCACCTCCTTTGATTAAATTAATCAATTTAATTTAATAAATCATTCTATTTTATTAAAATCTCTAAAGTCCTCATATTAAATTAAATAAATTAAACTTTATTTGAATTAATCTAAAATATTCCTCCTTATTTAAATAAATCAAATCAAATATTTAATTAGGCATTTCCTCTCAATTCTGATTTAAATTAATTCATCTATTTGAGTAAAAAATTTCAAATCATCAAATCTCTTATTAAATTAATCAAAAACCTTGATTATGTTAATCCCTCTCACTAAAATCCTCTAGAGAATGCAACTTGCACAATAAATCAATTACTTTGATTTATTTAATTCTCTATTTTCCCTCACATGGTATCAAAAGGGAATATTCCCTCAATTTGAATTCAAAAAGTCCAAGTGGACTTGGTCCTTTCAACAAGGCATTTAAGGCCTTTTACATGTCCTTGGCCTTGAGCCAAGTGACATTAACTTCATTTCCCTTCCCTCTTCAACAAGTCATTTCACAAATTCAAATTCAAACTAAATGCACTTATTGGCACTTTGGCTAAAATGTGCACAACCATCAACCATTCACATCATGACAAGTGGGCATTCAACCATTGGATTGAAAGTTAGTCCCACATTTTCTCAAAGCTTGCTCATTCTTCCAAATTGAAATCTATAAATTGGAGACTTCTCTCCTCATTATTCATCCACAATTACATGAAAAGTTACTCTCTTCACATTAAGAAGGTAATTTTTCCCATGACCATTCAACCATTCACCATTTTCATAATTTTTAGCAATGTTATGCTCAAATCTCTTTGGGAGATTTGACCATTTCACAATCACTCACATTTGCAACTTAGGAGTTGGGAAAGGGCCAATTTCAACATTCAATTGGCACCAATTCCCCCATGGGATCACTATTCTATTTGCTTAATTAGGATTAATTCTCACTTATTTAAGTTTTGTTCTTCATTTCTTCCTAGTTCAAGTTTAGTAGATGGATTTCATGGGGAATCTCTCATGCTTGTTTGCATTTGATCTATCAATTTGACTTGTTTGTTGTTCTTGTGCATTTGCAGGTTTACGAGTTCACAGCTACATATTCTGCAATATCTCCATGCATCGTAGACCAATGGTAAAATTGTCTAAGGACGTCATGCATTTTCTTAACTCTTGGATGGGCTACACAAGGTGACCTATACGCATCAGCGAGAACAATAATCTAAAGATTACCCACTAGAGGAACATATCTCTGCCCTCGATGATGCAACAAGCCATCCTGCTCGAGTGAATAACCTACATATTTTCCTTCCAAATACTGCTAAGAACATAATTGTTGGTTAATTTTACAATACCATTCATCTTGAGGTAAAAATTGTAAAATTTGAGCCCTTGAATCTAGACATAGAGCTAAAGACATCAATTCATGCCTACACTTGCTTAGAGCATCGGTAACAACATTTTCCTTTCCCTGAATATATGGACATCAAAATCATACTCACATATAAATTTCATCCACCTTCTTTGGCATGCATTCAAATTTGGTTGTGTGAATATGTATTAGAGACTACAATGATTGAAATGCAACTCAAATTGATGCCCCAAAAGAAAATGTCACCACCGATTTAGTGCATGAACCACAACAATGAGCTCTAAATCATGATTTGGGTAATTAAGCTCATGGTTTTTAAGCTTCTAAGACTCATAAGCTATAACTCTACCTTCTTGCATAAATACTACTCCTGTCCCATCTAGAGAAACATCTCTCCAAACCGTAAACTCTGAATTCGGGTCAGGAATAGCTAGGATGGGAGCACTTGTAAATCACTCTTTAAGAGTCTGAAAGGTTTGTTCATGCTACTCTATCCAAATGAAATTTTCCCCTTTCTGTTGAAGAGAAGTGATAGGGTGAGTGATTCTAGAGAACCCCTCCACAAAGTGACAGTAATAACCTGTGAGTCCCATGATACTTTGTACTTCTGACACATTTTTGGGGGTTGGCCATTCAGCTACTGCCCTGACTTAAGATAGATCAACTGATATACCATCTCCAGAAATAATATGCTCCAAGTATTGTATTTGTGTTTTTCAAAAAGGAACACTTTCCTAGATTAGCATATAAATGATGCTTCCACAAACACTGCAAGATTTGATAAAGATGATCTCAATGTTCTTCTTCATTCCTTCAATAAGTCAATATGTCATCCAAAAAGATTAGCACAAAATGATCTAAAAAGTTTCAAAACACACCATTCACTGGGCTCATAAATATTGTTGGGCATTTTTTATCCCAAAGGGTGCAATAGAGAAATCATAATGATCATAATGATTTCTGAATGCATTTTTATGAATATCTTCTTCAACAATTTGTAATTGATGATACCCCGATTTGAGATCATTTTTTTAGAACACCTTACCTCCCTTGATTTGATCAAACAAGTCATCAATC
This sequence comes from Sequoiadendron giganteum, assembly GCA_007115665.2. Classification (NCBI taxonomy): domain Eukaryota; kingdom Viridiplantae; phylum Streptophyta; class Pinopsida; order Cupressales; family Cupressaceae; genus Sequoiadendron; species Sequoiadendron giganteum. The sequence goes on along the minus strand of CM021104.1, from coordinate 642,032,516 downwards.
CCTAGTAGAGGGTATTGATTCTTGATTGTTAACTTGTTCAACTGTCTATAATCAATGCACAATCTAAGGAAACCATCCTTCTTCACGAATATTATTGGAGCACCCCATGGTGATACATTAAGATGAATGTGACCCTTTTCCAATAACTCTTCCAATTGCATCTTTTCATTGAGTTATTGAGTAGTCAACCTATAATGAGCCCTTAACATAGGCTGAGAAATTGGAACCAAATCAATATGGAAATATGCTTCATGCTTGTGAAGCAACCTTGACAATTCTAACCAAAACACATCAAAAAAATCCTTAACGATAGGATGATTTTCTAAGGATATCTCTTTCATACCCTCAAATTCTTCTAGCTTGTCACTAATAGTGAATGCGAACATTTGACAACCTTTTCTCATACAACATTTAATTTGCATAGCATAAATCATTCTAAGTGAAATAGGCCTTTAAATCCCCACTATCTCAACTGACATGCCCGAATCATCCAAACACTTAACCTTTTTAGTTTTGCAATCATTTTTTCTTGGTGGGCGTTGAGCCAATTCATGCCCAAAACAACATCATAAGAACCCAAAGGGGTAACTCTAAAATCAACTAATGTCTCAAAAGAGCCAATGCCTAATTGGCACCCTTTAACCAAAGAATCGACAAAAACCTTATCCCTTGAAGCTAACTCCACCTCTCATTTGTCATACTACCTAGTTGCCACTAGCTTGCTTCGTTTTACCAAGGAAGGAGAAATGAAATAAATTTGTAGCTTCCGAATCAATCAAAATATTTATAGAAATACCATCTATCATACCTACTACATTGATTATATTGGCTTGATTATTATCAACTATGGCAAGAAACATTTTGATGAAATATGGTATTTCCGCAAATATTTTGATTGATTCGGGAGCTACATATTCTTTCATTTCTCCTTCCTTGGTAAAACGAACCAAGCTAGTGGCAACTAGGCAACAAGACAAATGGGAAGTGGAATTACCCTCAAGGGATAAGGTGTATGTCGATACTTTGGTTAAAGGGTGTCAATTAGGTGTTGGCTCTTTTGAGACATCAGTTGATCTTAGAGCTACCCCTTTGGGTTCTTATGATGTTGTTTTGGGAATGGATTGGATCAAAGCTCACTAATCAAAAAATGATTTCAAAAATAAAAGGGTTGAGTATTTGGATGATTCGAGCAAGCCAATTGAGATGGTGGGGATTCAAAGACATGTTTCAATTAGAATGGGGGTAAGTGCACCAAGATGGTTCCCAAAAAGGGGACTTAAGTGGACAGTTTTTTTCTAAAATAAGGAAATACTGACCTTGGATGTGAAATTGAGGATACTTAACTCAAAATTTTGAGATGGAACAAAAAGGATTCAAATGCTTCGAGTCTACTTTCTAAATTACTAATTTATTTTGAAAATGGTTGAGATTAAGGGGTTCAAACAAGGGACGTACAAAAATTGGTGTTGTTTTTGTCAGAAAAACATAACATAGCAACTCTTGTATGACCCTCGTACGGTGAACTATTTTTTAGTATTTTTAAAATCGCAATGGTCATAAGTTAGCTAACAGTATGTAGTTGATGCATGATTTTTCTAATAATTTTTTAATGAATATTTGAGTTTTTACTAATTTCCGAAGTGGACATTTCCTAAAAATAGAATTTTGGTTGTGCTAACCATACAAATTTTGGAAACTAATTAATTTTATTTTAATTTTGTAGAATGGAGTCTAGTTTCTAAAAATGTAATTTATTTGAAAAATTGATGAACGGTTAATTTATAACAAAAAATACCAAACACTATTTTTTGGCAAAAGAAAAAGACATACAGATAAAATAAATTATGGATGAAAGACTTAACATTTTCATAAAGTGAAAAAAATTGCATCGTTGGATAGCTAAGAGATAACCCAACATTACCCATGTGTTCAATTTTTTTGATATTGAACCATGTGCAATCCTGCCAGTGAGCACAAACTCGATTATGAGAAATATGGTGGATTTTTTAAAAACACATCTTTGGTCTTTGGGAATGCCCTCCAAGCCTTTGCGTTGGTATTCCAAGGCAAATGCCAAGCCTAAGGCTCGAGAATTCCCAAAGTAAGATATAACGCAAGTGTGTTATAACGCGCTCACGTTATATCTCACTTTTCACATGGTTTTTGTTTCTGCGGGGAACATGTCAACTAGGACATAACGTGAGCGTGTTATGTCTTCCTTTATGTTAAATGCCAATATATTGAATGTAGGCTGATATATTTGTATGTTTGTATGTACATGTATGTCATGTATGTATGTATGATTGTATGGATGTAAGATTATATGTACATATGTATTATGCTTGTATGTATGCATTTATGTATGTCTTTAGACAGAGGGAGAATTTAGAGAGAGAGAGAGAATCTAGAGAGATGGAGAGGGGGTGGAAGTGAGAGTTTAAGAGAGAGGGAGTGGGAGAGAAGGGGTTGGAGTGAGGGGGACTTAGCTAGGTAGGGTGGGAGGGATAGAGGGAAGGAGAGAGAGAGAGGAGGGGTGGGAGAGAGGGAATTGAGGGAGAGGAAGAGAGAGAGGGGGGTGGGAGAGAGAGAATTGAGGGAGAGGGGAGAGAGAGAGATGGAGAGAAAGAGAGAGTTATGTAGGTAGGGTGCCAAAGGGAGAGACTTGAGAGTGTGAGGGGGGTAAGAGGGAGAGACTTGAGAGATAGGTGGTAGTGTGAGAGAGAGGGAGTGAGGGAGGGAGTGGGAGTGTGAGAGAGATGGAGTGTGAGAGAGAGGGAGTGGGAGAGAGATGGACTGTGAGTGAGAGACCTAAGAGAGGGTGAGGGTGTGGGAGGGAGTGACCTGATAGAGGTAGAGAAAGAGGTGGGTGGAGTGAGAGGGACTTATCTAGGTAGGGTTGGAGGGATAGATAGAGAGAGGGGAGAGAGAAAAAGAGAGAGTTACCTAGGTAGGTTGCCAGAGGGAGAGACCTGAGAGAGAGAGGGGTTGTGAGGAAGAGACATGAGAGAGAGTGGGATGGAGTGGGAGGTACATAAAGAGAGATGGATAGAGGGAGTGAGAGAGGGTGGTAGGTATTGATTGAACGTGAGGTAGGCAGAAATAGGGAGATGGTAGATAGAGACAATTAGAGAGGGTAGGAGGGAGGGAAGGAGGGACAGGTGAGATGTATAGATAGAGAGAAAGTGATAGGGGTTGAGGGTATAGGGTTGAGGGATTAGGGTGGAGGACCTATAGGGTTGATGGTTTCTAGGGTATTAGGATTTAAGGTTTGAGGGTTGAGGGAATAGGGTCAATGGTAGAGGGTATTTGGTTGAGGGTATAGGGTACAAGGTTTAAGGGTTTAGGGTTGAAGGGTTTGGGGTTAAGGGTGTAGGGTTAAGGGTTTACTTGGTTGAGGGCAGAGGGTTTAGGGTATAGGTTTTGAGGGTATATGGTTGAAGGATTAGGTTCAAGGTCCAATGTAAGGGGTAGAGGGTTTAGGGTTTAAGGATTGAGGGTTGAGGTTTGAGGGATTAAGGGTTGAGGGCTGAGAATTGAGGATTGACCATTTAATGTATAGGGTAAAGGGTAGAGGTTTCAAGGGTTGAGGGTTCAAGATTGAGTGTTTAAGCTATAGGGTCAAGGGATTAGGGTTGAGGGTCCAATATATAGGGTAGAGGTTATAGGGGTTGAGAGATTAAGGGTTGAGGGTTTAGGGATTAGGGTAGAGAGTTTTCTTGGATTTCACAGTATAAGGGTTGAGGGTAGAGGGTAGAGGTTTTAACAATTTAGGGTTTAAGTAGTTAGGGTTGAGGGTCAAGGGTTTAGGGTTGAGTGTTTAAGGGTTTAAGGGTTGAGGGTTTAAGAGTAAAGAGGGTTGAGGGATTAGGGTGGAGAGTTTACTAAGTGGGTTTAAGGGTTTGGGGATTAGGGTTGAGGGTAGAGGGTAGAGGATTGACAGTAGAGGGTAGAGGGTTTACGGGTTAGGGTTTAAGGGCTTAGGGTTTAGGGATGAGGGATTAATAGGTTATAGGATAGAGGTTATAGGGGTTGAGGGATTAGGGTTTAAGGGTTGATGGTTAAGGGATTTAGAGGGTATAGGGGTTGAGTGATTAAATTTTAAGGGTTCAGGGTTCAGGGTTCAGGGTTCAGGGTTCAGGGATTAAGAGGGTATAGGGGTTGAGGGACTAGGGTTTAAGGGTTGAGGGATGAGGGTTCAAGGATTAAGATGGTATAGGGGTAGAGAGATTAGGGTTCAAGGGTTCAAGGGTTCAAGGTTCAGGGATTAAGAGGGTATAGGGGTTGAGGGGTTAGGGTTTAAGGGTTGAGGGTTGAGGGATTAAGAGCGTATAGGAGTTGAGGGGTTAGGGTTTAAGGGTTGAGGGTTCAAGGATTAAGATGGTATAGGGGTATAAGTATTAGGGTTTAAGGGTTGAGGGTTGAGGGTTCAAGGATTAAGAGGATTAAGAGGGTATA
>CM021104.1:642010697-642027899 GCA_007115665.2 Sequoiadendron giganteum | reverse complement strand
GGATTAGGTTTGAAGGGTTGAAGGATTGAGGGTTGAGGGATTAAGAGGGAGGGTATAGGGGTTGAGGGATTAGGGTTTAAGGGTTGAGGGTTCAAGGATTCAGAGGGTATAGGGGTAGAGGGATTAGGGTTGAAGGGTTCAAGGTTAAGGGTTCAGGGATTAAGAGGGTATAGGGATTGAGGGATTAGGGTTTAAGGGTTGAGGGTTCAAGGATTAAGAGGGTATAGGGGTAGAGGGATTAGGTTTGAAGTGTTCAAGGTTCAAGGTTCAGGGATTAAGAGGGTATAGGGGTTGAGGGATTAGGGTTTAAGGGTTGAGGGTTGAGGGATTAATAGGGTATAGGGGTTGAGGGATTAGGGTTTAAGGGTTGAGGGTTGAGGGTTCAAGGATTAAGAGGGTATAGGGGTAGAGGGATTAGGGTTTAAGGATTGAGGGTTGAGGGTTCAAGGATTAAGGTGGTATAGGGGTAGAGGGATTAGGGTTGAAGGGTTTAGGGTTCAGGGTTTAAGGATTAAGAGGGTATAGGGGTTGAGGGATTAGGGTTTAAGGGTTCAGGGTTCAAGGATTAAGAGGGTATAGGGGTTAAGGGATTAGGTTTTAAGGGTTGAGGGTTGAGGGATTGAGGGATTAAGAGGGTATAGGGGTATAGGGATTACATTTTAAGGTTTGAGGGTTCAAGGATTAAGAGGGTATAGGGTTAGAGGGATTAGCGTTGAAGGATTGAGGGTTGAGGTTTGAGGGATTAAGAGGGTATAGGGGTTGAGGGATTAGGGTTTAAGGGTTGAGGTTTTTAGGTTTGAGGAATTAAGAGGGTATAGGGGTTGAGTGATTAGGGTTTAAGGGTTGAGGGTTGAGGGTTCAAGGATTAAGAGGGTATAGGGGTAGAGGGATTAGGGTTGAAGGGTTCAGGGTTCAGGGATTAAGAGGGTATAGGGGTTGAGGGATTAGGGTTTAAGGGTTGAGGGTTGAGGGATTAAGAGGGTATATGGGTTGAGGGTTGAGGGTTCAAGGATTAAGAGGGTATAGGGGTGGAGGGATTAGGGTTGAAGGGTTGAGGGTTCAGGGATTAATAGGGTATAGGGGCTGAGGGAATAGGGTTTAAGGGTTCAGGGTTGAGGGATTAAGAGGGTATAGGGGTTGAGAGATTAGGGTTTAAGGTTTGAGGGTTGAGGGTTCAATGATTAAGAGGGTATAGGGGTTGAGGGATTAGGGATGAAGGGTTCAGGTATTAAGAGGGTATAGGGGTTAAGGGATTAGGGTTTAAGGGTTGAGGGTTGAGGGTATATATTTCAACCCTAATCCCTAATCCCTCTCTATCTCCCACTCTCTCTTTCTCCCACTCTCATCCTCTCTCCCTCCATCTCTATCTCCCACTCTCCCCTTCTCCCACTCTCTCCCACTCTCTCTTTCTCTCACTCTCCCCTTCTCCCACTCTCCCTTTTTCCCACTCTCCCACTCTCTCCCACTCTCTCTTTCTCCCACTCTCCTCCTCTCTCCCTCACTCTCTATCTCCCACTCTATTTCTCCCACTCTCCCTCCCACTCTCTCTTTCTCCCACTCTCCCCCATCTCTCCCTCCCTCTCTATCTCCCACTCTCTCTTTCTCCCACTCTCCCCCTCTCTATCTCCATCTCTCCCAAAATCTCTTTCTCCCCCTCTCCCTCTCCCTCTCTCCCTCTTTCTCACCCACTCTCTCTTTCTCTCCTCCTTCCTCTCCCTCCCTCTCTCCATCTTTCTCTCCCACTCCCTCTACCTCCCTCTCTCCCTTTTTATCTCCCACTCTCCCCTTCTCTCCCTCCCTATCTATCTCCATGTCTCCCACTTTCTATTTCTAACCCTCTTCCTCTCCCTCCCTCTCTCCCTCTCCCTCTCCCTCCATTTATTTCCCTCTCTCTCTCTCCCACTCTCCCTCTACCTCTATCTCTCTCTCTCACACACACACACACTCACCTCTATCTCCACCACTATAAGGGTGTAGGGGACAGTTATAGAATTAGGATAGAGGGTAAATAAAAAGAGGGAGAAAAGAAATATACTAATAAAACCATATTTCACATAATGTGCTCACGTGTCGTACTCCACTAAAACGGTAAAAAACTCTATATACCCATGATTTCAAGGCCCATATTTTGCATATTCCCCTATTTTTGTGGGTGCTCTCACAAAAAGCGGCTTTTTGATGATGTTGTGAAGTGTGCAAGCATGTTTTTCACATTCCATCACCTTTTCCATGATCTTTCTACCACCTTTGCATGAAATAGTAGAGTTTCCATGTTGAAAGACATATAATATCAATTGAAGTTTGAATTCCATTTAAAATCGATATACAATTGAAATTTGGAGGGGAACAAGCTTTTGAACAAGTCAAATTATTGTGGATTTGAAGAAAGAAGAAGATAAGGCTACATAATTGGGTTGAACTCCTTCATTTGAAAGTCTGGTTTTTTAGGTATGTGAAGTCTTTACAAATTTTATTTCATTCTATTATGGCTGGCTTTCATTTTTCTTTGTCATTATAACCTTAGGTTGTCAATGCACATTTTAAATTACCATTATATACACTTGCCAAATACTATTTTAAACTTGACGCAGAACATCTACCAGGATCCACAAATCATCAAGGGTACTTCTAACCCTAAATTAAATTGAAGAAGATCAAAAAACAAACTCAATCATCTTTTCATCAAAACATTAGAACTTAGTTTCAACTCTTTGTCAAACTCAAAAAAATAGATTAACCATCATAAAATTGATTGTAACATAGCATAAAGCTGATTAGAAACTCAAAACCATTCACCAAAATTCATCCTTTAATACAACTCCAAGCCTCTCCCATTCCTCCAAAGGGTCCAAAAACCTTCCAATACCTCTGCACAAACTAATGCAGTACAAAGGAAAAAGTCAACACCTTTCTTGACACACTTATTCAACTATATTTCCCTCTACAAAAAATTTGATTCGTATACTCAAATTAGCATTAAGAGTTCCCAATTCCTTTTAAGGACCTTCAAAACACCTTGAAAATATTAAAAATAACTGATTACAATCAACTTGGCTCCTCAAAACATCAACCAATGATTATGTCATTCACAAATTGTCTTAAATCTTCCATAATGGCACCATTGTTTACAAACACAAACTATAATTCTTAAGGCACAACCAAACCATTCTTTGCTTAAGAAATCTTTGTTTGAGTTAGTACAACAAAAATGAAACCTTTTAGAATTCTTCCCTTACACACAAAATTAGTTCCTTTGTTCACTATCCACACTACTAGTAGCCAAGTATCTACAAATTGTCACATGTATCTCAAAACCATGCACACACTTCAGACTGTGATACTCATTTTTGATGCAAAGTTATAGGACCCAAAACCATTGAAGATGTCAACTTTCCTTCAAGAGGCATCTAACAAGATTAAAAAGGCCTAATGGACCAATCCAAACACTCCTCCAAGCTGGACAACAAACATAAACACTATTTCCCACCTTTCACCCTTGGAATCTCATTACCATGGTACAGATAAAATTATACGCCATGTCGAAGAAAAAGACAAAGAGGAAACTAACAAACGAAGAGAACGAAACCTTGAAAGAAAAGGAGAGAGTTTGGGTGGTGACATATCGTGAAAAGAATAAGTTGGAAATGATTGTTGAAAACAACCGATTATAGACAAACCTCAACCATCAAAAAGAGAATGGGAATTGGTAGCACAACAAGCATGAATGCGAAAGCATCATCGTAAGACAGATTCAGATACCGTAGTTGGAGACACACCCTCTACGACAAGTGAATATGAAGGGACACCATTAAGCACAAGAAAATATGGAGGGACATCATCCAGCACAAGTGAATATGGATAGGCACCATCTACTACAAGTGAATATGGAGGGAGACCATGTACCGCAAGGAAATATTGTTAGACACCATCCAACACATCTCAAGTTGAGAGTACATCATCACTCGAAATTGACAAAGAAGGTATGCCATCATCCCCATGTGAACCTCAAGGTATGTTTTCTTCCTCACCCTCGATCGAAGGTATGCAATCTAGCCCACCTCAATTAAATATCGATGAAATTCCTAATGTTGAGATGTATGTAAATAGGAGAACACCATCAAGAATTTTCCGTAGAAAGCCAAAGTATTTGATTAATATTCATGATGAGATTTTGTAGCACATGGAAGGTAAGATTTAACATGCACTTGTAGAAGATATGTTGATAAGATTTGGGAACGATTCTTTGAAAGGCTAAATGAGACTGCAAGATGTCAACTATTTGTTGAAATGATGCAGGGTGTAAAGTATAGGAACATCATAAAGACTCTTGGGTTGAGAACATCGAATGCATCCAGTGAAGACACTATTGTGAAGAATCTAATGGCTGCTTATGAGAGTGTGGGTAAGACCTCACACTCAAAGGATAGTAATGTCACCCAACATGTCATTACATCGACTTTGTTAAGCTGTCAAACAAAGAGATCTCATCTAATTAAAAACACTAGTGAACAAATGGGAATTACTAGAAAAAATTTATCAAGAGCCATTCAAAGGGGGCAAAGAATTGAGGGCAATGATATAAATGAATTATGGGCATTCTCGAGGAGACTGTCATGAAAAGATAAAGAAGTTGTCAAAGCCTTGAGAACACTAATTGAAGAGTATTGGAAGAATAACACAAGGCCATCTCTGAATTAAAGGGATGTGGTAAGAAGGAGAATCGGTAGTCGGAATCATGAGCCACATCCAAAGTATTTTTTGGATATGACTCGAACCCAATTTTTTTAGAAATTTGAAAATGATTATCCTAAAATTAGTATTTCTCAAAGATTTTTTGAACTGCTTAAACCTTTTTATGTCAAGATAAATCACACATGCACTACTTGTTTTTGTAGACTACATATTGAATTTTCTAACCATTATGATGGTTATCGTTCTATATGTTTAGATTTTCATACTAACGATTTTTTGCAGGATTGTGGCATAAAAGCCCCACCAAAATCTTCAAGAGAGTTCTTATCAAAAAAATTATGTGAAATAGAGGATGGCCAAATATTCTATAGGACAACATGCTTGGATGGTTCATGTGAGTGTTGTGGTGGCTTCCAACGTATGCCAGTATGTCAACATATGAAAAGCACAGATGAGGTGGGACATAGACTAGTAGAGTTTGAGAAGTATAAAACAGTGGCATATGCTACAAAAGATGGGTCTCAAGCAAAAAGGTGTGATTTGGTTATTGAGAAGATTCCAGTGTACCAATTTATGACCACATTTTGTGATAGTATATTGTTTGAGTATGCAATGCATACCCATAGAGCCCAATGGTTGGACACACAGTTCAAGCTATGCAAGGACACCTTTCCAGTTGGAAGCATAGTATATGTGGTTGAATTTGCAGAGAACTACACTCTACAGCCACAACATGAGGTGCAATCAGAGTATTACAACTCCACACAAGTTTCGATATTTGTGCACATAACATTCATTCATGCATTTGATAGTACAGATGAGAAAAGGAAGGTATTGAGGGAGTACCACTTTTACATTAGTGATGATCGAACACATTCTCCAGAGTTTGTGCAAATTTTCTTCTAGATGTTCTACAGTGGTTTGGCTCAAAGGGGCATAAAATATGATCAACATATAATATCGCCTGATAACTATGCAGCATAGTTCAAGAACTCGTGCATGTTCTACTAGTTGTGCAGGATGCATGTCATTACAAGTGTTCAACATATACGGAACTTTTTTGAGGCCGGACATGGAAAAGGGGAGCATGATGGTGCAGGAGCATGTGTGAAACAAGCATTAGCACAAGAAGAGTTAAAGTATAAAGACAGTGCAAAATTGACAGATGCAAAATAAATCGTCAAGTGGTGTAATGCTTTGATGGGTCCAAGTAATGAAGGTATGTCTTAAGTTCGTAGATTTTTTTGGTTGATGGATGATACTAACATTGCACCATATGAAGACTGTTGTACACTAACAAGATCGAGTGAGGTACACTCTTTCCTTAGCTCAAATGCACATTCATGGAGTATCGATACACGAAAGATGGCATGATTTTGTTTTTCATGTACAATGCAAGACTGGAATGATTGTGAGTTAGGGGAGTGGGTTGAAAAATGGTTCACAATTTATCTTAGCCCACTTCACACGTATCGCCCTCCGACGGCATTGGAATTGACACAAATGGAATCATTGGTCACTTTGACCATGTGTCATATCTAGTTCAACCAGGTGATATATCTACTTTCTTAGTTGTTGAAATTCTGTATCGTTATCTTAATTTGTACTTTATTCATAATGTTGACAAATTTCAAGAGATTTTTTGCACATATCAATGCAAGGCATGGTTATGCAGTTATTATAGATGAAGACAATGAAGAGGGAACAAACTATAACTTGTGTCATTGTGTTGAGACCAAAAAAAAATTGGAGGCCCCAGTTAAAGATGGAGAAAACATCGAATACCCTACAGGCTCAGTTGTGGTTACTGGAACATGGCATAGAAGGTACCCACATTCAAGTGTTAAACATTGGCTATTTCAAGACTTTGACATGCATAGTAAGATTCTTCATTACTCGAACCTTTTCGTGGCATCCAATGTTCATTTGACCAAATATAGGGGTAGACCTTTCAACAAGACATTATGGAAGGTTTGTGAGTCTGACCATGAGGCAATACTTGACACAATAAAGAGTAGAGCAGGCCCGGATGGTTCGTTGGATTGATTTGTAAGTATATCCACATTGGTTCTTATTAATTTATACTTGTATGCACATTAATTTGATGCCATCCAAGAGAATGTCAGCCAGAAAAGCAATGCAACATCCTTCTTTTGATGCCTGCATGCAACATCCATAAGTGCCTTCCATCTATTTTTATTTCATTTCCATTTTGGATGCTCTTTCTTTTTCTCTTTTACTTTGTGTATTTGTAAGTAAACTACTAATAATTGATTGATCTTTCGTTGCAAAAAATGTTGATTTAGGAACCATCAAAGAGAATCTCGGCCAAAAAAGCAATGCAACATCCTTATTTTGATGATCTTGACAAATCTCAATTTTGATTTCAAGCCACTATAAAAGAGCATGTGAAGCTTAGCGAGGGAATCTCAAGTTACTCATTTGAATTTAACCTCATAATGAGCACCTATGATGTAGACATTTAAAGAGAATCTTGAATCTATGAGTGACATTGTAAAAGATTTATGAGAACAAAGTGCCTGAGGAATTGTAATAAGATTTAATTACATAATGAGATATACTCAAATATTGTAAGGTTTGAGTTCATGTTTGGTGTAGTAGCACCTTGTTCTATAAATGCATTGAATAGGAAAATTTGCAAATTTTGAATTTTGAAATGTAAACAATGTGAAAAAGGTCATATAAAGGTCATGTAAACAATTTGCAACTTTTTTTCTGCAACTCGTGTGACCAAGTGGATTATTCCAACATGTTCAAATAGGTATTTTTATGCTAGGCATGGTCCTCTTTCACACTGAAACATGTAGAATCACTCCGAGCTATGTTCCACTGGATGGATCCCTTAAGGGTCCAAAGTCTAAAATGGCTGCAAACTTCAGCATGCTATTACATGGATACCGTGACACTTAGAAACTTCTCGTCTGATCCTACAGAATCATGTTGGGCCCCTCTAGAAAAACCTCTCTCAGTTTTGGCTATCTCAGAGTGTTTTTTCTCGTGTCGGTGGATTTTCACTTGATAGAAAAAGTGTCAAATTCAAGTTCTGCAAAGTTGCAAAGTGGTGCAACATTCGCTCTACAACTCGTGTGACAAAACTAACTAAACCAACATATTTGAATAGGTATTTTAACGCTAGGCATGGTCCTCTTTCACACCGAAACACGTAAAATCGATTTGAGCTATGTTCCACTAGATCGATCCCTCAAGGGTCCAAAGTGCAAAATGTCTACAAACTTCAGCATGATATTACTCGACTACTGTGATGCTTAGAAACTTCTCATCTCATCCTATAGGATCATGTTGATTCCCTCTACAAAAAACTCTCTCGATTTTAGCTATCTCGGAGTGGTTTTCTCGTCGTGGCAGATTTTCACTTGATGGAAAAAGCATCAAATGCAAGCAGTGCAAAGTTGCAAAGTGGTACAACTTTCGTTCTGCAACTTGTGTGACCAAGCAAACTATTCCAACATGTATGAATAGGTATGTTTACACTAGGCATGGTCCTCTTTCACACCGAAACACGTGGAATCACTCTGAGCTATGTTTCACTTGATCGATCCCTGAAGGGTCCAAAGTGCAAAATGGCTGCAAACTTCAACATGCTATTACTTGGCTACCATTACACTTAGAAACCTCTCGTCTAATCCTACAAGAAGGCATTGGACCCCTCTAGAAAAACTCTCTCGATTTTGGCTATCTTGGAGTGGTTTTCTCGTGGCGGCGGATTTTCACTTGATGGAAAAAGTGTCAAATTCAAGCAATGCAAAGTTGCAAAGTGGTGCAACTTTCACTCTACAAATTGTATGACCAAAATAACTATTCCAACGTGTCCGAATAGGTATTTTTATGCTATTGATGGTCTTGTTTCACACTGAAACACGTGGAATCGCTATGAGCTACGTTCCTCCGGATCGATCCCTTAAGGGTCCAAAGTGCAAAATGGCTGCAAACTTTAGCATGCTATTACTTGGATAACGTGATTCTTAGAAACTTATTGTCTGATCCTACAAGATCGCGTTGAGCCCCTCTAAAAAAAACTCTCTCGGTTTTGGCTATCTCGGAGTGATTTTCCCGTGGTAGCGGATTTTCACTTGATGGAAAAAGCATCAAATGCAAGCAATGCAAAGTTGCAAAGTGGTGCAACTTTCGTTCTGCAACTTGTGTGACCAAGCGGACTATTCCAACACGTCCAAATAGGTATTTTTATGCTAGGAATGGTCCTCTTTTTCACCGAAGCACATGGAATCACTCTAAGCTATGTTCCACCGAATCGATCTCTGAAGGGTCCAAACTGCAAAATGGCTGCAAACTTTATCATACTATTACTTGAACACCGTTACACTTAGAAACTTCTTTTCTAATCCTACACGAAGGCGTTGGGCTACTCTACAAAAACCTTTCTCAATTTTGGCTATCATGGAGTATTTTTCTTGTCGTGGCAGATTTTCACTTGATGGAAAAAGTGTCAAATTCAAGTTGTGCAAAGTTGCAAAGTGGTGCAACTTTCGCTCTGCAACTCGTATGACCAAACTAACTATTCCAACGTATCTTAATAGGTATGTTTATGCTAGGCATGTTATTTTTTTGCACTGAAATACTTGGAATCACTCCAAGCTACGTTCCACCAAATCGATCCCTTAAGAGTCCAAAGTGCAAAATGGCTGCAAACTTCAACATGCTATTACTCGGATACCGTGATGCTTAGAAATTTCTTGTTTGATCCTATAAGATCATGTTGAGCCCCTCTACAAAAACCTCTCTTGATTTTGGCTATCTCAGAGTTGTTTTCCCGTGGTGGCGGATTTTCACTTGATAGAAAAAGCATCAAATGCAAGCAGTGCAAAGTTGCAAAGTGGTGAAACTTTTGTTCTGGAACTTGTGTGACCAAAAAAACTATTCCAACACATCCAAATAGGTATGTTTACGCTAGGCATGGTCCTCTTTCACACCAAAACACGTGGAATCACTCTGAACTATGTTCCACCAGATCGATCCCTTAGGTTGGAGGAGTCTAAAGTTGCAAATTTGTAAGTTGCTTAAAGAAACAAATTTGAAATGCAACGGTTACTTGTTTTGAAAGTTGGTTTTTAGTTAGTTGAGGGCATGGATCAATTATACAAGGGTTTAAAACACTATGTAAAGCCTTGAGAGGCTTGAATGGAGGTTGTTGATGAACTTTTGGAGAAGATAAGATAAGAATTATTCACACTGTTCTCTATTTTTTAGATTTTTTATACAAACTTGTTGATCTCGTACTTGGTATGACATCCAGCTTCCTATATGATCCCAAGGCTGAAATGGATTGAAAGAGGGCTGAGCTCACAAGAACCCATCTCTCATGATAATGAATTTCCCACTTAGCACTCATTGCATGTAGCTGATGCTCACAGAGGTGAGGCACTAGGCCTTCCCAGGAGGTCACCCATCCCAGTACTACTCTAGCTCCAATGCTTAACCATGAAGTTTTTTCCCCAAGGTTAAGCCCACTTATCTTGCAACCCCATTTGCAAAACCTTTAGCAAGTATTGTGCCTTATGAAACATTCATTATAAAGCCCCTTTAGCTCATCAATTGATAAGTAGGAGGTATTTTCTACAATGTGTCAAATTGTGATATTGCTATCAGGATTCAATTGTGTAGTTTTCGAGTATAAAATAGAATAAGAAGGGAAGATCGGGGTAATCAATTTGCGGACTTATTTTTATTATTGAGTTACCTAGTGTGGGATTGGTCTATATGAGAAAAAATTTATAATATGGGAGTATACGTTTCAAGCATATAATCTGAAAAGGACTCAAAGTTAGATGAATGAGTACAAAGTATCGATCAGGAAAGGCATCCCAATTCTCAAGGCCTATATATCAA
Organism: Sequoiadendron giganteum; assembly: GCA_007115665.2. Taxonomy (NCBI): domain Eukaryota; kingdom Viridiplantae; phylum Streptophyta; class Pinopsida; order Cupressales; family Cupressaceae; genus Sequoiadendron; species Sequoiadendron giganteum. The sequence goes on along the minus strand of CM021104.1, from coordinate 642,017,321 downwards.
TGATAGGTAGATTTATATTCAAAGCTAGCACATGATTTTAATTGATTAATTAGAAACAAATATTTTATTTTTTTATCAAATTTCCATTATCAAATTAATATTTGAATTATATTTCATATTCAGAATTTATTTCATTTATAATTTGGGGACTCTGTTAGCTATCTTAATAATATTGGATGACAACCTTTGTCAATCCAATAAGAAATAAATCAAAAATCTATTGATCCAGAGCTCGAGTCATTATAGTGGTATTAGAGCGAATGAACCTAGTAGCCTTTGAGTATTGCAACAAATTGACTTTCCATTAGAAGCATGGCAACTGATGATAGTGGTTGGCATTACTCAAGAAGGATGAACATCTTAAAAACATTTGCAGAAATCGGGACAAGTAACCTTCTTGTGGACTTAGGGTTGCAATATTTGATCTACAACATGTTCCACCATTTCTTCAGTAGGATCAAGAACACACATAATTAAGGTGTGTTTGCAACCATGAAATATTATGGTTCGAACTATCCAAAAGAGTGATGTTTTATCTCGACCACCCATATCTATACCATGGTTTTTTTGGAAACAAGGATGGGTTCTCTCTTCATCGGCATATACATTATTCCTCGATTTGTTCATACTAGTGTTACAAGACTTGGACTCACCTCAGACTTGACAAGCCAATTTTTGACTTGGACTCAGGCTCAGAGCCCAGAGTCGACAAATAGAAAAACCTAAGAAATTCAAAGATTTTTAAGGCTTTAAAACTTGTTTCATGCACCCTTTAATAAATAAACCTTAAAGACACAATAGCATCATCAAATATAAATTACTATGATCCCATACACAAACATACATCAATCACATAAGTATAAGCATCAATAAAAGATATTTGTATTAACATAGAAATTACCTTAAACACATGTAACTCATAACTATTGAACCATCAATTTAGAATGCAAATATGGATAGGCATCGATAAAAGATATTTGTATTAACCAAATAGCCATGTAGGCATACATCAATATATGTTGATATAAGTATGAAATATATGTACAAACTAGCCATATAGGCTTACAAGAATGCCATATAGGCATACAATGTCAAATATGTCCAATAAAAAATATGTACAAAACTGCCATGTAGGCATACAACAAAGGACTCTAGAATCAAAATTCATTGCTCTCCATGCCCTGGAAATAAAATATTTCCTTTCCTTTTCGCTCTGTGGTGATAGGTCTGTCACTAGTTTTTGTTGTGCTCGTGGAGTACTCCTGCTACTCCTCCTAGGGTTTAGTTCATGGTGAATTTTTAACTATTACAATAAGAAGTAAAGACATGAATATATAAAAATTAAATTATAAAAAATGATATATTTTACAAAATAATCACTCACATCCATCTCACGATCTCTCTCCACGAGGGAAATATTCTCATGCCCATGCTCAGGCGTGCTCAAGCCCTGTATAAACCATACAAATAGAAATTAAACTATGTGAATCAATAATGGTTTGATTTTTCACTAACTAAAATCTATAACAACAAATGTAAATTGAAATTTACTAATTTTCCTCATACCTCTTCTGTCAGAGCCATCGAGGATTGTATAGAAGATGTCACACCAATATCCATTGCCCTTGTCACATTCGGAGGTGTATCATCTCGCAACAACTGAAAATAAAACAACAAAATATTCAATTTAATCAACGATGTGCATATAAACTACACAAATCTATTAAGTACTTGATTCATTAGCTAAGCTCTTTATTCTATTACCTATGTGAAGGTTTGAGTAAATCCATCACCACTGGGAAGTGTTCCATCAAAACCTCCAATATTAGTTTATTCAACATCCAAAATTGCATATTAAATTACCATTTGTAAAACAATGCTATTAACATACAATAAATTTACAATTGTTTACTAGTTACATACCCTAGCGATAGATGTACTACAGAAATAGGTTGGTGGGGGGCCGGTGTATCCAGTCTCAACACTGTAACCCTACAATTTTATTAAAATCATAAAACATTTTTAGTTAATCTTGCATTTCAAAATTGAAATTTAATAAATTAAATTCCATGAACACGTGCACTAACTTTTACTTGACTATCAATGTCATATGCCTCATGAAAAATGTTAGCTGCCCTCTCCATCTCCATAGCTGCAAACGGATCCTGTGTACCAGTCTCGTGAGTGTCGGTGGGGTCATATGAACAAGTAGCCTCACAAGATTGACACACATGTGTTGGAAGGCCACCACTTGAAGACTCCCTTGGATGGCGTTGTAGAATAGGGCTAGTATGATGGATGACACTCTGTGTCAAAGTATTGATTTCCTGCAATGTCTCTACGTCAGCACTTTCCTTCGTGATGGAAGGCATAACAACGTGCTCACGAGGTGGCCTAGTGAAATCTCGTCTACCTTGCCATGTAGGATCCGGCTGTGCACCAGGTCTATCCTGAGCTGACCCCCCACCTCTCCCCTAGAAATATCTCATATCAAAATAATTTGGGATTTTGTTCGATATGAACTCACTGTATAGTTTCCTAAGGAAATATTGCGGGACCTCACAATTTTTGCACGGTGGGTAATCGAAGATCATGTACCACCTATCATAAAATTGGTCCCTAATCTATTGGTGGTGGCACCAATGGATAGAAAACCTCTTCGCATTGAGGGTAAGATTTTGATTTGTGCATGGGTCAGTGAATAATGAGCACAAATCACCTTTTGTAATTTTAAATACTTCACATCATTGTATGATAGTTTATTTGCATAATAATCCCTAGCCGCCTGCCTCCTATCTTGCCATCCAGTTATTTGTTTGCTAATTGAACCTACATTTTTTAACATATCTTTTAATGAATTTGCTAGGGTCATTCTTTCTGTGGTTGAACCATTTGGATCACTCAACCTACTAATCAAATCCTCAATTCTCTTTTTGTTGTTCTCAATTTCACTCATTAAATTTTGTTGAGTGTCAGGAGGGGGTTGAGTCATTGGTAGAGGAGGTTGATGTTGTGGTTGATTTTGATCTTGAGGATTTGGTTGGTCTTCCTATTGAGGATTTTGAGGGTTTTCAAGTTGATTTGCATCTCCTAAAAATTCAAACAAATAGATATCAAATTCAACCTAAAACTAAATAATTCAAAACAAAAACCATAGAATCCTTACCTTTCACAGCTCTTCGTCATCATGGCGCCATTGTTGCAAAGAAATAGGGATTGTTGGTGAATAAATTTGTTGAAATTCTCCTCCTAGAACGCGAGCACAAAATTGTGGTGGTTTTGGCCGCGGCTGCAAAAAAAAACCAGTCAAAATCCTAATGAGAGATTTGCATTTATTTTTGTAGGGGTTCTCCACAGAATTCCTACCCATTTCCATGCACCCGCCCATGGTTTTTGTTATAAAACTTAAATTTTGTATGAGAAAAGGTTTTCCAATGTTTGCAATAACTATCAGTGACAAGTCAGAAGAATATAGGGGTATAAAAGACATATCCTTAGACAATCATCATATCCTTAAAGATTTTTCTGATGTGTTTTGGTTAGAGTTGTTTGGGTTTCCTAAGCGTGAAGTTAATTTCCATATTGATTTGGTTTTAGATGCTCAACCTATGTCAAGGACTCCTTACAGGATGATAACTCAAGTACTCAATGAACTTAAGATGCAATTGGAAGAATTATTGGAAAAGGGTCACATTCATCCTAGTGTATCACCATGGGGTCCTCCAATAATCTTTGTGAAGAAGTATGGTTACCTTAGATTTTGCATTGATTAGAGAAAATTGAAAAAGTTAACAATCAAGAATTGATACCCTCTACCAAGGATTGATGACTTTTTTGACCAAATCAAAGGAGCTAAGGTTTTCTCAAATCGGGGTATCATCAATTGTGAATCATCAAAGTAGATATTCATAAAACTGTGTTCACAACTTGTTATGGTCATTATGAGTTCACTATTATGCCCTTTGGGTTAACAAATGCCTCGGTAGTATTAATGAGTCTAATGGATGGTGTGTTTTGAACCTTTTTAGATTTTTAAATTTGTTAATCTTTTTGGATGACATTTGATTTATTCAAGGAATGAAGAAGAGCATGAAGATCATCTTCGTCAAGTCTTGCAGTTTTTGCGGAAGCATCGGTTATATGCTAATCTAGCAAAGAGTTCCTTTTCCAAAAGGAAATACAATATTTGGAGAATATTATTTATGGAGATGGTATATTAGTTGATATGGGTAAGTGCACCAATCTGTGAGACAATTTTGGCTCTGAAGATGCCACTTTTTTTCTGAAATCGGGAAAATCTGATTTGCACGAGAAAATGAAGATAGTTACACTCAAAATTTCAAGATGCGGCAAGAACAAAAGTTGAAGTGCTCCAAGTCTAGTTTCTAAGCTACTATTTTTTTTTTGAAATTAATGAATATTAAAGGTCTCAAAAAGGGGGGGGGCCAAAATAGGTCCCGTTTTTATCAAAAAAAATAGCATAGCACCTAAGGGCTCCCCCCTTTTTGGATAAATTTTTTTTAGAATTTCAAAAATCCCAATAGTGAGAAATTAGCTAACACCATGTAGTTTATCCTCCTTCTTACAGATAATTTTATTTAATGAATATATAATATTGTATGAATTTTCAAAGTGGACACATCCTAAAAAGCTGAAATTTGAGCGTGCTCGCCCCCAAATTTTTTGCAAACTAATCAAAAATTGGATTTTTTTTTTCATCATGTGTAGAATGGAGTCTAGTTTCAAAAAACATAATTTTTTTCACGTTCCGATGAACGTGTAAAAATCTATCATAAACCTAGCACATGTTGTTTTTTGACCAAAAATGAAGGCATTTACAATAGAAGCCATGGATCAAAACCTTAACTAAATCAAAATGAAAAAAAAATTATATATTTAGATAGCTAAGATAGAGGTTAATGCTATCACGGTTTTTTTTATAAACTTGCATTGAAAGACGTGCAAATGAGATGGGGAGCACGGTCAAAAATATGAGAAAACCTAGCAAATCCTGTTAATTAACACGTCTAAAGCAGGCCTTTTGGCGAGCGCCAAATTTGGCGTGCGCAAAATGTGATGAGTCATTTGGCATGCGCCAAATGTGATGAGTCATTTGGCGAGCGCCAAATGGCCTGCTTTGCACAGAACTAGATTTTCGCTTTCTTTATCAGGGAAATTATTAGTACATGAAATAAACATTTAAGTATAAGTTGACATTTACATATGGACATTTACTTTCTTATACTTTAAGTTATATTTCATGTATATATAGGCAGGATGTTTGAGAGTGGTTTCAGATCTCTAAGAGTTATAATGCAAATTCTAGTTTTTGGAAGATCTTAAAAATTTTAAACTTAGTCAAATTTCAGTAATCAGCATGTCAAATTTCAGTAATCAGGAGGTCAAATTTTAGTACTCAGGAGGTCGAATTTCATCTATCTCACTCATTTTCATCTCTTATTCTCTAGACCTCTCTCTCTCACTCATTTTCATCTCTTATTCTCTAGACCTCTCTCTCTCACTATCTCCATCCCTTTATCTAACAATATCTTCCGTGAGCTCAAGAACTATGTCTCTACATGTCCATCTCTCTCTCCTTCCCTCTCCAATATCTATCTCCCTCCCTCCTTCCCTCTCTACATTTTTATATCTCTCATCCCTCTCCTTTAATCTCTATATATCTCTCTCTACTCTCTACACCTACCTATCCCTCCCTCCCTCTCCTCTCCTCTCTTTCTCTCTCTCTTTGCTTCCCTCGCTCTCTCCTCCCCTCTCTACTCTCTATCTTGTCATTCTCTCTCTCCTTCCCTCTCTAGTTCTCTCTATCTCACTTCTCTCTCCTTCCCTCCCTCCCTCTCTAATTTTCTCTATCTCCCTCTCTCTCCTTCCCTTTCTACTTCTCTTTATCTCACCTCTCTTTCTCCCCCTCTCTCTCTCCCTCTCTCTTCCTTTCACCCACCTCTGTTCTCTACTTCTCTCTATCTAACCTATCCCTCTATACATATCTCTCTCTCCCCCCTCCTTCCATCTCAATCTCTCCACCTTCCTCCTTATCTCTCTAATTTTAGGCTCCATCACACATCTCTATCACCTATCTCAGTTCTCTCTTTCCCCTTCCCTCTCTACTCTCTTTCTCTCTATCTCACCCCTCCTCTCTCTTATCTCTCTCACCTCTATCTCTCCATCCCTACCTCTTCCTCCCTCTCTCCTTCCCTCTATTTTTCTCTTTATCTCCTCCCTCTATCTACCTAGACCTCTCTCTATTTTTGTCTCACCTCTCTCTCCATCCCTGCCTCTCCAGGTATATCTCTCCTTTCATATCTACTTCTCTCTACCTAGTTGTCCCTCTATACCTATTTCTCTCTCCCTCCTTGCCTCATCTCTCTCAATATCTCCACCTTCTTTCCCTCTCCAATTCTCTCTCTATCACCTCTCTCTATCTCTCTCATCCCTCTCTACTCTCTTTATCTCTACCTCCCTCCCCCTCTTTCTATCTCTCCTCTCTCCCTCCCCCTCTTTCTATATCTCTTTGCCCTCTCTCTACCTATATCTCTCTCCTTCTATCTATCTCAACTATCCATCTTTACCTATCCCTCCCTCCTCTCTCTTCCACCAAAATTCACT
>CM021104.1:641860007-642010597 GCA_007115665.2 Sequoiadendron giganteum | reverse complement strand
TTTATCAGTACACATTTGTTGTTTTTGTGTGATTTGGTTCATTGGATTCTTTAAAGAAGAATTAAAAATCCCTTCAATAAATTACAGTAATCTGGGAATGTCATTTGGATCAGTAAGAAGAATTAGATAGGAGGGAGAGTCTTGAGAGAGAGAGGGATGAAGTAGGACAGAGATAGAGGTTAGACGGTTAAGGGTTTAGGGTTTAAAGGTTTAGGGGAGAGGGGAGAGAGATAGAGGGAGTGAGTGAGTGAGTGAGTGAGTGAGAGAGAGACCTGAGAGAGGGAGAGGGGGTAGGAGGGAGAGTCTTGAGAGAGAGAGTGAGGGAGGGAGTGGGAGAGAGATAAAGGGTAGAGGGTTAAGGGTAGATGGTTAAGGGTTGAGGGTAGAGGGTCTAAGGGTTAAGGGTAGAGGGATAAGGGTAGAGGGGAGAGACATAGAAGGAGTGAGTGAATGAGTGAGAGAGACTTGAGAGAGGGAGAGGGGGTAGCAGGGAGATAATTGAGAGAGAGAGAGAGGTAGAGGGAGTGGGAGAGAGATAGAGGGTAGAGGGTAGAGGGTTTTAAGTGTTTAGGGTTTAGGGTTAAGGGTAGAGAGAGAGATAGAGAGAGATAGAGAGAGGTAGAGAGGGAAATAAGGTAGAGATATTGAGAGAGAGGAGGCAAGGAGGGAGAGAGAAATTGGTATAGAGGGGAAAATAGGTAGACCCTTAAACCCTAATCCCTAAACCCCCATACCCTCTTAATCCCTCAACCCTCAACCCTCAACCCTTAAACTCTAATCCCTCAACCCCCATACCCTCTTAATCCCTCAACCCTCAACCCTTCAACCCTAATCCCTAACCCCATACCCTCTTAATCCCTCACCTTCAACCCTAATCCCTAATTCCCTATACCTCTTATCCTTCAACCCTCAACCCTTAAACCCTAATCCCTCAACCCCCATACCCTCTTAATCCCTCAACCCTCAACCCTCAACCCTTAAACCCTAATCCCTCAACCCCCATACCCTCTTAATCCCTCAACCCTCAACACTTCAACCCTAATCCCTCAACCCATATACCCTCTTAATCCCTGAAACCTCAACCCTTAACCCTTAAACCTAATCCATAGAGACAGAGAGAGAGAGTGAGAGAGATGGAGGGAGAGGGGGTGGGAGGGAGACACATGAGAGAGAAGAACAGGGAGACAAAGTGGGAGAGAGGGGGTGGGAAGGAGATACTTAAGAGAGTAGGAGAGAGAGGGAGTGAGAGATAGAGGGATGGGAGAGATACAAGGAGTGAGAGAGAGAAACTTGAGAGATAAAGAGGAGGTGGGAGGGAGAGGGAGTACTCAGGGGAGAGGGAGTACTCTAGATAAAGGGATTCGAGAGAGATGGAGGGGGTGGGGGGGAGATACATGAGATAGAGGGAGAGAGAGAGAGAGTGAGAGGGAGAGAGAGAGAGTGGGAGGGAGATATCCGAGAGAGGGAGAGAGAGAGGGAGAAAGATAGAGGGAGTGAGAGAGAGAGAGAGGATGTGTTGCATAAAATGGTTAGTAGAAGAATTTAGAAGTTATGTTCTCATGCTAAAAATAGAGCCAATACCCAGTAGGAAATGACACCAGGTTGTGTTGCATAAAATGGTTAGTACTGGGTGACTGCTCAAATATGTGTGTTGGGCACTTGTGTAGCTAGGATGGCAATGATGTATGTTTTTGTTCCAATTTAGGTAGTGATGGTTTCTAGTTGTGGCACTAGGAACAAGTAGGTAGGAATTTGATTGGCATATTAGGATTATGGCTAAATTACCCTCTACCCTTAATCCTCTACCCTCTACCCTTAACCCTATATCCTCTATCTCTCTCTAACTCCCTCCCTCTCTCTCTCTCCCAATAAATCCCTCTATCTCTCCCCCGTATACCCTTAACCCTAAACCCTAAACCCTTAACCCTTAACCCTTAACCCTTAAACCCTCTACCCTCTCTCTCTCAAGTCTCTCCCTCCTACCCCATCTCCCCATCTCCCTCTCTCAAGTCTCTCTTTCTAAGTCACTCCCTCTATCTCTCCCCCCTCTAACCTTAACCCTAAACCCTTAAACCTTCTACCCTCTCTCTCTCTCAACAATCTCCCTCCTACACCCTCTCGCTCTCTCAAGTCTCTCTTTCTCTCACTAACTCCCTATATCTCTCTCTCCTTTACCCTTTACTCTAAACCATAAACCCTTAGCCCTTAAACCCTTAAACACTCTACCCTCTACCCTTAACTCTACCCTCTACTTCTCTTTATCTCCTCCAAACTCTATCTACCTAGGCCTCAACATATTTTTTCTCACCTCTCTCTCCATCCCTACCTCTCCCTCTATCTCTGCTTTCATATCTACTTCTCTCTACCTATTTGTCCCTCTATACCTATTTCTCTCTCCCTCCTTGCCTCCTCTCTCGCAATATCTCTACCTTCTTTCCCTCTCTCTCTCTCTCCCCCTCTCTCTCTCTCTCCTCTCTACCCTAAACCCTAAACCCTCTACCCTTAACCATCTACCCTTAACCCTCTACCCTCTATCTCTCTCCCACTCCCTCCCTCTCTCTCAAGACTCTGCCTCCTACCCCCTCTCCCCCTCTCCCTCTCTCAGGTCTATCTTTCTCACACACTCACTCACTCCCTCTGTCTCTCTCCCACTCCATCCCTCTCTCTCTCTTTCAAGTCTCTCCATCCTACCCCCTCTCCCTCTCTCAGGTCTCTCTCCTACTCTCTTAGGTATCTCCTTCCCACCCCTCTCTCCCACTTTGTCTCCCTCTCCTTCTCTCTCGGGTGTCTCCCTCCCACCATCTCTCCCTCTCCCTCTCTCTTAGGTTTCTCCCACCCCCTCTCCCTCCCTCTATCTCACTCTCTCTCTCTGTCTCTATGGATTAGGTTTTAAGGGTTAAGGGTTGAGGGTTGAGGGATTAAGATGGTATAAGGGTTGATGGATTAGGGTGAGAGGGAGGGAGTGGGAGAGAGATAGAGGGAGGCATGGTTAAGGGTAGAGGGTAAAAGGGTTTAATGGTTTAGGTTTTAAGGGTTAAGGATAAAGGATTAAGGGTTAAGGGTAGAGGGGAGAAAGATAGAGGGAGTGAGTGAGTGAGTGAGAGAGAGAGACCTAAGAGAGCGAGAGGTGGTAGGAGAGAGATACTTGGGAGAGAGAAAGAGGGTGGGATGGTTAAGGGTGGAGGGTTCAATGTTTAAGGGTTAATGGTTTAGGGTTAAGGGTAGAGGGGATAGAGATAGAGGGAGTGACTAAGAGAGAGAGAGAGAATTGAGAGAGGGAGAGGGGGTAGGATGGAGATACTTGAGAGAGAGAGAGGGAGGGGAGATATATAGACTCTCCCTTATCCCCTCTCTCTCTCAAGACTCTCCCTCCTACCCCCTCTCTCTCCCTCTATCTCTCTCACTCACTCACTCACTCCTATATCTCTCCGCTCTACCCTTAGCCCTCTACCCTATATCTCTCTCTTGCTTGATCCCTCTCTCTCTCAAGACTCTCCCTCACATCCCCTCTCCCTCTCTCAGGTCTCTCTCTCTCTCTCTCAACCACTCCATCTATCTCTCTCTCAAGGGTAGAGGGGAGAAAGATAGAGGGAGTGAGTGAATGAGAGAGACCTAAGAGAGGGAGAGGCAGTAGGAGAGAGAGACTTGGGAGAAATAAAGAGGGTGGGATGGTTAAGGTTAGAGGGTAGAGGGTTCAATGTTTAAGGGTTAAGGGTTTAGGGTTAAGGGTGGAGGGGATAGAGATAGAGTGAGTGACTAAGAGAGAGAGGGAGGGGAGATATATAGACTCTCCCTTATCCCCCTCTCTCTCTCTCTTAGGTCTCTCACTCACTCACTCCATCAATCTCTCTCCCCTCTACCCTTAGCCCTAAAACCTTATCCCTTAAACCCGAAACCCTAAAAACCTCTATAATATACCCTTAACCCTCTACCCTCTATCTGTTTCCCACTCCCTCCCTCCCTCTCTCTCTCTATCAAGTCTCTCCCTCCTACCCCCTCTCCCTCTGCTAGGTCTCTCTCTCTCACTCACTCCTTTTATCTCTCTCCCTTCTACCCTTAACCCTCTACCCTCCATTAGAGCCTAAAATTTCCACCTAAAACCCTAAGGTTTTCCCACAAATTTCCACAAATTTCCATAAAATTCCTAAGGATTTATTCTCATTTGAATCTAATATTTCCCTACTTTTTCATAAAAATGGTTTATTTTAATGTCCATTTCATTATTCACTTTATACCATTATCGCTCCTAAAAAATAATAAAAATCATCATTTTAACCCTTACCACTATACCGCGGGGGGACATTGTATTGTCTGCGGTAGCGCAGTGGTTGAGTAGTGGTCAATGGAGCTAGCATGAAGTGTTTACCGCGCTACCGCGCACGGTCAATTCATTGACCACAGTAGCATGGTAAACCGTTAGTCATTGGTGAAGCAACTAAGGAGCTGGCAGATAATGTTCACTGCGGTACCACGTGCAGTCAAACCACAGACCGCGGTGGCCGCGGTAAACAGGTAGCGGTTAGCTGACAGTTAAGGCACGGCTGAGGAAGTGTAAAAGACATTCACCTCGATACCGCGAGGGGCTCCAAAGAGGACCGCGGTAACGTGGTAAGCAGTTAACAGAGACAGTCAAAGTCAAATTCAATACAGTGATATCGTGGGAAGTGGAAGAGTTTCACATGCACGAGAGGAGAGCGAGAGCGCCAGCACGATTAGCAGTATTTTATTATATATTTAAATTATTATAATGAGATATAATATATTTAATATTAATACTATTTTTTTATATTTAATAATTATCATAAATATATAGTATATTATTTGAACTATATTTAATATTTTTTAACTATTATTTAATAAATATTAAATATCGTTAATTAATATTTCATATTATTTGATATAAAATATTATCATAAACATTAAATATTAATTAATGTTACTTGTCTACAATCCGCAAGGCAAGGCCCCATAGTATATAAAGACTATAATATAATAATAATATATTATATTATTATATAAATTATTATTTATACATTATTATAATATATTATTATATCAATTGAACCATAATTTAATATTTTATTATAAATATATTTATTTATGATTTATTATATCATCAATAATAATAAAACTAATATATTATTTATTATAATATATAATTATATAAATAATAATACAAGGATTATAACATATATATTATTATTATTATTGTATATATATATATTGGTAAGTAAGAGGTGAGTTTTAATAATGATGTTGGAATTTGGCCTGCTAGAGGTGAGATCACAAAAGAGGGATATAGGCTAAAGGAGAGAGAGATAGGGAGTTAGTGAGAGAGAGAGAGAAGGATGGTAGAGGGTAGAGGGTAGAGGGGAGAGGGGAGAGGGGAGAGAGATATAAGGAGTGAATGAGTGAGAGAGAGACTTAAAAGAGGGAGAGGAAGTAGGAGGGAGAGACTTGAGAGAGAGGGAGGGAGGGAGGGAATTGGAGAGAGATAGAGGGTAGAGGGTTAAGGGTAGAAGGGAGAGAGATAAAAGGAGTGAGTGAGAGAGAGAGACCTAGCAGAGGGAGAGGGGGTAGGAGGGAGAGACTTGATAGAGAGAGAGAGAGGGAGGGAGGGAGTGGGAGATAGATAGAGGGTAGAGGGTTAAGGGTATATTATAGAGGTTTTTAGGGTTTCGGGTTTAAGGGATAAGGTTTTAGGGTTTAGGGTTTAGGGTTAAGGGTAGAGGGGAGAGAGATTGAGGGAGTGAGTGAGTGAGTGAGTGAGAGACCTAAGAGAGAGAGAGGGGGTAGGAGAGAGGGGATAAGGAGAGTCTATATATCTCCCCTCCCTCTCTCTCAAGTCTCTCCCTCCTACCCTCCCTCTCTCTCTCTCTCTCTCAGTCACTCCCTCTATCTCTATCCCCTCTATCCTTAACCCTAAACCCTTAATCCTTAAACATTGAACCCTCTACCCTCTACCCTTTATCTCTCTCCCACTCCCTCTCCCTCTCTCTCTCTCTCAATTCTCTCCCTGCTACCCCCTCTCCCTCTCTCAAGTCTCTCTCACTCACTCACTCAATCCTTCTATGTCTCTCCCCTCTACCCTTATCCCTCTACCCTTAACCCTTAAACACTTAAACCCTCTACCCTCAACTCTTAACCATCTACCCTTAACCCTCTACCCTTTATCTCTCTCCCACTCCCTCCCTCACTCTCTCTCTCTCAAGACTCTCCCTCCTACCCCCTCTCCCTCTCTCAGGTCTCTCTCTCACTCACTCACTCACTCCCTCTATCTCTCTCCCCTTTCCTCTAAACCCTTAAACCCTCTACCCTCTACCCTTGACCATCTAACCTCTATCTCTCTCCTACTTCATCCCTTTATCTCTCAAGACACTCCCTCCTATCTGATTCTTCTTACTGATCCAAATGACATTCCTAGATTACTGTAATTGATTGAAGGGAGTTTTAATTCTTTTTTAAAGAATCCAATGAACCAAATCACATAGAAACAACAAATGTGTACTGATAAATCAAATATATACTTGATACTTCAATTTAAATAATCAAGAAACATCAGATTGGAGATAATCAAATAATCAAAAGAATTCAACAAACAATTGATGCCAGGATGAAATCACCAAATTAACAGTTTTTCATTATCTTCCTTGAAATTCATATATGCAACATAGCCTCCTCGAATTTCATCATTCTAAAAATATAGTACTTATAGCAGTCTATCCTATCCTAATTTTCTTTTTTTTTTTTACAAAAGATTTTCAAATCATTTATACATTATAATCGAAGAGTCATGCCCCTTCATTTTTTGGTTATGACCATTTGTATTTATGGCAAAAATATTTGATTATATTGCCTTTATTGGCAAATCAAATATTTAGACTATAGTTCAACTTTTAATTTTTCAGTTTATTACTTATACCGCCCTTAACATTTCTTTTCCTAAGGCTTCCCTTGTGTTTATCGCTCTACCACAGGCTTTGACTTTTCTACCCGCGGTATGGCGGTACCTGGCCCCATGTTGACCATCGCAGTCTCCATCGTTGCTTACCACGCTACCACAGTCTTTGCATTTTCTATCGGCGATACCGCGGTAACCATTAGCTGCTTCTCCCAATAGTTTACCATAGGCACCGCAGTCTTTGTTTTCACGGTTATGGTACTACGGTGTGACGGCTAGCCATTTCCTCCTATTTACCATGGTCACCGCAGTCTTTAAGATAACCCTCTATAGTACCGCAGTAAGATGTCCTGACTGTTGCATCATTGAAGACTTACCGTCCACCACGCTACTATGGTCTGTGGTTTGACCACCAGCGATACCACGGTGGGACCTTGACTGCCTTCTTTAACCATTCACCATTGCCTTCGTTGGTTGCTAGCAGTTTACCGCGCTACCGCGGTCAATGAATTGACCGTGTGCGGTAGCGCAGTAAACACTTCATGCCCGTTTCAAACTGCTACCGCTATACTACAAGCCCCTTAGTGGGAGGCCACGATAAAGCGGTAAAGACTTATAGAGTTAAAATGAAAGGGGCGGTAAGGATTACAAGTTATTTTTTGGACCTTTTGAATAGTGGTAAAGCTAATTTTTTTATAAGAAGGTAATGAAATATAAGAAAATAAATGGGGGAAAAGTGTAGAAGGCGGTTAATGACTTTTATGGGAAAGATAGTGAAAATGTAAGGCATGAATAAATAAAATATCTTAAGGTTTTGATGATTTTCATGGAAAATAATAGGAAAAACCTAGGAATTCTTGTGAAAAATTTCAGTTCTAACACCCTTAACCCTTAACCCTAAACCCTTAACCCTTAAAACTTAAACCCTCTACCCTATACCCTTAACCCTCCCTCCCTCTATCTCTCTCTCTAGCTCAAAAAATTTATTAAAAAACCCAAGTAAACTCTATACCCTAATCCCTCAACCCTCAACCCTTAATCCCTTGACCCTTAAACCCTCTACCCTCTACCCTCTACCCTCTACCCTCAACCCTCAACCCTCAACCCTAGGTGGGTAGGGGAACATAGGTGAGATATAGAGTGATGAAGGGAGAGGTAGGTAAAAAAATGGATAGTTGAGATAAATATAGGTAGAGAGGGTAGGAGATGTAGAGAGAACTAGATAGGGAATCTTAGGTCTCTCACTCACTCACTCACTCCCTCTCTCTATCTTAGGTCTCTCTTTCTCACACACTCACTCACTCCCTCTATCTCTCTCCCCTCTACCCTAAACCCTAAACCATTAAACCCTCTACCCTCTACCCTTAACCCTCCCTCCCTTTGTCTCTCTCCCGCTCCCTCCCTCTCTCTCTTTCAAGTCTCTCCATACCACCCCCTCTCCCTCTCTTAGGTCTCTCTCTCACTCACTCAATCCATCTATCTCTCTCCCATCTCCCTTAAACCCTATATATTGTATCCTCAAGCCTCATCTACCTTTGTCCCTCCCTCCTCTTCTCTCCTTATATATATCTCAGTTCTCCCTCCATCTGTCTTTGTCTGTCTCTATCTACCTCTCCATCTCTCTCAATTATCTCCCTCCCACCCCCTCTCCCTCACTCTGGGAGAGAGTGAGAGGAGAGAAAATGAGGGGACAGAGGAAGGGGGAGAGAGAGAAATAGATTAGATAGGGAAGGGGGGAGAGATATATAGTAGAGAGGGAAGGAGAGAGTAAGAGAGAGAGATGGGTGAGGGAGAGAGTGGTAGGTAGTGGAGTGAGAGGTAGGTAGAGAGGCAAGGAGAGGGATGGATAGGAGGGAGAGAGGCAAGGAGGGAGAGTGAGATGGAGAGAGTGGTGAGATAGAGAGTAGAGAGGTAAGGAGAGAGAAATAGGTATAGAGGGACAACTAGGTAGAGAGAACTAGAGAGGGAATCTTAGGTCTCTCACTCACTCACTCACTCCCTCTCTCTATCTTAGGTCTCTCTTTCTTACACACTCACTCACTCCCTCCCTCTCTCTCCCCCTCTCCCTCTCTCAGGTCTCTCTTTCTCGCACACTCACTAACCCCCTCTATCTCTCTCCCCTCTACCCTAAACCCTAAACCCTTAACCCTTAAACCCTAAACCATTAAACCCTCTACCCTCTACTCTTAACCCTCCCTCCCTCTGTCTCTCTCCCACTCCCTCCCTCTCTCTCTCTTTCAAGTCTCTCCATCCTACCCCCTCTCCCTCTCTCAATTCTCTCTCTCACTCACTCAATCCATCTATCTCTCTCCCATCTCCCTTAAACCCTATACCCTCAACCCAATACCCTAAACCATCAACCCTATAGGTCCTCAACCCTATACCTTCAATTCTCAACCATCTAAGCAATACATTGGATCCTCAACCCTCATTTATCTTTGTCCCTCCCTCCTCTTCTCTCCTTATCTCTATCTCACTTCTCCCTCCATCTCTCCCTCCACACATACCACCTTCTCTTCCCTAATACCTCAACCCTTAAAACCTTAAACACTCAACCCTATACCCTAAACCCTCAACCCTCAACCTCTAAATCCTAAACCCTTAAACCCTCTACCCTCTACCCTCTACCCTCAACCCAATAACCTCAACCCTAATCCCTCAACACCTAAACCTTTAAACCCAATTAAACTCTCTACCCCAATCCCTCTATTAGGTATGTCACTCACTCACTCCCTCTATCTCTCTCCCATTCCCTCTCCCACTCCCTCTCTCTCACTCTCTCCCACTCTGTCTTTCTCCCTCTCTCTCTCCCTCTCTCAAATATCTCCCTCCCACTCTCTCTCTCTCCCTCTATCTCATGTATCTCCCCCCACCCCGTCCATCTCTCTCTAATCCCTCTATCCCACCCTTAACCCTTAAACCCTTAAACCCTTAAACCCTCTACCCTCAACCCTTAACCATCTACCCTTAACCCTCTACCCTCTATCTCTATCCCGCTCCCTCCCTCACTCTCTCTCTCTCTCCCTCCTACCCCCTCTCCCTCTCTCAGGTCTCTCTCTCTCACTCACTCCCTCTCTCTCTCCCCTCTCCCCTAAACCCTAAAACCTTAACCCTTAAACCCTAAACCCCTAAACCCTCTACCCTCTACCCTTAACCGTCTAACCTCTATCTCTCTCCTACTTAATCCTTCTCTCTCTCAAGACTCTACCTCCATCTCTTCCTCCCTCCATCCCACATTCTCTTCCCTAATCCCTCAACCCTTAAAACCTTGAACACTCAACCCTATACCCTAAACCTTCAACCCTCAACCCTTAAATCCTAAACCTCTAAACCCTCTACCCTGAACCCAATACCCTCAACCCTAATCCCTCAACCCTTAAACCCTTAAACCCAATTAAACTCTCTACCCTAATCCCTAAACCCTTAACCCTTCAACCCTCATCCCTCAATCCTCTACCTTCAATCCTAAACCCTTAACCCTGAAACCTCAACCCCTATACCTTGTACCCTATATGTTGGACCTTGAACCCTAATCCATCAACCCTATACCCTCAACCATCTACCCTCATCCTTAAAGTCTTGACCCTCAACCCTTAAACCCTAAACCATTAAACCCTTAACCCTCAATCCTCAACCTTGAACCCTTAATCCCTTAATCCTCAACCCTTAAACCCTAAACCCTAAACCCTTATACCCTCTACCTTATACATTAGACCCTCAATGCTAATCCTTCAACCATATACCCTTAAACCTATACCCTAAACTCTCTACCCTCAACCCTAAACCCTTAAAACTTCTACCCTCTACCCTCTACCCTCTACCCTATAACCTATACCCTCAACCCAATACCCTAAACCATCAATCCTATACCATAAATTCTCAACCCTCTATCCTATACATTAGATCCTCAACCCTCATATATCTCTATCCCTTTCTCCTATTCTCTCCTCTCTATCTCACTTCTCCCTCCATCTCTCCCTCCCTCTCTACCCTAATCCCTCAACCCTATACCCTCAACCCTTAAACCCTTAAACACTCAACCCTCACCCCAATACCCTCTACCCTAAACCCAATACCCTCTTCCATCTACCCTTAGCCCTCAACCCTTAAACCCTTAAACCCTCTCTCACTCTCTCCCACTCTGTCTTTCTCCCTCTCTCTCTCCCTCTCTCAGATATCTCCCTCCCACTCTCTCTCTCCCTCTATCTCATGTATCTCCCCCCACCCCCTCCATCTCTCTCGAATCCCTCTATCTTGAGTACTCCCTCTCCCTCCCACCCCCTCTCTATCTCTCAAGTCTCTCTCTCTCTCTCACTCCTTGTATCTCTCCCATCCCTCTATCTCTCACTCCCTCTCTCTCCTACTCTCTTAGGTATCTCTTTCCCACCCCCTCTCTCCCACTTTGTCTCCCTCTCCTTCTCTCTTGGGTGTCTCCCTCCCACTCCCTCTCCCTTAACCCTCTCTCTCACTCTCTCTAGATCTGTCTCTATGGATTAGGATTTAAGGGTTGAGGGATTAAGCCTCACTTATGTCACAATCCCTCTCTGTCAGGGCTCACTTACCTCCCACCCTACTTTCTTAGGTTTCTCCTTCCCACCCCCTCTCTCCCACTTTGACTCCCTCTCTCTAAAGTCTCTCCTTTTCAGAGGAACATATTTGGCGAGCGCCAAATGGTTTTTACCTTGAAATGGTAAAAATAAGGGTTGAACCCATGATTCAAGCCCACATTCTCCTGTGTTTGTCTGGTTCAAGGCTTTATCCGAGTCAAAAACGCCTTTTGTTCTACAGTTGAATTCATATTGTACCAATTTATGCTTGATCCATCACCCTTTTACCACCAATAAGCATGGTAGACAATGAAGAAGATATTTTGAAGTTTCTACATCATTTTACATCATCTTACATTATCTGAGGTAATATATTCATTTTGGTAAATTGAAATGTTTGTCTTTAGTATATTTGTTTGTTTTTACAATATAAACTAAATTTCCTTAATGATTTTATTAATTGTAACAATTGGACTTAGAATTCAACATTGAATTAGATGGGATTTGCATAAAAAAGTTCAATTTTTAGATTTGCATAAAAAGTTCAATTTTTAGATTTGCATAAAAAGTTCAATTTTTATGAGTTTGAAGAACAAAAAAAATAAAAAACATGACATTTAATTAACATAAATTTACTAATGAATTCTATTTGCATTGCTTATAGTAGTCCATTTCCAACATGGCTAGTGGAATTCACTGTATTTCATTCTTTTTCCAACTAATTTGGAAAACTTTTATTTTCATCTAATTTGGAAAACCTCATTGCTAGAGAAATAGTGAATAATGATAAGATATAGCATCACAGACCCTTCTTTGAATCCATATTATTCATGACTTTGTTGACAATCAAAAATTTGGTTTTGAGAAAAATAAACACAAGAGTCTCTAGTTTTCATTTAGGTGGCAGCAATTTATACCCTAGGTTTGTGATTCTCATTGATTTGTTGTATTGAATGGTTTCCACCCCTCTCTGCATCAAATTTTTTGTAAAATACATTACTTACTTTTGTTCTATGTGTGTTTGTGGACATGTAGCATTCAAGGTCATGTCGAGGTAATGACCAAAGCCTCTAACACCAGAAGAGCATGCAGTTAAAAATGCAAGGAGAAGAGAATCAAAAAATGTAGCTTGTGAAACAAAGGAATTGCAGCCCATATAGCCAAAAACTTATGTGCAATCCAACAGAGATGTCAAATTGGCAAAACAAAGGGCACGAATGAGGAAAGTTCGTGGAAGGACAGGAATGAATACAAATGTTGGGGGCACATCATCAACCATAGGTGAAGCTCAATGCATATCTCTAGTTGAAGACACATTGACAACAACATGTGGTTTTCCAGGTACATCGGAAGTCACATCTCCAATTGAAGACACACCATCAAAAACATTGTGTTTTGAAAGTACATCAGCAAACACATCTCAAGTTGGAGGTACAACAACGTTTACATGTCAATCTCAAGGTATGTCATCAATTGCACCTCCAATTGAAGGTACACGATCTATCCCCAATGTTGTTGACCTTCCCAATATTGACACAAATTTACATTTGAGAAATCCTCCTAGAATTTTGCCTAGAAAACCTACATTTTTGATTGATATTGATTCCAATGTTTTGAAATGGATGCCTAATAAGATTCCAAAATGTACATGTCAAAGATATGCAGAAAGGATATGGAGTTTGTTTTTTGCGAAGCTAAGTGAGGGTGGAAGATGCCAACTATTTGTTGAAATGATGAGGCAACTCAAATTTAGGCCCACCATGAAGGCTCTTGGGCTAAGATTTTTGAATGACTCAAGTGAAAATTCCATTGTAAGGAACTTGATGAGTGCATACAAGAGCGTGGGTTCCACCTCATGCACAAATGATAGTTGTGCCACACGACGTGTGATGACAACACTGTTAAGCAGTCAAACAAGGAACAAGGTGAACCTTAGAAAGGCAAGTAAGTCTTTGAAAATAATTAGATCATCTCTAATGAGAGCCAAAGGAAGGTGTGAAAGAGTGGAGGATCCAAATAGCAATGAGTTATGGGCATTTTTAGGTAGAGTGCCACGGAAAGACACAAGAATTTCTCAAGGCTTGAGATCTTTAATTGTGAATTATTGGAAGGATAACACAAGGACCTCTCCTAATCAAAGAGATTTTGTAAGAAGGAGAATTGGTAGTATAAACCGTGAGCCACATCCAATGCATTATTTGGATACCACTCAAACCCAATTTTTTGCTGATTTTGTACAAAAGTTTTCTAAAATTAAAATATGTCAAAGGTATTTTGAAATGATAAAGCCTTTTTATGTCAAAATAAATCACACATGCACTAATTGTTATTGTAGGGTTCATATTGAGTTTTCTAACCATTATGATGTTTATCGACGTATATGTGTAGATATGCATACTGACAATATTTTGCAGGAATGTAACATAATGCCTCCACCTAAATCGTCAAGGAAATTTTTGTCTTCCATTTTATGTGAAAGAGAGGATGGTCAAATTTTTTACAAAAAATCATGTTTGGATGGCACATGTGATCATTGTGGTGGCATGCAATATTTTCCAATTTTCCAACACATGGCTAGTACACACACAATTGGAGACAAAATTGTGGAATTTGGCAAATATATGACAGTGGCATACAGTCTAAAAGATGGGAAAGAAGCAAAGAAGTGTGAATTGGTTAGTGATAAGATTCCTGTGTATCAGTTTATGGGAATTTTTAGTGATCAAGTGGTTTATGATTATGCAATGCATACACACAGAGCACAATGGTTGGACTCACAGTTCAAGTTATGCAAGGACACATTTCCACTTCGTCATATCGTTTCAGTTGTCGACTTCACTGAGAACTACACACTACAACCACAGAACGAGGTGCAATCACAACACTACAACTCTATGTAGGTTTCTATATTTGTACATATAGCATTCATTCATGCAAATGATAGTACAGAGGAAAATAGGAAAGTATTGAGGGAGTATCACTTTTACATCAGTGATGATCGCACACATTCTGCAGAGTCTGTTCAAGGTTGCTTTCATATGTTCTATGCCGGTCTGGCTACAGGGGCATACCATTTAGTCAACATATCATATGGTTAGATAATTGTACATCACAATTCAAGAACGTCAAAATGTTTTACTGGTTGAGCAGGATGCATAGGATTAGTGGTGTTCAACATATGTAGAACTTCTCAAAGGTCGGGCATGGAAAGAGGGAGTATGATGGAGCAGGTGCATATATCAAAAGAGCCCTAGCATGAGAAGAGTTAAGTACACAAACAATGTAAAGTTGACAGATGCAAGATCAATTGTCCAGTGGTGCAATGGTTCAATGGGTCCAGGTAGTGAAGGCAATTCTTTAGTTCATAGATTTTTTCATTTAGTAGATGATACTAACATTGAAAAGTATGAGGATTGTTGTACACTAACAGGATCGAGAGAGCTACACTCTTTTAGAAGCTCCAATGCAGGTACATGGACTATCCATACAAGGAAGATGGCATGCTTTTGTTATACATATACACTTAAATCATGGAATGATTGCGAGTCAACAGAGTGGGTTGATGAATGGTATGTAAGAAGTCTAACCCCACTTGACACTTATCAGCTCCTGACGGCTCTACAAATCACGGAGATGCAATCATCCATTGACTTTGATCATGTATCGGACCTACTAGAACCAGGTAATATATCTTACTTACAAGTTTTATTATGTTGCTCAATAAATAAATCTAACAAGATGAACATATCAATGCAGGGCACGTTTATGCGGTAATTGCAGATGAAGACAATGAAGAGGGTACAGATTATTACCTGTGTCGTTGTATCGAGGCCAAAAAGAAATTGGAGTCCCCAGTAATAGATGGAGAAAACATAGAATATCCTACAGGTTCGGTGGTTGTTACTGGAACATGGCTTCGAAGGTATCCAATTAAGAATGTTGCAGTTTGGTTGTTTGAGGACTTCGACATGCATCAAAAAATTCTTCAATATTCGAACCTTGTCATCGCCACCAACGTTCATTTGATCAAATGTAAGGGTAAACCTATCAACAAGAACTTGTGGAAAGTGTGTGAGTCTGACCACGAGGGAATACTCAACACAATAAAGACTAGAGTAGACCCAGATGGTTCCCTGGATTGATTTGTAAGTATGCACATTGAATTTGTAAAGCCATGTTATTGATCACTCTTTTGGACCAACACCTTTCCATAAGGCTTTTTCACGATTACTGTTTGATGTCATATGCATTTATGATTGTCATTGATCCTTTTCTGATTGTGACTGTAGGTAATACTGAAGTTTGTCAAAGTATATAAGAAAAGAACAACATCGATTGCTAGTGCAAGTGTTCAGGGGTATGAGAAACATCGGTTGCTGGTGCATTTTCTGGTTGTCAATCTTCTCTTTCTTTTCCATCTCCTAGATTTATTGGATTGTTATATGCTACACGTTTTATGTTAAGCCTCTCAGTGATATATTTAAAATTTATACTTAGGGTCATCGAGAGATGATAAAGTAGCGAAGGGGCACATCACCATTGTAGGACCTTCAATCGACCTCCTTATCTAGCATGCATGAAGGTGATAGTAGGTCTCGTCAGCTGTATGACTGACATGATTTAGTTATTGCTCTTTTAATGATTTTTATGTGAGTCTATGTCTAAGATTAAGAGGCTTTTGCAGGTTTTTTGTGGACCAAATTCCTATGATACTACACAACCACAGAGAGGCTACTACCCATGTGTTTCATAGGGAGCAGGTGATGTACATGTTTTGAACCATTTTGGAATGCAAATAGTTGGGCCAGCTGAGGTGGAATGGAAAAAAGAAACTGGGCAGCAACTCCTTTTGTCCTTTTCTCAAGTACAATATATTTCATGATTTGTGTTGGAAATGGGAGGATTATTTCCCTGCATGTATTGCTACAAGTATTGACAAATGGGAGGATTTTCAAGATGTTCTTCCATCACTATTGTAATATTTGTCATTGACTTACTGTATTTTTTGAAGACTCCACATTCATAAGGACCTATTGTTGCATACACAACCATAGCTCTTGGAGTCTTTAGACACTGACTGACATAGACTTGACAGTCATAGGACATTGACTGTGGTGAGTGAATTTGATTGTCAAGCACTTTATAATCATACACTCACTGTACTTAACAACTGATCACTACTCATTTCTAATTTGTCCTTTTCATTTGCACATTTCCATGTACAGTGACCCTTCACAGTTCCCTTGTGTTCATACATTCATGATGCTTGTCTTAATGAATAACCTTCCTTTAAATCTATTGTCCTTTGATGAAGTGACAAGGTAGGGGCAGCGTATGCCTCAGAGAAATCGATGCAACCTAGGTCATCTCTAACATACCTTAGGGTATGACATTCAACAAAACAACTACTATGGTTCAACCGACTTGATCCCTTAAGGGTGCAAAGTGCAAAAGGGAAACAATATTTGACAAGGGGGTGCTAGCAAGAAGTTGAGTCCACTTTTTGGCCAAAAAGTGGAAGTGTTTTCCCTGATTTTTAGAGTTTGACACATTTGACCTTAAAATTTGAAACACTTAGAGATGAAATTTTCAAACAAGTCACTGATCATAAAATATAGTACTCAAAGTCTAGTTTCCAAATATGTAATTTATTTCAATACCCACATTGTACAAAATGAGTTTCAATAGGCTTTTGTAAAAACCACTATTTAAAAGTCATTTTTTTTTACCATACCATGCACATGTACGACATCCATATTTTGACTTAAATTATCATATTTTTCTAAATCCTTTTGGGAAAAGACTTGTGACTCACTGAAGCATGCCCTGGATATTTTTTTGTTATTTTTTATTGAATTTTTTTTTTTTTGTTAACTTTTTATTAGACATATTTGTCATTTAGAAAAATCGTCGTGTACGACACGCATAAGATGACCTAAAGTTATCATTTTTTTCTTTTTTCTTTTTTTTAATTGAAAAGAATTGTCTGAATTCTGCCCTTGTGCAATCCGTTTGTCAAAATATTATGTTGATCAAAAGTTATTAAAATAGTAAAAATCACTGATATTTAAAGTTTATGGACCAATTTCATCATAAATTAATTAAAAAATAGAAAAAATAATCCAATTGTAAAAAAAATTACATATTTGGAATCTACATTGTCTCATCTAAAATGGGTTTTAATTTCATCGAAAAATTTTGCAAAAAAAGGCGTCAACAATATTCCCAAACTCAGAATTTTTTTTTGACATTATTAGGACCTTCAACTTGCAGGTCAAACCAAGTCCAAAGCTTAGGTTCGGGTCCCCAAGCCTTTTCCCGAACCGAAAAAAAAAAGCAAAAACTCGACCAAAAATTAAAATTTAAAAAAACAGGATCCCGTTTTGAAAACAAGATCCCGTTTCATAAAAAAATATATATTTTATAAATTTAAGAAACGGGATCCCGTATTTTAAAAAGCGGGATCTCGTTTTTTAAATTCATAAAAAAATATTTTTTTTATTTTTAAGAAACGGGATCCCGTTTCTCAAAATCATTAAAAATAAAATTATGAATTTAAAGCGGGGATCCCGCTTCAAACGGATCCCGCTTTTAATGGGATCCCGCTTTTGAAACGGGATCTCATTTCTTAAATTCACAAAAAAAAAAATTATTGAAACGGGATCCCCTTTTTTTAAAGGTGGGATCCCATTTTAGAACAGGATCCCGTTTTTGGCTCGGGGTCCCGAACCTAAACGGGATCTCATTTATTAAAAACGGGATCTCGTTTTTTGCAAGTGGATTTCATTTTTTTGCCTAAGGCAAAAATTTCCACGTTTTGTGGACTCATCTTTTTGCTTCTACCCAGGGTATTACTCGTAAATCGAGGTGATTACGAAATATCTGTCTGAACCTACGAGTTCACGTTGGGCCCCTCTACAATAACCTTTCTCGGTTTTTGCTATCTCAGAGGCTTTTTCCTATGGTGGCGAATTTTCACTCAAAGAAAAAGTTGTCAAATGCAAGTAGTTGAAAGTTGCAAAGTGGTGCAACTTTCGTTCTGTAGCTCGTCTGACCAAATAAACTATTCCTACATGTCTGGGTGGGTATGTTTATGCTATGAATGGTCCTCTTTCACACCTAAACACGCGGAATCGCTTCGAGCTACGTTCAACCGAATCGATCCCTTAAGGGGCCAAAGTGCAAAATAGCTTCGAAATTCAGCATGCTATTACTCAGACACCGTGATGCTTAAAAACTTCTCGTCTGAACCTACGAGTTAACGTTGGGCCCCTCTAAAATAACCTTTCTCAGTTTTTTCTATCTTGGAGGCTTTTTCCTATGGTGGTGAATTTTCACTGGAGGAAAAAGTTATCAAATGCAAGTAGTTGAAAGTTGCAAAGTGGTGCAACTTTCGTTCTGCAACTTGTGTGACCAACAAACTGTTCCTATGCATCTAAGTCAGTACGTTTACATTAGGAATGGTCCTCTTTCACACCTAAACACGCAGAATTGCTCCGAACTACGTTTAACCAGATCAATCCCTTAAGGGGCCAAAGTGCAAAATGGCTGCGAAATTCAGCATGCTATTACTCGGACATCGTGACACTTAGAAACTTCTCGTCAAAACCTACGAGTTCACATTGGGCCCCTATACAATAACCTTTTTCAGTTTTTGCTATCTCGGAGGATTTTTCCTATGCTAGTGAATTTTCACTCGAGGAAAAAGTTGTCAAATGCAAGTAGTTAAAAATTGCAAAGTGGTGCAACTTGCGTTCTGCAGCTTGTGTGACCAAACAAAATATTCCAACGCATCTGGGTGGGTACGTTTATGCTAGAAATAGTCCTCTTTCACACCTAAACATGCGGAATCGCTCTGAGCTACGCTCGACCGAATTGATCCCTTAATGGGCCAAAGTGCAAAATGGCTGTGAAATTCAACATGCTATTACTTGGACACCGTGACGCTTAGAAAATTCTCATCTGAACCTATGAGTTCACGTTGGACCCCTCTACAATAATCTTTCTCATTTTTCGCTATCTCGGAGGCTTTTTCCTATGTGGCAAATTTTCACTCGAGGAAAAAGTTGTCAAATGCAAGTAGTTGAAAGTTGCAAAGTGGTGCAACTTTCGTTTTGCAGCTTGTGTGACCAAACAAATTATTCCAACGCATCTGGGTGGGTACGTTTACGCTAGGAATAGTCCTCTTTCACACTTAAACATGCAAAATCGCTCTGAGCTACGTTCAACTGGATCGATCCCTTAAGGGTCCAAAGTACAAAATGGCTGCGAAATTCAGCATGCTATTACTTGGACACCGTGATGCTTAGAAACTTCTCATCTGATTGTAAAAGATCACGTTGGGCCCATCTAGAATAACCTCTCTCAGTTTTCACTATCTCAAAGGCATTTTCCTGTGCTAACGAATTTTCACTCGGGGAAAAAGTTGTCAAATGCAAGTAGTTGAAAGTTGCAAAGTGGTGCAACTTTCGTTCTGCAGCTCGTGTGACCAAACAGATTGTTCTAAAGCATCTGGGTGGGTACATTTACGCTAACAATGGTCCTCTTTTGCACCTAAACATGCGGAATCGCTCCGAGCTACGTTCAACCGGATCGATCCCTTAAGGGTCCAAAGTGCAAAATGGTTGCGAACTTCAACATACTATTACTCGAACATCATGATGCTCAGAAAATTTTCGTTTAATCCTATGGGATCACATTGGGCCCCTCTACAATAACCTTGCTTGGTTTTCGCTATCTCAGAGGCTTTTTCCTGTGGTGGCAAATTTTCACTCAACGAAAAAACTGTCAAATGCAAGTAGTTGAGGCATATTATCAAACAATTCACTGTCTTGTCTATGGCTTGTCATGGCATTCCATCACCATGAGACCACTTTTCTTTGAAGCATTTTTTGAAAAAGTTCAATGGCTTGTGTATGCTATTGCTTACTATTATGCTTTCCTATATTTTTTCCAAGCATCCATAGCTTGTTCGAAAGCATCTGTTTTAGGATTTTAGCCATAGCAAGAAGGCAATGAACTATTTGAAAAAATGCCTCAAAGAAATGTGGTCTCATGGGACTCCATGACAAGCTAAAGCAATTGGCAGCTGCTCCTAGTTATTAGTTATGCATTGTGAAGTAATTGCATAACTACTTAGGTTGGCGTTGTCAAAAGCTATATTGTAATTGAAATTTTGTCATCTATCAGCATCTAGTTATTCGTTATGCAATGTGAAGTGATGCTTTGAGTTTGAAATATGTGCAATGCATGAATAAAAACTACAAAAATCTATTTTCTACATTTCATTAGTTAAACTCTTGATTTTATTTTCTCTCTATATCTCTATGCTATGGAAATGCCTTTCAATTTCAAAGAAGATAGTTTTTATCTCTTCTTATACAATTTTTTATATTTTTTTATCTCTTGTTATAAAAAGGAGCAGATATACAATGTTAAAGAACAGTGAAAGCACAACTAAATTTATCATTTCAAAGCTATTTTTTTGATGCATTTTTTCAAACAGTTCATTGCCTTCTCTATGTTATTGCTTACTATTATGCTTTTGATATATTTTTCGAAGCATCCATAGCTTGTTCAAAATCACTTGTTTTAGGCTTTTAGCCATAGCAACAAGGTAGTGAACTATTTGAGAAGATGCTTTGGTAGACATGTATGAAAAATGTGGTAACATAGACAAGGCAGGGAACTACTTGAAAAAATATCTCAAAGAAATTTGGTCTCATAGACTGCAATGATAAGAAAATGCAATTGGTAGCTCCTCCTAGTTATTAGTTATGCAATGTGAAGAAATTGCATAACTACTTAGGTTGACTTTTTTCAAACTATATTGTAATTAAATTTTCGGCATCTATCAGCATCTACTTATTACTTATGCAAAGTGAAGTAATCCTTTGACTTTGAAAGATGTGCAATGCAATGTAATCAATGACATGAATATAAACTACAAAAGTCCATTTTTTACAATTCATTAGTTAAAATATTTATTGTATTTTCTCTCCATATTTCTATATGATATGTAAATACCTTGCAATTGTATTTAAAAGGCTTAATAGGTCAGTTAGGTGGTATTTGCAAAATCAAGTTGTGAATGAATGGTAATTAAAAGCAAAATTGGTAAATTGCCATCTTAGAAGTCTAACAAAGGGTGGTTATGGTGGTTGATTGGCTCAAGGGGTAGTTGGAAGGTGGTATCAAGATATATTGTTGTAATACCCTGAGTTGAGGGTTGATTTTGTTCAGTTTCTAATAAGAAAATATACTTGAAAATGCTGATCACTGGTTTTCTTTGTTTTCCTAAATTTTCTTTGCCTTGCACAGGGCCATACAAGTCTATCATGACTTGAGGCTTTGGATACTTGATTGCATATTTTTTTACTCTCTTTGCATCTGTTCTAAAGGTTTAAATCCACCGTTGGTGTGTGTGGGATCAATAACTTTACTGCTCTATTTTTTGTGTTAGGGGTTTTGAGGGCAACACCATGACACATTAGATAATCCACCTACTATTCTGACCCTGTTGCTTAGTGGATTGGCTTGTACCATGATTATTTTGGTGTATGAATACTTTGGAGGCCGAGAGAATGAATAAACTCAGTGGGGTGTGACGTTCTAATGTTGTTCAGGGGTGTTTCCACCATGAAAGTAAGGAACTCAAGTACTGAATCTGAGAAATACTGAAAGGAATGGGATTGTGAGTGTCCTTTAAGTTAGGGTAGAGGTATTATGGGGTGTGTGCACCTTTGGAAGGATTGGGGGAGGTCTGGAGTTATGAGTTTCTTTAAAACCCTTGTTTTTGTGAAGGTTTAGGACGGTTTGTGAGTAGAGGAATAGAACAAGTTCTTGGGGCTCTTAAAATGGGAGAATCTTGAGTTTGGTGAGCATCCCTAAGACTGTTTCAAGTTTCCTTGGTTTGGAGGTGAGTTTGTGAGGGGGTTCCTTTGGAAATTAGGCCTAATTGTGAAGCCTAGAGCGAGGGAGGTGTATTGAAAGTTCATGTTGGTCCAAAAGAGTTACTATTGGTTTTGGAATATGTTGTGTAACCCTGAAAAGGGTATCTTAATCCACCTTTAAATGGTCAGATGTTTTGGAAAGGTTGGGAAAAATTAGGCTTGGACCAAGTTTTGAGTTTGGTGCGGGAGCACCTACACCACATCATCAATTTTTTTTAATTTGAATACATCAATAGGGCAATGTTAGAGTCTTTAGGTTTATTTTTTCTAATAAGCTTTGAGAGATCAAACATAATGCAAATAAAGGGTGTTTTGTGTCTTAGAAGTCAATTAGAAATCATATAAGTTGTAAAATGCCGACAAAGCAACTTTAACACAAACAAATGTAATTAAGGGACCAACTAATCCCAAGGTTGGTTATGGGCATTGGGGAGAATATGGTTGTTGGAAAATTATTTAAAAATCCTTACCAAGGCTCGAATGAGAGAGTGGAAGAAGTTTTGTAATAATTTTACACAGTAAACACCACAGTTTTGAGCAATTTTCTAGAAAAATAATGTTTTCTTCATCTTTTTGAGTGTTGTACGGGCACATACAGGTTCTTCATGGTCTAATAATTTTAGAGGATGTTTCTATATGTTTTCTAATTCATTTATTTTTTATTTTTTGTCTTAACTCTTTGTTTGTAGAGAGAACCAACACAAACAGTGACTGTCCCAGTGTTGCTAAATCAAGGGTTTGAGGGGAAACTTGTGATGTAACCATCAATCCACCTGTTGTTTGCTACTGTATATTGGTGGATTGATTGAAAACATGTTATAATAAGTGTGTCAACTCATTTTGGAATAAGGAGTGATAATTATGTGGTGTTTTTGTGACTGTTCTAAGACTGAACAAGGGTTTTCCAACATGGAAGTGAGGAACCAAAGAGAGGTTTTTGAGAATTAATGCCTATAAGGGTTATGTGAGGGTCTGATGAGTCCGTCCAGAAGTAATTTGAGGTGTTTGGGGCTTTTGAAGTGTTGAGAGAGATCCGGAGTTGTATGTTTCTTTAAAACCCTTGATTTTGTGAAGGTTTTGGAGGGTTTCTTGGGTTTTGTGAGTTAGAGGCTCTGTAGACACAAACTAATGACAAAATTTGAGGTTTGGCACCATGACCTAAGACTATCCAAGGCGTTTGGATAGATACCTAAAGTTGGAAGGGTGGTCCCTTTGGAAAAAAAGGGCTAATTGTGAAGCCAAAATTGAACTAGGTGTGTTGAAAATCTATGTCGGTCCAAAAGAGAGACCACTGATTCTTTGGTATGTTGTGTCACCCTAAAAAGGGTATCTCAATCCATCTTGTAATTTTCTAGTGTTTTGGAAAGGTTGGGAGAAATTTGGCTAAAACTAAGTTTTGAGTACTACAAGAATAACCGGTCACAAATGTGAGTTTTGGAAACCTTGATGAATCTATCTTAGGGATTGTTGTCAATTGATTCAATTGTCATTGTATGAATGTTGATGGTCTTTGTAGGTCCTTGGTGGAGTCTTGTTGTTCATTTGCAAGGTTGAGGAGTTGAGACCCTTGAGGGTGGGTTGATGCCTATTAGGTTGAATCATTATGAAGAAGAGTTCTTGATTGAGAATTGACATTTCCAATGTTGTGAGTCTTCTCCACCATGGCTCTGCATCAAAGTGCTACAAGGGTGGATTTTTCGGTAAGGTGTTGAATGGAGAATTTGGTTTGCTTTGAGGTTGTGTAGATTGCTCAAAATAGGTTGTATTAATCTTGTTAGGAGCCCCTTGAAGGCAGGTTGTCAGACTGATTGGGTTTGAACCTCCTTGCCTCTGCATCGGTGAGGCACAAGTAATTGAAACATTCCAAAGGATACAAACCACCACGAATGGAACTTACTTATACAATACACTTTAGATGGGGCTTATTGAGCATTCCACGGTAATTAATTAAGCATTAGATGTAAACAAAATCCATGCCTACAATATTCAAGCATACAACTTACACAATACGCATGATAACATCATTCAAGAATGGCAATAGCAAAATAAGAGTTTCTTTAATCAAAAATCTGAAAGGCTATACAATGATATATATTGATAAAAGTATATAAATATATCCAAAAAAACCATATAGGCTTAGTACACAAGAGCCATTTCGACAAAATATCACGTATATATATCAATAGTACAAAACATGTGTTCCAAAATGCCACATAGGCATACAACAAACAACACTAATACATAGTCATTTCCCTCTAGGGGAAGGAAATAAATCTCGTGCTGCCTTCGAAATTTGGCTGGATGGAGTGACTGTTGTTTGTCTTGTCTTTCGAACACACCCACTACTCCTCCTCTCTTCACTCTGGACCTTCAACTGATACGATTAAAAGTAAAGATGTTAAAACATAGAAATTGAATTATGGAATGGCATATAACAAAATATAATCACTTACCACATACATATAGTCATCATGCACATTTAAAGCATCACCATGTCCACGATCTGGAGTGACAACCACTTGTAGCAACCATGAAGATAGAAATTAAACTATATAAAATTATCGTGAAAATTTTCTATAATAGACCATAAAAGAGAAAATATAATGTCAAATCGACTAATCTATTCCATACCTCTCTCAATGGATCAGAACTGGCTATTGTTGCAGCAACTCCATGGTCCATTGTGCCACCAACATCACCAGGGCTATCTCTTGTCAACAGCTACAAATGAAAAAATATCTCAGGTATCATGTTGATATAGAACATAATGTGACACGATCAAGGAATACTTGAATGCAATGTTTGTGTTTCTCATTAATTTTTTAGATTTGTATATACGCAAAATTATGAAAACTAGCTAACATAGATTTACAACCCTATTAATGAATAAAGGCTACCTGAGTGTACATTGTTTGAGGATATGAATCACGAGGTGTGGAGGAAGAAGGTGCACCAGGGAACTGTTTGAAATCCGAAGCATGTTATGAGACAAACATTCAAATATAATATTCAACTATTCAAATGCAATAATAATATCTTTAATACTAGTTGCATACCTGTGGACTCATCATCGAGAATGTATAAGGGTCTATAGGAATAGAGCATCCCTCATGAATAGTGCGACCCTGAAATTTCATCATATCAAAATTCTACTAATTTAGTTATTCTTAAATTTCAAAATATATTTTAATGAACAATATTAAAATAACTTGCTAAATTTTACCTGAGTGTCAATGCTGAATGTATCATTCAAAATATCATCTATGAAAGCCATCGCCTCTGCAACTGACGTAGGTTGTGTAGCTGCATCACGAGCACCCTAATAATCCTACGTGCAAACAGCACCACAAGTGCCACAATGGTGGGGTGGAGCTCGGGGCCTACACATCTCCTCCACACCAAGCTCTACTAGAGGACTCACACACTGTAAAATGGTCTGGGTGAGTGAGCCAATTGACTTCATCGTGTCCACCTCTACACTGTCCTTAACAATGGAAGGAACAACGACATGCTCCACCATGGGTCTGCCCAAGGCTCTCGGTGCCAACTATGGATTATGTCGTGCAACAGGTATATCGTGTGTGGAGCCCCCACTTCTACCCTGAAATTCTAAGATGTCAAAATAGTTTGGCATTTTATTGAGGACAAACTCGCAATAGAGTTTCCTCAAAAAGTATTGCGGCACCTCATGGTTATTGCATGGAGGTTGGTCAAATACCATCCACCACCGCTCCCAAAATTTGTTTCTAATTAAATCATGGTGGCACCAATGGATGGGGAACCTTCTACATGCATGGGACAAAGGTTCATTGGTTTTTGCGTCTTTAAATAGGGCACACAACTCGGCTTTGTTAATTTTTAGTGTTTTGAAATCTGCATATGACAAACCATTAGCATAAAATTGCTTCATCTCATCTCTCTTAGTTGACCAAAAATTCATTTGCTCGCTCATTTCTCCTACATGAGTTAAAATTGACTTCAATGATTCAGTAATCCCTCTCCTATAAGGGTGGGTTTCGGCATGCTTGGTTAATCTTGCAATTAATTGTTGAATGTCTTTTTTATTGTTTTCAATTTGATTTTGAATATTTTCTTGTGTTCCTTGAGGATGCCTATGAATTGATGGAGGGGTTTCGGGTTGTTCTTGTATAGGAAGCTCTTGATGTGGGGGTGATTGTGAATTCTCAATGTTTTGAGGTGGAGATTCACTCCCTGAGAATTAGACCAAAGTTTAATTATAAAAATCTATTTAAAGTTGCATTCCAAATCAAATTTGAAATAAATAGAATAAAAATTCACACCTTTTTGCAATCTTCAACCTCTCCGACGTGTCGGTGGCATTCTCGTGGAAAATGGCAAGCTAAGGATGCAAATAATGGAGGAGATTTGGCGAGTGCGAGCTGCAGACTTGAAATCTTCCTTCTCAAGCCACGGGCTGAAGACAAAATGAGGGTTCCAAACCCGACTTTTGCATTTTATGTCTAGAAAACATTTGGCGTGTGCCAAATGTTTTTTTTGACATTTAGCATGCGCCAAATGTTTTTTTTGACATTTAGCATGCGCCAAATGTTTTTTTTGACATCTTATTTCAGCATTTTTTTTATCGTTTTTTCAATTTGGCACCTAAATTGTGTCACAGATTGGTGCACTTACCCATATGTCTAGCGATAGTGGAATGGTCACCCCCCACCAATGTGTCAAAATTATGGAGTTTCATGGGACTCATAGGTTATTACCATTGTTTTGTGGAGGGGTTCTCCAAAATCACTAACCCTATCACTTCTCTTCAATAGAAATGGAAGAAGTTTATTTGGACAAAGCAGTGTGAACAAGCCTTCTAGACTCTTAGGGAGTGGCTTATGATTTCTCCCATCCTAGTTGTTCCTAATCTGAATTTAGAGTTTTCGGGTTATACAAATGCTTCTCTAGATAGGATAGGAGTAGTACTTATGCAAGAAGGAAAACTATAGCTTATGAGTCTCGGAAGCTTAAAAACTATGAGCTTAATTACCCAACTCATGATTTAGAGCTTGTCGCTATGGTTCATGCGCTAACTCGGTGGTAACATTCTCTTGCGGCATTATTTTGAGTTGCATTTTGATCACTGTAGTCTCCAATACATATTCATGTAGCTGAATCTAACTGCGCACCAAAGTTGGATGGAATTTTTGTGCAAGTATGATTTTGATGTCCATTATATTTGGGGAAAGGAAAATGTTTTTTTTAATTCTCTAAGAAGGCGTAGGCACGCGTTGATGTCTTGATCTTTGTGTTTAGATTTGAGGGCTCAGATTTTGTATTTTTTTCCTCAAGATGAATGGTACTATGAAATTCAACAACACTTAGGTTCCCAATAGACTTTGGAAGGAAAATACACAGATTATTCGCTCGATCGGGATGGCTTGTTGCATCATCGAGGACATATTTATGTTCCTTTAATGGGTAATCTTTGGACAGTTATTCTCACTGAGGCTCATAGGTCACCTTATGTAGCCCATCAAGAAGTTAAGAAAATGCATGTCGACCTTAGACATCTTTACCATTTGTCCGCGATGCATTGAGATGTTGCAGAATATGTAGCTAAGTGCTTGGAATGCCAAAGGGTTAAGCCTAAACAAAAACATCCCACTGGGTTGTTGTACCCCCATGAGATACCTGAGTGGAGTTGAGATGTAATTTCTATGGATTTCATTGTTGGGTTATTTTTTTCGTTCAAGTGACACGATGTTGTTATGGTGACAGTCGACAACGTGGCTCATTCTCACTCATCGGGACTACGTATGCAGTGCTAGTAGTGGCACGGGTCATCCTAAATGATATAGTGAGGCTTCATGTTGTTGCATGGAAAATCATTTCAAGTACGGATCCTATGTTTACATCAGCTTTTTGGGTGTCCCTTCAACAGTCCTTGTGAACGCGGCTTAACTTCAGTACTGCCTATCATCCTACAACATGGTCAAACAAAGAGTGTCAATCAAGTACTGGAGGATATGTTGTGAATGTATGTTATGGATCACCAATCCAAATGGGAATAATTTGTACTTGGTTGAGTTTGCATATAATAATAATAGTTTTCACATTTCCTTGTGGATTCCACCTTATCAAGCTTTGTATGGTAGGCCTTGCAGGACTCCCCTAAGTTGAGACCGCATTGAGGACAAAGTTTTGATTGGTCCTGAGATGATTCAACAAATGGAACAACAGGTAGTGTTAATTAGGTAGTGTTTCCAAGAAACACATGATAGATAGAAAAAGTATGCAGATGCAAGAGGGTTGATCGTATTTTTTATGTTGGTGATAAGATCTTTTTGAGGGTGCGACCACATAAGAACCCAATCCATTACGAAAAAGGTTCTAAGTTAGCTTGTCATTTTGTTGGACCATTTGAGGTGTTGGAGAGTGGGTCTTGTTGCTTGCCGCTTGGCATTGCCACCTAGCATGTCTCGTGTGCATGATGTTTTACATATCTTTGTTCTTAGCCAATATATACATGATACTTATCATATTCTGGATTGCGATAATTTACATGTGGAGGAGGGCGGACAATTATCCATGGAGCCAATATGTATTATGGGGCAATGGACTTTGGCTCTTAAAGGGCAAGAGTTGGACTAGGTAAGGGTTTAATGGGATAGGTACGACGAGGTTGTAGCTACCTGGGAGGATGATTCCCATATGAGGACACTCTATCCTCATCTATTTGAGGACTTCTATGAGGAAATCTAACTCTAGGGGGAATGTGACACCCCTACTTTATCAACCTCTATTTTTCTTGTCCTAGATGATGTACCTGATACATTTTGATGCGCATAATATTTATGATGATGATACACACTTTATTTCCATGGATGATATGGATGTCATATTTTATATAGTTCATGTAATAATCTTTTATATGGTTATTTGTGACTAATGCATTATGAAATGATGTATTGTATATGTTATCTTATAATTGATTAGTTGATTTTTGATGATGCAAATGTGATGGATTTATTTTTTATTTATATATGTGTGTATCATACTGACACCTTTCATTGAGTGTACAAAAATTTTAGATGTTGATGGAATTAATGAGGAATCACTTAGCCACTTTGTGTTGTTTGTGTGAAATAGGACCTAGGCATGGGATCCTATGCAGTTATTGGTCATTATGTTGGAATATGTGATTTTTAAGGTGTCATGTATTATGTGGTGTTTTGTGCAAGTTTTGATTTGCAAATTTTTAAAAGTGAGTTTTAATGTGTTTTTAGGAGGTCTAGAGTGTGTTTTATATGTTAAAAGTTAGCCTAGGATCTAGATGTATAAGTTGGGATGTTATTTTTATTATCTATAATCTTAAGAAAAATGTTTAGACCCTTTTTTTACCCCTAATCACAAAAGTGCCCAAAAAGTGAGGGTGGTTGGGTGGTTGTGTTGGTTATGGGAGGAAGTTACTTCTCCCTCCCCTTTAAAACTCATTCCTTATGGAGAGGAGATAGTTACCTTGCTCATTTTGTGTTTTGGAATTTTGTGATCTTTGTTTTGGGAGTTCTTGAGAGGAGGGAGAGGGAGAGAGTGTTGGGAAGAGGAGGCTAAAGAGAAGTCGTGGAGGAGGAGGGTTTCCATCCAAGAGAGTATACCATTGTTGGGATAAAAGCGATTTGAGGTATTCTTCTTTGATGTTATGCAATAATGTGTAAAACTTGTTTTATGGGGTTTTGATTTGAGGGTTTCTTGATGTGATGTTTTTTGTTGTATGTTGCATATATGGGGATATGAATATCCCATTTTACTTTCTACATATTGGTTTTTGGGAGGAATAAGGATGTTGCAATGGTTGTGGTATTGATGTGGCATTGATATGGTGTTGATATGGTGTTGGTGTGGAGTTTATATGGAGTTTTATTGTGGATGTTTATATATATGTTCTTCATTTCAGATTGAGCCCCTACACCCCCTAAATGGTTTTCCTTTGTGGTAAACCAATGTGTTAGATATGTGCTTTATGAATTTGGGAAGGGTTTGATGTGAACATTTGTTTGTGTATATGTGAAGTATTTCTTTATAAAATGTGTTTGTCTTGTGTTGATTTTGTCCATGTGGCTAAGTAATTATCCCATGCTTAGGGGTGGGTTGTCTCACAACCCTACGGATGGGTGGAGAGCCCATTGGCATTTTGTGGTTTTTCCTGTTTGTTTTCTTTCAGGGTCTTGAATGAAGAAAGGAGGTGTTGAAGATACATTTGGAGTTGTTCAAGTTTCTTTTCTTTGAATGAAAAATAATTGTTACTTGGAATTTCAAAAAAAACATTGCAATCATATTGTAACTTGTATAGTAAAATGTACATAGAGTATTGTAAACAAAGGGCATAACATTTTAAAAGAGCCAGATGAATGGTTGCAAAAGAAGAGTATTATGTTTGTCTTAAATGTGTTCTTTGCAGATCTATTTTTTTCTAAAACAAAACTAAAGGAAGTTAAATTGATTTTTGGAAAAATTATGCCTTACGTTCTTTTGTATTTTATAAAGAAAAATGAATCCTAGAGATTATTTGTACAAGTGAAATAATGGTTGTATCTTGTCCCTTTAGTTATGACTTGAATGTTGTGATATTGCAATATTGTCTAATTAAAATTCAAAATTAATGAAAGGAAAGAAAAGACCACAAACTTAGATTGGTGGTATTCATGTGAACAAGGAGAGAGGCAAACTAAATGAATTAAATCAATGAAGGAAATATTCTAAATAACTCTTTCATGTTTTAAAAGGACATAGATTGTCGTTGAAACATCTATAATTCTGCAAACATGATTAATACTCTATGAATTTCTATTTATTGCAAACTTGTAAGTAAACATAAGTCAAACATGATTCAAGATTAATAGCAATTATTTCATTGACGTTGATAACTTTCTTTACGATCATTTTTTCCTCAAATAAAGTTAAGTTAAAAGAAGGAAAAAAATTAAAGAATCAGGTCGGCACCACAAGTGCGGCCATAGCCATTTTCTTGAGGCAATGCGTCCAATCTGTCCCTTAAACCTTACTCTGATAAATGCCTAAAACCTGTAGTTGTAAAGGAAGGGACATGGGTGTGTATTCTTGCCTTAAGTCTGGCTAACAGTAATTCTAGGCGTCGTGCCATGCACCCTAGCTTCGGCCTTTAAAAATAATTAATTCTGATCAGGACATGAAGTTGTATGTTCCTCTAATGCCATAAACGTAAAAACATCTACTTTCCAACTCATTTTTTGTGAAGATTGTTGATCAAAGGAACTCATTGAAACTAGAAACTTGAAGATTCAAACACGCATTGGATGAAACTCGAGAAGCATAAATCATTCAAACATTCTAATCGTATTGAAATCTGGACAAAGAAAAACAAGATTTATTCCAAGAACAATCTGGAAATAATAACCACTTCTTGAATCTGACATCCTCAAGTAAGGAATTAAGCCAATCAAATAAGGAAAATGTAATTAGTTGAAAATTTCAATTGTGGTTAATAAGTAATAGCCAGTTAGAAAAATGGTTTAAGAACGAAATTAAATGTAAATTAACTAGAAGCTAACATAGACGGTAGTTAAGATTTATTAAAGAGAAACGAGTTAAAATAATTAGATAAAAAGAATTTAAATATATAGTTAAATAAAATTTTAAGTAACCACAATTTCAGAATTACTCATAAATGAATGTGTAAATTCTTATATGAAATTAGATGAAACACTTAGTAGAAATTGTGTAAATATTTAACCATTTATTAACAAGTGAACTTTACAATTTGGTAACAAAAAGATTTTTAAATAAAAATAGAATATCTTCTTATGACAAATTTAATAACTAACATATGTGCTGAAATTCTTAACTCTCAAATCTCAAGTAAACAAGACATGGAAATACTAGCCTTTCTCAAATTAAGAAAACTAGTATGGAAATAGGTGGAACTATTCTTGTGTGAGAAATCTAATATCGATAAAATAAATATTTTAGTGATTTAACTTTGGTCAATAATCGATAGCAAGAATTTCTTTAATATTATTGGATGTCATAACCTTCAAATAATTGTGAAGAGAAAACTTAATATGGTATTTAATATAAAAGTAACTATTTGAATTAGAATTGAAAATCCATCCTAATTGGGTAAGCAATAATTTTAAAGAAATTTAATAGTTTTATCAATATTTAAATGGGAAAATAAACCTTTGATTCAAATTGACCCTTGAACTTGTAAATCAAGATATGAAGATAATTCAAATGAGAATTACTAAATTTAACCAATAGAAGGACCTTTTTTTTATTGCTTAACTCTTGTTTTAAGGCAAATCTATTGTTAAGTTACGATGATGAAATTGAAGTACTTTGTCATTGGTGTTAGAGTTACATTTCATATTTGTAGGTTGTGTAAGATCTCTTATTTAATGTAGTTTGCTTATCGCTTTTAAAACTATCAATAGTTAAGCATTTATTATGCAATATTATGTTCCTTTAACATTAAACTAGAAGAATGGATTGTAGTTAGGAAGGATGGAAAGATGTTATTCATAGTCCAAAAATTTAAAAAGGAAAACTTCTTGCTATGTCTTAGAGCCAATTAGATCAAAAAGAAAACTTTGATAGTTAAAACGATGAAATGACATCGTAAATGTGATGTCATTAATTTTAAATTAATATTAAAAACTCAAATTTGCCATAGTAGTGTTCACAAAATTTAAAAAAAATGGTAGTTGTGTTTGGTTTAGGTTGAGTTAATTTTGGGGCATGACATCATGTGTACCGCTAAGTTGTAAAGGTTGATATGCTACAAATTTCATGTTTTCTTGTGTAAGGCCGCCCTAATTTGGATAAGCAAAGCATGCGGATGTTTTCTTGCTTAAGGATGATGTTGTGAAGAGTGTTTAGGACTAGGTTAAGTGTGTGTTGGGATGTGCAAGACATGTCTCTCTTCTTGGTGTTGTGTGTAGTCCATTTTGGGTCTTTCCCTCTACACATTTCATGTTGTTTCATCTTTGGCCGACTTGTAATTGTAATATTCTTTGATGTAGGCTAACATATGTAATGCAATCAATGTAATATCATGTATTTATTGTAAACCTAGTTGATCCCTAAGGTTGTGTGGTTGTATTGAGGATGTGTAATGCATTATGATGTTTATGTAAGTGACTACATAAGTGTGTAACCACATTTTCCTTATGATAGTTAGGTAGCACTTTTGGATGCTATTCTCATCTTTAAAAGACCTATGAGAAAAGTTCTATAGTTGAATCACTTCAAAGAATGATATTTTTCTGTTACATGTTTACCGAAGTTTGTGAGTGGTTTAACCACCTTGGTTGTGTGCCACTAATGTTTCAGCTAATATTTCAAGACAATGTGGAGAAATTGATCTTACTTGGGTGAAACTTTATCTTACTCCTTAAGCCACATGGGGTAGAATTTGATTTTGTGTTGCCCACTCTTCAAGTTGAGTGGAGTTTTATGTTCATACATATCACCTTTTTTTATTAAGGAAAATATATTCTTCACTTACACCAAAATTTATAACCTTGGTAGAAATTTTCATCACTCGAACTACTCTTATAATCCCAAGAAGAAAATTTTTGGGTCTTTGGCATGTTTATAGACAGGCAAAAAAAAAGAGTGGCCTAGCTACTTTAGGCACACCTCTAACCTTCGTCATCTTTTATAATGAGAGGTGAAACTTTACACCATTTAAGCTAAGTTTTT
This sequence comes from Sequoiadendron giganteum, assembly GCA_007115665.2. Classification (NCBI taxonomy): domain Eukaryota; kingdom Viridiplantae; phylum Streptophyta; class Pinopsida; order Cupressales; family Cupressaceae; genus Sequoiadendron; species Sequoiadendron giganteum. Next base: position 641,976,494 of record CM021104.1, on the reverse strand, counting down.
AATAATACATTGAATTTCTAAGTGTTTCAGCTACTAATAAAATGCACATTTATCCATGTCTTATTAACTCAAGAAAAAATTCAATTCATTCGTGTCATTTTTCATGTTTTTGCATAACTTCCAAATAGCTCTATTGGATCTTGAAATCATTGCTCACACTCTTACATGAATCAATCCACTTCAAAGTCAAGAAAAAGTCAGCCTAAAGGGGGATAGATAAGCTCGTCATAGAATATGGGTAATTTAAGGTCGATTTTTTAGAGTGGGTATTCTCTCCTTTACTTCAAACTCAACTGAACCCAAGAGGGTGTTCCTAGAGGTATCATTAAAAGGATAAATTACAATTGATAATAGACAAATTGAAAGCAATGTAGTAGAATCGGATGTACACTTTGGCCCCAAAGACTATCACTAGACCAAAGACTAATCTATTACACATAAAACCTCTATTAAGTTGATAAAGACATCATTGCATAGATGCAAGATGTAGGTTTCAAAACACGATTGTTGGAGATGATGATTCTTATGGATTTTCTTTATATGCTTCCCTAGATGTACCATTAAGTCGTGAGGTGCAAACAAATTACTAATCCTACTCCTAAACTATTGGTGAAAGATATTTTTTTCATTTTAAGTGTATGATGGATCATAAACTTTTAGGATTGATGTCTTATCTATTGGGTTACAAACTCCCAGTTTACTAAGAGAAAGAACACATAAATCATAAAAAAACATAAGTTGTCCGAATACATACACTAAAATATGATATCAAGCAACTAAACATACTTAATAATCCCTCTCTAAACTCTAGAAATCCATATGCAATAAAGGAGAAATTACAAACATGGCTTGCAATGACTTAAAATGTGATGATATTTATCAAATATTTATTACAATCATACAAAAATTTGTGGCAACAGACGACCCTATGCTAGAATGTCTATCACAATTTCACATAAAAGTTCCCTTGAAGATCTATAAATGGCGAAGGATACATTTGATTACAAACACCATTTGCAATACAATTGCATCCCTATGATTTACAAAACTTGTTTCTTTTCAAGTAACTAGACGTGAAAAAGTGGAAACTCTAAACAATCCTTAACAATTGTAGTCATGTGAAATGTAGAAATGACTAGCCTTTTGAATGATAAGAAAACTATTATATATATAGCACTTCTGTTGATAATAAATAGCATCGGTCTGATATAGGTCAAATGATCGTTGTATATCCTCTCCTTCCTCATTTGGGAAATATAGAAATTAGAAAATGTTTACCTGTGAGGATGGACACATACAAGATTACAATTTGTTTCTTTAACATGGTATCAGAGTAGGTCTATGGAAAGATCTAAAACAGATTTGTTCAAACCTTCTGAAGAAGAGTGTGAGAGATACGATAGTAGGTAGAAAGAAATCACCCCCTTTCGCATTCATGTACGTTGGGCAAAAGCGAATTAATTTGGAAAGTCAGGTAGCGCTAGAAGTTGATATGGGAGCCGATATTGCTCATCTTTGTCGTCAATTTCGCACCTGACTGAATGATGACTTAAGATAAAGTTGCAATTCATTTATGAAGTCACGGATTCCTGGTATTTCGTGAACCACCTTGGTCGCACATGATTGACACTAATGGTGATTTATTCGTTGAAACATGAAGTCAAAAAATTTGGCGGAATTCTCTTTTGCATCAAATTGTGAGCACAGGGATGGTATCCAGAAGCATTCATAGTTGATAAACACCTACAGGGCGGCTAAATATTATATCAACTTTATTCAAACAGCAGAGGACATATTCTGATTATTGTGGTAGTGTGTGCATCTATGGCATCTTCTAAGTCGTGGTAAGTGTAGAGACAGGCTTGTTGTGAAGACATGGCAAATTCAAAATCCGTCAACATCATCTATTCGAGGTGTGGCTACATAATGTGAATACCATTGAAGTAACTTGGTGCTATGTTCGGGGAATCAAGGAGGATGAGATTAATTTCTATATCCATCGCTTCCTTTCTTTCTGAATGATGCTACTTTATTATGTTGTTGATTTATGGTCGATTTTTTAAGGTAGTGTTGGTTGAATATTATTGGCAAAGTTTTCTAAGTTTTTGGATGGTGATTAGTCCTGAATGTTTATTCTTCAAGCATAGACAGTGAGAAGAGTTTTTGATGCTCTGTCAAGGAAGGAGTTAGGCATGCCATCGAATGGTAGATGTGATCACATTTAAATCTATCTTTCCTTGTGGATGCACGGGTTGAGTGAAGTAACATGGCTGGAGTCTTTCCGTGCTTGTTTAATAGCCACATGTTGTCAGCGTTTATTGTGGGTTGTGTAAAGGATTTATGAAGACTTAGATTTAGTTATGGTGATCGGGCCAATGTTGTTAATCATCATCTTGATCCATATTATATGATGAAATTCGGACAACAGACTAAGATATTATCGGAAGTCTTCATTCCTTACTTTTATGCCTTACTCTGTCGATGTTGGTCGATCCTTGCAAGTGTTAGGGCTGTCATTGGTCATCGAGAGTGTTGAAGATTCCACTGGTAGAAGCTTGATGCCATTGGTATGCTTTGTTCTGATTAGAGTTGCCAGTACCGTGAGAATCAACGGATGTAGTAAAATTTTGGTCAAGAGTTGACGTGTGTGGGATATCTTATGTTAGAGAGATGGTCTTTCCTACGACTACGTGGAAAGTTAAGATGGAAATCTGATATAGTCTAGACGCTTGGCACCTCAGACTAAGTTTATGTTTGTAGTAGCATAGCTAGAGTCATATTGTGCATCAAACATATAATGTCGATCAACTAACTAGGCACTTGGATTCTTGGAGAGTAATTGTGATTCCAACATTAATCAGAGGCGACGCCACAACTAAGGGAGGAGCAAATCGCACTATTATGATCTCAAGAAAAGCGAAGACCTGAAAAAAGAGATTCTGATTAGCAAGGATAAGTATTCCTTGGTTAAAACTATGAATTTTCTTCTAGGCTAAAATTCAGTTTGATGAATTGTGCAAATCAAACGTCATTTGCTTGGATTGCATGTAACTAGTAAATGATTGTCTTTTGTTATGCTAAGATTAGCTCTTCCGAGATGGAAGAAAGACATGTCTAGATCAACAAAGATGAATGATGAATTAAATTATCTAGGATTAATTAAGGAGATCTTGATTTCACTGAGATAAGTATTGCATGGTTGAATAATGTTCATGAATTGTTATATAGTTATTAATTCATGCTTTAACATTGACATAGTCAATCATGTATGCTTCTAGCAATGGTACTTTTGTTTGAGATAGTTGAGTCCCATGAACTATTAGTAATCTCTTCTTAAATGCTTTTAGGACTGATCAAGAAGCGTAAGAGATTGCTTTCAAGAAAAGCTTGATGCATTCCATAGGTTGAAGAATGAAGGCACTGCTTGCAGTCATGAAATTGTGTGAATGGCTAAAGATATCTTTTGAAAAGGAAGCATTAACCTTCAGAGAGAGCTCTATGTCTTGCTAAGAACAAGTAAGGGTTATAATGTTGCAAGGTCAGATACTAAATCCTTGAAGTACCTCTTCAGTAGTTGAGATCAGAATTGCTCATGTCAGTCAACCTAGATTTAAACATTGGTAGCTCCGCAAACCTATTCATAATAGAGTGATTTGGGATGAGGTTGAAGAGAACAGCCCTGAATCTCTACATAGGTGTGAGTTGGAAACCATTTCTCTAAAGCAAGTATTGCAGACGATTTTGGACGAGGAGGTCAGGAGGTTGATGCAAGTACTTCAGCTTCAGAGGAAGTCACATCATCACTTGTTGTAATGCATAATTCTCTAAGATGGAGAGATATGAGGTGAAAGCCCTTGTTCATCTCTGAGACTAAGATGAGGTGTCATGTTGAGAGACTCCATGACATCATCACGTTGAGAGACTCTGTGACAAAAATGAAAATTGAAGAAAGCCCTATATGGACTTAAACAGGCCCCTAGAGCCTGGTATGAAAAAATTGACAGCTACCTCTTGGGACTAGGAATTTTCCAAGACTGATGCAAACCCAAATCTTCACTTTAACGTAATTAAAGGTGAGATGTTAATAATTATTTTATATGTTGATGATCTACTAATAACAGGAGATCGCCTCATTGCTCAAGGAAATAAGGATCTAACTTCAGAAGAGCCCCACATACCCGTAGTGTGGCTTAAGGGGGGGTGTTGGAAATAAGCCACACCCGGTCTGACGATGGGCTGGTCACAAAGGGCCAGTTGCTCAGTTGATAGAGCTCTCCAGTAGCAAAAGGAAGGTCCTAGTGAATGCTCTAAGCCAGTTCATGTGTGAGCCAAAGGAAATTCACCTTATGGTTGTAAAACATATATTGAGACATTTTCAAGGCACTATTGGATATGATTGGGTCGGGAGTGTAACCGATCGAAAAAGCACATTGGGATGTTGCTATAGTTTAGGATCGGCTATGATCTCTTGGATCTGCAGAAAACAGTCTTTGGTGGCACAAAGCTCGACAAAAGCTGAATACATTGCAGCCTCTATGGGTGCAAGAGAAGTAGTTTGGCTCCGGAAAATTGCTTGTGGGACTCTTTGGTGAACCCTTGAATCCTACTATCATTCATTGTGATAATCAGAGTTGCATTAGGCTCTCTGTAAATCCAGTATTCCATGATAGATCTAAGCATATTGAGATCCCCTACCATCATGCAAGAGACATGGTAGAAAGGAATGTAATCCAGTTGGAGTATATTAGTACAAATGATCAAACAGTAGACATTCTCACCAAACCTCTCTCCAAAGTCAAGGTTGAATACTTCAAGAAGATGCATGGTATGGTTGAAATGTAATTTGATATTATGTTTGAAATTCAAATTGTTTAGAAGTTGTACTAATATATTTAAAGATGTTTAGTGTGTAAACTCTTTTGTCGTGTATGTAACTCCATGACCTTATGGGCCCACTCCCCCTGTGTACATTATTGAAAGGTGGCGATCTTTCTAATAATGAACACTAGTATGTGACATTGTAAAGTGACAACTCTACAATGATGAGTTGAACTATCATGATAGATATCATGTGACTTGATATCTGTGGACATGTCATGATAGTATCTGTTGGACACTTTGATGGATATCATGGGACTTGATGTCATTTGAAGATCATTGTGATCCTTAAGAGATAATCATGGTGGATAATTATATATCTGTGGATATGCCATGAATTATTATGGTAGACATCATGTGACTTGATGTCAGTGCACATACCATAATGAAGATGTGTTATGAAGAATGTCATGTGACTTCACACTTTCAGAAGCATACCATATCTTCTAATATCACGAGTTAGGTGATATCACTTTTAATTGGTGGAAGTTATTTTCCCTAGCTAAGAGGGAGTGTTGGATAATGAAGATGTGTTATGAAGAATGTCATGTGACTTGACACTTTTAGAAGCATACCATATCGTCTGATATCACGAGTTAGGTGATATCACTTTTACTTGGTGGAAGTTATTTTCCCTAGCTAAGAGGGAGTGTTGAATAATGAAGATGTGTTATGAAGAATGTTATCTAACTTGACACTTTCAGAAGCATACCATATCTTCTGATATCATGAGTTAGGTGATATCACTTTATACTTGTTTGGAGTTTATCTTCCCTAGCTAAGAGGGAGTGTTGATAATAAATAATATCGATCTGATAAAGGTCAATTGATCGTTGTTTAACAAGTAATAGAAAGTTAAATAAAGAGACACGTCGCTTGAGCTAACGTGCACTCATGGGACGCGTCTCCCACATTGATACTTATATCCTCTCCTTCCTCATTTGGGAAATATAGAAACTAGAAAATGTCTAACTGTGAGGATGGACACATAGAAGATTACAAATTTTTTTCTTTAACAACTTCATTTGTTCACCCAATCACTTGGAAGAATTCAATAAAGAACTGGATGTCACAAATGAGGCATGCAAGATAAGTGAAACCCCTCAAAACCCACTAAGTAGGCAATCTAGATTGTTTGTGATAATCATTGGAATTTAGAGTTGAACCACCACATTCATGGCGAATAGGACATCTTCATCATCCACCATTGAAATTACACATGAATTTATGCCCTTGAGATGGAAAATAGTGTTTAGGTTTGGAAAATCCTCTTAGAGTAGTTACAAGACTCAAAATTGATTCAATAATGGTGTCTTAGAAAATTTTGGGAAGTGGTTGAGGTGAACAAAAGGAAATTCAAGGATTTTATGCAAAACAAGAGGTAAAGGTTGGACATAACAAAGGAAGTTTGAGATTTTGTCGAAACTCTACAAAAAGGTGAATGAGCAAATGAAGCAATATGGAGAAATGTGAGGTATATGCAAAACAAGAGATCAACACAAGATGTTTGAATGGAAAAATGGAAGTTCGGAAGTAAACATGAACGCCACATATGAAGAAACAAATAGAAAATCATTAGGAACCTTTGTGGGAATCAAATGTGGAAATTAAAATCAAGACAAGACATTAGAATGGAAGTATGGAAGTCCATAGTAGATCTGTAAGAAAAGATCATAGGAAAATCAAGAAAAGATAGAAGGATGGGAGTTGGAAAGGTAGAGGGAAAATGGGAAAAGTTCATTACAATCCTGCAAGTCTACAAAACACTAAAAAGGGAATTTGTGGGGAATAACTGGAGGTTGGGATGCTAGGAGATGAAAATGGAAGAAGTCTAAATGAACTCTACAATATGGAAACGAGGAAAGGAGCAAATGAAAGGAAGGATGTAGATAAGGATAAGAGGTCGAGATAAATAACTTGAAGTTTGGATGTCCATCGAAATCCTACAAACTAATGAAATCAGGAAGTACAGAGAGTAAGGGACTGAATAAACTTTGTTAAATTTTAATGTTGATGTGGAAGTCAAGACAGGAAGTTGGAAAAAAAAGGTGTTTGGTAGTCCACCAAAACTATGTAACTCCATAAAAATTGAATAAAATGACCAAAACTCTCAAACTTACAATCTTTTTAGATTTTTTGCAACTTCCAACATATAGTAGGAACATGGGAATGATGAGAAACAACACTTTATGCAAATTTTGACAAATAGGGGCCCATTTGGAAGTTTCTCAAATTGGTTATATGTGATGGGAAAAATGAGGTCAAATGTACAAGGGAGTGAGGACTCAAGAAATTTTCGCAATTTGTAGGCCGGGTCCCAACATACTCAACCCTTAGAGATATGTGCCCGAATTTTGTAGGGTGGAGATGTTGGGTAGTTGAATCCTTAGTTTTCTTTCTAGTATTTCCCCTTTTCACTAATGCCTTCAACATTATCTCAATCATCATTATTCTTTGTTAGATTTGAGGTAATCACCATCATCAAACAAGATTCATTAGTCAAAAAATAAATGCCATGACATGAAAACCATACAAACTAATCAAGGAGACTATAAATTGAATTGGATTGACAAACAAATGATGATAGATTTCACCAAAAATGAGAAAAAGACAAGTGTCACCATTGAGTTTTGTAGAGGTGCTACAAGTTACAATCTAGTGACTAATGTGTGCTTTGGATTGCAGATTTTAATAGAAGAAATATTATAAAACCATATGTAGTTCTTTCAACTTCATTCATAAACCTTCGTGTTTGTGTTCGTTTCAATCCAATCAAGTTTTACTTGTGATTTTTAGACATTCAAGAAATTGTCATCACTCATTACTTGTGTTAGATCTTTTTTTGCATTAGACAAGTTTAAAATATAAAATATCATGTCTAGTGTAGAAGTCCAAAATCACCTTGTTCCCTAGCTTTCGAACAAAAATACATGTTTTAATTTTAAGTTTGTTCGTATGGTATGCTATAGGTTTTACAAATTGTAGTGGTCACTTCCTTCACTCTTCTAAACAAGGAGCTTCCCCTCATGATTTGAAGAATAGTTTTACTATACACATTGTTTTGTTTTGTGTTGCACTAAAAAGGTGAGAATTAAAATACGAGCACAAAAAAATCCAAATTTCCACAACTATTAAGAAGGCATGAATTCCATCAAACAATGTTCCAATTAGTACATCAAGAATGCAATATACACATATATTCAAGGTTTTTATTTCAAAATAAGACCATATGAATAGCTTCATCATGTGTCTAGTTTTCTTCTACTTGTGGAGTTCGTTCACTACACCATATAAGTTCACAAAGCCTTTAAAAAGTTTTAGAAGAAACAATGCTAATCAAATATGCAATTCAAATTGGGCATTTCACGTGCAAAGCCAAAGAGATGATCACAAACTTGAGCATGTATCTTCTTCATTTTGGCATTCCCATGGATGTGTGAAAAATCATTTTTATCCAAGAGGAACGATGAACAAAGACGTGTCTCAATTCCCATGAAGCAATTTCGAGAATGTTCAAAGTGATGAAGACTTTTGGGAAAACTACAAAGATGATGATAGCATGCACAACCAGTAGCATGACTAGAGAAGATCTAATCATCTATTAGGGTTGGCACCAATCTTCTCACAAAGTGCATTGCTATGACTAGTTTATCGGTTCTACAGATCATGAAAGCAATGCAACGATTTCTTATCTATATGACGTTGAAAGAGCCAAAAGGCTAGGAGATTCAATTGTGCATGAGAGATCTCATTCTACCTATCATTTTGAGGTACCTATCACATCCCACCAAGAGGTTACCAAAACTCATGTTTCAAAAGTGGCAAGTGGAAGTGGTGTTGGACACATGGTGAAGGTTGTCCAAGAACAAAATGAACATGAACCCTCCTCGCAACCAAGCCATCCATTCATCAAGAAACTACCGATCAAGGGTAGTAAAGGAGCAAGAGAAATGGCAATGACGAGGATCCAAATTGAAGAAAGATGATAATTAGATCTCATCCTCTCAATCCTCCAAAATAGTTTTAAAAATGGACTAGAAAAGAAGATATAAAGAGAATGAAGCTACTAATATAGATTAATCCAATAAATCTATTACAATCTACATGAATTCTAGGAATTGAGACTCCTCCAAGTATTCAAGAAGGATCAATTATCCCTTCAATTGATCAAGATCTTCTTCTAGTTGCATTGCAAAGAAGAAAGCACTTCTTGTAGTTCAACCCAAACTTTTATAATGCAATCTAAGAGATGCTCAAAGAAAAATCCATGACACAAATCAAATTTAATCCTCGCATGGATCAAATGGTGATTGGCATGACTATGCCTAGGTGTGAAGAAAGCTTGGATAAGGCAAGGATTGGAGATTTTAATATTCAAAGTCATTATTTCTTACAAGTTGATCAAGGCATTCAAAGCATGATGAGATAGGTTGTAGAATATGAGTACACTTCAGAAAGCCACTTGAAGAAGTCGCTTTCCTAAAAGATTAAAGAGAGCCTAGGTCAAATACATTCACAAGGCCTACACATCCAAAGTAAGTATTCAAATTCCTATTGTTGTGGAAATGCCTCCCACATCTAGTGAGCACTATGAAAAACACTCATCTGGGACAATCCACGAAAGCATCATCTAAGATATGTGTGTTTGACAATCTAAAACTTGCTCATGAATTTCTTCTATCTCGATGGGATTCGATGCAAAATTTGCAAAAGAGTTCACAAAAGATGATCTCTAAACACCATGATTTTCTCCAAACCTTGGATTCTTGGAGTCGAGTGAGAAACTCTTTTCAGGAGAAGCTAAATTCCACTTATTGCATCTTCAATGAGATCGACATGGGAATCAACCTTCAAGTAAAATTGGAATGGTTCTCCATTATTCAACATTTTTGCAATGCCCATGAGGAATCATATCAATTCTTCGTCCCTATCAATAGCCAAATTCATCAAAGTTTGAATAGAGACACTTCAATTTTTTACCTCTATGGTGTCACTTTTTCTAAGATTGATTTAGGGATTCTTTTTCCATCATACTGAAATAGAGACATGGTCTTCTTTTAGATGAACAAAAACATAAAGTTCACTTCTTTGCACCAAGATGTGATCATCAAAAAAAGTTCATAATGCAAGCAAGCAATCTCTCTACCAACACTGTCAACTTACAAAGTCACATGGAGGAGCTCAAAACAAAGATGGTGCAAATATATTGCTTCCTTCTTTACCAAAGTTTGCTTTCACAAGACTTCAAACCGTTAGATCTCAACACCATGAACAAATTCATTGACAAGTGGAAGTCAATTGTGGGCAAATCATCTCATTATGGAAGAATCAAGATCATTGTTGAATTGCATGAGTGATAGGCTACCCACAACACCTTTTTGCATTGTCTTAATCGTCCTCACCACATCTTATAATTTAAAAGTGACATTCAATTTCCTTTTTAGTCATCAGGTCCCACTTTATGTTTTGAAGGTGAATTAAGTTCCTTAATATTTTTTAGAATGAGGTATTTTTTAGTTAGTTATGAAGTATTCATAAGTTAGTTTTGACTTGCAACTACTAGAAAGCATTATAAATAGGGGATTCATTGTCACTTGTAAATATCTCTTTTGAAAATCTACAAGGAGAGAATTTTGAGAACTTCTGCACATTACAAAGACTTCTTTTGCAATGATAGAGATGACATCTTGCAAGGTTTTTAAGCCTTGAAGATGTCTATTGTTGTGGTAAAATATATCTTGTGGATTCTTTTGTTTATTTGCACAAAATTTGTTACTTGATGGTTGATGAATTGTTCACCTGCATTTGGTTCTTTTCCTTAATCCAAGTAGATATCTAATATTCTACAACATCTATCTAGGAGGATATTCTACTCTGCATTTATTTCTCCAAAATAGTGTTAATTCATTTGTTGTGACTATATGTTGCATAAAGCATAAATGAATCATTTTACTATATAGATACTTATATATTTCATCTCAAAGATTTTTATAGTTGTTCAATAAAGGGAAATATCCCTTGATAATAGAAGAGGGATTTGATCCCACAAGCCACCCTAACCAATTTTTGTAGAAAAATTTTAGGAATAACAATATGAAAAGGTACCCACATGCCCTAGACATGTATATTTACTCGTCTAGCTTATTACAAGTTCGCATTTATGCATTTTTAAACTTCATATTACATTCTAAAATTTTATCCCTCTATGTATTTTACTAGAAGTATTCCTTCTCAAATATTAAATGGCTTTAACAAGCCTATAAATGAATGAAAAATACCATTAGAAATGAAATCATAAGAAGATTCCTATGAGATACATGCCATTAAAAATGTTTGTACAAATCCCCTACTTCAAATAAATAATTATGCATTAAGGAAATAAACAATGCCATCATTTATTTCCTTTAATGCTTTATATTGCCACTCCACATTTCCAAAGGAAAAGTCTTAGATTATGTGTAGGAAAGTGTGGTGGAAAGTGATTGCATATAAGTTCACTTTATAACCAAGACTTAATGTTGTAATCTTCTACAATAGATATTAAGTCTCAAAAGATAAAAAATCTCAATTATCGAACTAGAAACGAAACTAGAAATCACTAATAAAGATATACCGATGCTTTGTGTTGAGTTGTTTGTACTAGATTTTCCAATAAGATCAAATCATTTCACTTATAAATGTAAATCCATACTAAAAGACTAGATTAGGGTGTTAGTCAATAAATTACATTTTATTACCAAAGTGAAGACTTCAAGAAAGTAAAAGTGCCTTTTTGGTGCTTTGAAATTGAAAGTCACATCAATGAATTAAGAAGTCGTGGTCCTAAAGTTGTGATATCACCTGCGGCATGAGAAGAATGGGATAAAATTAGATATAAGTGAAGAACAAAAATGGGTAAACATAAGACAATATCTAAAAAGTGATACACAAAAGCAAGACTTAAAATGGAATTCCAAACAAAAAAAATATGATAAATGAAAGATAAATATCATTATTCTATTTGGCATTGTTTCCTCTTAGCAAAGATAGAGGTCACCAAGCAATGCAACATAAAGTATGGAAAAAATAGATACTTCATTGATGAAGTTGAAGAACTAGTATGTTGAACATTTGGAATACTGAGAGAGGGGGGTGAATCAGTATTCCATCAAACCATAACAAAATCCATCTAATCATTATCACAAATCTGACTAAATCAGCAAAAAGGAACATAAGAACAAATCAATGCAACCATACACATGAACACCAAGATTTTTACGTGGAAAACCCAAAAAGGGAAAAACCACCGTGAGAGTTAACTCACAATATATTATATCCGGATACAAAATATTACAGGGCTCACTGTCAGGACTCACTGTCTTTAAAAAGGCTCGTTGCCTGAGTACAAAAATAGCTAACCGCCAAGATACAAAGATAATGGCTCAATGCCAAATGGTTGAACTGATAAAATACACCTTCAATGTGCAAGGTACAATTCCAATGAAGCTCAGAATATGAAGTGTTGCCTCACACAGCAATCGTTTAACAAATCTACATTGATCCTCAACTGATAAAGCACTTAGGCTCAAACCTTTCTTCCACACACTCACACACCACTCTCTGCTTGCTTCTCTTTTCGCATTCCTCAAAACATCTTATATATATACATGTATATCTTATTCATCAATTAGGTCAGCCTAATTAGATGAAAACAAAATAATCCAAACTCTCTTTGTCGGCACCATGTATAATTTAAACATTTAATCCATGTAGTGCATTATACCAAGTCAGCTAACATCCATAAAACATAGCTAGTCTCCATAATGGATTGCATATGCTAGGTTGGCCAAGACTAGAATACAATTCTCCAAACCAACAAATAAACCTCAAAGCAATCGTTTAACAAATCTGAGAACACATGAATTTCTCACCATACCATCAGCATAGAGACCATAAACAAAACGGCACCATAAGAATGTTTTGTTTAATAGAATGCGGAGTCTCCCACACAATATGCCAAGCATAGAACAACAGTAGAATACAGAGTTGAACTCTGTCAAAGATAACTTTTTGCTCACAACTAAAGACGTCTCAAGATCCAAGATACAGTTGTCTGAATGAGTCATAATAACATGGTTAAGAGATTAGAGTCATGTCAGATCTTGCGGTGAATTCCGGACTCAAATACCAACACATTGATCCATGACAAAAGAGTTTTACCGGCAGAGAACAACTTCTAGTAAAACCAAGTAGACTTCCCATATAGTTATCACCATGTTGACATCAACGACAACATAGAGACAACCAACACAAACCATCCATACTCCATGCTCATGTTGCAAGGCCCAACATAGTAAATGTTTCTTGATAAAGATTTGATCAAAGATAGTGAAATCTTCACCATTAACGCATACATGGTAAATTCAAGTTGTATAATCTAAGTGCAAGTTCAGTACGAATTTTGGTAAAATATCAAAAAACTTCTAAGTCACCTTGTAGGGAGTGCAATTGCAATATTGATTGAAATTTAAAATCATTTCACGCATTGGAAAGCTTACAACGAGTACAAAATCTTGAAATTCCTAAAATCAAAAGATTGAATTTTTGTATTTTTATGTTTTATGTTTTGATTGATTCTCTCAACTTCATATGGCAGTGTTTGTCATGTAGCCTTTTAGATTCCAAAGTGAATCACTTCACTTTCTATAATTAGACTTTATAGCTCCTACAAAAAATGGCTACAACGAAATTTTCATCCAAATATATAAAACAATGTGTTATTTTCACCTCATACTAGAGACTACCACTTTGTGAAATACCCTCATTTGCAATTGTCTATACACTTCCTAATAAAAATAGATACAAAAAAAATGTTATTCAAATGTGAATGACATGTTAGTTTCACATCGCATCTTAGAGGTTATCATCTTCCAAACTACTGCCATTTGCAATCAAATTTTATTTACATTGTGGTACCATATATAATTGTTGGGTTCATTTCCTTTAATTCAATTTGTTGCTCTCAATTGCATAGATAAGCTACAAACCTTTATCAATACAAAATATACATGAATGTAGCCAAATACAAAATATCACAAAACAAAACAAATACATATGATTGGTACCAATGTCTACCCTAATGTTTATAATAGTTTAATATAGAATACCCTTGAGGTACAAAACAATCTACAATACCCTTAAAGACGCATTCCAAATAAGCCTACCACATAAGACAATTTACAATAGAATATATTTGTGTGTATAAAGAGAGTATCATTAAGTAACCCCACTACAAGTTATCTCACAATATTGTAACCAAACATAACTTATTCCACAACTTATATGTTTTCTTTGGATTAAGGTGTCTCGATATTTGCAAGTCCCAGAATTAAATTGTTGATTTAATTGTTTGATTATTTAATTTTTCTATTTTTATGTTCATCTTGTGGGAACTACTTTCTTAAGGTGGCAACCTATATGGCAGGTGACTAGGATGACATTCATCCTAATTTGGTGAAGATAGGCATAACACTTGGTGGAGCACATTGTGAGCAAATTTTATGGCTTTTGTCATAAGTTGTAAGAAAAATTATGATGGATTATGACAAGGTTGTCAAATGATCAATTATGACAACGCAAGAGTCAAGCTATGACAAATTATGATAGTAGGGCACCATGCAAGGGTGGCGCCTATGCATACAAGTACATTGTGTGTTAAAAGTGGCTATACATGATGAGGAAGGCATTGGAAATGGTAATTACACATTTTGTGGGTCTCATTTATGACATTGCACTTCATGAAAGGATGTTGCATGCATGCAAGTGTTGTGCATGTCAAGGGGATTCAATGGAAAGCATGCAAGTGTTGGATTGATGCCATCTGGCAATCCTAAGCACCATTATTCTTCCTTGGAGTTGTATATATTTGTTACTTAGTCATTTGGTAAGTAGTACAAGTTTGAAGATTTCAAAGATGTCAATATACTATTGGAATCACTTCATTAATCCCGTTGCAGTTGAAGAGTCGTGGATGAGCTTAGCTCTATGATTGTATTCTAACCTCTTTCAAATTATTCATTATACAAAGAGTTATGCTTTTGGAGTGTGGTTTTTCTCCCTAAAGGGTTCCCCACGTATATATTGTGTTATGGTTGTTGTTTCTTGCATATTTATTTAAGTTAAATGAATGTGCATCTAAATCTATAACTGTTAAGGTTTTGTAAGAATTATTTTTCCATTCTCTCCCACACTTGTGTTGGTGTTGAAAGTTGCTTCAACTTACCTGACTTCCTTTCAATTGGTATCAAAGCCTAGCTAGCTTTGATCTTGTTGTTGAGATGAGGGTTTTTTGTATTGATCTTTGTTTGAGTGGGAGCTTTTACAGAAATATTTTTGTGATCTAGTTGCAAGAGAAAGATGCCAAGCACATTCAAAAGGATCGAGATGAAGAAATTTCAAAGCAATTATGAGTTGTGGAAGCTAAAAATGGAAGATGTGCTTATAGATAGAGATCTATAGGGCTGCAATATTTGCTGTAAAATCTATTAGCATTACTCAACAAAACTAGGAGTTGATAAATTGAGAAGCCAAGGGTTTGATAAGACTTTGTTTAGTAAATTCTATGTTGTTGAATGTCCATGAACAAAAGATTGTAAAGAGCTTTAGAAGAAGCTTGGAGAGATTTATCAACCTATATCCCTAGTAAACAAGTTATTCCTAAGAAAGAAGTTGTATTCTCTAAGGATGGGAGGAGGATTTGTGGTTGATCACCTAAATGGCCTTAAAATGCTTGTTGCCCAATTGGGTTACATTGGTGTGAAGATGGGGTATGAGGATTGTTCCATGACACTATTATGTTTTTTGTCAGACTCATGGGATCACCTTGTCATGGTCATTGGCAATACCACTACCACCTTCAAGATGGATGAAGTGGTTGTATCATTGCTTTCTGAAGAGATGTGGAGAAAATATTTTGAGATGGCTAAGGAGACCCTTGTTTATTGTGGTAGATCAAAGGAGAAAAACAAGGAGTCAAAATCCAAATCCTCGGGGAGATCCAAGTCTCCTAAAAATACCAAGGCGAAATGTTGGAACTACGACATATTTAGTCATTTCCATAAAGAATGTAAAAAGGAGAAAAAAAAAGAATTTTGATTCTGATTGATGAAGGCTACTCCCCTTGCAATCTGAAACTCACAACAACAGAGAATTGCACAAACAAAGTGCAAGAAGGAAGCAAATATTTTCTATTATCACTTAAATGAAAATGAAATTACAACATTACAATTGCCATCACATGGGCTTCCTGATTAAATAAATCTCCAAATCTGCAAATCGGAGCCACCATCTACGTTGCTTTTCCCTCTCCTTTGTAACCCCCATTCACATCCCTTATTTGGAAGGTGTAACTACCCAAGAATCTTCTAGAAAGAGTAACTTCCTCAAGAAGATATTTTGAAAGTTTATTAATTTTAGTAGTACAACTTCATGGGGTCATAACTTTTGATCCGACTATTGGATTTTCAATTATACTATATTTTCAAAAAGCTCTCGAGAACTGACATCCTAGAAAGTAATACCTAAAAGTAAACTACTTTAATACCTAAAAGTAGACTAATTTCGTTTTTCACCAATTTTCAAACCCATCCAAAGCCTCTAAGTGCTTCAAAATTGACTTCAAATATTTTAACAGGATTTTCGAAAATTGAAATTTTAATCTCTCAAATGACGAATGATATTGAAGCAATCTCTTTATCATTGGCTTTAATTTACCATGTTGGAGGTCTGTATAATATTTTGTGCTCGTGCATGCATAAATATAGACTTACTAAAAATAGTTGTCACTTTTCAAAAGTTAGAGGGAAACCAAGACGGTTAACCTCAGTTTCAAATAACCATGATGAATCTTCAACTGGCCTTCCTCTCCATTTCACCAAGTACTCTGCAATTGATTGTTTCTTGTGCTTCTACCCACACAGCTATCCAAAATTTATTTTTATCTCTTCCTTTTCTGAAGTAGGTGCTGGAACGTTCCATCATGCCTCTGTCAATTCATTTTCCTCATCTCCTTCATGATATTCTATCAAATTGAAGCAATGTTAAACACGTGTGAAAAATGAATTTCACTCAACAATTCTACCTCATAAGCATTTCTTGAATCATGCTTCTTCAAGATCTTGCATGATCCAAACTTCTTAATCTTTAACCTGTTATATGTACCAACTGGAAACCTCTCCTTTCGCAAATGAACCATGACTTCATCTCCTGCCTGGAACTCCTTATACCTCATTTTCTAATCTTCTTTAGCATTCTACTGAGAGTTCATCTTATTGATATGTTTCTTCACCTTGTCATGTGAATTCTTCAGGTGCTCAACAAAATCTTCAACCTCATCACTATTCTCTCCTTTATCCATATTTCTCAGTTCAAAAGCAGTTCTTCGACTACTCCCATACACAATTTGGAATGGTCATTTACTAGTGCTCCTGTTGATAGAATTGTTATAAGAAAATTTAGTCTATGGTAATATCAAATCCCATCCCTTAGTTTTGTCTCCTACTAAGCATCTTAGCAGGTTACCCAGACTCCTATTCACCACCTTTGTTTGTCCATCAGTCCATGGATGGTATGCAAAACTAAACTTTATATCAGTCTTCAATTTATTCAATAATGTCCTCCAAAAATACCCAACAAAATTGGTATCTCGATCTGAAACTATGCTCTTGGGTAGACCATGTAGTCTCACCACCTCTTTGAAACATAACTCTACAACATGAACAACATCACTAGTCTTATGACACAGAATGAAGTGTGTCATCTTCGAAAATCTATCCACCATGACAAATATGGAATCATGCCCTCTCTATGTCCTCCGCAAACCAAGAATAAAATCCATACTAATGTCCTCCCATGGCCTCTCAAGTACAATTAATGGCTGATTAAATCCAGTATTTTGACTTGTTGCTTTCGCCATCTGACATATTTTGCAACTTTGCACAAACTTCTTCAAATCATGCTGCAACTGTGGCCAATAGTATCACTCACCAACAATTGCAATGGTCTTATCACGACCAAAGTTTCCAGCTAATCCTCCATTGTGTTTCACCTTGATCGAGTTCTCTCTCATGGACCTCCTTGGAATGCAAAATTGATTCCCTCGAAACAACATACCATCTTGGATTGTAAAATCCAACCATCTCATCCTATCCAAAGTGGTAGGCTCCTTGCAAGCTCTCCAAGCCTCTGCAAAATCAAGATCCTCAAGATACGAGCTCTCGAGTTCATTGAACCCAACAACTTCAATTTGCATTTTTGTTATTAAATTTTGCCTCCTACTTAAGGCATTTGCAACTCTGTTGGATCTTCCACTCCTATGCTTCAAAACAAATGTATAACTTTGCAAAAATTCAACCAATTTCAAATTTCTTTGATTCAACTTCCCTAGCCTATTCAGATATTGTATAAAGCTTAATGGTCAGTAAATAAAACAAACTCTTTTGGCAACAAATAGTGTCTCCATTTCTTCAAACTGTAGCATAAAACTCTTGATCATAAACAAAATACTTCCTTGCATCATTCAACTTTTCACTAAAATAAAGAATGGGTTTACCTTCTTGACTCAAAATAGCTCCAATCGCATTACAACTAGAATCACAATCTACTTGAAATACCTTGTTGAAATATGGAAGTGCCTAAACAAGTTTTATAACTTTCTTCTTCAACATATCAAAACTCTTTCCTACTCATGTAGTCCACTTAAACACCTTTATATCCCCTTCGCATTGTTTTACTTAGAGGTGCACCAATACTACTAAAACCTTTGATAAACTTTCTATAAAACTTGTCAAACCATGAAAAGATCTTACCTTCGTAGCAATCATTGGTGTAGGCCATTCAACAATACCTTTCATCTTCTCTAGATCCATCTTAAGACCCTCTACCGAGATAACAAATCTTCGGTACACCAACTCTCTCTTCGAAAAATTGCACTTCTTTAAATTCATCAACGTCTACTATCTTAGCTTCTCATAAACTTTTCTAATATGCATCAAATGCTCCTCTAATGTCTTGCTAAAGTTAAAAATGTCATCCAAATAAACAATGAAAATTTTACCGAAAAACTCTTTCAATACCTCATTCATGAGTCGCGTGAATGTGCTTGATGCATTGGTTAGCCCAAAAGGCATAACTAACCACTCATGCAAGCCCTCTTTGGTCTTGAATTTTGTCTTTCATTCCCTAATTCAGATCTGGTGATAACTACTCATTAGATCTGTCTTTGTGAAGTACTCAACTCCACTCAAACAATGCATGATATCATCCATCCTCGGCAAGGGAAATTTATACTTGATGGTGACCTTTTTGATGGCTCTAGAATTTGTACACATCTGCCATTCCCCATCCTTCTTTAGTGCTAGTATTGCAGGTATTGCACATGAACTCAAGCTCTCTTTGATCAATCCCTTTTGCAACTCTTGCACTTGTTTGTTCAACTCTTTGCTCTATGTTGGATTCATACGATGAGATGCCTTATTCGGAAAACTGGCTCCTAGAATTAGGTCCATATGGTGGCTAATCTTCCTTATTGGAGGCAAACCTTCGGGTACATTATGAGAAACAATATCCTGAAACTCATTCAACAAATTTGAAACCTCTATAGGTACCTCATTAGTATCTTCTTTATCAACTCTAGGGATCAATGCAAAACACATATGCTCGTGTCTCATACCTTCTAGAAACTTTCTTCCATCAACCAAACAAATCCTTGCATTACTGCATACCTTTTCTTTTTCTTCCTTCAGGGGTTTCAACTTATGACAAACACCATCCTTTGTCAAAGAATAGGTCTTAGCATGTCCACCATGTATCGCTCACCAATCAAACTACCACGGTCTGCCTAACAACATGTGACAAACATCCAGACGTATAATATCACACAAAACCTCATCCTGATGTTTAACAATCTTAAACTTTACCAAACATTGGTCATTGATGAAAGCTCTATGGTCCTTTTGCAACCATGCAATCTGGTATAGTTTTGGATACTTTCTCCTCTCCAACTGCAACTTGGTAACCATTTCCTCTGAAACAAAATTATCAATGCTACCTCCATCAATGATAACATTACAAATTTTACATTCACACTTGCATCAAGTGTGCAACAAGTTCTTTCTTTGATCTGGTTCATTCTCATTCAGTAAGGCTCTTTTGACAACAGCAGCCTCTCCTCTTTCAGCATCTTCAGAATGTGAACGCTGAGCATCTTCATCTACATGGGCAACTCGGGCATTACCTTCAGGTCTTCTATTTGTCCTCGCTTGATGTTGAGGATACTCGTAGGCTCTATGTCCTCTGCATTGAAAACAAGTTCCACAGAAACCTCCTCCTCCCAGTCCTCGTCCAGATCTTCGTCTTCCTCTTTGGTCTCAATTATTTTGATCTCGACCACAGTAGGTATTATCTCCCTTTTGGTTCTAACTGCTATTGGATCCTTTAGTCTTCTTTTGGTCTTCACTTCGGCCTCCATATGACTATCTAGTAGTCTTTCCACCATCACCTCCACCCCTTTGCTTACTCTCGAACCTTCTATTCAGCTTCTCTTCCACCTTTATGGAAAATTGATATGCATCTTCAATCATGGTCATCCTCACCAAATTCAACTCCTCTTGGATGATTGGTTTCAACCCATTAATGTAATAGGCAACCTTCTCCTTGTTGGCCTTAGAATGGCTTGTTCTGATCAAGACCTTGTAAGATTCTTTTGTGTACTCTTTGATAGATCTTCCCACTTGCTTCAATCCTTGCATCTTCTTCAGCGAATCCAATTCATAATCTACAAGAATGAATTGCCTCTTTAGTTTCTCCACCATCTAATCCCATCTAGTTATCTTCTCTTTACCTCTTCAATTTCTCTCCAATCGTACTTCTTTCCACCATATGCTAGCATGGTCTTTCATCTTGGCCTTTGCAAATTTAACCCTCTCTGGATCTTCTATTTTCTCATTCTCAATATACTCTTCCATGTCATTGCCCCAATAGATCAACTCCTTCAAATTCAGGTTTCCAGAACAATTAGAAACTTTTGTCTTCAACCTCTTTCCAATCTTGGAAATGGCCCTAATCATTCTGAATTCTCCAAGATCCATTACGTCTTGTGCTTCTTCTCTGAATGGCTCTTCATTGTCAACCTTGTTTTCACTTTCATCTTTTCTTTTAACATCAGCTCCTCTACACATATCCTCTTGCAATGCTTGAACTTGCCTTTGGAGGACTCTAAAACCCTTTTTTGTTACCCCAATATTTCTCCCAAGTTTCTTCGTGGAGATATCTTTTCTCACAGACCCACAACCACAAGTCATGGTGCAAACTGCCTCATAGTCGGCAATCTATCTTCACACTACGGAACTCCTACTCTGATACCACTTGATGAAGGGTGTTGCCCTTACAATCTGAAATTCACAACAACAGAGAATTGCACAAACAAATCTCCAAATCGAAGCCACCATCTACAGTGCTCTGCCCTCTCCTCTGTAACCCCCATTCACATCCTTTATTTGGAAGGTGTAACCGACCTAGAATCTTCTGGAAAGTGTAACTTCCTCAAGAAGATTTCAAAATTTTATTGATTTTGGTAATACAACTTCGCGAGGTCATAACATTTGATCCGACTGTTAGATTTTCAATTATAATATATTCTCGGAAAGCTCTCAAAAAGGCACATCCGGAGTAATAGTATTTTAAGGTAGACTACTTTTCTTTTTCGCCAATTTTAAGGACCATCTGAAGTCTCTAAGTGCTTCAAAATTGACTCCAAATATTTTAACAAGATTTTCGAAAATTGAAATTTTAACATCTCTCAAATGACAAATGATATTGAAGTGATTTCTTTGCCATTGGCTTCAATTTACCATTCCAAAGGTTTGTGTAAGATTTTGTGCCCATACATGCATAAATATTAACTTACTAAAAATAGTAAGTTGCCAAATTTAGCCCTTACTAAAAAGAAACAACTTTTTTTTGTTGATCCACGATTGCTCTTACACCCTAGATGCTCCTACATCACTAATTCAAATAAACCCTCTTAAGATGATGTGGATTTCTTTATTGCATCCTTGGCAACGCATGCATTTGAAGATGTATGGTTAATAGATTTGGGTTCATCTTTTCAAATGGCCTCGCATAGCAATTGGTCCTCAAAGTATAAAGTGTTTGACAATGGGAAGGTGTATATGTGTGGTGACTCTCATCTAAGTATTGTTGGTCATAGAAGAGTCAAGATCAGATTCCCTGGTAGAGTGAAGGGGATTGATGGTGCATTGTATATCCCTAGTTAGGAATGAAACCTACTTTTGTTGAGAAAATTGAATGATGAGGATGTGTAGGTTGATTTCTCGAGTGGAGGATGTAAGATGACTAGAAGAGCTATGGTGTTGGCGAAGGGTGTTCAGATTGGCACTATGTACAAGCTGAATTCAAGCACTATTTAGTGCAATAGTTCGTTTGTAAACTCAAAGAAAAGACTTTCAAATTATTCATCCTCACCATTGAAACCAACATTGAAGAAATATGTTGCACCAACTTCCAATGGTCATGTATTTTGGGTACATAAGGGCGCATTCCTTGGAGATGAAGCTTCCAGCAAACAAGACAATATTTTTGACAATATAAGTTGTGCATTTATAGGGTGTAGTACCCTTAACACGAGAAGCCCATAGGGACATAGTTCAGATCAAAAGACAAAAAACCAGTATAGCTTAAAGTCTAGAAACAAAGGCAACAAAGAGACAGCAAAAAAACAACCCACCAAAAACAGACTAAACCCCCCCATCACCTAGCCATACCCTCCCACTCCTCTATGAGGAGTTTCAGCACATCATCTCAAACCCAACTATTGTTGGGTTTAGCATCAACAGTCTTCTTGTTCACCTATCTTTCAACACTTCTGACACATTGACAGTAGAGAGGTGGATGATTTTAATTGTGAACTGGGACAGCCTCGTAAACTTCCTTTCCAGCTTGGCGACATGAGCAACCAGGTTGTTGGGGTCTTCATCCTTTTCAACATTAGAATTGTTGGTCTCTTTCACTTAAGCCTTATGATTGGATTCCTCTTGAATCATACAATTCATCTCAGGGAAGAGACTAGGTCCTTCCACGTAATCTTCAATCTCCTCAATTGCGTCATGTTTTCTTTCCTCCCAACACTTTTCCTGCTCCGAGTTGTTGGAGATACCATCCACCAGAACTCTCTTATTGTGTTTTGCCAACCTATTGGATCTCTAGACACTTGTTTGTTCCACCCCCATCTCAGCACTAGCAGCCACCACCGTATACCCTTTAGAGTCTTTGGCAGTAGAGTCATCTTCATCACTATCCATGGGGGATTCCTCAACATGAAAGGTGGCATCCTTTTTTCCTTTCCTTAGTTCAGCCTTGGCTTTGACAAACATTTTTCCTTCTTTCTTTGTGCATGTATTCTTTAGCTCGCAAAGACCAGCAGTGGCCTTGGATTGGCTAGACCAACACTAGTCTTCTTCTTTTTGGTAGGGGGCTTCGATTTGGATTCCTAAAATGGTTGGCAGGTCAAGGGAGGGTTCTTTCTTTTAGGGCCAACAGAGACAACCAAAGAGGGTTTAGCAGGGGATTGATCAGAGGGTTCAGGTTCCTCGACTCTAACAACAAAAATGGGTTTGGGCGGGCAAAGGACAAGGTTGAAATTATAAAGATGGAGAAAAAGCCCTTGATGCATGGGTACAGGGGTTTGTTTATCATAATTTTCGCCGCAAGCTCCACGGTTTCTTTAACCGAACTTTCAAGGGATGAAAGTAAGAAGGGGAAACCGATCTACATTCTATGGCACAAGTAATTCAGCAAAGCAAAATGGTAAATGTAGAAAACTTAAAATTGGCCTTCAAGAGTGATATACTTCATTAAAACTAGATGATATACTTAATTAAAACTAGACACGCCTAATCCCATGGTGCATAAAATTTTCTCCTATCAAACCTCGCATACAGCTTCATAGATCGTTCATTTTCCTTGAAAAAATTTTGCAAGCTCTCCATATCTTGCACTTTTGTACGTTTTTAAGTGTTTGTCCTGAACAAGGCAGCCCCATAGCTTTTGTGATAACCTCTTCATTGATCTAAAATGAAATCCCGCCCACCGTGACCCTTCTGTCACACTAAGAGCTCGCAAATTGATCATAAAGTATCTCGCCATGCCCTTTTAGGCACTCCATTAAAGGTGTGATACCTCCTTCAACACAAATATGCCAAACCAAAGCATCCCGATGAAACTCTTCATAGTAACCCGGTTCAGTTCTCACGCAATCTCCTCCCATTTTCACAATCACAAGAGTTAGCAAAATGAGATTTTTTTTAAAATGTAGAAGGGAAATGAACACACACAACTTATTAAAGAGATAACCGCCATAAAATATCTGTAAATCTTGCCTAAATAAGGCAATAAGATTTTACCATGTACAAGTAGGCATTTCCGAGAAGCTTAGGGTTGTAGAGCCATTGCAAGTATTAAGTACATCAAGCCATAGAGAAAGGCCATCATTACCTTTAGCGGCCCATAATTAAGCAAATGTTTGAGTAAGATTTTAGCCGCCCGCATGTTCCAAATAACAAGGCTCGAATTATAAAGAGAAGCCTTGTACGAATGATAAGGCAACACATTAAACCCATGGCGAAACCCACTAGGCAAAATAAAAAGACCCCACCACAATCCATTCATCTCCACATACCCATCCATATCATCAAATATTTTCCACATCATATTGAGAGCAAAGGTGAGAAGACAAGTATACCAGTTCACGAAGGATATGTTAGACATCATCATAAGCAGTTAAGATTCTTCTACTCCTCAGGGATAAATCCTTGGACATTTAAGGGGAGGCTCACCAAATTTCTCCAGCATTTAGTAGACTCCCAGGAAGAACCCAAATTATCCAAAGGGTCGGGCACTCTATTGCACTCACGAAAGATGTGGGTTAATTTTCTTCTTTCAAATTTTTTGAGTAAGAATTGTATATCCAACAAAATGTCCCTGATATTTCACCCCTGATAGTAATTGTTATTGATAGAGTCAATCAGAGCTTTGGAGTCTCCTTCTATATGTAGGTTCTTTATGCCAAGGTAACAGCAAACCTAACACCACTCAAGATCGCCCTTGACTCTATTGTCATTGAGATTTTTATCTCGATGCCACCAACATGCCATTTTGATCTCTAATAATGCCCCTGATGCAACCAAGAAAAGATTGCCTTTCGTCGCGTCATCAAAATTAAGTTTGCACCAACCATTAGCAAGGGGTTTCCAAACACTACTAAGCCTAGCCAAAGCTTGTGAATTGTCAAAGGAGTTGAGGTCCAAGGTCATGTTCCAAGAATTGGCCATAGTGATATCCAAAATCGAGGGAGGTGTGTCTAAAGGTTTCCAAATATACAGGGAGACATTCTCAGTAATAAGTCTTAAGCCAATACTAAAGACCTCCTTTGGGCTTTTTTCCACATTTCTGAAAATTTTGGTAATTCCATTCCTTCCATAGACATCAACATAGAATGGGAGGGACCTGTTGGCAAATTTCTTTAGGTAGAGGGTGGTGAAAGGGGTCGACCCAATTATCAACAAAGCTCTTAAGATCACCATTCATGGTCCAATGGATACCTAACCTTTGAAGAGCAAATTCCCAAACTTCAGCAGCAAATGCACAATGGAATAACAGGTGTGAGGGACAGACTCCTCATCATTTTTACATAAGATACATTTGTTAGGGATTTCAAATCCCCTTTTCCTTAGGTTGTCCTATGTGAGGATCCTGTTATGACTCGACATCCACCAAAAAAATATATATTTTTCGTTTAAGTTACCTGTTCCACACATGTTTCCAAATACTATTTTGAGTTACTTGCAGAGACAACAAATTGTCGGCAGACTTCACAAAGAGATTACCCTTGCTTTCCCTGGTCCAATAGAATTCATCCGCCTGAGTAGACATGGGTATCCTAGTTAGAGAGAGAATGTCCTGAAGGGTCTTAGACAGGTGCCTTAACTCTGGGGAATGAGGGTAGCAACCCTCAAGCATCTTCCACTTCAAGGAAACCAATTGCCTGCACAAGTAGTCTCACATTTTTGTCAAAAAACTTCATGGCAAGGGCCATCAGATTTCTAAAGTCAAATTGAATGAGGGGTATTTCGAGCAGCCAGGGGTCCTCCTAAAACATTATTTTGTTGCAATTACCAAGTTTCAATCTCAACCTAGAGTGCAATAGCTTTTTGATCCTACACATATTGCTCCAAGTCAAGGAGCCACTAAGATGATCATCTGAGAGGAAACTCGTTGAGATACTACGCATTCAAAAATGAGCACCAGTCCTTCATGTTCCTCAGCAACTCCCAGCCAACCTTCACAAGCAGGGCTTTGTTAGACGGTTGGATTTTTCTTATGCCAAGACTACCACCAGATTTTGGAAGACAAACAATATCCCAACTTAGCAAAGCCAATTTCTTCTTTTACTCTTGATCAAACCAAAAAAAAATCATTCAAATCTTTCAAATTTGTCAACAATATATCTAGGGATTTTGAAAATGGAAAGAATAGAAACTGGGATTCCTTGAAGAGCAGTAGCCAAGAGCTGCAATTTACCAGCATAGCTAACAGTAAAGCCTTTCCATCCACCCATTTTCTTTGCATTCTTTCAAGGACAGAGTTCCAAAAGCTAGGAGAAATTTCCTTAACTATGAGAGGGATCCCAAAGTACACAGAAGGAAGTGACGCACTCTTGCACTCCCAACACAGCAATCACTCTGTCCTGAAGGGCTTGTGTGTTGTTGAAGAAGTAGATCATACTCGTATTGTAGTTTATGCATTGGCCTGAGGTGGAGGCATAATTGTTTAGGCAATTCTTCCATTTTCTAGCCTCGACCACAGAAGCTTTCCCAAAGAGGATAGTATCATCCACAAATTGTTGGATGGTTGAAGGTAAAAGGGAGGTTGTTGTTTTGACACCTTTAATAGACCCATCCTTTAACATTCTTGAAACATTTCGGCTTAAGACATTAACAACCATAATAAAGAGATAGGAGGAAAGGGGATCATCCTGTCTTATCCCTTTACTAGCATTGAAGAAACTATAAGGAACCATTGACCAGCATCGAGTATTTGATAGTAGATATGCATTCAGAAATGAGATTCACCACAGACAGATTGAAACCAAACCTAGCTAAAACTTTAAGCAAAAAACTCTGCAGAACTTTGTCATAAGCTTTACATCTATCCATTGAGTGAAGGATTTCATGCATGAAGATTGTATCATCCAAAAATGTGGAGACTAGGGACAAATCCTTTTTGGCATGGGCTAATCATTTTATCAAGAAAAGGTTTCAAGCGGATGACAAGGATTTTGGAAAAGATCTTGTAAATTGTGTTACACAAGTTGATGGGCCTAAGGTCAGACATGGTCTGGGGGTCTTCATTTTTTGGGAATGAGTGTCAAAAAGGTATAGTTCAGTTGTTTTAGAATTTTTCCAGACCTGAAAAGTCTTTGGTAGCAAGGAATAAGTCCTCTCCAAAAATTTCCCAATACTTTTGAAATAAAGTCGAAGGGAAGCTTTACATCTATCCATTGAGTGAAGGATTTCATGCATGAAGATTGTATCATCCAAAAATGTGGAGACTAGGGACAAATCCTTTTTGGCATGGGCTAATCATTTTATCAAGAAAAGGTTTCAAGCGGATGACAAGGATTTTGGAAAAGATCTTGTAAATTGTGTTACACAAGTTGATGGGCCTAAGGTCAGACATGGTCTGGGGGTCTTCATTTTTTGGGAATGAGTGTCAAAAAGGTATAGTTCAGTTGTTTTAGAATTTTTCCAGACCTGAAAAGTCTTTGGTAGCAAGGAATAAGTCCTCTCCAAAAATTTCCCAATACTTTTGAAATAAAGTCGAAGGGAAGCCATTTGGTCCAAGGACCTTGAAAGAACCCATGCTAAAAACAGACAGTCTGACTTCCTCGAGAGTGACAACCCTAAGAATAGCAGCATTATCCAAGTTAATTAGAGTGGCGAGAATAGCATTCAATAAATAGTCATCCGTAGCAAAGTTAGGGGCCCTCGTAGGCTTAGAAAAAGCATGTCGAAAATATCCAAAGGCCAATTGGCCCATCTGAGCAAGAGCAGTGGCTTCCACTCCCAAAACATCCTTCATCTTCTTCCTTTCTATGTTTCAGAGCAAAGATGTGGAATAACGAAGAGTTGTGGTCTCCTTTCAACCATTGAATTATGGACTTCTGTTTCCAGAATATTTCTTCTTTTTTCAAAATTTTGTCACATTTAGTACGGCAACCCTTCTCCTGGCAAGTATGTTCACTAACATCCCCATTCTCCATTCTTGTTTGGGTCTCTGTAAATTTAACAAACAAGTCTCTTTTCTAGTGGAAGACATTCCCAAAAACTCACTTGCTCCAACATTTTACGTTATTTTTTATAATCTTGAGTTATGAAAAACTCTAAACATGGGGGAGTTAGGAAGAGGGACATTCCACCAACTAGCAATTTTATTTCTAAAGTATGGGTTACAACTCCACATAATCTCAAAATGGAAGGCAAAACGACCAACAACAAAGTGTCCATTCAAGATAAGCATGAGGGGGCTATGATCAAAAATCGTCTGAGAAAGAACCTACAAATTAGAGCTAAGGAGAGCCACCCAGTTATGGGAAAAAAAGGAACTAGACAAGTCTTACCTAAATGAAGTTATCACCCAATCTCTTGTTGGTCCAAGTACAATTTTGACCCTGTAAATCCATATCCACAAGCCTTGTAGTACTTAACACGTCTATCAAATCTACCATGCTATCATAATAGTCCATAAGACACCTACACTTTTCAGATGGATATAAAGGAGAGTTAAAGTCCCTTGTAAATGTAATCAAATCTTATCAAATAGGATCCTAAGAAATCTAAGGAAATACTAAGTCTGAAATTCTATGTAAGAATTCTAAGTCAAGATTCTAAATTTCCAGATTTAATTCACTTAAGTTGAATGTGTTGATTGCAGAACATTTATTGATTTCGATGTTTGCATATCAATGAAGGAATTGCCTTATATATGAGGGAGACACGCCTCTAAGAGACGCGTCTCATGAGAGGACATGTCTCCACAAGTGCAGGCACGTTCGCGCATGGGACGTGTCCCTTGGGCGCACGGCTCCAAGACAAAGTCGATTACCATTCGCTTATCACACATAACCTTAAATGTGTGGTAAACAATATATCATGAGTTCCGATTTATACAATGCAGATTTCTAACATCATATATTATTTCGAATTTTATACATGCTTATAAATTCGATTTTACTTATTTTCCAAAAATATGTTAAGGATTAATTTCAATCACATATAAATGATGATGATGCAATCTAGCAATCATCATTCATATCTGATCGAAGCTATATTTCATTAACATCCCTTGCTAACAACTAGCGAGCCACTTTATTGTTATGGATCCAATCCATAATTTCAAGCCAAAGAGCTTTCCTAGCATTCCTAACATTGGGGGAATAAATATTGATTAGGATCCAAGTAGACCCAAAATGGGTGAATGGAACTCCCAAACAATTCCTAGTTTGAAATAGCTCGCTACCACATAGTCTGTTCGGATTCCACAAAACAGCAAGGGCTTATGAGCCCCCATCAACATCACTAAAAGAAAAGTGAGCATTAGGCCAAATATTCTTAACAATGAGTCCAAAGTTTGTTTTTTTCATTTTCTCTTGTAGTAATAGTATATCAAGCTTGTGCTCCCAAACATAAATTTTTAAGGTTGGTTGTTTATGAAGGTTGTTGAACCTCTTATATTCCAGGAAAGAACTTTCATTTTGACATCTTCTTTGAGGACGCTTCCAACGTCCTTTGTTTTCCAATAGCAATTGGTCATTTCCCTATTTCCGCTTTGTCTTTCGTTGGGTCTGGCAGGTTTGGTTTCAACACCAACATTTGCCTTCCTTTGCTTGCCCTTCTTCTTTGGGGTTGACCATCCATCTTCTTCATTGGTTTGGTTGTAAGTTTAAGATTCAATAATTGTGTTTGACACACTGGTCCTAGAGGCTTCTCACTCCTTCACAACTCAAGTATTTCACCTTCTTCCAAATCTTTGGTCAGTTCATGGGTAGATGGGGATTGAGCTAGTCACAGGGAATTTCAACATTCTTACCAACAATGACAAGTGAGTCACACGGCAGGTCTTTCGAGGGAGTCCCTATCACCAGGAGGTTATCAATAGGTTTGTTGGGCAAAGTCACAACAAGGTTTGTGGCACTATTTTCACTGTCCAGATTTGGTTGAGGAATCCAAGATATTTACGATCTCGAATTTGAAAGGATAGTTGGTTGTGATTTCATCCACCGAAGAATCCTCCTTAATGGGTTTTCTTATTACAGAGGACTTGCAATCAAAGATAAGGTGCCCTGGTTTGGAAAAAATTTAGCAATAAACCAGAGCATTTTCATAGCACACTTGTTAAGAGTCTTATTAATATCAATATTAACATAGAAACGTGCAAAGACTAACTTGCACCTCATTTTCATGATGATATATGAAGTAATGAAGTGGTCGATCGAATCCCCAATACATTGAAATACAAACTCATCCCAGTATTCCAACGGTAGACCCAACAGTCAAACCCAAACAGGAGAAAATTTGTTATGGTTGACAGCATGATCGGAACCAAGCTTCCAACAGCAGATTGACAAGTTGTGCTTCACATAAACCCAAGGACCCGAAGATAAAACAAAGAGAAAATATTCAGGAGTCGTAAATTTGAAGAGAAACAACCCTCCAGCCATAGCACATACTTCAACACTGCCCTTTAGGCACCATTTAGTCGTAGTCCATCTTCGCACCATATCAACAAATGGGCTTAATGAGAAAAAAATTCCCACAACAGAGTTCTCCATGGAAGAAACTATTCTATCAATGGTAGAATCCCGGAGAGAGATTTCAATACCAAAGATATAGTTCACAACTTCTAGTTGAGAAAGACTTCTATCAATAGGACATTGGGAAGAGTTGAGCAAAACATTCTTCCAACCTTTAGACTCTGATAAAATAGTAATCACGGGCACCTCGTCAAAAATAGCAGCGAGAGGAGTCCCTGAGGAAGGCAAGAGTGCATGTGCAGAAAGTAGCACGCAATCGGGGGGGACAGGGGAGGGTGACTATGGGGTACCCCTAAAAAGACATCCACCATGCACAGGTAATTCAAACTAGCAGAGCGGGAAAGCAGAGCGATCTATTCTATGATTCTAACCACAAAGAAGACATGCTATGGCACCAAAGACTCAACCATATTGGTGAGAAGGGTCTTAGATCCCTAAAAAAATGTGTCATTGAAGGCCTTGATAATTGTAATCTTGAGTTCAATTTTGCAAACATTGTTATATAAAAACAAAATTATGCTCAGTTTTAGTCTACCTCTCACAAATCTTCTAGATTTTTGGACTATATTCATTCAGATTTGTTTCGACCTATTAATGTTCATTATTAAAAACTATATATTTTGTTTCATTCACTGATGATTATAGTAACAGTGGGACATTTGTTTATTTCGGCATTAAATCGAAAGTCTTTAGTCGGATTAAGGAGTTTAAAGCCTTCATTGAAAACCAAATTAGAAAAAAGATTAAGTGTTTGAGGACTGATCATTTCGGTGAGCTTTGTTTGGCAAAATTTGTTGTTTTGTAAAAAGCATGGGATTGAGAGGCATAAGACAACTCCATACACCCCTCAACAGAATAGAGTTGCAAAGAGTATGTCCAAGAAAATGGAGCGGGCTAGGAGTATACTGAGTGGAGCTAGTCTTGACCAAAAAATTTAGGTTAAAGCTATTGCCATTGTGTACTATCTGGTAAACAAATCTCCTACATTGACACTTATTCCTAAGACACCCATGGAGGTGTAGTTGGGAAAGAAGCCTACAATGAGACATCTTAGAGCATTTAGTTGTGAAAAATATGCACATGTTGAATGAGAAGAGGTTGAAGTTGGAGAACAAGGTTCTTAAGTGTATCTTCATTGTTTATGGTGTTGGTGTTAAAGTGTACAAGCTTTAGGATCTAGTTGCCAAGAAGATTCTCTATAGTAAAATTGTGATACACATATTAGACCTAATAATGAGAGAGCTCTAATAGTTTTCAAAGTTATGAAGAAGAATTTGAACACACAAATGTACTGAGAGGGGGGTGAATCAGTACTTAATATTTTCATTCATAAAAATTAACCAATTAAACCGTGACAAGTAGAAGAACACACAAGCATGCAACCATAACACAAGATTTACGTGGAAACCACTACAAGGGAAAAACCACGATGAGTAAACTGCTTGGACTACTATTCAAATCCAACCTCAAAAATTAAAACAGATTTAACAACAGGTATTTATAGTCTTCAACCAAAGGAAGTTTACAACTCCCTGCTCAACATAACAATTACAACAGAGGTTCACAACCTTAACATACAACTGGAATTTTTCAATAATTTTGTTACCTCCAACTCACTACCTTTGGAACTCACACATACATTTGTTTCAACAAGCTTTGCTACCAACAGCTCACTGCCATCTTCACACATTCCTATTCGCATTCACATATGCATGTTCGCAATTTCACTTACATTTCATGTTGATCTCCCAGAACTGATCTTTGCCACATTTCATTATCAAGAGAGATTATGTGGATTCTTATTCGCACATTGTCCACTCAAAAATTTTGCAACTCACACACACACATCTTCTCAAAAGCTTTCATCTTCTATTTGTATCCTTTGCAAGCTTCAAGAAGTTTCTCCTTGTTGGCTACAAACATACAATATGAGATAAACAACAGTCACAACAAATTGGCTCTAAAAACATTTGAAGTATAAGGAAATCTCAAGTAGTTCAAGTTGAAAGTTTTTCAAAACATATTTTCCGTAGAAAGAATCTTCAAAATTAGCGCACACATCCAAACACTTGGTGCAAGCAACGCATGTCAAGTCGGCCCGCCAAGCATATAAACTGTCATGCATCAACTCCAAACCAAGGCAGTACCGAAGAGACCAAGAAACTTTGTGTGGATCACTCCAACATAATGATATGGCTTGTAAAAACAATTCTCTGCACTCCTTTTGTTATTTTAGGTCATCTACTCTAGCGCAAACACTTCATACCCAGAAACATTGATTCCAAGAATACTGTTGTACAAGGAAGGATCACATGCCACCTTGTGGATCATTCAGAGAACACAATAAGACTCCACCATGCATCCCATAACCTCTTTACACAAACTTGAGCAAGTACTTGCTAACGTAGGTTATTCGAACACTAATAGACCAATCTACCAAGTTGTTGAAACATAGACAACACACTATCATCTATAGAAACATCGGTGGTGCACCAAGTCACACGAAACTTGAACTGAGAAGACACACAACCTTCAGAAGCATAAATCCAAAACCGCAAGCCTAAGCAATATGATGTTGTCAAATTGTCGAGACATTCAATTCTTCCTTAGCCAACACTCTCAGAAACCTAACTTGATCTTACTCTGTTAATACTGTAGAGCATTGTAGTAACACTTATGCACAGAAACTTGGAACATGCATACCTCGAAGTTGTGTAGAGCTACTCTTGAACCGCAAGACCATATCTTCATCTACAGAGAAATATGGAGCATTTGGCAAAGCTCTTGTGGTGCCAATATTTGTGCCTTTGACAATTTGGACACTTATGCATTTCTCTTCATACCACATGTGAAGACTTTCATCAAGAACATTACTCAAATCACTTTGACATCAATCCTAAACTTCATAAAGTATAACCCATTAATCAAAATTCTTCAATAGTAACAATATAAGTCCATGTCGTAGTAACATAAGTTGACATTAATGACAACATACTAACAACACATTTTCCAACAATCTCCCCCTTTGTCATTGATGGCAACACTTATCGGATATACCTTTTTCTCTCCCACTTTGACATCAAGAACAAAGGGCAGGTGGTCTTCTTTTGTGCATGCTAAAACTTTTAGGCTCCCCCTATTTGTACATACTTTAACAATTCACTCCCCTTGAGAAGTAGCTTACTCCAAAAAAAAAAAAATCATTTACATAGATGATATATACATAGAGTTATGATCAATTACCTACTCCGAATATTTTCACATCATCAAAAATTGTCACAAAAACTATCTTCAAGACATATTCAGCTCTAACATGATGGAATAATGTTCTTGTAAATTGACTTTCATTGAGTCAAAGAGTTGTCCCATTGTTTCTTCGCAGAAGTCAAGATCTAAACTTGACTTACCAGCTGCACATGAATGTTTTATACTTCTATGGAGGATGGCACGTGATTCTTCTATTCAACAACTTTTGTTTTTGTTAGGAGCCCAGTTAGAGATGTTAACCTTAAGCTTATTGCCTCCCACAATTGTTTTACTTGTCCTTTGATTTGCTCACTTTGATCTTGCACTTGTTGTATCTGGGAGTGAAGTTTCTCCACTTGTGCCCTTATGGCACCATCACTATCTTGCATTGAATCATATGTGGTAGACACATTTGTGATCTGCACTTCCATTGCATTTATCTAGTCCTTGAGACTCTTGGTCGTGGCAGGCCATTGTAAGCAAAAAAGGTACAATACCTTTGCTTCCTCCATACACTTTTAAATATCCTTTATGCATTCTTGCAATTTGTCATGTGCCTTTGCATGTTTTCTTGAGGCCTCAAACAGTCTGCTATTTGAGATCTTCAACTCAGCTTACTTCTCAAGCAAGAGTAATCATTGATGGAATCCATCCAGATTTATTTGTTGAGTGGGTGGCAGAGAGGAATCTCTTTTTCCATTTCGCATTTATGACTCCAAGATTTTTATTACCACCAGCAATGTTTTCAAACTATCCACCTACTCTTGTAGGATCTCTTTCCTTGCGGAGTGGAAGATGTCACCAAGTTGTTACTCCTACAAAGGTGAGATATTGGACATGTTGACTTGTCCATCAAGCATTGGTAGTTGCAGCAATTGCAGGCTGAATTTGATTTTCTTGAGCCAGGAACTCCTTGATGGAGTCAATAGGAGATGCAGATGAAGATGCCTTTGGAGTTTCTTGTGCATTTTCTCTAGAGTAGTTTCCTCAAGGTCGAAAGGAATATTCTATAGAGCCTTGAAAGAGGTTTGACGTCCTTTCTTCGTCAACTACAAAATACCTATTTCCTGAAACATCTTTCTATCCCCTTTTCATGAGTCTTCTACCATTTTCTAGATTATTTTGTCCATGATTTCCCTGCAGGTGCCAAGTCTCTCCATAGATGAATCCTTAGGCTTTTTCAGAAAAATTTTAACATAGGGCTTAACTTCAGTAGGTGAGACCTCATACGGCAATTTCGGAATCCAAGAGGTTCTTGGTTCCACAGCTTCTATGTAGCAAAAATCCTTATCAACAAGAAAGGTAATCTCACCTTTATGTTTTGTTACTAGATCAAATGGAATTATCTCCCTATCTTCCATTCTTCTTGCAAATTCTTGAAGAATCCCCAATATATAGAGTTGCAAGCTTGTTTGCAATTAAACCCTCTCATGTGGTTTCTAATCTACGTGGCAACTAGAATGTGTCGTTGCCAAACCTTTCCCTTAAAGCCAAGTAGTTCATTAAGGAAGTAAAGTGCCAAAGAGATGATTAAGGACACATACCTGAACTTATATCTAGTCTCCTTCGTTCTTTTGAGATTTTCAAACAATTGTTCCCTCATCAATTCACACAAGTCAAAATCATTTCCTTCCTTGACCATTTGGTATGTAGTGTGAATTGCAATACCAGTTGTTGAGCCTTCTTTCTTTGTGAAATACACTTTATATGCAATTCCCATGGAAGCATACTTAACCCCCAAATTAGTTATATTTATGCTTAGGTTTCTCTTGTCAAACATTGCACTAGTTCATTTTGTAGCCATTTCATTCTTAACTGCTTTAATCATCGAAACTGGTCTGGTTGCACATAACCCGATAACTATCTTGATCACATTCTTAGTGATCCTATAGAGTTTATCCAAGTAAATAAACACATCCAACCCTTTTGCTGACAAATTTGCAAACTCAGGTTTGTATCCAACATAATCATCATCCAACGAGGTATGCCTCAATTCTTAAAACTTCATGTAATCAATTTCATTAATGGGGGAATGAATATAAATCCTCACATGCTCTGTATGCACAACATCAATATATACTTTGGAAAAGGCACCATCTTTGTCCATCTCCATTGCTTTGAATGGATACTTCTTGTACTTTGGCCTTGGTTTCTCAGTGACATCAACCAATTGTGGAGTCGCCATACAATTTCCTTCCAAATTCAGAAACTAGGGTTTATGAGAAATTTGAAAATACCTTTGTATTTTGTCGCTAGGGTTTTGTAATGTCCCCATTCAAGCTAGTTCATGTTCTTGGTGGTTTAGCCTATTAGCCGACTCTCATAGGCTAATTTTGATGGTAAGAGGGTCTTGTTTGGTAGATAGCAGAGTAATTTCTTCTCCAAAGCTTTGGGTGGTTCAGGTTTGGCCTTCGTTTAGTGTTTCAGGGCTCAATTGTACACACTATTTATAGTAACCCATTCAACCAGTGTTTCTATTTATAACAGGGCACCTGAACGTGATGTGTAGGCAGTGTCAATTCAAGAGTTCAGATGGTTTGATGAAATAAGGAATATTGCCTAAGTTATAATGGTAAATTATTATTAAAGATGACTTTAATAATAATTAATCTTATAAAGTTATTATTGCACTTTATGACTTAAGGGGGTCATTAGACACTAAAAAGGGGGCCATTTTAATTAATTGTGTGGGTGCCAATTTGAAGACGAAATTTTAATATAGTACAAAGTGCAAACTTTATAATATTTAAATGTGCAAAAAGGCAAATTAGGGGTCGACCCTTTGAGAAGTTTATTTTAAGGAAGCAAACAGAAGTTCGATTCATGCTATTGATCATTTCAAACTTGTTTTTTATGACTTCTTGGCAATTGGAGGAGAGAAACTATAAGTTTCTGCAATTCTAGAGTTTTTCGGCATTGAAGAACGTTCACTCTTCAGTGTTTGTGCTTTCTGAGGTTGTGCAACATCAACTGAAGTTAGCCTATGAGAGTTGGTTTCATTCAGAGACCAATATTGTGCAAATTGGAGAAATTTATTGAGGGTTTACAAGCAGATTTTTATGTGTGGAGGGAAAACTACTTGAGGGCCTTGTTTATTTATTGTTCAACATATACTTTCTAGGTCATACAACCTTCTTCAACCCAGTCGTACCATCTCTTGGGGTTTGGCGTCTTTCCTCTAGAGCAAAGCACTTGGCCTTTTTTAGTATTATCTTCTCTATCATGAACGCCCACAGTGAGGAAGGGGTTTGATTCAGTTTTCATGGTGGAGAAGCACCAGTATGCAGCAAATTGAGCTCTATATCAGTCATATTTATTGTTGTCAGCACTCAGATTTTTAATATAATAAGTTCTCTTCATTTTTAGGTATGCCTTTTTAATGTAATAGATAGATAGAGATTATCTATTAAGACTAAAGATAACTTTTGCAATTTTTTCCTTAATAGTTGCATTATTATTGGTGGAACAATACAATATCAACATTAGAGCTTTTAATATTGTTGTATCAGTCTGCTATACTTTACTTCGGACCTAATATAATTGTAAGCAAACCTGATATAGATTGAATAAAGGCATATATTGGTGTTGGTTTATCTATTTTAATGAATGCAAAGTTTTTTTTTCTATTTTCAATCATTTGGCATATGTAATTGCATAGCAAACAACACAAAACTCAAACACGTCAACACAAAAATTGCATCAAACACACAGATAATCAAAACTCACACATTGCATGCCAACCATTTGATGAAATGTCAAATGAATGTTCGAAGCAGAACTAGTAAGGGTTCTTACTAGTTTCACCTTCAATACAATTCCTCTTCAATTCGCAAGAACCTTTAAATGCCTTCTTCTCTTCACAGCTCTGAATGCAACTTCTTTGGTTTCGAATGAGCTAATAAAATGCAAATGAAGCATAAGTAACTTACATTTACCCTAACATTTCATATTTAATGCACTTGGTCCTTGTTAGGTAAGCACTTGTCGAGATGCTCTATGTCTTCACGGACATCAAAAATCTTTTTGCAATCTTCTGCACGTCATGTCTTTACTCCAAAAAATTGAGCAATAGATTCAAATTGATTCAGAACTCATATACCTCAGATGAGTTATTAGACGATAATTTTCATCCTATGAACTTCGACATTTTATCCTCTCAAAGGGTTGAAAGTATTTGTGGATGATAGCAACCCCTGAGCCAATGCACTTTCTCAATCAATCATGAGATCTTGTGCACAATTCACAAGCACAGTTTCATTCTTTGTTTCATTGTCTTGTCTTTGTTTCTTTCTCCAAACTTTTTTAACTTCCTTATTTTCTTCAATCTTCTTTTGTTGAACATGTGGTTTCATAGAACCACATTTGCAGAATCTTGCTTTCTGCCCAAAGTTATTGCAATTGTAGAAAACAATATTATATTTAGGGGCTAAACCATTTCTCCTTATTTTAGATTTACAGTCAACAGCCCTATGACCAAACTTATTCCATGCATAGCAGTAGCCATAAAAGGAATCAGACACCACAGCATTATGTCTTGAATGCACAAAAGAGTTCTTCCTCATATAAGCATCTTTTCTTGCCTTAGTTCTACAATTACTAGGCTTATGACCAAACTTATTGCAAGAATAACAATAACCATGAAAGAATTGAGAGAACTTGGGAGTAGTAGTATGTTTAGGAGATCCCTTGAAGCCCTTTTTTTATTGCTAACCTTTATGAAGCCATCATCCAATGTATGCCTTTCATCTTTAATCCTTTTAGAATCTTCAACAGAGTCCTTTCTATTCTAGGAATATCAACCTTTGAGTACTAACCTTTTTCAAATCCAAGCCACCCTTATCCTGTACAAATCTTTGATGGTTGATTATCTCATCAAGAATGTAGATGTTTTTTCTTGAGTTCCAAGCCTTTGTCTATTTGATCCTTTGCTTTCTCCAATTCTTTCCTTTGGGAGACAATTTCATCTTCAAGTTTGGAGCATTCAACGGATTTTTCATATAGCTTATTGTTTAGACAATCTGCAACCCTTTTGCCTTCTTCAACTTGAACTTTCAAATTCATGATTGTCTCTTTTGATTCTTTAAGTTTGATCTTCAATTCTCCAATTTCTTTTCTTACAATATTCAGATCATCCAATGCTGAAATAAGTTCTCCTTCAAAGTCAACTTAACAATCTTCTTCATTAAAGTCTGCCATGTCATTATGCTTGTCCACCTCCGAAGGATTTTTCTCATTTGTCAAACTTCAGTTCCCATGTGTTCCACACAGGATCTACCTCAACTGTTAGGCTAAATCAAGGCACTTGGCTCTGATACCAATTGTTGAACACACAGATGTATTGAGAGGGGGAAAGGGGAGGTGAATCAATACTTAATCAAATTATTTCCATTCATCAGCAATTAACCAAATAAACCATGACAAGTAGAAGAACACACAAGATGCAACCATAACACCAGATTTACGTGGAAAACCCTACAAAGGGAAAAACCACGATGAACAAGTTCTTCGGATCTACTATCCAAATCTAGCCTCACAAATAAAACAGATTTTACACATATTTATGGTCTTTAACCAAAAGAAGTTCACAACTCCCTGCTCAACATAACACTTACAACAAAGGTTTACAACCTCAACATACAACTGAAATATTTCAACACTTCGGTTACCTCCAGCTCATTGCCTTTGGTAAAACCACAGATACATTTGCTTCAACAAGTTGTGTTGCCTACGGCTCGTTGCCTTTAGTGCACATTCTTATTTACATTCACACATGCATCTTCGCAGTTTCACTTATATTTACTACTAATCTCTCAAAACTAATCTTTGCCACATTTCATTATCAAGAGAGATTATGTTGATTCTTATTTGCACATTATCTACTCAAAACATTCACAACTCACACACACACACACACACACACACCTTCTCAAAAGCTTTGACCTTTTATTTGTATCATTTGCAAGCTTCAAAAAGTGTCTCCTTGTCGGCTACAAACATACAATATAAGATATACAATGTTCACAACAAATCAGCTCCAAAAACATTTGTAGTAGAAGGAAATCTCATGCGGTTCAAGCTGAAAGATATTCAAGAACTATTTTCCATAGAATGCATCTTCAAAATTAGTGCACACATCCAAACACTTGGCGCAAGCAACACAACATGCCAAGTCGGCCTAGCAAGCATGTAAATTGTCATGCATCAACTCCAGACCAAGGCGGTACCGGAGAGACCAAGAAACTTTGTGCGGATCACTCCAACATAATGATATGGCTTGTAAAAACACTTCTCTGCACTCCTTTTGTTATTTCAAATCATCTGCTCTAGTGCAAACACTTCATACCCAAAAACATTGATTACAGAAATATTGTTGTACAGGGGAGGATCGCATACCACCTTGTGGATCATTCAAAGAACACA
Source organism: Sequoiadendron giganteum (assembly GCA_007115665.2). NCBI lineage: Eukaryota > Viridiplantae > Streptophyta > Pinopsida > Cupressales > Cupressaceae > Sequoiadendron > Sequoiadendron giganteum. The sequence continues at coordinate 641,936,026 of CM021104.1, read as the reverse complement.
ATGAGACTCCACCATGCATACCATAACCTCTTTACACAAATTTGACCAAGTACTTGATGACGCAAGCTATTCGAACACTAACAAACCAACCTACCAAGTTGTCGGAAAATAGACAACACACTGTCATCTACACAAACACTGTTGGTGCACCAAATCACACGAGACTTGAACTTAACAGACATACAACATTCAGAAGCATAAATCCAAAACCGGAAGCCAAAACAATATGATGCAATGAAGTGCATTTACATCCAGTTCTTCCTTAGTCAACACTCTCAAGAACCTAACTTGATCTTACTTTGTTAATACTAGAGAGCATTGTGGTAACACTTATTCATAGAAGCTTAGAATATGCATACCTCACAACTATGTAGAGCTACTCTTCGATCCGCAAGACCATATCTTCATCTACAGAGAAATGTGGAGCATTTGACAGAGCCCTTGCGGTGCCAATCTTTCTGCCTTTGATAGTTTGGACACTTATGCATTTCTCTTCATACCTCATGTGAACACTTTCATCAGGAACATTAATCAAATCACTTTGACATCAATCCTAAACATCAAAACATAAGGTACAACTATGTACAAATGTCAACATTATAGCCCATCAATCACAATTCTTCAACAAGAACAATATAAGTGCACGTGGTAGTAACATAAGTTCACATCAATGAAAACATACTAATAGCACATTTGCCAATAGAAGAAATGTGAAGCACTTGACAAAAATGCAAAGCACTTGACAAAAATGCAGAGCACTTCACAGAGCTCTTGTGGTGCCAATCTTTGTGCCTTTGATAGTTTCGACACATATGCATTTCTCTTCATACCTCATGTGAACACTTTCATCAGGAACATTACTCAAATCACTTTGACATCAATATGAAACTTCAGAAGATAAGGTACAACTATGTACCAATGTCGGCATTATAGCCCATCAATCACAATTCTTCAACAAGAACAATATAAGTGCATGTGGTAGTAACATAAGTTGACATCAATGACAACATACTAATAGCACATTTGCCAATAGAAGAACCTCAACCTCAACCATTAAGGAGGCCTACACAAGTTAGGCAACAATTGGAAAGGTTTGGTTATTTATTGTTGGATTTCAGTTGTATATTTACTTTGATTGTTAACATTGATGAGCCTATGACTGTAAAAGAGCCTATGGGTGGGAGTGATGTGGATTCTTGGATGAAATACATGGACAAACAGATGGCTACATTGAAGAAAAATAACACATTGATTATGGTAAACTTGCATGAAGGACCTAAGCCCATTGGTTGTAAATTAGTGTTCAAAAAAAAGTGGTCTTGATGGAAGTATTGTGAAGTAGAGCGCATGGTTGGTCACGAGGGGGTATTCATGGGTGGAGGGAATTGATTATGGTGAAATATTATGTCCTATATCAATGTTGACATCCATTTGGTTCTTGTTATCACTTGTCGGAACTCATGACTTACAAGTTGAGCAAATGGATGTGAAGACATGATTCTTTCATGGTGATTTAGAGGAAGAAATCTATATGTCATTGTCAAAACATTTCATTGTCAAACGTAAAACAAATCAAGTTTGCAAGTTGAAGAAGTCTATGTATGGTCTAAAACAATCTCCTAGGATGTGGTATCAAAAGTTTGATACCTATGTGTTGAGTTTGGGATTTCATATGCCTAAATCCGATCATTGTGTTTATTACAAACTGATAATGGTCGCATTTTCATGATTGCATTGTATGTGGATATGTTATTTTTTGGGAATGGCAAGGGTTTGATTTTTGACTTAAAGTCTTAGTTGTTAGCACAATTTGAGATGAAAGATCTAGGTGCAACTATGTATATCTTAGCAGTGGAGATCAGAAGAGAAAAAGCCAACAGAAATCTTTGGATAAGCCAAAGAAAGTTCGTAAACTCAATGTTGGAGAGATTCAACATGACAACTTGTAGATCTTTGGTAGTTCATGTTCTACAAGGAACACAATTATCTTTAGAGGATTGTCAAAAATATCCTACTAAGATAGAGGGCATTAACAGAGTACCATAAGCGAGTGTTGTTGGAAATTTGATGTATGTAATGACCAGGGAACCGCAAAAAATTTCAATAGTCCTACCAAGACCCACACTTCCATTGTGACTTTTTGCGCCTTTGTTATATCTTGTTACGCTTCTATTGTGACTCTTTGTGCCTATGTTTTGACGTTTGGTGTCTATACTATAAGAAATTATGCACGTTAGACACACAGGACAACTAAGAGGGGGGGTGAATCAGTTGTGCATTAAATCATTATTAACATTCAAACCCTTATTACTTATTAGCCTTGAAACCCTTAATCTGCAATAACATGAATCTAAACAAATGAAACAACCATACACAATAGAACACCAGATTTAAGTGGAAAACCCAAGAAGGGAAAAACCATGGTGGGGATTAGCTCACAATATATATGAATAGCAACACTGAATAGAATAGGCTCACTATCCAAAAAGAAAGAAGGGCTCATTGCCCGGATAGAAAGAAGAAGGCTGTTACAAAGAGATACACTATCTCAGAGCAACAAAAGAATCCACGACAACAACTTTACACAATCTACAACCTTCAACTCACTACCTACTTTGGGCACACTGAAAAATGTAGACACCTCCTGCTCACTACTTCCAATAGCCTTAATCGTTTAAGCTCACACTCAGATCACAACACTTGATCACATTTCACACTGCAACACACTACTTGCCTTCTCCAACAATTGACTTTGCATACATACCATCCACAACTTGAAAAACATCTTCAAGCAAGACATAAAACTAAAACAACCTCATGATCACCAATACACAAAAATAACACCCAAACAAACACCAAAAACCTAGATACCTAGGATTTGGTGAATGAACCTAGATTTAAAATATGGCAAAACAAAGGTGACAACGGACCTAAACCACAACAACAAATGATTTATATTGACATTTTCAAGGGTCCTAACAAGAGCGTTCAAGTCATTTAACATAAATTTGAAATTTGATCAAATAATCCTGCAATCTTTAAGGCCCAAATTAATGGGACACTCAAGTGGATTATCAGTCGAATCTGAAGTTCATAGCACCTAGGAATCCAAGATTGATGGCATTAGCTATTAAAGATAATCACAAAAGTCTACAATCTTTGCGTCCCAAGTTGACAGGACACTCAAGTGGATTCTCCTTCAAATCAGAACTTCATGAAACATGGGATTCCAACATTGATCACATTAGGTATAACTAGCATTTGCCACCTTTGCACATGTAAATGTGAACCAGAGTAAACAACTTGCATTATATCAAAGAAAGAAAAGGCTTATAAAATGCCACCGCATGTGGGTGATTCCCAAATAAGAGACAGCAGAGCACCTGCACATAATCAGACAGCTTCTAAACATTGTTATGTTCAAACCATAATTAAGATCAATGATGAAGAGACCACCTCAACCCTTAAGTACCATCTATGCAAAACAATCAAATTCTTGCTGCAAGAAATCTCAGGTGTTACAACTCTTCATCATTGAATTTTATCCAACCTCTTTGTGACAGCAATGCCACTACCCAACTCCCACCTGTATGTGTTTATTCTCATACACAGGTTCAATCAATGGCCAAAATAAAAAAAATATTGCCTAGGGTTATAAGCCCTTCACCTTCTATTCCAACGTTTCCAATATTGCATATTTAGATTTCTATTTGAAGCAGCTCATTTGTCTCGCACTTTGAACCTGAATATACATCCTTGGAATCAACCCAATTGCAATAGACTACAAGGTTTTCTGTTTCACAGCCCACAACAGATGGAGAGACATTGGAAATGGAACTTCACATCCAAAATCAACCCATATCCCAAGGTTATATTGTTTACGAAAACCACACAGTGTATTGAAAATAGCATATGAAGCCTCAGTCAACAAATTGCTAGATAAGTTTTTCCAGACCTTGTATTAGAAAAAATGTTTTCTACAGGTACAGTTGCTAGAACAGGACAAATTGTGGCCACCATTGAAGAATTTCTTTTAAGAAAGGATGGAAAAAAAATCTTTGGAATCAATGAAAGAGCAATGCGTACACTTTCAGAACCCTGAAACCCCGGACACTTAGAGCAAGAGTTCTAAATTGACCAGCATCAAAGGTTAAGAGAAAATTGTCCCTTTTCTCAAGTCTCAAGCATTTTAGCCCACTCCTATTTAGGCTCAACAAATTACAGAGGAGAGCAACAATCCTTTACAACCTTTAACAGAAGTTCAACTACATTTCTTCTGATATAACAAGGTCTTTAAGTATCTCAATGAGGAATGACAAAGATTTAAGTTTTTTGTAGATGCACTTGATAAACTACAATTCACAAGTAGGATGGAGGATGCACACTTTGAAGGAAGAAGCTACATGAAAACATGATATTTCCATTACATTCGACGATTTTATGTTTAGTAGTGGATCTTGGAAAAGTAATTTATGGCTTTAAGCTTTTTTTGATATTCATGACATGACAATTTATATTTTAAGCAAAGGAGTTAACACTGTGTCAATAAATTTTACACCTCAAGATCAATATAAAGAGACAAAGTAACAACATTATAAGTACCTGCTCCTAAAGTGAGGATGACAATCTCTCCATGATAAAAAGGTATCTCACAAACTAGTCTTTCTAGCACACCTTCCTGAAACATGAATATCAATAATTGGCTTATAAATTATTTTATTGTAAAGTACAAAAAAAGAAGCAAATGAAATCATAACGATCCTCAAAAGTGTGTAAGTTTTAGAGGCACAAAAACTAGCAGTTTAGAAACTATTGTAAAGTATAGTGAAAGAGAACTATGATAGATTAAGAAATATTCATATGAGACATCTGACATTTTCTTGTACATTTCTACCCATAATCATTTACAAATATCAAGATACATCTTAGACTTTTTTTTTATTAATGCATGGTGTGAGGAAAATTTTCCTATGGAGAAAAGAGTTTGATTAATGCATGGTGTAAGGATAATTTTCCTATCGAAAATAAACTTTGTGTATACATTCAAGATTTATTGTTAAGTGCAATTGTTGCTTGCATGGTTTTAAGACAGATAAGAATTTATCAAAGTGAGTGAATAAGATAATGGAACTGATTGTTGTGCCCTAACAACCACATTGACCACTTGGCTTTGAGACCATCGGTAGGTTTAATAATCCAAATTACATGATTTTTTTTTAAAATTAATTATGGTAATTGAGAGTCGAGACAACTAGGAATCTAGAACTATAGGGGGTAGAATGTTCTAAGGAGATATATTGGCCATAATGGATAACTAAATTACATAAATTTTACATCATTGGAAAATTAAGACAGATATTTCTAAGAGTGGGTGATAATCCTTACTTGATCAAGGCTGCCAAGAAAGTAGGTCACCTAAAGTGAATGATTGGCTAATTGCAGTGGATCTAGCACATAACCCATCCTCGAATTAAATTGTTTAAAAATGTAATATAGACCATCAAGAGCCATATAAATTGAAAGAATTAGAGCCAACATTGAATAAGTAGGTAGTTCTCCAATAAGATACACATCAATATCTTAAGGGTAAATAACCCTCCCTCCATTCATTAATGGTGCACTAGCATCAAGAAGTCTTCAAGTTACAAGGACAACTTTTCACACCTAAAGAAGCATGTCTCTATGAACAGCTAAGTGAAAAACACTTTATAATTATAAATAGCTCTATACCCTGAACATAAAAAGTAAATAACAAAGTATTGTGTATCTGAAAAATGCATTGTTGGAAAGCACCCTTTAGAGATCATCTTGTTCCAATCGTTAACAATGATTCTTTGCACTCTTTTGAAAAATGCTTTTGTTAGTGCATGCTCCTTGGCTTCTATTATGGTCTTTATTTTTCAACTATGGAGTACTTGCCATCTTATTTTTCAACATGGTTGATCCGTATCTGCATACTTAATCATAATTACGATGGGCTTAGTGAAACTCAAAATATATTCCACACAAGCCCACCACTCATCATCTAGAATAAATGTTTTGACTTTTTTAGGGTTTATTTGTAATTGCCTCCATACACTCCAAAGAATATTGATGACCATGGTGCTCAATGCCTCTCACACCTTCACAAGTCGTCTCAAGACAATTGTGCGATATGAATCAGGTCTTAAAAACCTATCATGGTGTAAAAAATAAAACAAATTAGAAGATCAAAAAGTAGCAACTTAGCAAAAATTTAAAATTCAAAAATAATATATTAAAAAATATTAAAGTAAAATTTAAAATCACCTTCAACAACTCCAAGTTGGAGAGGGTCTTGAAGATGGTCTATGCAATATGATGATTTGTCACAAACATTTGAATCTCCTTGACCTTCATGTAGATCTATTTGGCCCACTCAATTTTTGAGACAATCTTCTGCAATATCAAGTTGAGAAAGTGGATGGCACATGATGTTCAAAAAATATGCCATATGTACCCTCCACTATTGAACCTAATGCCCTACAATTTTTAGTGTTGTCCATTGTGACTTGGAAAACATATTTAGGGCCCATGAATGCCCCTCACAATCAACTACTTTCAAAAACATTACTCCTTTAGGGGGCAATGATATTAATTAGTGGTATGTTTTTGACATCCTCCCATCCATAAGAAATGGACACTCTTCTTTCAACCTATGTATTCTTAATTGCTCTAAATGATGCCTCTAGAGAAGTTTTCCCTTGACCAAAAGGCGGTGCACACTTTCATACCTAGGATTAATATAATCAACTAGAGCATTGATAATTTTTGTAACCATATCACACCAATATGGTGATCTAACAAGGTCAAAAGGAAGCCCATTGCTATAAATACAATGAGCAATACTCTTATCTACAACCTCCATTCCCTCATTCTTGAAGGCCTTTTTTAATGGCCCTCTTTTTATGAGAAAGAAAGGGGTATTATCCTCTCAGGAAGATGACGGTGGCATGAAAGGATGTGGCCAGCCATTTGTGTTAAGCCACTAGGAGGTTTCTACAATCCCTTCTTAGAAAAAGGATGTGCTCTTTCATTTGCTCTACTACTTTCCATGTTGATATCCTCTTGTTCATTGATATATCCCATTGTTTGTTGCTTTGGCAACCCTTTTTTATTTGGCCCTAGACAACCTCTTATTCCTAAGCCGAGAATATCACACAGATGAGCTTTCACTCAACCATACGAGCTCTTATATTCATTCCCACATTGTCTACAACGACAATGATAACCTCCACCATTAAGAAGTTGTTCAGTCATGGTTTTATGTAACCAAAGAGGTGACACTACATCAATTATAAACAAGCTCTCTACAAGTGGGGCAACTACTAAACTAGAACTACCAACCATTTTGTATGAATACAACAAAACAAAAAAAGTTACAAATTTAGAACCCTATGATTAAAAAGTAATCAGCATTATAACCCCTCTATTATGTATAAAAAGTTTTAAAAAATATTTAAAACGTTTTTATTTAAATGCTTGAAAAAAATGAAAATTGTTCAAAACTTGAAAAGGATTACAAGATTCACTTACCTTTGATGGATAAGTCTTCGTTGTGCAGCTATTTCTCTCCTATTAGTGCATATATTTCACTCCCATAGCCTTCACCTTCAAAGAAAAATGCAATTTTCCTCATTTTTGTTTGTGAAATGAGGCAAAATATGTTATAAGCCCTCATTTTAGGGTAAAATTAGGAGTGGAGGGAGTTTTTTTTTCTAAATGTTAAAAGAATGTTGTTTTCTTTTTCTTTCTAGGCCCATTGGCCACGGTTCCTCCAAGGTCCACATGGGTACAGCCCAAGTTTGCCCCTATGAAGAAGGGAACCCATGGAGACCAAGGTGTACCTAGCCCTCCACTAGGCCTCATACCAAACCAATATGAAGATAGGGGGCAATTTGGGAGAACCCAATAACAAAGGGAATTATCTATTTGTTGTTTTTTAATTTAATTTTCTACTTTTTAAAAAAAAAAATTGAGACAAAACCTTTGGTCAAGGTCTACATTTGGTGGATGGGGATGGCATGTTGATGGGCTACTTCTATGAGGCCATGAATGCAGCCAACAAGGTCATTTTGCATTACTATGGTGGTAACAATAAAAATATGAGATTACATCATGCATCTATGATTGTAGATGGATGAACTAACTCCAACAGCCCATACATGCATTGACCTACTACCTAAACTCAAAATTCTACTTCTCTAATATATTTAGGGCCAATGAGGAGGTCATGGAAAACATTGTTTTATAGATAGATGGGATGGTAGAAAATGATGAGATTACAGAAAAAATTCTTGATGACTTGGAGGTCTACAAGAGTGCTAAGGGGAGGCTCTTTCCTTCAACTCAAGCCATTCAAAGGAGGGGAAACAAACAACCAAGTGGAAAAAATAATCCTTAATTTTTTTGCTTAATACTAAAAAGCGGAAACTAGATACTCAAAAAATTTAACAAGTTCTGAAGTTTTTACTTAATTCTTATATTTTTAAATGTTTTATATGTATATTTATGGTGGGAGAATTATGGTGCTCCGCACCAAATCTTCAAAATCTAGCTATGTGTGTTTTATCCCAACTCTATAGTGTTTCTAGGTGTGAGTGCAATTGAAGCCTATTTGAGAGCATTCATACAAAGAAGAGAAACAAGTTGACCAAAAGTGCCTCTATGACCTTGTATTCCTCCAATACAACCTTCTCCTTCAAAATGGTGAAAAGTCCTAATGATGCCATCCTCTTGGGTGACATTGATCCATTTGTCAATTGCACTGTTGAAGAAAATAATGATATCATGTTAACTAATGAAGATATTGATAGAGCAGCAGCAGTAGCAACAGCAAACAGAGAGGCATTGGAGGAAAACAAAGTCATTTTTGAGGAAAACAAACTTACCTTCTAGTTCAAGGCCTAAAACTTTAAGTTACACTAGCAAGGGGAAGTGGAGAATGTAAATTGTATTTGGTTGTTTTTTGACATGTGTAAATAGTTATGGTACTGTTATACAATTATAAATTGTAATTTTTCTGTAATGCAATGTATTGTTTGAATTTGAAACTTTCAAATTTCAAGTTTTGAGCGTTTGAGGGTCATATGACATGTAATCTTTAAATTATGATAAATTGATGATCAAAATAGATTTATATGTTCTCTAAATGAATTATATTATTTTTATATAATTATATGTGATGATGTTTTTCTTTATTTTACTCCCCCTTAATCATAATCAAAATAACACTTTTAACACATTGAAATTATTGAAATACCATTATGTAGACAATCAGTTTTATAAAACAAAACAACTCAGTTTTTCTTTCTTTATTCATTGAAAATTTTGAAGGCAAAGATTTCCACACATGGAAAGTCAACCTACAGTTGATCCTTATTGAAAAAGATCTATGTAATGTAGTGAGGCGATCTATATCAAAGCCAATTGATGTTGATGGAATCACAAAATGGACTACAAAGGTTTGAAGAGCAACAACTTTGATTGGTCTTGGACTTTCAAATGCATACCTCCACCACATTGACTTCTTGAAGACCTCAAAGCAAGTATGGGATGCTCCCAATGCTTTGCTTGGATCACAATTATCAAGTGCAAAAGTGGGCCTAAAGAAAAATTATTCAAACTAAAAATGATGGAAGGCAACAATATTGTTGAAAACATCAATAAGTTTCACTCCCTGATAAAACAACTAGCAGAATAAAAGCTTAGATAGATGATGATGATGCAAAAGCTAATTTTTTTAATAGCATGCCTTCTAGCTATAGTAATATTACTAAGTTGCCGGTTCAGGTACAGGTTTAGATATGGGTATGGGTACAGCAGTATGGCAAAAAAAAATTCCTTGGGTACGGGTATGGGAATATATATATATATATATATATATATATATATATATAATATAAACATGTTCAAAATTATAAATTATTTCACTGATTTATGTCCTAAAAATAATATATTTAATCAACTAAATATATTTTATATCATTTTTAATATTAGAATAATAAAAAAATATCAGCGTGCCCATGGAAGGACCCATCGCTCTATATCATTATTCACAATCCAAAAAACCATCCCACTATTATAATCTATAGACTGGACAGCGAAATTGTAATAGAAAAAGGAGACATACGACCTGTCAATCTATGTATTTTTGTAGAGGAGTACGTAGTTAATTATTTTTCTTCAATCCTGGGTTTCATGGGTGTTGGATTGAATAGATAATAGAGTTTTTTTCCTTTAGATTTCTAGTTTTCTATTGATAAAGCCTCTCTTTGTTCATGTAGGTTTGACTTACACATTTGAAGGCAAACATATTGGCTGCCCTCAAGTAATCGATACAGACTGCCCATAAGTAAGATAAAACAAAATAGCTTCGTTCAGAGGACTGCTGCAGAGCAAGAAGAGGAAGGGAATACACTAGAATTTTGTCATTTTCTCCTCCATAAATATTTTCACGTCGATTTCCCAAATCATCTAGTTTTTTGGTAGCCACCATGTGAGATTAATAGGTCAACAATTGTTGGCAGGACCCTGGGCATACCCTGGGCCGGACTGGTAAGGAACCCAAACCTGAACCAAACCCAGCCGGGTACAGGGGCCATATGCAAGGGACCCGGCAACTCAGTAATATTATATTCACATTGAACAAAAAGATGGCACTCTAGAAGATATAATCTCTACCTTGATCGATAAAGGAACCAAGAAAAATGAGTAAATTATAGAGGGAACTGCAATGCTTGTACAAAATAAGATTAACTATTCCTCTAAATCTGCTTCTTCTACTTCAAAGGGATATCATTTCTCCAAGGATAGAATTTTGTGCTACTATTGTAAGAAAAAGGGGCATATTATTATAATGACCCTATTGATTTCACTTGGCTGGCAGATCTATTTACATAATCTACATAGCTTAAGTCCATGTTTATAATGACACTTTTTTAGATGGCATGTCAAAAATTCCATCTTATACCAGTGTTCCACGGAGTTTCTTGACAGGGACGCGTCCCCTGTTGGGGACGCATCTCGGGGACGGGGGGACAAAGGGTCTAAGTTTGGGGACGGCGGGGGGATGGCGAGGGGATGGCGGCAGGTGGGCGGCAGGGGGGTGGTGCTGATATACATATGGTACTTGAATAACTAGTTATAAAAAGATGTTTAAGAATAACATTTCAAATTAAACTTTGGAAAATTAGTAAAATTGCAAATACTAACATTTTAAATACTTGAATACTATTTACTAAAAGACTAAAAGTAAATAAAATATTAAAATTTCACAACTAAAATTGTCGAATTTGAGATTTCTATTATATGAATATCAAAAATATGACATGTCACATCATAATATCATATCATGAAGATGATTACAATGAGTAGCATGATACATTGATATCAAAATAAGTACAAAATGAAAAAATGAAAAATGATAATATCATATCATAAAGATGATACAATGAGTTGCAAAACATCAAATGGCATATGTGGGCAAATAGATGAAGAATGGGAGTTTTTTGTTTAGCTTAGAGCCTTTTAGAAGGGTCCCACAAACCCTTTAGGTTCGGCCCAAGGCTCACATTCCTAGAAAAGTAAGATTTTTTTTTTTTTAATTGTTTTTTTGCACATCCCAATGCGGGGACTTCTGGGCATCTCTGAGATGCTTGAGGGACGGCTAGAAGTCCCCGAGACGTCTCGGGGACGTCCAGGAGTCCCTGTCGTTTCCTCGGAGTCTCCCAAGTCCCAGCAGCGGTGGGGGGACGGCGGGGGGACATTTCTCAGCCGTCCCCAAGTCGCCGAAACGTCCGGGTCGAGGGGACGGCTAGATTTTGGGGGGGACGCGTCCCCGTTGAACACTGTCTTATACCTTTTAAACAAATGAATATCAATAATGTTGTCCTAATCTTGTAATGAGTCTATTTGATGCCAAAGATGGTAAATTTAAACTTATTAATTGCCATTGCAGCAGCAGCCCTGGCATCGCAAGTTCATCCAGGACATTTGAGACAATTCTACAGTCCAACAGATGTGCAGCAGCATCCCTGGAATAGCAAATTCATCCTAGACATTTGAGACAATTCTACAATCCAATGGATGTGCCAGCAGCATCCCTGGTGTAGTAAATTCATCCTAGACATTTGTGATAATTCTACAGTCCAACAGATTTGATACCATGCTCAATACCATTTTTATGAAAATAGAGAAAAAGACAAAGATCATTTTTTGGTCTCATGGCCACGTCACCATGTCACAGGCTTAGGACTTGTAGAGGTCATAACTTTGTTATACAGACTCAAAATTGAGTGCCAACATTCTTTGAAAGTGTATAATTTTCCAAGAAAAAAGTGATTGTTCTACTAATTCCCCAACAGTATTTTGTCTCTCACCTATGAGGTAATGTGTAAGCTGACCTTGTGGTCTCTTGCTTGCCGTACCTTCTAGAGAGACCTACCAGCTAAGAATGGGTACTATTTTTTATTTAAAATCATACAAGTTTAGAAAGGAGCCCAATGATGTCATCAAAAATCCATGCTTTGTGGTCTCTTGCCCATGACACCATGTTGAAGTTGATTTTGCAGTGTTTCACCTACAACATCATGCTGAAGTTCATTTGTGGTGACTCAACTAAGACACCATGTTGAATTCCTAACCAAGAGAAGATTGAAATATGTCATGATAATAGCCATTCTTCACATTATTCCCTGATGACCCTTCTGAGAACACTTCATGCACACCTCAGAAAGATCCTTTCCAGTTGTAGTGGCATAAAATATGTCACATATTGATGCTTGGAACATGTTAGGATATCAATTAGACATGCAGCTGAATTCATCCATTCATGGTTGTATGCCTAGAGTTTTGTCTCAATGCCCACTATCTCTTAATGGTTGGAAGAGGAATTGTTTCATCTTCCCCACCAGTTATTTTTTATATAATAGACAAGAGCTACAAAGACAAATATTCAATGCAAATTAGACATAGGGTATGTTGGCTTTAAGAAGAGTGAAGATTAGAAAGTACGGGAAGCTTGCAATAATGTGAGTTCACCATGCAAAAGAGTTTCTAGATATACCAGAAGTCACACTAGTGAAGAGTTTGTGTAATTGGAGTTTGAATATGGAAAGTAGACTGTAGAAGTGTTTTTTGTAACTTGTTAATGTAATCTGCCAGTTCAGTTGATATAATGAAGTTTTGAGTTGTAATAGAAAACATTGAACTGTGTTCTCCCAATCAATATATGTCTATATTTCTGAACTTCACTCCCATATTGGGTTCACATGCTGACCCAGCAGACGGTTGTTCAATTGACCTTCAATTGCACCATCAGCTGAGATTCTATCATCCACTCTCTCTACTATCTGCCTAGAAAGCATCAGAATGATTGGATCTATAATTTACGTGGAGACTATTATGATATATATAGGATTCTTATTTCTTTATAGACCAAAAGTATAAAAAGAATAATTTCAAGTACCAATTCAGGAATATATTCTGTGGATGGCCCAATGATAGATGATACAAGATCTTTTCCACTAATATTCCAGATATTTTGCTCCCGTGCGGCATAAACCTGCCATAAATAATTGTATTTCAAGATACAGCCTCTAAACATGATCATTTTTGACAAAGATGCAAAGATTGCAAAAATAGAGCTGTAAACCTTAGTAATGATTACACGGTCTGCACAATTGAAAGCTAGTGAAAAATCTTGCAATAATCCTGCTAGGCGGCTGTAACAGACAATCCATGTATTAAGTTGAAGTTAAATAAGAAGAAAAATATTTTACCAAACTATCATAACAACATTATCTATTTTTTCATAATCAAAAATGCCTTTTGACAGTGGATGTAGATGTTCCAATTGACATAATTCAATCCATTGCCATGCTAGAAATTAAACTTTTAGAATGGATTCAAACCTGTACGTGTGGGGTTGAAAAACAACCCAGAGAGCTCGATCAGAAAATCTCTGCCGAGCAGCCTGGAGAACTGCATGGACTTCCGAAGGATGGTGCGCATAGTCATCATATATATCACACCCTTGAATCTTACCAACAAACTCAAAGCGTCTACAAATGCCAATGAAGTTTCCTAAATGTTTGCTTGCAGCTTTAACAACTTCTTGTGTTGCCTTCAGGCCATTTCTCACATCATAACTTCTAGTTTGTTGTTTAGTAAGTGCTGCAACTGATGCAATAACCTGCAATGGTTGACATCCAAAATGACAAATCCTCATGTGAAAACCAATATACAAGAACCAAAGTCTCAGAAGCGGAAAGTTGCAACATTCATAACCCTGTAAAGACCTGAAGTTTAAACAGACAATCTCTCTACTTATGCTAATAACTTTATACTGTTCTTACAAAAAGGGAGCAATGTACTATCATTAGATAAGCAGTGCTCTCATAATTATATTTCAAAAATAATTATGGACAAGAAACATTTGCCTATGAAGCATTGTTAAACTCAACATCCACTTATGTAAAGTCAAATAGGGCAGAATCACAAAAAAAATATAGGAAGCTCAAGAAAACAAAGATGGTAATGAGAAGGAACGAACAAAACCTCAATACTCACACGAGAAAAAAATCCAAAACCATAACAAATTCTATATCATACACTCATTAAGATATTGAATCTATGACAGAATAAAATATAAACATTGAAGGATTTCTCCAATATTTTCATCAGTGCCACCAATTAATTACAAATACATGACATAAAATTTGAAAATTTTAAACTTAAAGAACAGTTATCCATCATTTTCCTTACCCACGTTCATATCCAAAACTTCAAACTATACCAAACTCGAACTATGCAAAAAAATCCAGGACAAACTCAGTAATTTTGAACATGATATATAGACATTTTTCAACGATGTGCATGTTTTTCTATGTACTCTTAGCTAAATCACTTTTAAAAACTTAAAACATAATCAATTACATGCTAATTTGCTCACATACACAAGTATACATAAAAAAATGAGTAGAGAAGTGGTTTGAACTTGAGGAAATGGACTTTTTAATTGTAGAAGTATTCTCTTTTTTAGCAATGATGAGGGCCCATGTTTATAAATGCACTCTTATAAGGAAATGAGCTATTTCCAGTGTTCTCTTTTTTAGCAATGATGAGGGCCTATTTTTTGTTCAATTTAATAAGTTCTATTTTATTAGTTGTTTTACGGTAGATTAGCTTCAAGTTAATTTCTTTCTTCTTTTTCTGCAATTTTTGAGGTTACTTTAAAACATTTCTTTGGGATTTAACCTATAAACAAGTGCCTAGGGCACAAGATTTGAATGATGATAATTTTAGTGAAGCTTATGGTATAGAAACTATTATTCAACTAAAGGTATTGTTGAACTCGTGCTTATAATTTCATGAATCAAATTGAATGTAGATTGTAGGATCAAGCTTCATATTGGCAATATGTCTACCTAGGTTGTAGCTTTGTTTACAGCTTAACTATTCAATTTGTGAAATTGTGTGTTATCAACTTGTGTTGTTATTCCTTTCAGAATCCTTATTTGCAATGAATAACCAATTTCCACTTAAGATAAGTTGCTTACATTTTGTTAAATCTAAAAATCTCCTTAAAAGGCATATTTGTTAACAGTTTGGTGCATCTATCTAAGACAAAAACATAGGCACTTAATTATTTTCTTTATGCAACCCCCTTAGTAATATTTTGTAAAGTGTGCATATCTGTATATCTTATCTATAGTTTTAGTCTAAGATTGGTTCTATTTAGTTTTAGGTTTAGTAAGATCTCAAGGAGCTTCCCCACCTAATTTGAAGTGAGGTTTTACCTCAATAATTTATTTTGTGTTGTCTTGCAAAAGATAAATTAAATGCTAACACATAGGAACAACCTAGCTTAGGTGCTTCATAATTGAAATAATTTGTAATCATTGCATATTATTACTATCCCACCACAAAAATAACTCATTGTTTATTTTCTTTTTGATGTCTTGGAAAATTCAAATATTGAATCTCATGCATTTCATTAAGCCTTCGTATCTTGCCTTAGTGTAACAATCAAGGAAAATTATTACTTTATCCTCCTTTTAAGTGTTAAAGTTATAAGGCCTTTCGTTCATTTCTAATAATATATACTATTTTGGAGCTATGTGCAGTGTTTAAAATGAGATTTGCAAGGAGAAATCGTGATAATGTTCTAATAGTGTTAGAATTTTACTTAACTACGTTTCATTAAATTTAATTTAAATAGTGGGGCAATGGAAATTAGATAGCTAAGCCTGACCCTATGTGTAAATTGAAATTCACAATAATACCTTTACTCGTTTGTATTCCCAAAACAGAATGTGAAAAGAGATACAAAATATCTGTATGATTTTTAGTCCATTCTTTAATCAAAACAATGATATATTCTTAAACCACAATATCCACACAACTTTGGGTATTAGAAAGCATGTCATAAAAAAATTCTAGTAAAATATATCTAAATCAATTCATTCAGTTTATATACACAGTTCATTAATGAAAAAAACTGATGTCACATACCGCCAGAGAATTCATAACATTATGAGCTCCTGGTAATTTTAAGCTTACTTTTGCCATGGGCATTCCTGCATACAACTAGAAACAACATAATTAACACTAGAAATCATGGAAGATCTAAGTAAGGTTTCAGTTAAGTATAAAATGAGAACATGATTTGTTAGTATACATATACAATCTCGAAGTCGTAGATTAAACTTTTAACAGAATCAAAAAGTTTGAAAGGTGAAATAAACTATTCTGTAGATTCAACAGTCAATTTTTGTATTGAATTTATAGATATCTGATATATAAAGATAATGTTCAGAAGAAACACTAATTTTACTGTAGAAATACCAGACTACCACATGGCACGGAAATATTATGTCACTTGCTCCTGAGCAAGCTCTAATGTTAAATTTCGAACAAAAAAAAAAAATCTAACCAAGAGAAGCTTTCAGTACCAGTTTATTCTGCAAAAATACCTTAGAATGCTCATGACAACTCCCAGGATAACCTTTGAACACATTCTTGGGGGTTGTAGTTGCCTTCTTGAACATTGCATAGTTAGATTCCTCAACTAACGAGATGTCTTTTCAAAATAATCAAGGACAGCTTAGCATATGACATGACTAAAATTAATGCATAAATCTGTATGAGTTACATTAACGCCTTAATGAGAAACATCATTTCATGGAATAAGGTTTCATAGTTTACATTTAACATTGTAGCTAAGTTTCCAAATTGTTTAGGGCAGCTATCAAAAGCAATTTTGCATCAAGAACTATGGTAGATAGTGGAAGATCTTTAGAATATCAAGTTAGAGATGGTGGATAAGGGTTCCTCTTGCATCCAGTCATATCAGCCCTGGCTTGCATTTGGGACTAACAGCAACCATAAAGCAAAATAAAACATTATATGAAAGTAGAGATAAACAAAAGCCTTCATTGAGAATTCTACAAGATGGATACATGTAGCACATGTCAACAAGGACGACTATATGCATCCGCTTGTCTGTCGAGCTCGATATTTCAGAGAAAAGACATGCACATTGGTTTTTTATATTCATAGGCATTTGGCCCTTACAGTGGGATTTAAGAGAAGCATACCTCATGGCAATCTTCACCTCAATAAAAGATAGAAATATATTTTCAAAGGGTCCACTCAGATCTCAAATAGATCCAAAATATTACAAGTTTTTGGAATCTGGCTTTTGACCCATCAAAATATTTACAATAGCAATCCCAATGTGGGTTACACCCCATTTGCCTAAGAATTCTGAACAAGACAGGCTTTCAAATTGGCTGGGGATCCCCTGAATGATTTTCAAATTGTGTTACTACAAATATATCTTCAGCAACCTATGCAAGAACCTATCTAAACATTGACCTAGGGCAGACCCTAGGAAAGTTTGTTACCAATGATGCTAAAGCCAACTCACTTGACAATGTTGATGTAAAACCTTTGATGGCTCTGCTAATGTTCCTAAGTATCTAGATAATATTAAATGATCCAGTCACATGTACAATTGTAATACTCTAACTATTCTATAGTTTAAGAAAGGAATCTAACTAATAGCTTTCAGCTGAAATGCAACTAACTTGTTTTCATAGTATGGTTTCCTTTGCAATTTGAACATAAAAGGAAATACAATTTTAAATAATTACATCATAATAAATTACTCCACTAACTTTCAGAATTTCAGTTTCAGCTGAAAGGAAACAACTAACTGATTTCATATAACTGAAAAAACAAAAGAACACTAACTAACTTTTCTTTGCTTTCGTAATGTAAGAGCAATAATTTCAGCTATGAAATAAACATGCTAAGTAAATATTTCTGAAATTTAAAGAGAGAGAAAGGTTACAAGAAAATACAGTTTGGAAGCTAACAAACTTGAGCTTGTCTCTATCATCATGGGAAAAGGAAATATCATCAAGGGCTTTTCCGCCCATCTGAAGGCCTACTAGCCTCCCGTGTTTCTTCAACTGAAGAAACCCATCCCTTCACAAGGGTAATCAACGAAGATCAAAATTATCATCATGCCTCTATGCCTGGTGTGAAGGACCTATACCTCCTAATCGATCCTTCACTATGGGTAACTCCCAACTAGAAAAATCACTCTGACCAGGGGTATATCTGGTACTTGATAGTTGACAAATGCTTAATCGAGCATCGTACCTTGGCCAAGGATTTCATCATTACTGACACTCCTATGCCGTCAGCACTCTCACCCTTGCTCGACATTTAATATTCTTATTCCATAATTAATTATTTCAAGGATTCATCTTACAACATATGCTATCAACCGGGTGAAATTCCTTTTCAGATTTACAGAGATGAACAGAGGTTAAGGGCTCAAACCAATTTTTCCTTCACAATACATAGGCATTAAGTTATGTTTTATAAGCTAAGGAAGGAGCATTGAAACTAACTCTGCTAAAGGTTACTCACAGTTCGAATTTAATCCAACGTCTGGCCATAAAATTCTGACATGGTCCAATCAGTTTGAATTTCAAGAAATGAATAGGTTTTAGGAGTTTAAGAAAAAGAAAATATATGTCTCACCTCTGATAAATTGAAAACAGATTATCGAGAGAGAAGAGTTTCGACTCAGGCTTGGAGGTAACTGAGCATAGAGCAATTTCAACGGCAGCTTGACTAGCATTCGTTTTTCTTTAAAAGAAGAAAAGGTAGAGAGTTTCGAAGCAAGTTTGTTTATTTAAGATTTCAGTTAATGAAAGATTCTTCTAAGAAATGAATTCTACTAAAACTTTCAGCTGGCCAAGAATTCTTTGATATTACATACAATTCATGATAAATATCTGATCAAATCTTTTCTATCGAAGCTAGGTTTAACAAATTTGCAAATCACATTTATGTGCCTGACTAAGAAATACAAAAACTTGTTGAAACCCCGCACTGGATTCTCCAAACGAATGGTATAGAAGACTCGGACTCCAACCACATTTTTCACTTATGCCCGTCAATGAAAGACCAAGATTGCCGCCACCAAAATTCGTCTTTAAGAAAGGAAGAACAGAGAGAGAACAATGGAAAATCCAGGCAAGATATGTGTGGGACAAGTATGATGCCAAAACCAGATGAAATGCGACTCAGGAAAGAGTGAAAAAGATTCACAATGGTAACCAATGGGAAATGTAGATAGTCCGAACCAGAGTAAGGAAGTGAGAAAAATAAATGAAAACAAGAGCCCCCAATAATAAAGAGAGTCTTCTTGAAACCTCCCTTCAATGCTTCAAGAGCCCGCAGCTGCATGGCTACTCTCTTGGATGTTTCTCCTAGAAGCACGATGGAAAGATGGCGGGGAAACTACTACCTTCAAAACCACCGATGACTCCCATCTTCTAATCAATTTATTTTCGATTTTAAGCCTTACTTATGTTTTTATATTTAGATCGATGGCATTAAAATTATAGTTATTATTGTTAGTTTTTTATTTTATAACCATTGCAATCTCCTAAGATATATTCCAAGAATTGCTTTGCTCAACTCCAAAAGGAGATTATTAATAAATAATTTGAATTAACTTGTTTAGCAATAATTATATTAAATTACTTACGGCCAAGGTTATGACTTCGATACAACTGTCTTACACTCACTCAAGGTTTGATGATAAAATTGATCCTTGTTAACCACAACCTCTCCCTGATGATATTTCCCTTTCCCCTCAAGTGTTGACGATCCTGCAACCACTTCACAAAAGACTCGCAGATAAAAGAAAATTATTCACATTTACAATTACGACCATAGTTGGAAGACTTGCCCCAGAAAAAAACTCACCAAGCCAAGAATTGGCGAGTCAACAGAAACTTGATGAAAACTCGGAAAAAAACTTGTCAACTTTTTAGAATTTTTTTTCCATTTTTCGTATTTTTTATGTATCTGTCGAGTCTTTTGCAAAGACTCACGAGTTTTTGGCAAAAACTCGGCGAGTTAAACTAATAAAGACTTGCCGGGAAAAAAAAACTTGCAAATTTTTAAAAACTCAACGAGTTTTCTACGAGTCTACCAACTATGGTTATGACATATAAAACGATTAATTTATCCTCAATTTCACATTCACATGAAAAGAAGTTACCTGCAACTAACATAGCAACCATAACTCCATTGTCATAAACATGTTTAAGTTAGAGGGGATGTAACAACAATGAAAAGAATAAGGGTAAATACATATGGATTTATAAAAGTGATCAAAAGCAACATTTGTAGCATTATCATATTACCAATAAACACTTTGTCTCTACAACCCTTGTTGTCTCCAAATTTTATAATATACATTTTAGGCGATGGTATGGAATAACCATTTTCAAAATGCAATTGTGTTAGGATGAGGTGGTACAATTTTGTTGGCATAATAACTAACACCTCTGGTGTGTAAGTTAAAACGGACAGCTATGCACACTGCGTAATGAGTGCTCTTCAAATTAGGAGGGGAAGCTCCCTCTTTTCCTAATATACGTGAAAAAGTAAAGTATTCCATCTTTTTTATCTCAGCGAGAAGAGGCACAAGGTTAAGAAAACCTAGAACATTGCAGCTAAGGATTTTTTAGTTTCCAAAATCATTAACTACAACTAAACTATCTACTTTAAATCTATCCAGTTTCCTCAAGTAAACGGAGCATGAGGAAATGGAGCAGGAATGTGATTACACGATAAACTTCAGGTAAGATTCACAATGTGAAGGCAAGGTGGCACAACTATTTGTTTGGCTGGGAAGAAGCTTATTAGAACAAACAAATATACGATAAACTAAGCACAGATTCACAACGTGAAGGCAAGGTGGCACAACTATTTGCTTGGCTCAATAAGTTTATTAACACACATCACACGATAAGCTTTACATACAGATTCTTAACTTGAAGCCAAGGTGGCAAAACGATTTTCTCAATCTGAATAGGCTTATTAAACACAAAACACAAGGTAAGCAACTGGGACAATGTATTGCATAGACGAGACACGCATACAACAACGATCAAACCAGCAACCCCATTTAACTAAGATGAGCATTCATCATAACAACTGCATGAAACCCAAGTGGCATAACAATTCATCATCATAGCAAATACTCATTAATAGATACAAAATCGGCAATATTACAGGCAAGATAGGCACAGCATATATTGCTCTGTTGTGCAAAAGTTATTTACAAATGAGCTGAAAGCTCTTATTTATAGACATCAAAGGTGTAGGCAACCCTAAAATCACCTTGAGTCAATTACTGTCTTGCAATGTATGCAAGATCTTATTGCTAAACCCTAATAATGGAAACTATACAGTTAACTGGCAAGCTAGCATTAGTTAACCAAAACATCTAATCTAATTGGACAATGTGCAAGCATGCACGTCCTTATTGAAAGCAAGTTAATTGGAATACTACCATCAGTTAACATAAAAACCTAGAAAATAAACTCCAAGTGAATGTAGATACTTCCAAGATAGACATGCGTGAGATGTGAAACAGCGAGTTAACTTGAAAAGAAACGTCAAGTTAACTGTCGTGCATGAAGTCTATCCCAAAAGGCTGGAAGTGAAGTCTACTGGCCCTGATCTCGAGCAACCAACCCATCCACGAAGTCATTGATTGCGTCACCTTCTAGGGAACTGAAGCTCCAACGAAGTATCCCATGCCTATGCAACATGTCTTCTCTACCAATGATCTAACACTGAAACTCGTCTTTACTGCTGGTTGCCTCCTTAAACAATGCTGACATGACTGTAAGTTGATTCATCTTACAGCCAATGGTCTCACCACTGAAAATACCATGAATGAGTGCTTGGAGCTTTGAATGAATGTCAGCAAGCTCAACATAATCACCACCCACACGCTAATACTGGCATGGTAGTTGAGACACAAAGTTTCTTACGTAACGGAGTGCACTAGTGACATGCTCTCTGCTCTTAGCCAACTCCGATGCTATCGTTTCTTCTATCTTAGCCTTGAAGATCAACTATGTTCTCAAAGTGTAAACATCCTCTTTATCTTTTGCATTTGTGACTGATTCATTTAACAATCCCAGGTCGGCAAACAGGATCTCATCCTTGGGTCCACTAATAGCCAGGTCACGCTCCTCATCCTGAAGTTGTAGACGGAGCTCATGTGCATTGTACCGCAACTGGTATAACGTTGAAAGTATAAGGCGACCTCTAGTAAAAAACTCCTCCTCCCACTCATCTAACTGCTTGCCATATGCAACCAAGTGATCAAGCTGACCCTGCTTTGCTGGTGGTTCTAACATTGGCAGAAGTGCGGTGACAGCATTCCCTGTTCTATCTACAAGGCTAGAAATATATTGGCGAAGCTGCTGTATTTCAGCTTTGAGAGCTGACTTATCTTCTCCATCCTTCACCATTCTATCCCTTGCGCTATCTGTAGCAACCTGTAGGAGATCAATCTCCATCTGGCGAGTACTTCTACCGAAGTTGGCTGTGATCACTTTGAAGTCCTGAGCTTCCATCTCGTTCAGACTCTTATCCTTTGGAGGTGCAACAGTCTCAACGACAATCTCCTTACCTGCATTCCTCTCAATGTGAACCTGTTTCTTGATCCTCTTGTAAGGCGCATCTTGATAAGCATGATCAAAATTTGAATGATCAAGCACATAAGATGGTTGTCTCCTCTTTCTTCCCAACAGACTCTCAACCCAAGATGAATCTCAACTAATCCCATTGGAACGATTTGTACTAGTCATGGGAGGATTTGATGAAAGTGAATGGGGTCCTAGTTGTTTGTAACCCTGGCGCTTACAGGTTGCAAGTTAGGGTCGGAAAGATGAGCCTTCCTGCCAGTAAGTAAAGAAATAACCTTTCCCTCCTTCCTAAAGTAGTAGTGTAAAATAGTGGCCTTTTCAACAAGGATGGATTTGGTACTAGTGCAAAATAGTGGCCTTTTGAACAAGGATGGTTTTGGTACTAGTGCAAAATAGTTGACTTTTGAACAGAATGCAAGTTCCGTATAAAGAATCTTTGTCCCTTGTTAGGCTGGTTCAGTAGCCGCTTAATATTAAGATGCTTTGCAGGCGCTATGTTGCAATGTTGTTTCAGAAGTACACATGCACCCATACGTAGCTAGTCTAGTTGTTCTGTGGGGCCTATAGAATTGTTGGGGCATTATTGCGAGGTGGAGAGTCCAAGTCCAAATCAATGTGAATTGGAACTGGAGGCTGCTCTGGTGTCGGTGACAGCATATGTGGTTGAACCTCAGGTTGTGGTAAACTTTGAACAACTTCTCTGACAGGCTCTACATGCGAAACACTAACGGGTGCCTGTCCCTTTGAGTTATTAGGTACCGGATTATTTTTAGGAGGGTTACTCCTCTTCTTCTATTTCGGTTTTGACGAGGAAGGTAGTGAAACTCCCATTGATGGCGGCTCTACTCTAGGCATGGTTACCCTCTTAGTCCTTCTGCTTTCTAGATAATGTATACTATTCTGGATGACTCTGCTCAACCACTCCTTCACTGATGAGAACTCTTTGGCGTACCAATCAATTGTCGGCAGTGGTTGTCCATCAACCAGTTCTCTGTAAAACTAAGGAAGTGCATCTCCCTCATCCTTTGACAATCCTTCCACCTCTTCTGCCAAGAAGACGGATATCTGCGGAAGAGAGAACCTATTGTAGTTGCGCCTGCGTACTTCAAAGTCATCCCCGCAATTCACCTAGTAGTCCTCCATTGTAGGTTTGTGATAAGAGCGACTACCAAGGCATGCTGCGTAATATCCCCAAGGATCATATGTGCATGTGTCAACCAGGTACTTGAGTTTCCAATTCTCCAACTTCTGCCTTGCAGCATTAGCATCAACTGTTATCTTGCACCAATATATCCCGCACTGCATAGGAAAGTTGGTAGCCTGTTTATGCTTGTGGCGCAAACATTTGTGAACCTCATACACCTGCCTCAAGAACTCCATGAATACTGTCTTATCTGAAGGATAACGTGGTAGCATAGCTAGATTTCCTGTGTATCCATAAACATGTAAGTAGGTGTATGTAGGGAACTGAATATACCAATCTGCCCAATCTTCCATTACCGCTCTAGCAACTGCTAAGATACGAATGTGCAACTCCCGGTCCAAGTTTCTCACTGTATATGTCAAGAAAGCCTCCTGCATACGCTTGAAATGTCTTTCAGCCTTCGTGAACTCAAGCTGATCATAGTAACAATAGGCTTTTTGTGCACTGAGTATGCCCACCGTGTTCAACCCTCTAAACTAACCGTGGTAGGCGATCAAGTATATGAGGTAGGAACACATATGAAACTAGTGCGCAACTAAGAAACCAGTGATTTGCTCGTGAATAGCATCGCTAATGAAGGATGCCCAATCATAATGTTCTTGCCCAGAGATGATTCGACCAATGATATAATACATCCATGGGTGAAAATTATTGGCCTCAGCATGACTTGAGACACGATTAAGCAGTGTAATCAAAATTGCATACTCATCTCTGTATTCGCCACGACCTACATTGTTTGGCAACTAGGTCTTTTTTTGTTTCAGCAACCTCTTTGTCATCTTACTCTGACATTTATCCAATTCAGCATTGAATGCTTGCTCACTCTGACTCATAGAAATGACCAGACCATCTAGATGCTAAGGAATACCCAGACTTCTCTCGATATCCAAGGGTTTGAGATTGCAAATAACACGCCCATCTACTGACTGTATCTCCTATGCAACAGAATTGTAATACTTAATACAAGAAATTACAAACTCTATGCAATGAACTGAGAAAGGTATGGAAGCGGCCTCAAGTAACCTAGACTATAGAATGTTCTAGATTATCGAATCTCTAATCTTAAGTGGATCCAAAACTGCTTCTGGAAGCACCTTACGTAGATTCGTATCAACTGTCTCGATGAAGTCATGAGTTAAGACTGACTTGGTCTTGAATTTGAGCTAAGTAAACTGCATTCTAAAAAACTCGCCTGTTGACTGTAAACAAAGCTATATTCTGACAACTTTTTTGGAAAGCTAAAAATAGCTTGTTGAGGCTAAAAATAGCTTGTCGAAGAAAATTTTGAGATACAAGTTTTGCTCAAAAAATGATTCTAAGACAACCCAAAACGTCAGAAATGTAAAAATTTGACTTCTACTCAGCCATGCAAAGGAATTTCAGTTAAGAAAATTAGAGCCTCAAGAACTCATGCTCTAGAACAAATTTTCTTGAAAATTCTAGCACATGGGTTTGTTTGAGGAAATCATTTTGTATCAATCCAGTTGTTTTGTTTTGCCAAAATTTGTCAATTCTTCGAATATGTGAGAGAATCTTAGACGAGAAAATGGAAGAATTCTAGAAGAGAAGAAAGACAATTTTTTATTTTTTTATTATTATTTTTCTCTTCTTTCAAAAATCACCACTCTGCCTTGAATCTGTTGTTGAATCTAGACCTGTACCTGCCAAAGAATGTTTATGCTACCTTCGAACCTGATTGTTTGATAAAAATTTGCCAATGTCTTGAAGAAATTTGAATTCTCTAAGCTGGATGAATGAGAAATGGCGCCATACTTGCAATAAATAGACAAGGTCGTCCCATAAAAGAAAGATTGCAAGCTCTAAAAACCCTAACTCTGAAAGAAATAATTCGATTGGCCCTCCACCAGCTGAACTGCCACTGACTCTGAGTCTCGTGAATAAAAAATATTTAATTTGTAACATGCGAATTTAAGAATATACATTAAAAGAGGTGCTAATAATTAATTCTTTGAAGAAAATCGCCTTTTAATGTTTTGCATGCAAAAATTAAATATTAAAATATTATTTTCATCATTTAGCAAAAAATAGCATCTGGATGTGCTCGGCAAATTTCACTGATTCCAAAAAGTCCAAATTTGACCTTCTAGTCGTCCATTTGCAAGAGTTATTGGATTTTTGACTATCTCCTATTTTATAGCTGACTACAAAATTACACCTGGCCATGTTCAGCTCTGATTTCCGGGTGATTGAGTGAACCTGCGACTGATCTGAGATATCCACTGCGAAGCCTGCATAGTGAAGACGAAATATTTGCTAGGAGCTGCAACTGCTAAAATCAACATTTGACACCTCAAACAATTAGGCGCCTTTGATTAAATTGATGCAATGATTTCCAGACTTAGCCATATCTCTGTATTGCCATCCGACGCTTCAAACTACCACTGACGGTGAATGATGAACCCTATTGACTTGATGATAGGTTCATTACGTGACTGAAAGCACTCTGCATCCAACAACTATATGTAAAGTACTTGAAAGTTGTATCAGGAACTCCAAAAAGATGGGCACCCCTAGCCTGTGAAGGCGCAAATAACCTTTTGACAAAAGTGTGACTTTCATCTGAGCACCATACTTTGACCCCTGACACCGGAAGTTGGAGTGCTCTGATTCGCGCACCGTTTGTCTCTCTACGCAGATGGATCATCTTGCAAGAGATGTGTCTAGAGGTGACAAAGCAAGAAAACTACTTCTAAGACCTCAAAGAGAAGGGCGCCTTTTTCAAGGAGATTGGTACTTCCCATACTTAGCCATTTTCTGGTTGCTTTCACCTTTCAGAATTCTCACACTGACCTCGCACGTACGAGCGTTTGCCAAATCCCGGAGGCTGACGGCTGGAATCGTTGGATAGCTGGAGTAATTGTGCACAAGTCTCGTGAAGACTGTGAATGCAAAAACCTCATCGGACAGGCCTAAAGCCTGGGCGCCCCTAGCCTACAAATGTGCAAGTGTGTATCACCATGTTTCTCCCTCATTTGATTTACGTGCTTGGTAGAACCTCTGTCACGGTCACTTGAAATGTCGGATCGTCTTGCAAACTGATGCCTTGAGAAGCTAGACTAAATTAGAGAAAACCTCAAGAAGACATCATCTGCAATTTCATCCATCCGGGAAGCCAAATTCAAGGGCACCCCTGAGCTACAGGGGCGCTCAAACCATGAACACTACAATTTAAGTGACATGCATCCTGCTCGTAGTCTCAGCTTCTGACCTTGATAAACGGAAATCTGCACTATGTACACCTTCGCTTGATAGCTCATCGGAAAGCTGGGCTAATTCTGAAGAGACTGAATCCATTACCAAGCACATGCAATGAGATCTGAGCCTCCAAAAAGAAGGGTGCCTCTGGCTATAGGGGCGCAAATCTTCTTTCTGCTTAAAACTTCATTTGGCTCTGCTTTGAAAATCACCTTCTTCGGCCACTGAAATGACCTTGTAGAAGTATAACCTTGTTGTGAAATGCTTCTTCATCATCCCATACTCTGCTCTAGATCTTAGGTTCAAGTTTTGTGCTTCAGGTATTCACCAATTTCTGTTGACGACTAATATGACACTGACCAAAGTCCATACTTGACCCACCTAAAAACTAGTATTTTGACCTCATTTTAACAAAATTTAGACTCTTTAATCAAAATGCCTTAATGAAGCAAACAATTTGGTTTGGGTACAACAAATTCTATATAATTTAAACTGTTAGCAAGGAAGGAAAGACAGGTTTGCTGCAACTTGCAATAACACATCTAACAATAATTTAAGGAACTTGAGAAGGTCAAACAACTTCTAGAAAAAAGTACATATCAGGGACGTGACTTTAGAAAATGTCTAAATTTCTCAATATTATTGCCTTTCAATTTTAAGAGCATGTCTTCTCTAAGATGGAGATCTTCAGGCCTCAAACCTATATCTTTCAAATCATGATATAATACGTCTAAATCAGGAATCCTTAATCTTGGTGCTTTTTAAAATCTTAAAGAAGACTCCCGATGAGAATGGTGTCAAAATCCTTTGCCTTTGACTAGAATTAGTGGCTCCTTGCATTGAGCAGACAACAATTCCATATTGTTGTAAACCCTACAAAAATGGAGTATGAGTTGTTTACTTGAGCTATTCTACTCCAATCTGCAGATTTAGTGACCAGAAATACATGTACTAGAAAGATAGATAGTGGCAAAATAGAATTTGTAAGCAGAAGTGGAGTTGATTCAATATCCCAAGGGTGATTTCATTGCAGTTTATTCTGGAGGATAGGAACGGGATATTTGAGAATGGCCCTTGTATAATAAGGTAGGTTTTTATACTCACCTCTAGAACATAGGATTTCATCCTATTGAGAACAACCCATACAATACATATAACATCAAAAAGATTTTTCATTTCTTCATCTTTTGATTCCAAGACCTTTTCCATCATAACCAATCTTGAGCAACAAGTTAAAATCAATTTGCTTAAGACAACTTAAGAATATCCTTGCTGACATTAGAAAATTTCCAAATCCAAACTCCCTCCATCCCCACCTCTGGCCTGAAAGATCTCCTCTTCCCCAGCCTCAGCTCTCAACAAGCTGGTTTGCTGAAGTCGAAGACTGCTACAAAGAAGAGGTCGATCCATAATTGACATGGATATTCCATAGGACAATTCATCAACCCAAATTCTTATTAAACAAGTTATTGCCCACAAGTTCTATGGTAAATTGAACAACATTTAAGGCTGCAAATTGTGATCTTTCTACAGCTCTATGATTGATATCTGTAGTCAGTGTACAATATTTATTCTTATGCTTTGGTAATATTTATTATCCGACTATTTATTAATTGTTTGTATTAATTGGTTGTCCGCTTTGGGTAGTTATAAGCATCGGTTGGTTGATAGTTGTGTTCTTGGCAACCGCCGAGTCCTTTAAATACATTGTGTATCGTCAAGTAGAGTAGTATGATCTATTCAAATCAACTCTGATCCTTAGCTGACCATCTCCGGTCTTCTTCTGTAATAATTTCATGAGCAAATAATATATATTTTACACATGTATCTGGTATGCATTGCCATCTCCGTTAATAATTCATGTATTTAAATTATTAGATAGAACAGCAAACATTTGGCACCATTGCCTTAAAGAAATATGGTCAGATTTGAGAGATTCATGCCCTTAGACCCCAATAAAGGTAGGAAGAGACCACAATGTGATCAAGATCAACAAATCAGATGATCTTTCAGAATTTGTAGTCAGCTAAAAATAATTAATCATGTTTTAGTCGGCCAAATAAATAAATAAATATTATTGTATGCAGCAAATAGTAATTAATATGTGTTGTAATCAGGAATTTGTCCCCGACCATGGATTAGTTGTACTAGGTAGTTGTCAACGGTTGGTGTACTCAACCAACATCGGCACACTATATATTTCTTGATTTACTTGTAGTTGGCGGTGTTGACGTGTGTTTTATGACAACACCAACACAGAATAAAATGTCTGATGATCACTCTATTCTCTCTTGATCAAAGTATCCTGCATGCTAAGATTGCGTGAAAGTTCATGCGTTCAACTCCAAGGTTCCTTTTATTGTGAATAGACTCAGTTGGTTGATGTGAATATGCTGGGTATTCCAAGGGGACTTACATAATTGTTCAACTAAAGTGAAGCAGATGAAAGATTTGACTATAATGTTCTGATATCTGAACTGACCGAGAAATACCGAATTTAAAGGGATAAGGGGTAGGAATTCTATGATCTATTTCTAAGGGGTGGAATGCGAGGACGGACTTTGACAATCTTCAAACCAAACTTTGTTTTGTCTCCCCTTCGGACAACTCTGACAAAGTTGGTGCAATCTTCAAAGGATGGATAAGATGTTCAAATTGTGGCCCAACATGCGCACTCCACGACGATGTATGTGTACACACAACTCACAACCGAAGTTAGGTACTGATGTTCCAGTTGACCACGCAGGGCAGACCTACCGTCAGCAAGCCCGCTAGTGGTATGGATAAGGGAAGATTTGTCCAAACCAAACGCCACACTCCACAATTAACAACTATTTGCATAAAACAAAGTCTACTTTACTCTACTCTACTTGAATTGGAAAGACAAAAAAGTCTCGTCAACTGCTCACAACAAAAGAAAGAGTCACCAATCAATGAAAACCCTTATATTATGAGAGTCTTACACTACAACTTTTTACAAAAACCTTCACAGGGAAAGTTTTTCTTTCCTTTTCAAACCAAGCTAACTCCTAGCTCTACTCTCTAACTGCCTTCTCTACTATCTAGCCCAACTCTATCTCTGATTTTTGTCTAACTCTCTATATTTTACAAATGAGGGGGGATACCCCTTTTATATCAAGCCCAGTTTAGTGGACGGTTTAGATTCAAATACAATGGAAGGCCCAGATCGAATCACCTAAGCCACGATTAGGGTTCTAGCCCTAAACACCGCCACTGAGAGGAGTGGGGCAATGAATGCGCTTGAGATTCTCCACTCCTCATCATGAACCACTATCTGTCATCAATGCACATCATCTCCTTCCAGTAGATCATCATCCAGAAGGGCGTTTCCTTTCTCCTTTTCGCCGGCTGCAAACCTGATGAACCTGGCCAATACTGCCTCAACTTCCTGATCCGAAATGGGAGGAATGTGATCCAACTGAAACTCTAACACTGTAGTTGTTTGCCCATGCCGGGCACAAGATTTCTTCCAGGCAACAAGGGCGTCTTGGGTGTTCTAAATAATGTTGGAGAACGTAGAAGTGTTCTCAAAATCATCCTGGGTGAAGGTCTTCACGTCAAAAAAGAATGGTGTTAATTTGTTCCCTAAACCATCTGTAGTCACCTCTTGAGAAGTCACCCTCCTAGCAAAAATTGCCTCCAACGTATTGAGGACCCCATCAAAAATATTTGTCATGGCCTTTCTGACCCTAACAGAATCCGTTTGTGATGCATCATAATAGAACCCTCGGCCTGTGACCACTGAAGAGTACCATCCGGCGAAATCATATCTATCCCCCTCCTGAATCACACCTCCCTCGACCAAAATCTGTAGAGGTATGCTCATCAAAGCCCCTAAATGGAGAACAACTCTCGTCTGATAGATACGAGCCTCACCCCAAGCATGGTTAACTGCATCCATCCTTGCCATAATATCGGAGGCTTGCCGATAGGCATATGCAAGGTCCTCCACAAACTTTCCTGTTTCAGCACGAACGTTGGCAACCCACTTGTCTGCCTATTGTGCCATTCTTTTCAAATCCTCTAAGCCACTGATTGACTCCCTGGAGAATTCAGTTGGAAGCTCAATCATCGGATTCTCTCGCCCACAAGGACGGGACAAGTGTTGCACATAAC
The DNA here is from genome assembly GCA_007115665.2 of Sequoiadendron giganteum. NCBI lineage: Eukaryota > Viridiplantae > Streptophyta > Pinopsida > Cupressales > Cupressaceae > Sequoiadendron > Sequoiadendron giganteum. The sequence goes on along the minus strand of CM021104.1, from coordinate 641,904,409 downwards.
CAATCAGTGTCTTGTGCTCTACCTTCAATTTCTTATACTTGCCCTCAACATAGGACAATCTATCCTTGAGTGCTTGATATGAATTATCGCACTCCTCAATCACTTGTGCTCCAGTAGGGCGGCCAAGTTCCATAGTTGTAATCACATAATTTTCTGGAACGGCCTCATCCCGATCACACTCGACCCTAGGCACTGCCACATGCAAAGTTCGAGAGCCATCCTCATCTATTGAGATCTTAGAGAACTTCTTGGCCTTCTTCTTTGTTGGAGGTGCACTGATCCTTTGCAACAACTCCTCCATCTCAACTGCAGGATCAGTCTCATCCACAGGATCATGTCTCATCCTATCCCTTAGCCATTCTGGCACCTCCTGCCGCATATCTGATATAACAAAAGGCTGCTCAACCTCGGCCTCTATCTCATGAACTTCCTCCCTACCTTCGTTCTGACGAGGCTCATCATCATCGATTGGCTCAGTATCTCCTGAGCTATGGGCATCCTGATCTGACGTAGCATCGTCCTCGAGAGTTGCCTCAATCTCCTACTGAAACTGAGTATCAGTGGTCGTCCCCTCATATGTTTCCTGTTGATTTTCTTCCCTGGGCATGTTGATGCTTTGGCCCACTGACTCTCTACGAGGTGGCTGACTCGCCACTTGCACTGCTTGTTCTGCATTCAATCTTTCTCTCTAATCCGCAAATAGTGACACTTCCTGCAAACTCCGAGAATGTGCCCGTGATGGCGTGTGTGCGGATTCCTCAACTCTCAAAGGCTTAGGTCGAACTGGCTCTTTTCCTCTTGGCTCTAGAATTTGATCAACCTACCTTCTTTGTCTAGCTGCTGGCGATCTGTGATCTCCCATCAAATTGTATGTGAGGGGAATTGATCTTCCCTTAAGTCGGCTCACATGCCGCTCTACCCAACTCCGTGTAAATGTTAAGATTGGAATACAAAGTGTATCGAAGTCAGTAATCTCCGGTTCTGACCAATCTAGGAGTGGTAGAGGCGCATCCCTCACTATTTCGTAATCAGCCTGTACAACATTTATATCTTCTTCGATTTGATCTGGCATTGGGACAATCTTGCATTCCTTGATCATCACCAACCGTATCCGAGAGAACATTCTCCTCCTAATCTCGATCTCGTCCATTGCACTTGCCTAAAAGTCTTCAATCTGTGCCTTGTGTCTGAACTCTTCGGACAATATCCATCCGATGTTCTTGTGAGGATCGTAGTGCTGCCTGCTGGTATGGTAGGAAAGGTGGAAGAATTGGAGCTCATTTTCTGCCTCCCTTGCTGCCTATAGTGATGGGCAGATTTCGTCAAAATTCCCCATGGTAATTGGGAATCCAAGTCCGCCTTTCTTCTTCTTCTTTTGAATCTTATCATAGGCAATAAGTTGCCTAGATATTTCCAGCATCACTATCCTATTTGTGGGATACCGAGGCAATCTGTAAGGATAAGAGGAAAATCCTTGCAGCCTTATGAAGGTAAACTTCGGAAATTGGATAAACCAACACCCGAACTTCTCAATCAGCTCCTGTGCCTCTCTAGATATTCTGTGGTGAGCCCTTTGCTGCAAGGTCCTCGTTATGTGCATGGTGAAGGCGTCATTGACCCTTTTGTAGTTGGTGGTGCTTGTCAAATGCAACTGCAGACAAGCCTCATGTATTTTGAATTGATGGGAGCCACTCCCGATTGGTTCCTTATAGGAAATTCCCTTGTACTTTGTCATTCGAGCTAACATGTAGACAATGTAGGAGCTCATGTGAAACGTTTTTGTTCTCCTCAAACCACGTTGCTGCTCATGTATGTTGTCATTGATCATCAGCGCCCAGTCCAGCACCAAGTTGACATAATAAAACATTCAAGGTTCAAAGATGAACGCTTGGGGGCACCCTCCAACTCTACTCAGCATCATTACCAAATCACAAAACTCTTGCCTCAAATCCTCTGAAATTATCTGTTTGGGCAATTTTGTACGAGTTGGCTTGGGTTTGTTCATCCACCTAGTATTTATCAAATCAACACACCGGTCAAATGTGGATGAGTACATCTTTTCAGCCCTTTCCCTTGTTTTATAAATCATCTTCTCATGGACTGGTATTCCGAATGCTTCTTCGATTGCTTATGGTGTCAGGTTAGCCAATATCTTGCCATCTGGCGAAATGACAGTCCTCTGCTCTGTGTTGTAGAAGTTGGCGCATTCCATTATTAGCTCCGGACACCGGATAGCTGGCGAAAAACTAGCAGCTGCATACAGTCCACTCCTAACAATATTGTGTGAAGTGATAGATGGGTGATGGCCTCTAGTCCCCATGATTCTTCTCCTGAATGCCTCCAAGTTGAACGAGCCCAAGTTTGTGTCAGCCAACTTGCCCAACTTTGAAGAGAATTTTGATTCTGGCAAGAAGGATTTGCTCAATTTCTTTATCACTGCCTGTCTCGATGTGTTTGCTCTTGTAGATTCAACGTGGTTCACTCTGCCTGCAGCTCTTCTGCTTGATTCGGCCATTCTGCAAAAGGGCAAGAGAATCATTAGAAAACAAGATTTTATAAAATAATATATCACCTTTGAGGGTGCCAGCAGATTTTTAAACAAAAAGGCTGCAACATTTTGTCACTTTCAGCTACAAACCTCAGCTGTTTACTTCAACATTTTAGAAGTTTATCTGATTGCAGCAATACAATGTCAAATGCTTGGGAAGGTCTGCTTGCAGCAATTCGCCCTTTAGCAATTTTGAGACTTCTCTTCAAATTCACACTTTCTAACTTTGCACTTTCAGCAACTCATTTGCTTTTCTTAAATTCGTACTTCACAGCAATTTTGTAAATTCATATTTCAGCATTTAGTAATTTTGGATCTTTGCTTGCAATTTCATACCTCTCAGCAACTTTACTCTTTTAACTTCAAGTCGCACTCCAGCAATTCGAAAAGCTTCCCCTCAAATCGTACCTCTCAACAATTTTACTTGATATCTAGAAGTTCACACTTCAGCAGCCTCAATCCTCAAACTTTGCAAAGCCACGCCTCTGTCAATTCAATCCCTTGCACACTCGTACCTCCCAAGAACTCAAGCTTCTTCACAATCTCAAATTCCTCAGCAACTTGAAAAATTTCTTCACAAATGCGTACTTCAGCCCCAGAAAGTGCTTTGCATTCAACAACTTGTGAGAGATATGAAAAAAGACTTAGAATCTTATAGCCAGGTCGAAATCCAGGAGAGGCTATACTTAGCACATTTTCGAATTCCATTTTCCCTCCTTTACCAGTCGCAACACTTGTCATCCGGAGCATCGGAATCTTGAGCTTCTAAAAATTTGAAATTTCATCATCCCTGCACAGGCCTGCTTCATCACACTCGCGTTTTTAAAATATTAAATCGATATCCTCTGTGAGCAATTTCATTTCATTTGGCTAAGTCATTTTTCCTCATGCAAAATTACTCCATTCGTCCAGTTCAATTTTCAAGCGAAGACACTTTCTGAAGTCATATTTTCCTTATTTGCCTTAGAGAAATTTCTTGAATTTGCCTTAGGAATTTATCAAAACAGGCGCTGGGCAAAATCCTCTGTCAAAACAACACAAGCGAGGTGTGGAGTAAGTTCAAATCATCTCTGAATTGCAAAAGTTCAATACCCAGAAGAAAATTCCCTTCAAAACTTGTCGTTCTCATGTGTATCCAGATGAAGGGGTACATTAAATTTTTTTATTATTTTAAAATAATAAAATGGCTAAGGTTCGTTCATTTTCACTCTGGATGTCTTCCACACCTGCAATCTCCAATTTTCTCTGCCTAGGCACCCTCTGTGATTTTCCTAAAAAAAAAATCCTTTATTGGCTCTGGGCACACTTCACACTTGTTCTTGAAATCTCCAACTTCATCTCTACCTTAGGCGTATTTCTCACCCTTAGAAAGAAAATAATTAAAATTTTAAATCACCCATGTGGGGCACATTTGAGGGTGTGAGCTTCCACTTTATCCATTTTATCTCTCCATGCCTTAGCGATTTTTCTGCCTTAGGAAAAATTCATTTTTTTATCACTTTTGAAGGGCGCATATCACCCATGCATCAATTTTTACCTTCATCCCTTAGGCATTTTCACGCCTAGAAGCTTACACCTTATCTCTCTTACCTCACAAGCAAGGGCGCATTTCATGTATACCCCTTCCATTCCTAGGCGCATTTGAGGGGTGGTGAAGGAACTTCCACGCCTTGGTGACGTCTCACCTCCCTTGGGCGCGTTTTGCATGGTGGACTTCCATTTGAGGGCACATTTCATGTGTCAAGAGGGAAACTCTCTTTACCTTGGCGTATTTTCCCCTTTCCAACGTTTTTACCTCATGTGGCCACCTTGGCCGCATTTGCCATGGGTAGGAGGAATTTCCCATGCCCCTTGATGACCTTTCATCTCCCTTCGGCGCATTTAGCCTAGTCATCTTCCAAGTGAGGGCGCATATGGGGTAGCATGAATGAATTTCCATGCCTTAGCACTTTTTGCTATGCCTTCACTCTTTGTATGCACATTTGACCCATGCTCAAGGAATTTTTGGGCACATTTTGGCTATGCTGCTTCCATTTCAACCCCTGAGGGCACATTTTGCCTAGTGTGAAGGAAATTTCACACTTAGAATTTTCTTGTCAATTTCTTCATGCCTTGGGCACATTTCTCATATGAAGGAAGAATTTTCAAGTACTTAGAGATTTTCAACCCCTTCACCGCTTCTGGGCGTACTTCATGTGTCTTCATGCCAGTTACTACTTATAAATTTCCAACGCCCTAGCCATATCTTGGCTTTCTATTTATAGAAAATTCAGAGAAATTAGGGTTTTCTTGCATTTCATCTTTTCTGAGCTAGAGCAGGCATGGTTGTGCTTCCACTGACTTTGTCACCTTGTTTATATCCTCTATCCACACTGGTATGCTATTGTAGCCATTTGCTATTTTTAGCAAACCCTAAAGTCGATTGACCTTCGTAGCTCCGTTTGACCTGAAATTTGCTCCAATTGTCCTTGGCGCTGTGAGTGACCTGTTCACACCTGCCTCTGGCACAAACGTGCTATTTATAGCCATGAGGTGACTTACTAAAAATAGGAAGTATTCAGATTGTGCTCAAATTTTGCCAGTAGGCAGTCTGGAAGACGTTGATCATGGTGTCGTGTTCTATTTTGCCAACTTTGCATTTCACTCCATCTATTTTTAGGCATAGCCATGGAAACCCTAATTCTAACTTGCATGTACTCTGGACGGTTCCACTTGGCTTGATTTTCGTTGCCTGTCGTTTTTCTTGCTGAACTGAAGTGTTGGGTAGCTGCTAGGGTGAAACTGCTATTTATAGTAAATGTCCGGAAAGTGGTTAATCTGATGTCGGATGAGTTTGCATGTCACAGTGCCCGTGGGATCTCAAAAAACCCAGAAAAAACCAGAAAACTGGTCAACATGCGGGCACTGGCTAAAAATAGTAAGTCCCTGAAAACTGACCCATTCTGCTTGCATGTCACACCACTGCGAAGCCCTCGCAAAACCCATAAGGAATTTTCAGACATGCATTGAAAAACTCTGCATGCAAACCCTAAAAGTAGCCTCTGAAGGCTGTAGCGTTGAAATTCATCATCTCAGTTTGCATGTTATACCATTGCGAACGTCTTGAAAAACCCAGATCCATTTTCCAATCATGCATTGGAAAATCATATGTTTAAACCTTGAAAATAACCTCTGAAAGTTGAACTACTAAAAATAGCCAGTTGTCTGAATCTGTTCAAATTTCATGTGTAGGCACCTTGAAGTTGCCTAAATGTGCTGAAGTAGTGAGAACCCCGAAATCCTGAGGAAAAGACCTCATATTAGGTACTTACTAAAAATAGTAAGATGTCAGATTTCAATGGGGCCCTGTCTTGAGCCTTTTGACTGTATTGCTGCACTCAGATTTTACTTTGATAACTCAATTTGACCTCAAACAAGCTTGAAGGATAGAAGCCCTAATATCACAGACTTAGCTAACATTTCAACCTAGGTCAGATGATGGGACATCCCCGGAAGGACAAAAGATCAGAGACAGAGAGAACCAAAGCCAAAAGATCAGAATGGAGCAAAAATTAGGGGGTCCCCATCCTGGATGGGGTGATGTGTGAAAAGGTCACAACAGGCGGTAGCACAGACTTTTTGGATGTTATACTTACTACCTATTCAATGAATGAGAATCTAACTCTATTCTATGCATATGAATTATTGATTACTTGATATGTTTACTACTGTTTTTCTATTCTTGTTTACTCCGTGTCAATTAGTCAAGTGACATCCATGAGTAAACATTTGTCGTCGTTGTCGATACGAGCTCTCATACACAACACATAGATGGGATTAATGGTGTCTTAATAGGTCAACCAACCGAAGAGCCGATACAAACAAACAAGGAAAGAGAAGAGGTGTTGACGAAAGATCTTATAAACCTGTGGGATATCTCGTTGAAGGAGTACGTATGTAGGGAGGCTCTCAGGCAAGAGGTCCCTCAAGCGACCATCTGGAATAATCTCATCGTGAATCCAGAGGTTGACCATCTTCTCAACAGTCTACCGAGATTGATCGCACGACACTACATTATACTCGGGGATCTTCAGGCCGACAAAGACAAAGAAGGAAGAAGACAACAAATACTACAATGGTACGAAGAGAAAAACAAATGGGAGGAGGAAGAGCATGACACCAATCGTAGGTGTACACCCGATAATTAATGCTCATACGACCAAATAAAGTCAAGAACCAAATCCCAAGTGGTCAAGAATCATCAGAAGAACAAGTACGAAGATCACTGAGACTAAAAGAACAAGAGGACCGACGAAGACAATTAAAAAGAATCGTCAAAGAAACAAACCAAGACTGTAATGTCCCACCTTAATTTTTTCCCAAATCCAACACATCAAACCAGCATCAAACCACTAATTAGCGTTAGCTCCAACTACAATTCAGCTTGTAAAGTAACCCTTACCAAGAGTGTTCACCAAGATCCCAGTATGGCCGAGGTGCTAGCATATGGTTGGTGATCATTAGGAATAATCTGAACTGAAAAGTACATTCATCTACTACAGCAAGCATCCACAAGTAGTGGGAATACTCCACTTATTCACTGGGTGAGAATACACAAACTTAAGGCGGCAAGCCAGCCATGAAATCCTCTCTTCCACTTATTTATGTGGGGGGAATACAGTCCTCACTACCACTTAATTCCATGGGGGTAACACAACAATAATGAAAGATGATTATTGGAACTCAACCACTCAATTGTGGGAGTGTAAACAAACTAAATTGTAGCAATAGAAATAAATAGTTGTTAGTACTACTAATAAACTTTACAATGAACAACTATAGCTGCAAACAATTAATAATATGCTTCCAAAAACATCTGAAAATTAGAGTAATAATTCTCCACCAATTACAATGCCACAATGATGTGGAAATGAAGTTCAAACCAGCATTATTCTAGTTTTCACTAAGTCTGATTAGAAACAGTTCAAACAGAAAATCAGACCAGCAAGGTTAGGAATCACCAAAACAGATGTATCTTCACCAAATCAGCTCGAAAACCACAGCCAATTCACAGCTAAGAGCTAGGCATCCAACCTCCAAGAAGATCTTGAGCCAAAAAGAGCAATCACAAAAAACAAGGAACGAATCCCAATGCAGCCAGAAGAATGGTACGACCTCCAAGAAGAGACAACCTTCTCCCAAAAATCAGAAACTCAATGAAACAATCTGAAAACTCTCCCAAAGGGTCGCCCTTCAAAGAGAAACAGCATGAGCGAATACCCAAAATGAAATAAAATTCAATAACGAAGCTATGAACAGAAATTTACTTCAGCCATGTCGAACCAGCAACTCTAAAACAGGCTATACATCAGCAACCTATTCGAAAACATCACAAAGCTCCATTTGCACCTTTGTGTGAAGTATAGTCTCATATAACCACCTAGGAAGCCATAGTTTCAAGCCCGAAGGATGGATCGATTTGCTAAGGTTCCCCTTAGCCAAGTTTTAAATTCAATCCAGCAGCATAACTTTACTTTCAAAATTCAAACATGAGAAACAATGAGCAGGGCACCAATATATAAGCTTCAATTGGCAAATGAAGCAATCTATAACTCCACAAGAAACTGCTCACTTCTCTCCAAGGGATGCCACTTCACATTAATCACTTTATTTTTAATTAATAAATATCAATTACTCCCCTTTAGGCGTCCACTTTAAGTTGCATCAATAAGCAATTAAAATAAACATTAATTGCTCAATAGTTGACCCCCTTCATGACCCCCCTTTTAAAACAACTTGAAGTTCAATGACTAGGCAAGGGGTAAAACTGAGAAACATGAAAATTGACTAAGTATAAAACTCAGTCCATGGAGATAACCAAAATCAACGCCAAAACTAAAATTGATAGCTTGCCAAGAATAGGATGATGATCTGAACAAAGCTACTGATAAAGTTACTGCCAAAAATAGACTTACTAAAAATAGCCAAAGCCAAAAATAGTAAGTTCACTTAAAAACAACAGAAAACCAAGTTGAGCAGGAAACATTGGAAATCCTAATTTGCTCATCTGAATAGCCTACAGACTTCTAGAAATAGGCTATCAGCATAGTTGTCGGGAAACTCCATTTTGGGAACATAGACAAAGTACCAGTCCCCGTACCCAAAATTTTCGGTGAATCATTTACATATAAAATAGCCGTCTCCTTATTCATTTAACTCACATACCCTAATTTGATTGGCGTCCCCGTCCCTATACCAGTACCAGTACCCTGCGTCTCCCGGCAACTATGGCTATCAGTCCACAATGAGGTCATCACTGAAAAGGGGACATTACAGAGACCCTCTCGAGCAACCATCTGTATCAAACGACGAAGAACATAAAGACTTTGAAAATGAATTAACCAAATAAATTGAAAACAATATATGCCACATCCAAGAACTATCCATATCGAGAGAAGAACCTTTTGAAAATGAATTAACCAAATAAATTGAAAACAGTATATGCCACATCCAAGAACTATCCATATCAAGAGAAGAACCTATTGTGACCTTTTCACACATCACCCCATCCTAGATGGGGACCCCCCCTAATGTTTGCTCCATTCTGGTCTTTTGGCTTTGGTTCTCTCTGTCTCTAATCCTTTGTCCTTCCGGGGATGTCCCGTCTTTTGACCTGGATTGAAATGATAGACAAGTCTACGAAGTCAGGGTTTCTATCCTTCAGGCTTGTCTGAGGTCAAATTGAGTTACCAAGGTAAAATCTGAGTGCAGCAGTACAGTCAGAAGGCCCAAAACAGGATCCCACTGAAATCTTATTGAGATCTGACAACTTACTATTTTTAGTAAGTACCTAAATTGAGGTCTTTCCCTCAGGATTTCGGGATTCTAACTACTTCAGCACGTTCAAGCAGCTTCAGAGTGCCTACACATGAAATTTGAGTAGATTCGGACAACTAACTATTTTTAGCAGTTCAGCCTTCGAAGGCTATTTTCAGGGTTCAAACATACGATTCTCCAATACATGACTTGAGAATGGATCTGGGTTTTTCAAGACCTTCGCGACGGTATGACATGCAAACCGAGACGAGGACTTTTATCAGTACAACCTTCAAAGGCTATTTTTAGGGTTTGCATGTAGTGATTTTCAATGCATGTCCGGATATTCCATGTGATATTTGCGAGAGCTTCGCAGTGATATGACGTGCGAACGGAATGAGTCAGTCTTCAAGGACTTACTATTTTTAGCCACTGCCAGCATGACGACCAGTTTTCTGGGTTTTTTTGGGTTTTTTGAGATCCCACAGGCACTGTGACATGCAAACTCATCCAACATCCAATTGACCACTTTCTGGACACTTACTATAAATAGCAGCTTTAGTCTAGCAATTACCCAACACTTTAGTCCAACAAGCAAAGTGACAAACAGCAGAAATCAAGGGAATCAGGAGCAGTCCGGAGCGTGTGCAAGTCAGATTAGGGTTCCCCTAATATGTCTAAAAATAAATGGACTAAAATGTAGAGATGTCAAAATGAAGCACGCCATCGGGATCAGCATCTGTTAGGCTGTCCACTGGCAAAATTCAAGCACGATCTGAATACTTACTATTTTTAGTAAGTTATCTCACGGCTATAAATAGCACGTACTGTGCCAGAGACAAGTGTGAACAAGTCACCAACAGCATCAAGAGCAAGTGGAACAAATTTCAGAGCAAATGAAGGTACAGAAATTGATCAATTTTTAGGGTTGCTAAAAATAGCATACCAGTATGGACAGGGAAAGTAAACAAGGTAACAAAGTCAGTGGAAGCACAGCCATGCTTGCTCCAGCTCAGAATGGGATGAAATGCAAGGAAACCCTAATTTCTCCAAGTTTGCTAAAAATAGAAAGCCAGGGTATGTCTAGGGCATTGGAAATTTATAAGTGATAGCTAGCGTGGAGACACATCAAATGCGCCTGAGGTATGAAGAAAATCTCTAAGTGTGGGATTTCCCTCACACACCCTCAAATGCGCCCTCAAGAGGTTGAAATGGAAGTGGCCTATGCTATTTGCGCCCTCAATTTTCCTTAGGCATGGGTGAAATGCGCTCACATGAGGCAAAGGCATGGCGAAATTCACTAAGGCATTGAAATTCCTTGAGGAACCCTCAAATGCGCCCAAACATGGAAGCTATCAAGGTGAAATGCACCCAAGGCAGGTGAAAGGTCATGAAGGGCGTGGGAAATTCCACCTACCCAAGGCAAATGTGCCCACAAGTTACTCTTACCCATGGTAAATATGCCCAATAGGGGGGCCACAGGAGGTAAAACGTTGAAAGGTAAAGGAAGTTTCCCTCTTGACACATGAAATGAGCTTGGAAGTGGAAGCTCACCATGCAATATGCGCCCAAGGAAGGTGAAGGGTCACAATGGGCGTGCGAAATTCCTCTTCACACCCCTATTTGCGCCCAAGAGAGGAAGTTGACTAGGCTATATGCGCCCTGAAGTGGACGTGTCATGTGTGAAATGCGCCCAAGGTGTTTTCCTCCTCCACATGCTATATGCGCCAAAGGTAAAGGTAAAGCTAGGGGTGGCGTGATTTTGAAAATGCTAAGGGTAAATAATTTCCCCCTCCACATGTGGTATGCGCCTAAAGGCAAAGATTGATACAAGGTGAAGTACGCCCCTCATGGGTAATCTAAAATGAATTTTTTAGATAAATTTCCTAAGGCAAGAAATTGCTAAGGCATAGAAAAGGGATATAACATGGAAGCCCACATGCTCAAATGCGCCCTTCAAAGGTGAGATAATTAAATTTAAATGTTCTAAGCATTTTCTAAGAAAAATGAGAAATACGCCTAGGAGATGATACTAAAAAGTTTCCAGAGGCAAGATGATCATGCCAACAGAGGGAAAATTCTTCGGGAGAAAATCAAAGAAAAATGCCAAAGTAGAGAAACTGGAGATTGCAGGTGGGGAAGACGTCCGGGGTGAAGATAAATAAACCTTAGTCATTTTATTATTTTTAAATAATAAAAAATTAAAAGTACCCCTTCATCCAGATACACATGACAACGATGAGTTCTGAAAAGAATTTTCTTCTGGGTATTGAACGTTGTCGATTGCGAGATGGTTTGAACTTATTCCACATGTTGCTCACATCGTTTCGGTGGATATTTTTGCCCGGTGTCTATTCCGATAAAATTCCTAAGGCAAATTTGGAGAATTTCTCTAAGGCAAGCAAATAAGATGAATGAGATGTTTCACTGGAATATTGAACTGGATAATTTTGCCAAGGCAAGGATGAGATAAAATAACTTAGCCAAATGAATTTGAAATTGTTCAAGGGAGTGAATAATTGAATATTTTAAAGAAAACAATGCGATGAGGCAGGCCTGTGCAGAGATGATGAAATTCATAATTCTAGAAGCTGGAGATTCTGATGCTTCAGATGACAAGTGTTACGATCGGAAAAGAGAGGGAAAGTGGAATTCGAAAATTTGCTAAGTTTAACCTCTACTGGGATTCGACCTGACTATAAGGTTTCAAGTCCTTTTCATTCTTCTCACAGTTTGCTGAATGCAAAATATGCTCTGAGGCTGAAGAACGAATTTGTGAAGAGAAGGCTTGAGATTGCTAAGAAATACGAGTTTGCAAGCAGAGTCTCCAGTTGCTGAAAGTGAAGGGCACGGTTTGATTTGCTGAAGCTGCATTTGCTGAAGGCACGAATTTGTGAGGAGAGGTCCCAAGTTGCTGATAAATCTGAAGTTGAGAAATCTTGAAGTTGCTGAGGAGTTCGAATTTAGAGTCTTGGGGCTGCAGTTGCTGAAGGTACGACCTTGTGAGGAGGTTTCATTTGCCTGCTAAGGTACGAGATTAAGTCTAGAAATTTCGAAAGTGCTGCAGTACAAGTTCCCAAGCTTGCTAAAAAAAAAAACGCATTTAGAAGAAGCAAGCAAGTTGCTAAAAGTACGAATTTGAGAGAAGTTGCATAACTACAGAAATTTCATAGAGACTTCTAAAAATGTTGAAGTGAACAAGAGTGTTGAGGTTTGCAGCTGAAAGTGACAAATCATTGCAGCCTTTTTATTTTAAAATCCACTAGCACCCTCAATGATGATTACTTTATTATTTTAAAATCTTGTTTTTTAATAGCTTTTGTTCCTTGCAGAATGGCTGAATCAAGTAGAAAGGCTGCAAACAGAAACAACCACACTGAATCTACAAAAGCAAACACATCGAGACAGGCGGTGATCAAAAATTTGAGCAAATCTTTCTTGCCGAAATCCAAATTTTCATCAAGGTTGGGCAAGCTGGCTGACACGAACTTGGGCTCGTTCAACCTGGAGGCCATCACCCATCAGTGACTTCACACAATATTGTCAGGAGTGGACTATATGCAACTGCCAGTTTTCCACCAACTATCTGGTGCCCAGAGCTCATCATGGAATGTGCCCACCACTACAACACAGAGCAGAGCACGGTCGCTTCGCCAGATGGCAAGATTTTGGCCAACCTTACACCTGAAGCAATCGGAGAGGCATTAGGAATTCCAGTTCATGAGAAGATGATCTATAAAACAAAGGAAAGGGCCGAACGAATGTATTCATCCACAACGAACCGGTGTGCTGATTTGATAAACACCAGGTGGATGATCAAGCCCAAGCCAACTCATACAAAACTACCCAAGCAGATAATGTCAGAGGATTTGAGACAAGAGTTTGGCGATCTGATAATGATGCTGAGCAGAGTTGGAGGATGCCCCCAAGCGTTCATCTTTGAACCTTGGATGTTTTATTATGTCAACTTGGTACTAGAAGGCAAAGATCACATGGATTAGGCATTGTTGATCAGTGACAGCATACACGAGCAGCTCCGTGGTGTGAGGAGAACGAAAATGTTTTATATGAGATCTTACCTTGTCTATATGCTGGCTCGCATGACGAAGTATAGGGGAATCTCCTATAAGGAACCAATCGAGTACGGTTCCCATCAATTCAAGATACATGAGGCTTGTCCACAGTTGCATCTGACAAGCACCACCAACTACAAAAAGGTCAATGATGCCTTCACTATGCATATAACGAGGACCTTGCAGCAAAGGACCCATCACAGAATATCCAGGGAAGCACAAGAGCCGATTGAGAAGTTCGGATGTTGGTTTATCCAATTCCCGAAATTCACCTACATAAGGCTGCAAGGATTCTCTTCGTATCCTTATAGATTGCCCCGGTATCCCACCAACAGAATAGTGATGCTAGAAGTATCCAGGCAACTCATTGCCTACGATAAGATTCAAAAGAAGAAGAAAGGTGGACTTGGATTCCCAATCACCATGGGGAATTTAGATGAAATCTGCCATCACTACAAGCAGCTAGGGAGGCAAAAAACGAGCTCCAATTCTTCCACCTTTCCTACCACACCAACAAGCACCACTACGATCCCCACAAGAACATCAGATGGATATTGTCAGAAGAGTTCAGGCACAAGGCACAGATCGAAGACTTTTGGGCCAGTGCAATGGATGAGATCGAGATCGGGAAGAGAATGTTCTCTCGGATACCATTGGTGATGATCAGAGAGTGCAAGATTGTCCCAGAGCCAAATCAAATTGAAGAAGACATAAACGTTGTACAGGCTGACTACGAGACAGTGAGAGATACGCCTCTACCACTCTCGGATTGGTCGGAACCAGAGATTACCGACTTGGATACACTCTGTATTCCCATCTTAACATTTACACGGAGTTGGGTAGAGAGGCATGTCAGCCAACTTAAGGGAAAATCAATTCCCCTTACATACAATTTGATGGGAGATCACAGATCACCAGCAGCTAGATAGAGGAAACTGGTGGGTCATACTCCAGAGCCAAGAGGAAAGGAGCCAGTTCAGCCTGAGCCTTTGAGAGTTGAGGAATCCTCGCATACACCATCTCGAGCAAACTCTCCCAGTTTACAGGAGGTATCATTGTTTGCTGATCAAAGGGAGAGATTGCAGGCAAAACAGGCAGTGCTAGTGGCAAGTCAGCCACCTCGCAGAGAATCAGTGGGCCAAAGCATCAACATGCCCCGAGAAGATAATCAACAAGAAAACCAGCAAGAGACTAATGAGGGGACTGCCACGGATACTCAGTTTCAGCAGGAGATTGAGGCGGCTCTCGAGGATGATGCCATTTCATATTAGGATGCCCAGAGCTCAGGAGACACTGAGCCCATTGATAATGATGAGCCTCGGCAAAACGATGGTAGGGGAGAAGTTCATGAGGTAGAGGCCGAGGTTGAGCAGCCTTTTGTTATATCAGACATGCGGCAGGAGGTGCCAGAATGGCTAAGGGACAAGATGAGACGTGACCCTACAGATGAGACTGATCCCGCAGGCGAGATGGAAGAATTGTTACGGAGGATCAATGCACCTCCAGCGAAGAAGAAGGCCAGGAAATTCTCCAAGATCTCAACAGATGAGGATGGATCCCGAACTTTGCATATTGTAGTGCCTCGGGTAGAGTGTGATTGGGATGAGGCCGTTCCAGAAAATTACTTGATCACAACTATGGAACTTGGCTGCCCTACTGGAGCACAGGTAGTTGCGGAGTGCAATAACTCCTATCGAGCACTCAAGGATAGATTGTCCTATGTTGAGGGCAAATACAAGAAATTGAAGGTAGAGCACAAGACACTGATTGGCTACGTGCAGCACTTGTCCCGTCCTTGTGGGCAAGAGAATCCGGCAATTCAGCTTCCAGCTGAATTTTCCAGGGAGTCAATCAGTGGGTTAGAGGATTTGAAGAGAATGGCACAACAAACAGACAAATGGGTTGCCAGCGTTTGTGTCGAAATAGGGAAGTTTATGGAGGACCTTGCACAAGCCTATCGGCAAGCCTCCGATATTATGGCAAGGGTGGATGCAGTTAACCATGCTTGGGGTGAGGCGCGTATCTATCAGACAAGAGTTGTTCTCCGTTTAGGGGCTTTGATGAGCATACCTCTACCGGTTTTGGTTGAGGGAGGTGTAATTCAGCAGGGGGATAGGTACGACTTCGCCGGATGGTACTCTACAGTAGTCATAGGCCGAGGGTTCTACGGTGCATCACTGACAGATTCTATCAGGGTCAGAAAGGCCATGATGAATATCTTAGATGGAATTCTCAATACATTGGAGGCGATATTTGCCAGGAGGCTGACTTCTGAAGAGGTAATGGCAGATGGTTTGAAGGACAAGTTAACACCATTCTTTTCTAAGGTGAAGACCTTCACACAGGATGACTTCAAGAACACTTCTACGTTCTCCAGTATTATACAGAACACCCAGGACGCCCTAGTTGCCTGGAAGAAATCTTGTGCCCGGCATGGGCAAACAGTTACAGTTTTGGAGTTCTAGTTGGATCACATTCCTCCCGTTTCGGATCAAGAAGTTGAGGCAGTATTGGCCAGGTTCATTAGATTTGCAGCCAACGAGAAAGAGAAAGGAAACGCCCTTCTGGACGACGACCTTCTGGAAGGAGATGACGTGCATTGATGGCGGATAGTGGTTCATTGATGAGGAGTGGAGAATCCAGAGCATTCATTGCCCCACTCTCCTCAGTGGCGGTTTTTAGGGCAAGAACCCTAATCAAGGCTTAGGTGGCTCAATCTGGGCCTTCCATTGTATTCGAATCTAAGCCGTCCACTGGACTGGGCTAGATATAAAAGGGGTATCCCCCCTCCTTTGTAAGATATATAATTAGAATCAGTGTCATATAAAAATCAGAGACAGAGTTGAGCTAGATAGAAGTTAAAGTAGAGCTAGGAGTTAGCTTAGTTTGGAAAGGAAAGAAAGCCTTTCCCTTTGAAAGCTTCGTAAAAGATTGTTCTGTAAGACTCATAATCTAAGGATTTTCATTGATTGGTGACTTTATCTTGCATTGTGGGCAGTTGACGAGATCTTTTCGTCTTTCCAATTCAAGTAGAGTAGAGTAAAATAGACATTTTTTTTTATGCAAGTAGTCTTAATTATGGAATGTGCGGTTGGTTTGAGCAAATCTTCCTGTATCTGTACCACTAGTAGGCTTGTTGATGGTAAGTCTGCCCCTGCGTGGTCAACTGGAATTTCAGCACCTAACTTCGGTTGTGATTTGTGTGTTCACTTGCTTCGTTGTGAAGGGGTGCGCATGTCGAATCACAATTTGAACATCTTATCCATCCTTTGAAGATTGCACCAACTTTGTTAGAGTTGTTCGAAGGGGAAACGAAGCAAAGTTTGGTTTGAAGATTGTTAAAGCCTGTACTCGCTTTCCACCCTTAGAGGTAGATTGTAGAATTCCTATCCTTATACCCTTTTTACATTCAGTATTTTCCCGGTCAGTTCAAGTATCAAGAGCATCATAGTCAAAGTCCTTCATATGCTTGGCCCAAAAAATCGAACAATTACGTAAGTCCCCTTGGAATACCCAGCATATTCACATCAACCAACTGAGTATATTCGCAATAAAAGGAACCTTGGAGTTGAACGCATGAACTTTCACGCAATCTTAGCATGCGGAATACTTTGATCAAGAGAGAATAGAGTGACCGTTGGACATTTTATTCTGTGTTGGTGTTGTCATAAAAAACACGTCAACAAAACCGAGAATTGGAGGATCCAAACCAAAGACCCTCAGATGGAGGGAGTACAGAAATGACCCCCACGATACTCGAAGTGTAGAACACATTGAAAATGGACGAGTAGAGGACTCGTACATAGCCGTGAGTGCAAGAAAGGCATCGGAACATATCGAGAGAAACAATCCAAGCAAGTCCAACGCACAGGGAGAACATCAAGGAAGGAAGATGCTAACTCCGCCAACCAATCTGAGTGTGGAAAGGCAAAAACTACCAAAATTTACGGGGAACGGATCAAACGATCGTGTTAGACATTGCAAAACTTGTGAAACCATATAGATAGAAAACAGGCAAGAAGGAAGAGGTTATTGGCAAAGAGCATTTCTAGCAACTCTCAAAGGCAGAGCAATCAACTGCTTTACAAAACTAGAAGCAACAGATAAAGCCACATGGTAGGCACAAAAAAGAGCATTCCAAGAAGAATTTGGGCTTTTGAGAAATGATAATGAGATTGTAACCGAAATATACAACACAAAACAGGGAATACATAAAAACGATGAGCTTACTATTGTAGGCTCAAGGAGCTATTGGTAAAGTTGGAGAACCAACCAACAGATGAATTGAAGAAGCATCATTTAAGGATTAATACCCTTGTTGTGCGAGAAAATGAAGGTAGTACCTCCATCCTCGTACGCCAATGCTTACAATCGAGTGATGGACATCGAGAGCAAAAATAACACATCCTCTCGAGGGAAGAAAACAACAAATGAGGGCAAGATTACAAAGGAGAGTAGCGATGAAGAATCAAAAACAATCCAAGCCTTAAGGTGAGACATGATGAGAATGATGAAAGAATTGAAGGCATAAAAAGAAAATTCAAAAGATTCCAAAGAACTATGGTGTACTGAATGCAATACAAAAGGTCATATCAACGCAAATTGCCCAAAGAGACTCTTTTGTGTCATCTGCCAAGTCAAGGGACACTCTATCAAGGAGTGTCCATACAATTTGTAGACAATAAGGAAGCAAGTGCTCTTCGCACAAGGGGAGTAGTCAACCCCTCCGACCACACCTTTGAAGCCCTAGAACAATACCAATGCATCCCCTAGAGGAGATTGTAACAGAAGAGGCAACAACAATCAGTTCAACAATAGTGGACCGCGAAGTAGAATACAGTACCATGCCAAAGGTAGACCCATGATACAGAGTTGAAAGTGCAACGAATGGGGTCACTTTGCTAGGGAATGCTAGAATAATCAAGGTATGAGAGGGAGATTATGCAAATGGTGTGCACTGGGCGATCACAAAGATACTGACTACCTGAAACAAAAAGGCATAAACATGCTAGAAGTGGAAGACGAGGAGATTCTAGCAATTACCAAAGCACAGACGAAGAAAGTCATTTACCCAAACCCTCGTATGGAGAAAGAAGACTCCAAGAGGCCAAAGTGGAAGTGGAACAGGCAATGGCCAAAAAAAGAACGTCAAATGAAGCAACAAGTACGTCACTGCCGTCGGAGTCAAAGAAAAACATAGTACGACAAGTGTTACAACCGTACCTATAAAGTAATGGAACTATAGACGATGCCATAACTAAGAATAGCAATTACAAACGTAGTCGGTAACAATCAACCTCATCAGGGAGATCCAAGTGAGAACATGACACCGCCCAAAAGTGAACAAGTTGTGGACCCAATGCTACTCACAATGAAAATTAGGAGGAAGCTTGCCATCGCGTAAATGGAAATCATGGGAAGAAAACTCCCAAACACCATCGTTGATGGAGGCTTGGGAGTGAACGTACTACCAAAGGAGACTTGGAAGTGTCTATTGATACCAACCCTTTGGCAACCAAAATTTCACTTGGTAAGCGACGACCAGCACCGCATCAAATCTCTTAGTACACTCATGGCACAAAAACTGACTATCAGCACAGAGCAATTCTTGCTAAAAATTTTGTCATCCCGTTACAAAAAAGAGCTTATGATGCACTGCTCGAGAGAGGGTGGCTAATTGCGGCCAAGGTGGACCACAACTGGAAACGAAACACACTCTCCGTCAAGAGCAATCAAAGGAAGCACACCATTGATTTAAAGAATTATGTTGTGAGTGAAGAATTGGTATCTAAGTCAGAGTCAAATCAAGGAGAGTCAGAGACAGAAGGAAGGAAATGCATGTAACCTAATGATAGAGGGCTACTCGACCTAGAAAACTACTTCGAAGACAAGATAAGTTCTATCAACAGACTGCTTCAAAGTTGACAAGGAAAAGAAGCTACCTGTCAAACTATGGACATATCGTACGACCCATAATTGGAAGACTCGCCCCAAGCAAAAACTCGCCAAACCAAACATTGGAGAGTTTTTAAAAATCAGCAAAAAACTCGGGAACTTAAAAAATTAAATAAATTTCATTAGAAACACATTTTTTTTGCAAAATTCAATGACAAGATGAATCCAATGAATCCATAAATGAGTACAAAAGTGTTTTCTATTAATTTTGATTGACTTCAATCTAAATTGATTACAAAATCACATTCTTATGAGGAATCCTGATGGCTAAAAGCCTGAAAGTCCGATACATAAAAGCAATAAAACTAGAACTAAAAGCAAATACTAATTAGTAACTCAATACAACATGCTAGGCTTTCCTCTTCCCTAGTCTAGCAACAGCTAGGGAAGAACGGGTTGGTCCTCTAGTCATCTAGCATGTGCGTGGTGGTGGTGGCGGTGATCGCACTCGTGCTGCTACTGCTACTGGCTCCTCGGCTGGCATGGAAGGTTGTGACTGTGCCTCTGGCTGAATCTCATCCATATCCTTAGGAATGTCCTCCAACCATACATCTCCTGATGCACCCACATCCTCCATTGCTTGTCTCTCAAAGTCAAGGATCTCATCCACGCTAAACAATGGAGGCTGCTCATCTAGCCCTGTCCAATCACTATAAGGATCTATCTCATCTAAATCAATAGAATCCAATGATTTTTCTTCTACTCTCTTTGTGCGCAACCGAAGGTTGTATTGCACAAAGACAAGATCATTGAGGCGCTTTTGTGCTAACTTGTTCCTCTTTTTCGTGTGAATGGACTCGAACAAGCTCCAATTGCACTCACAACTGGATGCAC
The DNA here is from genome assembly GCA_007115665.2 of Sequoiadendron giganteum. Taxonomy (NCBI): domain Eukaryota; kingdom Viridiplantae; phylum Streptophyta; class Pinopsida; order Cupressales; family Cupressaceae; genus Sequoiadendron; species Sequoiadendron giganteum. The sequence continues at coordinate 641,884,204 of CM021104.1, read as the reverse complement.
TACAGGGCTGACATAATACACGGAGGGCAATTTTTTGAAGATGTGGGGTTTTTCCACCAAACCTCTGCAAAACAAGTAAATATTGAAGAGTTAGAAAACAAAGTCAAAGACTCAAAAGTCAAAACACATTTTATCAAATTATAAGATGCATGTGAAATAAACTTAAAAGTTAAAGACTCCCAATTTTATACCTGGTGGCAGAGTGTTTCTTCCTCTAACAACCAACTCCGAAGAAAAGAGATTACCAGTTGCTTCCCTATACATATCCAGCTCGCTGACGATGTGGTCTCTAGCTGCAACCTCGGATTCCATCCTCTGAAAGCATGTCATGAGCCCCTCCATAACCTCTCCATTAGGATCGGAGAAGCTCTCTGCAAAGAGATAAGAAGGGTTGAGGAAGTACCCTACTGCATGGATGGGTTGGTGGAGTTGATTGTTCCACCTCCTAGCAACAATTTCCCATATGGGAGCAAATTTCAAGCTATCTCCCATGTAGTAACTTTTGATAGCCTCTTTGGCCCTATCCATGGCCTCATAAATATATCCCATGGGGTTTTGATCCCCATCTACCAAGCGAAGGACTCTTACCAAGGGCTCCGACACCTAGATTAAAAATACAAAAAGATCAAAGTTAGAAATTTATAATGAAAGGCTTAAAGTTAAATTAATATATATATATATATATATATATTCAACTTGAATTTAAAATTAAAATCAAAGTTTTGAAGTTACCTTCACGATCTCTGTAGCTTTTTGTGCAAACAAGGGTCGAAGACTATTGTAGCAACTCTATCTCCTTCGGGCTTCTTTGAATATGAGGAGTCATTCCATGCTTGACTCACAAACATTTTCTTTAAAGAGCCCAAAGAATCCAAAATGCTTTGCAACATTATGAAAATCATTGCAAACCTTGTGGCACCTGGTCTCACCAACTCCTTCCCTTGCATGTGATCTCTCATCAAGCTAAGAAACCCCAAGGGTGATTGTAGATAAATTTTGCGATGCTCCTTGCATCATCTACAATCGGTGCCACCCAAACAAGTTTGCCTATGTCCTTCAAAAGAAGGTCAAGGCAATGGGCTGCACAAGGTGACCAAAAGAGTGATGGATGTCTAATCTCAAGCATTCTTCCTGCTGCCACATACGCTGCTGCATTATCTGTGATAACTTGCACCACATTAGCAATCCCCACCTCCATCGCAATTTCTTCCAACAATGTACACAATGTATCTACAATTTTTATCATGTTGGAAGCATCTATCGACTTCCAAAACACAACTTCACCTTTTCAAGCAACCAAAAAGTTAATGATGGTGCAGTTTCTCCCATCCGTCCACCCATCAGAAAGAATGGAGCAGCCATATTTCTTTCATTTATTTTTTTGTTCTTCAACCACTTGCATTACCCTTTGGGTTGCATTTGTGAGCAACCTGTAGGTACAAAGTAAAATAATTAAATAAGTACAAAATTGTAATTTTTAAACAAAAACTAGCTTGAATTCAACATATATAATAAATTATAAATTAATTTGATTTAAAGAACATAAACTTAGCACAAAATTTAAGTTGAATTTCACTTACCTCCCACTCAAATCTTTGCGAGAAGGTGGCTTGTAGCCTTTTCCCACAACTGTCAATCCAGACACCATATTGTGCCAATAGGGACTACTCACCTCATTCAATGGTTGTTATTGAAATACCAGAAGTCAACACATGTCGAAACGGCATGTTGATGCACCTCCTTGTTCCACCTTGTAGCCTCCAATGATACTTGTGTTGTTGATGTGTTTCGAGGCACAAAAAAACTCTGTGGGTTGCGTGAAGATGAAGGGGGTGGTGGCACTAGCACTCTAGTCGAAGTTGAACTAGAGGAAACAAGGGGCCTAGAGGACAGTACAATTGTGGTTGTGCTATGAATGTGAATCTGTGGACCACGAAGAAAGCCCACAATGCCAATATCTCCCTCCTCAGCTGACTCTATCTCCATGTGCTCGGCCCCGTGCTCCTAACTCTAACAATGGGCATGTGCATGTCCACTAGCTATGGCAGCTGCTATGGCTTTTTTTGCCCTCTCCCTTTGCATTTTTCTTTCCTCAACAATTGAAAGTAGTGCAAGCATCTCTCTTCTAATCTCTTCTTTGGGCTACTTACAAGGCTTGGCATCACGTTGAGGAATGCCTACAAGATGGTATTTGAGGTGATTAGTGCCTCCATGATATGTATTCTTGCACTCATTGCAAACAACTGTTCCAGGTATATGCCCTCTAACACCATACTTCCATGTAGGGTCTCTAGCCCCTGGAGGACGAGTGCCTGGAACTCATGATGATGGTGTAGGTGGGGTGGAACTTGATGGGGTAGGGGCGGAACCTGATGCTGAACCAGAGCCAAAAGCCATTATAGTGTGTATTCAATGATCAATGATCAATCTACACATACAAAAAATATGTACAATATATTAGTTTATATAGAGATAAATTTGATTTAAATTGATACAAATGTGTTTAAATGAATTATAAATTAACATTATTAACTAATCTTATCATTCTACGCAAAAAATGAACCTAGGTCTGAAAATTTCAAAAAATAGTGAAAAAAATCAGCAAAAATCAACAAAAGATTGTGATGATTCTTGTTTTTTGGATTCTAAATGCAAAAAAATTGTTTCTTTGTGCTCTATCATGACTTTTTTTCAATTTGGAATGAGTATTTTGCAAGAAGAATGAAAGAAAATGCTTAAGCAAAAACAAAAACCCTACCTGTGAATCGTATTTCTCTTCAAAATCCACACAAAATGGCGTTTGAATCTACTCTCCTCGATAGCAAATCGTTGGAAATGATATCTCCTTGCTTGGGGGGGATTTTTAGCTGCTCGCACAAACTATCATTCAATTTCGAAATGAAATGAAATTGAAAAAAGACGTTTTTTTAGCTTCATGTTGCACAGCTAAGTCTTTTTCACGGACTCGCAAGTTTTTGGCGAGTACTCGCCACTAAAAACAGTCGAGTTTTTTCAAAAACTCGTTTTTTCGAGTTTGGCGAGTAAACCTCAAAAAAACTCACGAGATTTTGAAAACTCGGCGAGTTTTCTGCGAGTGTGCCAAGTATGGTACAACCTATAATGTGACAACCAGGCATACATCGTTTTAGCTAATGTATGGTCAAGAAGCAATAGTGTCAACCATAGTTGGCACACTCGCAGAAAACTCACCGAGTTTTTTTGAGGTTTACTCACCAAACTCATAAAAACGAGTTTTTCGATAAACTCGCGAAAAACAATCGGCTGCGCAGGCATAAAGTGAAAAAACGTCTTTTTTCAATTTCATTTCATTTTGAAATTGAATGATAGTTTGAGTGAGGAGCTAAACACGCCCCCCCCCCCAAGCAAGGAGATATCATTTACAACGATTTGCCATCGAGGAGAGCAAATTCAAACGCCAATTTGTGTGGATTTTTGTAATGTCCCTTACCCGGTTTGCCCTAGAATTCATTTGTTGATTAGGTTTAGGGTTCCTTCTTTCCACATGATTGTTCTTTTTAATTAAATAATCTTGATTTGAAATCTGCATTCACCATATTAACAACATTCCCACACACATATATTTGTTAGCATTAGTATCTAGATATCCAAAATATAAGCATAATCATAAATGCAATTTAACAAGCATAATCATAAATACAATTTAACAAGCAAGAGGAGTGCCATGGGGGATCTGCCCTGAAGCCTTCAAATAAATCTCAAGAGGTTGTCCATCCCAACCCTTCTTGCCTAGTGGCTTAGTACCTACAGACTCCATTCATGGCAACACCTCGAAGACACTCATCCTATCCGGGGGAGAGGAATCATGGAATTCTTAAGTAGTCTAGGGCCTAAGGGGCAGAAACCTAGGTGGGACCCCCAACCTTTTATAACCCAATCCCTAGTCAAGGGCCTAAGGGGCTACAGGGCCCAATCCCTTGTCTAGGGCCTAAGGGGCTGAAAGTGGGGTTTTTAGACAATCTACTTAAACCATGGTTCACCCTTCCTGATAGGGTTCCAAGCACAAAGAAGACAATTTTTACACGATCAGCTATATTTCCATTCATCCAAGATTTATTTCATGCCTATAATCAAATATATCTTCATTTATCAATGGTTCTTTAAGTTCATCATTTCTTAGAATAATTCTCATTATGGTGATTAAAGAAAGCATTATATCAATAAACAGATTAGCAATATCAATTTCTTATATTCAAAATATGCTAAATATTATTGCTAAGTGAGTACATCACCTGAATTGCGGTATCTCTCCATGTTTTCCGATTCCCTACTTGCCTCCTTCAACCTTACACTTTACATATATCATCTCTCTCTCTCTATATATATATATAATTATATTATTATTATTATTATTATTTCCAACTGATTTCCATTTACAATCTGCAGTAGTTCCTTTATTCCCAGCCATGTTTACTTATTTCTAGCCACCATTTATTATCTCTATCCAGTCATCGATCTCCAAAACTTCCTTTTATTGATGCCTTCCTACCTTTTACGTAAGCAAGACAAGTATCTCCTTTTTGAGTAAGACAAGTTTTGTCTTATTTCACTGCTCTCTTCTTTTTCCTTCCTATTTTCCATTCGATCCCCTCTTGCTTTGATAATTTCTAATATTTTATACCTTCCCTTCCTTCTTCAATTAACCACACCTTTATTAAAAGTCATGTCTTTTTATATTTTTATTTTATTAATCTCTCTTCTTAATTTAAGCGCTGCTTTTTGACCAAGCTAACCGATGCCTTTGCAGATTTATTTACATTAGCCTTTGTTTGTTTATTTTTGGAGGCACCGATTCTTAAGGTTTAATTTATATCTTTATTAAAAATGGTTTCCAAGGTTTCTAAACATTTCATATATATTTATTATTTAAGAATGTTTATGTAGATATTATAATTTCATACTTAGCATGAACATTATAATATTTAATATTTGTTTATGATATTTTATATTTTATGTTTGTATATTTAGTATGATTTTATATCTTATTATTATATTATGTCATAGTTATGATATGTATCATCATATGTTATTCTATAATATTTATATCACAATTATAATACTTATCTATGATAATCATGATTATGAGGATAATGGTTAAATGGTAATTATATTTACAATTATAGTATTGAAGTTTAAATGGCAATTACTTATATTTATATTTTTGGTATTTATTCAATTTTGGTTAATTGTTTTTTCAATATCTCAAATTCAACTTTACGATTTCGGGGACATGACAATTTTGAAGAGAAATTTGATTCACAGGTAGGGTTTTTGTTTTTGCTTAATCATTTTCTTTCATTCTTCTTGCAAAATACTCATTCCAAATTGAAAAAAAGTCATGATAGAGCACAAAGAAACAATATTTTTGCATTTAGAATCCAAAAAACAAGATTCATCACAATTTTTGTTGATTTTTGCTGATTTTTTTCAATGTTTTTTCAAATTTTCAAACCTAGGATCATTTTTTGTGTAGAATGATAAGATTAGTTAATAATGTTAATTTATAATTCATTTAAAAACATTAGTATCAATTTAAATCAAATTTAGCTCTATATCTTTTAAGTTATAAATTTTTAATGATTTAGGTTGCTTTTTAAATTTATTTGTATTAAAAAACTAATATGTTGTACATATTTTTTGTATGTGCAGATTGATCATTCATTATTGAATACACACTATAATGGCTTTTGGCTCTGGTTCAACATCAGGTTCCATCCCCGCCCCATCAAGTTCCACCCCGCCTACAACATCATCATGGGTTCCAGGCACTCGTCCTCCAGGGGCTAGAGACCCTACATGGAAGTATGGTGTGAGAGGGCACATACCTAGAACAATTGTTTGCAGTGAGCGCAAGAATACATATCATGGAGGCATAAATCGCCTCAAATACCATCTTGCAGGCATTCCTTAGCGTGATGCCAAGCCTCGTAAACAGCCCAAAGAAGAGATTAGAAGAGAGATGTTTGCACTACTTTCAATTGTTGAGGAAAGAAAAATGCAAAGGGAGAGGGCAAAAAACGCCATAGGAGCTGCCATAGCTAGTGGACATGCGCATGCCCATGGTCAGACTTAGGAGCACGGGGCCGAGCACACGGAGATAGAGTCAGATGACGAGGGAGATATTGGCATTGTGGGCTCTCTTCGTGGTCCACAGATTCGCATTCATAACACAGCCACAATTCTACTGTCCTCTAGGCCCCCCGTTTCCTCTAATTCGACTTCGACTAGAGTGCCAGTGCCACCACCACATTCATCTTCACGCAACCCACAGAGTTTTTTTGTGCCTCAAAACACATCAAGAGCACAAGTATCATTAGAGGCTATAGGGTAAAGGCTACAAGCCACCTTCTCGCAAAGATTTGAGTGGGAGGTAAGTGAAATTCAACTTAAATTTTATGCTTGGTTTATGTGTTTTAAATCAAATTAATTTATTATTTATTATTTATGTTGAATTCAAGCTATTTTTTGTTTAAAACTTACAATTTTGTACTTATTTAATTATTTTACTTTGTACCTATAGGTTGCTCACAAATGCAACCCAAAGGGCAATACAAGTGGTTGAAAAAAAAAAATTAAATGGAAGAAATATGGCTGCTTCATTCTTTTTGATGGATGGACTGATGGGAGAAACCGCACCATCATTAACTTTTTGGTTGCTTGCAAAGGTGATATTGTGTTTTGTAAGTCGATAGATGCTTCCAACAAGATAAAAACTGCAGATACATTGTGTACATTGTTGGAAGAAGTTGTGATGGAGGTGGGGATTGCTAATGTGGTGCAAGTTATCACAGATAATGCAGCAGCGTATGTGGAAGCAATAAGAATGTTTGAGATTAGACATCCATCACTCTTTTGGTCACCTTGTGTGGCCCATTGCCTTGACCTCCTTTTCGAGGACATAGGCAAACTTGTTTGGGTGGCACCGATTGTAGATGATGAAAGGAGCATCACAAAATTTATCTACAATCACCCTTGGGTTCTTAGCTTGATGAGAGATCATACGCAAGGGAAGGAGTTGGTGAGACTAGGTGCCACAAGGTTTGCAACGATTTTCATAACGTTGCAAAGCATTTTGGATTCTTTGGGCTCTTTAAAACAAATGTTTGTGAGTCAAGCATGGAATGACTCCGCATATTCAAAGAAGCCCGAAGGAGACATAGTCTTCGACCCCTTGTTTGCACAAAAAGCTACAAAGATCGTGAAGGTAACTTCAAAACTTCGATTTTAATTTTAAACTCAAGTTGAATATAAATATATATATTTTTTAATTTAACTTTAAGCCTTTCATTATAAATTTCTAAATTTGATCTTTTTGTATTTTTAATCTAGGTGTCGGAGCCCTTGGTAAGAGTCCTTCGCTTGGTAGATGGGGATCAAAACCCCATAGGATATATTTATGAGGCCATGGATAGGGCCAAAGAGGCTATCAAAAGTTACTACATGGGGAATAGCCTGAAATATGATCCCATATGGGAAATTGTTGATTGGAGGTGGAACAATCAACTCCACCAACCCATCTATGCAGTAGAGTACTTCCTCAACCCTTCTTATCTCTTCTCAGAGAGCTTCTCCGATCCTAATGGAGAGGTTATGGAGGGGCCCATGACATGCTTTGGGAGGATGGAATCCAAGGTTGCAGCGAGAAACCACATCGTCAGCGAGTTGGATATGTACAAGGAAGCAACTGGTAATCTCTTTTCTTCGGAGCTAGCTGTTAGAGGAAGAAACACTCTGCCATCAGGTATAAAATTGGGAGTCTTTAACGTTTAAGTTTATTTCACATGCATCTTATAATTTGATAAAATGTGTTTTGACTTTCGAGTCTTTGACTTTGTTTTCTAACTCTTCAATATTATTTTTTTTGCAGATGTTGGGTGGAAAAATTGGGGTGGAAAAACCCCAAATCTTCAAAAAATTGCCCTCTACATATTATGTCAGCCCTGTAGTGCATCCAGTTGTGAGCGCAATTGGAGCTTGTTCGAGTCCATTCACACGAAAAAGAGGAATGGGTTAGCACAAAAGCACCTCAATGATCTTGTCTTTGTACAATACAACCTTCGGTTGCACACAAAGAGAGTAGAAGAAAAATCACTAGATCCTATTGATTTAGATGAAATAGATCCTTATAGTGATTGCACAGGGCGAGATGAGCAGCCTCCATTGTTTAGCGAGGACGAGATCCTTGACTTTGAGAGACAAGCAATGGAGGATGTGGGTGCATCAGAAGATGTAGGGTTGGAGGACATTCCTGAGGATATGGATGAGATTCAGCCAGATCCACAGACACAGCCTTCCATGCCAGCCGAGGAGCCAGTAGCAGTAGCACCGCGAGTGCGATCACCGCCACCACCACCACGCACACGCGGGAGGACTAGAGGACCCACCCCTTCTTCCCTAGCTACCGCTAGACTAGGGAAGATGAAAGCCTAGCATGTTGTATTTAGTTACTGTTTACTATTTGCTTCTACTTCTAGTTCTAGTTTTATTGCTTTCATGTATTAGACTTTCAAGCTTTTAGCTATCGGGATTCCGCATAAGAATGCGATTTTGTAATCAATTTATATTAAAGTCAATCAAAATTAATAGAAAACACTTTTGTACTCATTTATGAATTCATTGGATTCATCTTTTCATTGAATTTTGCAAAAAAAATGTGTTTCTAATGAAATTTATGCAATTTTTTAAGTTCCCGTGTTTTTTGCCGAGATTTTTCCGAGTTTTAAAAACTCTCCAATTTTTGGCTTGGCGATTTTTTGCTTGGGGCGAGTCTTCCAACTATGGTGTCAACAAAATACATGGTGTCGAGCTTGAGAATAGTCGTGGAGAATAAACTTGGCGACATGGAGAGTCTAAAGAAGCGGATATTCCATTTAAACAAAATCGACGAACGAAGAATATTGGCACAATGGGTGATAGAGGCAATGCAGAAGAGAAGTATGGGCATGACAAGCACCTTCACCAAATGAGATTCCAACCTGGCTAGTTAGTTTTATACTATAATGGTCGTAAAGAGATCAAGTCAGGCAAATTCAAGGTTAGGTGGCTCGGATCCTTTAAGATCAGGGAAGTTGGCAAGAATGGAACAATCAAACTAGAGAATTTAGATGAGACTCTGTTATCAGACTCCATTAACGAATCAAAATTAAAACCATATCAGGAGAGAAAGTAAGCACCAATCAGGATAAATATGTTGGGACACGCAGCCACAGATGATTGGAAAATAAGCAAAAGAAAAACCATGGAAGAAGAAGATTGGGGAGTAAGTGGAAACCAGTATATGAAAGACAAAGATTGGACCACACCATGAGGCGAGAAAGTAGTAGAAGAAAGATTGGTCAAGAAAAGAGTGGAAGGAATTGCAGTACCTCGGATACATAAACTTTTAACCAATTCATTGTTCGGAACAACTGCGCTATGGAAGAGAGTATGGGGCCACTGGCAGTTTCATGCACCCTACAAAGGAGAATGAAGAGGGTACCTATCATACAAACTTGAGGAAAAGCCAACAAGGAAAGAAAGGAGAAAGCAGAGAAGGAAAGAAAGAAAAAGCAGTTCAGAATGAAGGCGACTTGGACGGAGATGGTTGGGACAAGGATGAATGGGATGAATATACAGAAAAAGGACCATGCTTGAAAACCTTAATGATGGTAGAAGACATGTTCATCGCCACCCAATCAGACGGATAGAAACAACGAGGTAACCAAGTATGCAAAACAAAAAATTGGAAGCTCCATACATTGACGACCTCAAACGGACTATGGCGAGTCATACCAAATCCAGCAAGATCGTCGATGGTGGAGGGATAAAACATTACATGGTACTACCAATATGGCAGACGGTACGTCAATAGAAGCTTTAAAGGTATAGGACCCGCTCCCCTAGTAGACCTTTTGATCTAAAATATTTGTGAACATGCTACAAAGAAGAATGTTACAAAAGACCACCTTTTTCATGTAAGTGGTGATACATGTCGGAAGTCAAGGTAAGAGATGGTGAAAGAAAATGTGAGAAAAGAAAAATTAATGACAAGGAAAATAAAAGAATGTAAAAAGCAAAATAAATCGACGCAGTCGAAAAGTGAAAAAAAGCAAAAAATTAAAAAATCAAAAGAGAAAAAATATTAAAGTGAGAAAAAACATAAGATGGGGAAAAATTAAAAGGAAAAATATTAAATTCAAAAATTTTAAACTAACTAAAGGGAAAAAGAAGGCCGTACGACTTAAAGGGAATTATAAAAACCCATCCAGAAGCAAAAACTCTGAAAAGAACTGGCAAGTACGAATTGGGCAACTCACAAAAGGGTTTATTGTAGGCAGAAGTATCAGTGTATGGCGAACAAGGCAAGAGCAGAAGACATCGTACGACAGAAGAGGATTGACACATAGAGCATTGAATCAGTATGGCACAGTTGGGAGATCACTGAGTCCACACAAAAATTGAACAAAGATCGTACGACATCTTATAGTACGAAGAAGGAACGAAGCAATTAGCTTATACGATGTACGTCATACACAGAGGGTAGAGTGAATGGGTCATACGACATGAAGGATTAGCACGAAGACTCGATGTCTCATACGACGTACGATCGATATACATGCACAGGAGGATGGGGGAAATTTCATACTGCAATCACATCAATCTATACGACATATGGGGCAAACAGAGGCTAAGTTCGTACGGTTGAAGGAAGAAGGCAGTGTACAATGCACAAAGGGAGGCAATGTATGGCTGAGTACCGTACACTAGTATGTGGAGAAAGGCGTAAGTTGTATGGGTGGACGTAAAACAATGTTTGTACGATTACGGCAAGAGAAAACAAGGAATGTTGTACAGGCATAGCGGGATAAACTTGGGAGCATAGTACGGCCTACGCATGCAAGGAAGAATAAATTCTCACTAAGAATTGGCAAAACAGGGTGTTGGCGAGTGTATAAATTCAGTTGTTGTAACTGCTTGCAAGAAAAACATTGTTTATTTAACTCGTGCCCTGAAGTGCCATACATTTATTTTTGCCAAACAGATATGGCCGCCAGCAATAACAAAGGGAAGCGATCGCCACCATTCTGACCTCGTATTGCAATAGGAAAAATGGCAAAGGGGAGGGACGATGATACAATGATAGCTGATAATATCACTTCGGAGTGTCTCAGTGGCACGTAATGTCACTCATGGTGGATGGCAACACAGGATGACCACCTACTCACAAAGGTGCTATAGCACGCGTAGGTGGACAGAGCAGCGCAATTACCTTTCTTTAACTCTCGGGACTTTGAGCCATATATGTGTCAAATGATTGTGCAGTATGACACACTCCCACAAGTTTGTAATTGACTACAAAGGATGTCAGGTCACTATCTCTTACGCAGCCCCCAGATTCACTAGGATATTCGGGATACCCCCCAAAGGAGCTTCAGCAACCAAGCCTTCAAGAAAGATGTCTTGAAAACTGAAGGAGAACGTGTCGACAAGAATATGCCGAGCAAACCTCACACACCAAGAAAAAAACAACATATGGAGTGTGGACAACATAGGGTTACGAAAGCATTTTGGTTTGTTTCTTCGTCGTCTAATACAAAGGGTCTTGGTTTGTTTCTTCGGCAAGGTTTTGGTTTGTTTCTTCGACGATTCTTTTAATCGTCTTCATCGATCCTCTTATTCTCTTAGTCTCAATGATCTTCCTACTTGTTCTTCTAATGATTCTTGACCACTTGGGATTCAATTATTTTCTTTATTTGGTCACACAGGCATTAATTTCCGAGGTACACATACGACTGGTGTCGCACTCTTCCTCCCATTTGCAGTATTTTTTGTCTTATTTCTTCTTTGTCTTTGTCGGCCCGAAGATCCTAGAGTATGATGTAGTGTCATGCGATCAATCTCGGTAGTCTGTTGAGAAGACAGTCGACCTCTGGATATAAAGTGAGATTATCCGAGATGGTTGGTTGAGGGACCTCTCGCCTAACAGCCTCCCTTCGTAGGTGTTCTTTCAACAAAATATCCCACAAGTTTATGAGACCTTCTATCAACGGGTCTTCTATTTCCTCCTTTTCTTGTATTGATTCTTCAACTAGTTGACCCATTACAACGCCATTATTCTTGTCTATGCGTTGTGTATGAGAGGGTCTTACTCACGGATGTAACTTGACCAATTGACACAAAGTAAACGAGAATAGAAAAACAATAGTAATAAGCATATCAAGTAAGCAATAATTCATGTAAACAAAATAGAGTTATATTCTCATTCATTGAATAGGCAGTAAGTACAACATCCTAAAAGTCTATGTTGTCCCCGACTACAAGTAAATCAAGCCATATATAGTCTACCAATGTTGGTTGAGGACACCAACTGTCGGCAACTACCCAGTACAACTATCCATGGTCAGGGACAAATTTGGGATTACAACACATTAATTACCATTTGTTGCATACAACATGTAATGTCCCTTACCCGACTTTGCCCTAGAATTCGCTTGTTGATAAGGTTTAGAGTTTGTTCTTTTTCAAATGAATGTTCTCTTTGACTAAGTAATCTTGGATTGAAGTCTGCATTTAATATTTCCACATGTACATATATCTGTTAGCATTAATATTTAGATATCCAAATATAAATATAATCACAAATCAATAATAAAGACATATGAGGAGTGGCATGGGTAGAGCTGCCTGAAGTTATCCATCTAAGCCCAAGAGCACAAGTGTCCTATTAGGACAACCCACCCCTTGACCCCGAGTGGCATGAACATCTCGAAGTGGCGTGCTTAGAGGAAACCCTTGTACCTGCTTTCTCTACCTGTGCCATCACCTCGGAAGACACTTAACCTACTGGGGGAAGCCACTTATAAGTGGTTGGGCCTACCACCCTTCCATGGCCGCAGCGGATTGTTAAGTGGGACCCCCACCCCTCCATGGCCACAACAGATTGTTAAGTGGGGTTTTTAGGCACCACTTTTCTTAGGCTCTTCCTCCGTAGTAGGCTTGCAAACACTCAGAAGACAATCTTTTAGCAATCAAATACATTTGTATTTATTACTGATTCTTTAAGTTAATATCAACATCATTATCATCATGATAATACTAAAGAAAGTATTACACCAATAATCAGATTAGCAATATATGTTTCTTATATTCAAAATATGCTAAATATTATTGCTAAGTGAGTACATCACCTGAGTTGCTATATCTCTCCATGTTTCCTTACTCGCTTCCTTCAACCTTGTACTAAATTGAACATTGGATGAGGACAATTCATAAATATACATAATCTACTTTTGTTTATATTAAAGAGTCATCATTACTTATAAGTATCATTATTGCATAATCATGTATATGTATTTATACATACATATATATATATATATATATATATACTTTATATACATATATATAATTATTCTTTTACTTATATCCATTAGTATTCATATATATATATATATATATATATAATTATTCTTTCCTTATTCATATATATTCTTTATTCATTGCATATTATTCATTATAAAATTTATCTATATCTATGCATATATACGTGCATGCCTTTTAAATAATATATATATTAAATAGCTCTATATTCCAATGCGTAACAATAATTGTTGTTGCTGTTCTAAATTACAAATCCTATTTCTCCATGTTTTTTCTCCCTTCCTTATTTTCCTTCCTTCCTTCTATTTATACCATTCAAGGTAGGTGACTCATGGGGGGAATGTATTGTTTGGTGAAAGGGGTAACTTTTCATAAAATACATCACTTTGTTAGATTTAATTGCTGCCTTTATTATCACAATAATATCTATTTTTAAAATAATATATTATTACTATAATTATGATATTTCAGATTTCTATTTAATTTATTATTTTATTGAACATATTTTAACATTAAAGTATAATAATAAAACAATTTGCTAATATCTTATTATTATTTTATTCTAATGTATTACAATCTTTGATGTGTAATGATTATAATATTTATTTATTATTATTTTCGATACTAAGTTAATTAATACTAGAATGTAATAACAATAATTTGCCTATATATTATTATTATATTTGTTATTTCATATTTGTATATTTTTATATTGATATGATACACATTTATTTTATATTTAATGTTAATATTGCTATTTATTTTATTATTAATTGATTTGTATTTTAACACTTGGTCTTTATGGTTTTGTTATTTCGGGGACATGACACAACAATATTTATTTATTTATTTGGCCGACTAAAACATGATTAATTATTTATGGTCGACTACAGAATGATCGAACAAATAGAATGAAGTAGATGATAGAGAGGTGAAGTTGAAGAAGGTGAAAAGTTTCTGAAGGAAAGCCCCAAGTCCAACCTGTTGTCACCTTTTTCACACATCACCCCATCAAGATGGGGACCCCCTAAATTTTGCTCCATTCTGGTCTTTTAGCTTTGGTTCGCTCTCTCTCTGGTCTCTGGTCCTTCCGGGGATGTCCTGTCGTTTGACCCAGGTTAAAGTATTGGTTAAGTCTGTGTAATTAGGGTTTTCATCCTTCAGGCTTATTAAAGGTCAAATTGAGTTATAAAATTGAAATCTAAGCTTAGTGCAGCAGTCAGAAGACTTCCAGCAGAGTCCCCTAAATTTTCACTGTATTCCGGCAACTTACTATTTTTAGTAAGTATTCAATTTGGGACTATTTTATTGAGATTTTGGAATTCTGTCAGTTCCACTGCATCCGGGTAACATCAAGCTGCCTACACGTAAATTTTGAGCCAGATCAGACGACTTGCTATTTTTGGCAGTTCAGGTTTCAAGAGCCATTTTTTGGGTTTCCACATGAGCTTTTCAGATGCATGTCTGGAGAATTCTGGGTTTTCCGAAACCTTCGCAGTGATGTAACATGCGAACCGAGACGATCACTTTCAGAGTTCAGCCTTCGGGGGCTATTTTTAGGGTTCGCATGCAGTGTTTTTCAACGCATGTCGGGTTTTTCTTTATGGGTTTTTCGAGAGCTTCGCAACGGTGTGACTTGCAAGCGGAGAAGATCAAGTTTAAGGACTTACTATTTTTAGCCAGTGCATGCATGCAGACCAGTTTTCTGGGTTTTTTGGGTTTTTTGAGATCCCGCGGGCAATATGACATGCAAAACCATCCGGCAGTGGATGAGTCACTTTTCAGGCAGTTTCTATTTTTAGCAGGTACACTCTGGCAGCCGCCCAACACTCCAGTTCAGCAAGCAGAACGACATGCAGAAGGAACGAGGACAAACGGAGACCGTTCGGGATACATGCAAGTCAAATTAGGGTTTCCACTTTTATAGGGGGTAAAATCCAAAAATAGCCGAAACGAAGTACCCCACCCATGTCAGCACACTTCAAGGTACCTGCTGGCAAAATTTAGCGAAATCGGAGAACTTACTATTTTTAGTAAGTCAGGGCACGGCTATAAATAGCAGGTCTGCACCCGAGGTTGGCATCAGAGTGACACTCAAGCTATCAAGATCAAGTATTGCAACTTTCAGGCAAAACGAAGCTACTAAAGTCAGAAAGTCAAAACTTACTATAAATAGCAAGTGGCTATAAATAGTAGGTCAGGGCAGAGGACTGGCAAAACAAGTTCACAAGGTGAAGAAGATCATATGATGAAATTTTCAGGCAAAACGGAGCCTTAGAGGTTGAAAATCAAGGGACTTGCTAAAAATAGCACAACTTGCTAAAAATAGAATGCGTAAACAAAGGCAGGCAGAGGCATGGAAAATATTCTAAGTGTGGGAAAATGAAAGTATCCCCTTCAAAATGCGCCCACCTCACAGATTGATAGCTTGAAAATTGTCTAAGGCAGAATTCAAAGTTGAGCATAGCAAATGCGCCCACCTTGATGGAAGCCTTGAAAGTTTCTAAGGCATGAAACAAAAGCTCATACCTCAAAATGAGCCCAAGGAGAGGTGGGGACTTCAAAAATTTTCTAAGGCAAAAACAAAAGTGGGCATGTGAAAATGCGCCCAAGGTTGTGAGGCCAAGTCAAAATTTCCTAAGTGGTAAAATGAAAGCTTGAGGGGCAAAATGCGCCCATAAGCTCAAGGGGTATCAAAAAAATTTCTAAGTGTTAAGTTGAGAGCTAACCCCCCTAAATGCGCCCTCACCTTGGAGAAAGTGATGAAGGCATTGAAATTGCCTAAGGCATGGAAAGTGAAAGCACACCCATGAAAATGCGCCCTTGGCTTGACGTGAGGGAGTTTAGAAAATTCCTAAGTTACGAAATAAAAGCTCACCTCATGAAATGCGCCCTCATCTTGAAGCTACCCCATCAAAATGCGCCCAAGGAAGATGTTGCTGGAGAAAAGCGGCTAAGGCATTGAAGATAGAAGTTCACCCTATGAAAAACGCCTAAGTGTTCAAGTGAAAGCTTGGCCTAGTAAATGCGCCCACCATGGAGAGGTTAACATGAAATTCTACTAAGGCATTGAAAATAGGAGCTCACCTAGTGAAATGCGCCCAACTTGAAGCAGAGGCCGAAATTCTTCTAAGGCATAAAATGAAAGCTCGAGGTAGTATTTGCGCCCAAGGTAAAGTGAAGACCCTCAAAGAAAATTCTAAGTCATCAAAGTGAAAGCTCATGGGTCAAAATACGCCCACCTTCAAGACATTGAAGGTTAAAAACGCCTAAGGCAAAAGCGGGAGTTGACAAGGTTGAATGCGCCCAAGGGGTCAAGGGGGTTGAAAAAAGTTCTAAGGTAAAATGAAAGTAGACCATTCAAAATGCGCCCACCTTCAAGACATTGAAAATGTTAAAAAAAGTTCTAAGGTAAAATGAAAGTGGACCCTTCAAAATGCGCCCACCTTCAAGACATTGAAAATGTTGAAAAAACGCCTAAGCCATCAAATCGAAAGTTCAACATCTAAAATGCGCCCAAGTTGAAAGTAAGGACTTAGAAAAAGTTTCTAAGTGTTGAAAACGAAAGTGCCAAGGTAAGAATGCGCCCTTGAAGGGGTTGATGAAATTAGAAATTCCTAAGGCCTGGAAATTTAAATGTGAATGAGAAAGAAATACGCCCAAGGAGTGAGGATTCAAATTTATTTCTAAGTATGTGGGCGAGGGGTGCAAAAAAAAAAATACCAAGGAAAATACGCCAAGAGAGAAAATGTTAGAAAATTTTTCTAAGTGAGATAGCATTTCACTAGGGAAAAATACGCCCTTGGCATGGTAGGATGATTTGATGAGTTTTAAAATTTTCCAAAGGCAGTTGAAAGTTGACGAATATTTTTCAAGGGGAAGATTTGATATCGATGAATATTTTCCATGGGTCAAGTGAAAATCAAATGAACCCGTTTAAAATGCACCCATGAGTTAACAGAGTTTGAAAATTAATTTCCTAAGGGAAATTTTAATATTTTCAGAGGAAATTCGTTTTGCCTAGATTATTTTCCTGACGGAAGTTAAATCTCAAAGGATGAATTATTTCGAGCATGCAAATAATTTTTAATCACCCGGAGTTGAACATTTTAATGAGAGAATTTAAAATGTCTAAGGCAAATTTTATGAAATCGAGGATTTAAATGACAGACATTTTAAAAGTTGGAAATAAATTTACAACTCCCACGAAATTTTTCAAGTTGAATTTATTTAAACACTGCGAGATTTTAAAATGGAATTCTAAATCAAGTCAAGTGATTTTTTTTTCTCGCGAGTTGTTTAAATCGCCAAGAGTTAACTGGCAGACTAAGAGGAAAATTCGAATTTTTTTACAAGGAAGGAATCATTATTAAAGGCAACTGCTATAATGACCGGCTGACGACTAGCCCACTACTGCGCTTGAATTAGAAGATTCCGAACGAAGAGAGTGGAAAATTGATGAAGGTGCTAAAAATAGCCCCAGCACTACTTAGCAGGATTCTCCGAGAAGAGTTATTTAAACAATCTCTTCTCTCATTTCTCCTCACATTGTTTCGAAGTTGAAGTTGCTGAAGAAGTTCTTGAGAGATTGAAATATTTTCGAAGTGGTTGAGGAGAGAAATTCTTTGAGAGTTTATTTTATTTCGGAGTGTTGAGTTGCTGAAAGTGCGAAGTGCTGGAGAAATTTTCATTTGCCGAGACTCTTTCTTTCGAAAAGCTGAAAGTGTGTTGCTGCAATTTCGAAGTTGAAGGTTGAAGTTGTTTTCCGGAGTTGCTGGAAGATTTATTTGTTGAAGTTGCTGCAGAGTGTTGAGTTGCAGAAATTTATATTGTGCTGGGGATTTATTTCGAAATTGCTGAGTATTGAAGTTGCACGAAAGTTGAAGCTTGCTGCAGATTTTACTTATTCAAGCTGCTAGAAGTTGAAAGTTGCTGAGGTTGACGAAGTCAAGACAAAAGATTTAATTCGCTTTGTGCTGAGAAAGTATCCACATTGCTGAAAGTTGGTAGTTGGCTGCAATTTTCTTCGCCAGTCGGAAGTGCAGTCGTTGAAAGCTTCTTTATAAGCTTGAAGTTTTTTATACAGTACGAGGTTTGGAGTTAGTAATTTATGCTGAGAGTTTTTATTTTCAAAAAGCTAACTCCACGTTCGCAGCCGTCTCGGAGGTTACTTCATTTTATTTAAAAATCTGCAGCCTAGCTTATTGCTATTCTATTTTATTTTGCAGATGGCCGGAGCAAAGGATGTTGCAGGAACAAGCAGAGCCGCAGGCAGAGCTGCAAACACTGAAGCAGGCAAGGCTAGCTCATCCCGGCAGGCAATGATTAAAAGGCTCGCTAAGCCATTTCTCCCAAAGTCAGCAATAGTTTCAAAGTTGGCGGGATTAAATGACACCAACCTTGGTTCATTTAATCTAAATGCACTCAAATCGAGGATGTTCGGGCTAGGGGGCCATCAACCATCAGTCACGGCACATAATATAATGAAGAGTGGAATCTACGCAGCTGCTAGTTTTCCGCCAGCAATTCAGTGTCCGGAGCTAATTATGGAGTGCGCCAATCACTACAAGCCAGAACGTAGGACGATTGTCTCTCCGGATGGTAAACTGCTCGCCAACTTCACGCCGGATGCCATCGGAGAGGCATTTGGGATTCCAACTGCTGAGGAGATGTTATACAGGACAAACAAAAGGGCGGATAAGATGTACTCTTCCTCTTTCGAAAGAGTCACTGCAGTCATCAACAGAGTTTGGATGCAGAAGCCGAGGCCACCCCGCACTAAGCTCCCAAAGCAGATAATTGCCGAGGACGTGAAACAAGAATACTGTGATTTGATAATGATGTTGAGCCGGGTAAATGGGAGTGCACAGGCTTACATTTTCGAGCCTTGGATGTTCTACTTCATCGAGATCATCTTGGAGGGAAAGGAGTGTGTCGATTGGGCTAGGATGATTAGCAACCACATCGATGAGCAATTCAGGAGCTTGAAGGTGACGAAGACTTTCTACATGAGCTCATATGTAATTTACATGTTGGCCAGAATGACTAAGTACAGAGGGATTTCGTACAAGGAGCCAATCGGCTGTGCCCCTGGTCAATTCAAAATCCATGAAGCCTGCACACAGCTACATTTAGCTAACATTGCCAACTATAAACGGGCAAATGATGCATTCACAATGCACATTGCGAGGACACTTCAGCAGAGGACGCAGCAGAGAATATCTAAAGAAGCACAAACATTGATTGAGGAATATGGGTATTGGCTCATCCAATTCCCGAAATTCACATATATTAGGCTGCAGGGGTTCACTTCGTATCCGTATCGGTTACCACGATACCCCACTGATCACATAGTAATGCTTGAGGTATCTAGGCAATTGATTGCCTACGATAAGATTCAGAAAAGGAAAAAGAAGGGTGGACTTGATTTCCCTATCACCATGGGAAATTCCATTGAGGTGTGTCCCTCTTTGCAGGCAGCCCGAGAGGCAGAGGACGAGCTGCAATCTTATCATTTGTCATATCACACAGGCAGGCAAGATTTCGATCCTTACAGGAACATCCGGATGGTACAGAACATTGAATACCGGCACAGAGCTCATCTGGAGGACTTTTGGGCAAATGCAGTGGATGAGGCTGAGATAAGAAAAAGGATGTTTTCCAGACTTCCTCTCAAGTTGATTAGAGAATGTGAGATTATTCCAGTTCCCGACCAGGTGGAGGAGGATGTCAACGTCATGCAACCCGACTATGGGTCAGTTAGGGATACTCCTGTCCCACCACCTGATTGGTCCGAGCCAGAGATCATGGACTTGGACACTCTTTCTATCCCGGTGATGACTTTTACCAGGACTTGGGTCGACAGACATGTATGCAGACTTAAGAGCAAGTCGATCGCCCTTACTTACAGCTTGATGGGTGACCCAAGGCCGTTATCGGTAAAAAGAGGGAAACAAATTGCTCAGACATCGAGGGCACAAGTGGAAGTACCAACCCAGCCGATACCGTTGAGGATAGAACAAGCATCACCCGTGCACTCACAAACTCAATCTTCGAGTTTAAGAGTGGTTTCATTATTTGCCGATCAGAGGGCAGGATTAGAGGAAGAGCGGGGACTTGAGGAGGTAGATCAGCCCAACGCCCAGGAATCAGCTAGTGTCAGTCTATCCAGGGGCGGCCAACAGGAGGAGGAAGAGGAAACAATGGCCGACACCCATTTTCAGCGGATGTTGGACACGGCTTTGGAAGAAGAAAACACAGAACAAGGGACCCAAGGGTCGGGAGATACTCAGCTTATAGAGGAGGATGAGCCTGAGCAAACCAGTGCAAGAAGAGAGGAAGTGCACGAGATGGAGGCAACAGAAGAACAGCCCCTTGTCATTTGTAATCCACAGCAGACAGTGCCTGATTGGCTTTCCGACAGAATGAGGAGAGAACCCGAGGATGATACGGATCCAGCCATTGAGATGGAGGAGTTCCTCAGGAGGATCAGTGCGCCACCAGAGAAGAAAAGGGCTGAAAGTTTTCAAAGATCTCGACTGACGAGTCAGGCTCTCGCACGCTTCAGGTGGCTATTCCGAGGGAAGATTGTGATCGAACCGAGGAGAGGCCTGAAAATTACGTGATCACCACAGTAGAGTTGGGTCGTCCTACGGGAGCCCAAGTTATCGAGGAGTTCGATAACTCCTATCAGGCATTGAAGGATTAGTTGCTCCGCACGGAGGGGAAGTATAAGAAATTGAAGAAGGAGCACAAAACCTTGATAGGATACATGCAAAATCTAGCACGTCCAGGTGAACCAGCAAACCCAGCAGTGGAACGTCCATCAGAGCTTCCGAAGGAGTCAGTTGTCGCCTTAGAGGATTTGAAGAAAATGGAAACGGAGGCGGACAAGTGGGTTAGCCGTGTTCATGCTGAGACAGGGAAATTCATAGAGGACCTCGCCAATGCTTATCGACAGGCCTCAAGTATTTTGGCACGGATGGATATAGTAGATCAGGCCTGGGGTGATACTCGCATCTATCAAACGAAGACTGTACTTCGTTTGGGGGCTTTGATGCATATACCTCTAGAAACCTTGTGGATGGAGGTGTAATTCAGAGAGGTGATAGGTATGATTTCACCAGTTGGTACTCCTCGGTGGTCACAGGCCGTGGATTTCACGACGCAGCAAGGGCAGATTCAGCTAAAGTGAGGAAAGCAATGGGCAACATCTTGGGGGGAGTCCTCAATACATTAGAAGCCATATTTGCTAGAAAGTTGGTCCCAGAGGAGATAACTGCTGATGGCTTGAAAAGTAGACTGCCTCCATTCTTCTCAGCTGCGAGGTCACTTGTCCTGGATGACTTTGAGAATGTCTCCACGTTCTCTAGTATAATTCAGCATACCCAGGACGCGGTGACATGGAGGAAATCTTACACCAGATACGGACAGACGGTAGCAGTCTTGGAGTTCCAGCTCAACCATATTCCACCGATCTCTACACAGGAGGTTGAAGCAGTATTAGCCCGGTTGATCGAGTTTGCTATCCGGGAGAAGGCCAGTGGGAACGCGCTGCTTGATGAGGATCTTCTTGATGATGTAGTGGGCATTAATTGCTCATTATGATTCCTGCAGGGGAGTGGAGAATATTCTGTGCATTCATTGCCCACTCCTCTTTGTGGCGGTTTTTAGGGCAGAAACCCTAATCAGGGCATAGGTGGCTCGATCTGAGCCCTTCATTGTAATTTGATCTAAACCGTCCACTGAATTGGACTTATTATAAAAGGGGCATCCCCCCTCATTTGTAAATAATTAGACATTAGATCAAGAGTTGAATCAGAGCTAGAGAGTAGAAGGCATATAGCATTTAGCTTAGAAGTTAGCTTTAGATTGAGGAGGGAAGAAAACTTTCCTTTGAAAGTTTTGTAAAAGGTTGTTGTGAACACTTTTCATAATACAAAGAGTTTCATTGCTTGGTGATTTCTTCTTTGTTATGAGTAGCTAGCAAGGCCATTTCGTCTTTCCAATTCAAAGTAGATAGAGTAAAGTAGATTTCTATTTCATGCAAGTAGTCGTTAATTGTGGAGTGTGGCGTTGCGATTTGAGCATATCTTCTTTCATCCATACCACTAGCGGGCTTACTGATGGTAAGTTCGCCTTGCGTGGTCAACTGGAGTATCAGCACTTAACTTCGATTATGGTTCATATGTTTGTATGCGTCGTATTGACGGTATGAACATGTTGCGTCATAGTTTGAACACTTTTCTCATCCTTTGAAGATTGCACCAACTTTGTCGGAGTTGTTCGAAAGGAGACAAAGCAAAGTTTGGTTTGAAGATTGTTTAAGTCGATCTCGTCCTCCACCCTTTAGAAGTAGATTTGTAGAATCCCTATCCCTATCCCCTTTAAATTCTGCATTTTCCGAGTCAGTCTAGATACCAGAACAATATTGCCAAATCATTCATGTCCTAATTGCTTCACAGAGTCGAACAACTACGTAAGTCCCCTTGAAATAACCAGCAAAACACATCAACCAACTGAGTCTATTCGCGATAAAAGGAACCTTGGAGTCGAACACATGAACTTTCAAGCAATCTTAGCATGTGGGACACTTTGATCAAGAGAGAATAGAGTGACCGTTGGACAACTTTATTCTGTGCTGGCGTTGTCATAAAAAGCACGTCAACACAACCAAGAGCAAAACCCGAAGCATCAATAGAAGTCGTAGTCGGGAGAGAAAGAGAACATTCAGGACAAGAGAACACATGAAGGGAAGAAATAGCATGACACCTACTGCTCCCCAACGAAGTGTACAGCGACCTCACCAACCTCATCAGAAAGTCGTTTGTACCATCATTGGACGAAGGGGAAAGTGAAGGAGAACTCACCAACCTCACTACCAACAAACTGTTTGGACCATCACCGTCGAACATAGGGTAAAGCAAGGGACAACCCACCAACCTTGCCATCGATGAACCATTTGAACCATCATTGTCAAATGAAGGAGGTTGTAATGTTCCCCTTTTCTCAGTAATCCTATCAGTGGCTCATCAGCCTATTCCAGAATCCTGTAGGCTCGTTGAGGTGAATCAAAGGGTACCAGCTTTGGAGGTTTTGTGCTCTTTCCTCAATATTTACTATTTATAGTAAATACTATTTTTGGCAGTTAGCAGTTGTCGGTCTTCAGTTCATCATGTCCTCTGGAGCAGTTATTCAGAACTAAGCCTTGGCCTTTTGAAAATATTACTTTAATGAAATTCTTCATTAAAAAGGCATATTGTTCTAATTTGCAGTTGACCCCTTGGCCTAAGGTGTTAACTTTAAGTTGCGTTAAAAGACGGACTTAAAGGGTGGCGCCTCATGAAGGAAATTAAAAGGTTTTAATTAATTCTCCCTTGTCTCAAGTGGGACGCAATCTTGAGAGAATTATATATTTTTTGAAAAAGAAATGTGTGATGGCTTTTCGCATACCATCTCAGGGAATTGAACAGTCACCCCTCTTCCTTTAAAAATGAGGCCTTGCTCCAGCATTTGGTTATCTCATGTTTTCCTAAACTTATGCTGTCGAAATAAATTCTCATTTTGCACTTCAAGGAATGCTCACCTCCTAATACCTTTCTCAATTTCGTGTTTGCAAGATACCCATGGAAAGGGTTGCCCAAGGTCAACAAACACATAACATCGATACCCAGAACAAGATTAAATTTATTCCAAAAGCTGCTCACAAAAATCAACTTGAGTTGTATGAACATCAGCAACATGGAAACTGAAAATAATATCTAAATCTTCAACGATAAAATCTGCAAATGCAATATTAA